>OY856414.1:643465803-644153303 GCA_963693085.1 Alisma plantago-aquatica | reverse complement strand
TCCCAATCCTGTAGTTTTATTCTAGGTATTGGACTATGCCAATCCTGTGATATTATTCCAGGTATTGGATCATGCCAATCCTATGAGTGTTGCATCCAGGCATCGGGTTATCCCAATCCTATAGTTTTATTCTAGGTATTGGACTATGTCAATCATGTGATATTATTCCAGGTATTGGATTATTCCAATCATGTGAGTGTTGCATCCATGCATTGGGTTATCCCGGTCATGTAGTTTTATTCCAGGTATTGGACTATGCCAATCGTGTGATATTATTCTAGGTATTGGATTATGCCAATCATGTGCTACTCATCACTGAATACCACATCACCTTTACTAGGCATTATACCTTGGCCAATCCATCATACTTATTCACATCCTTTATATAATACAAGTATTCCTCTTATCTCATTTAAGCATATTCAAAACACTATAGCCCTTATTTGGCTATAAGCATAAAGCATGTATGATCAAGATTTCATTATTATTATTGTATCCATTTATTATTATCATTATGTTACTAAGTTTCCATTTCCTAGTTTATTTTGAACATTATCATTTCGTACATGAGACTTTTATAAATATCTTGTTAAGTCTCACTAGGCAACAACTATACTCATGGCTCACAAGGCCCATTAAACATCTTGTTACCTTTCACTAGGAAACAACTAACCACATGGCTCGTAAGGCCCATTAAACATCTTGTTACCTCTCACTAGGTAACAACTAACCACATGGATCACAAGGCCCATTAAATTGTATTATATGTAACATCCTAGCTCATACTTAGCTATGCTCATTATCTCATGCTACCAGCATGGTTTCAATATGGTTAAGGTTTCCCCTTTATTAACCAATTATAATTTCAACTCTTCTTTTTACCCTTCATTAGGGTTAAGGTTTCTCTTATAAAACATCTAGGGTTTTCAAGTTCATTTATCAAGAATCAAACCCTAATTCAGTCTCCACACATATTAGGAGCGTCAATGTATGCTCATTTCATGATTATCACATAAGTATGAGTTTCTCTCTCATCCTTACTAGGATTTTGATTACTTCATACTTTATTAAGTTGGCTGAACCTTTTGCATCAAGGTTCATTAGCCTACTTAATCAATATTCATTAAACTCGATACCTCTTAATGTATGACTTGATATAAGACACTTCATGTGTTACTCCATCAAGTACATTGCATCTATGGTGCTTTCCTTCATATGAGTTTTGAGGCGCTTCCACCATATCGGGCATAAGGTGTGTGCTTGCTACCCATATCAATTTAGAGGCATATGTGTGCTTACCATATCGAGAAAGAGGTGTATGCTTGCTTTACACCATATCGGGCAGAGAGGTGTGTGTGTGCTTCACACAATATTGGGAAGAGAGGTGTGTGTGTGCTTCACACCATATCGGGTAGAGAGGTGTGTGTGTGCTTCACACCATATCAGGCAGAGAGGTGTTTGTTCTTCACACCATATCAGGCAGAGAGGTGTGTGTGCTTCACACCATATCGGGCAGAGAGGTGTGTGCTTAACCCAATATCATTTTTGAGGTGTATGCTTGACCTTATATTGTGCAAGAGGTATATACTACACAATATATCGTGCAAGTAAGTATAAAATCATATCCATATTGTTTAGTGAAGTAGGTGCATCTCCATATCGGGTTAGAGGTGCTTGCTTGTGTGCTTGAACCTGATATCACTTTATAAGGTGATACCATCTTCTTCAAGCTCTAGAACTTTGTTCTAACTATTATAGTTCATGGAAACAAGTCTAAGAAACTATTAGAACTCATAATGTCATCAACTATTTCAGAGATTTCGGAATTAAAAGTAGATCATTAAGTATAGCAATTTAGGTGATGAATAATAACATGATAGAGTTCAAGTTATATAACCCACCTCAAGAACAACTTCAAAGCTCCAAGCTCCAAAGCTCCACGTTCCTAAGGTTGAAGATGACTTATAAAAAGTCCAAGGCTCGTTCACAACCCCTTCATATACAAGGAATCACCAAGGATAAGAAATTGGTGAAGAAGAAAAGAAAGGAAGATCATAACCCTAAAATCATGCTTCAATCCAAGGTTGAAGATGATCATGGCCTCACCTTAGGGTTACGTATTGAGCTCCCTCTTGATCCTTAGCACCTTGCACGATAACTTACTACCCTTGCACAATATTCCATCACTTTTGGCCGATATCCCCTTCACTTGTGACCAAAAACACTCCACTATGGCCAATATCACCTTGCTAGGTCGATATCAACTTGCTAAGGCCAATACCCAAGTCCTATTCATGATACCACATCACCTATGCATGACACAAAAGCTCCATGCACGATATCTAAGAGCAAGGATGTGGTAGGATTCAAAAAGGTTCACTAAGGAGTGAAAGAAGGGGTATATCTACTTGTTGTTCATGAAGAAGTGTGAAAATGAGGTGTCATCAATTTAAGCTACTAGGTGCCACGTGTCCATGCATGGTTGACACATGTACTTGCATGCACTCCATTTTTATCTTTCCATGAAAAATAAAAATTTGAGGATAATGCAAGGGATAAGGGTCTCCCCCCTTTGGTTATCTTCTAGGACAAGCCGCTTCCACTCACATTATTATATTCACCAATTCAATGCAACCTTTTCTAAAGGAAAGTTGCAAGCCGATAACCATTGCTTTATTGAGGTGCTTAGCTCGTTTTTAAAGAGTCAAAGAGTTAACAACATGATATGGGGGTCTCCTCTTTGGCTCCTTGGCCGATAGGGACTCCCATTTAATCACTACAACCTGATACACTTAATACAAGCTCAAATTAGGGTTTCCATTCAACCCCTTTCTTGGTCTTTTCATCACCAAGAATGCCATCACTCATAATTGATTAAAATATGGTGTCTCATTCATTCTCTCTCCTCTAAATGATTCATAGAGGAAGTAGGGACACTCTAGAGGTGATAATTTGCGTCGTACTGAACCCCCCAAAGAAGCAAGAGATACTGAAAGTGATTGACTTCTTGCCTCCACTTCTATATCTATAAAAGTCAACAACTAATCCTTTCCTCTTTCATTATGAATGCACTCCATATCTTGAAAAGAAAACTTTTTCTCTTTCATTGTTACAGCCCCTCTCTAATCTCTTGGATTTGATACTAAAATAGGTTTAAAAATCATCATTTTTCATATTCTATGAATTCTTTTTGAGAATCTTGATATATATATATATATATATATATATATATATATATATGTGTGTGTGTGTGTGTGTGTGTATAGAGAGAGAGATAGAGATAGGGAGAGAGAGAGCTAGGGTTGATTTTCTATAGTATTTGCAAATTTAATAACATTTCAACCAATCACAGTCTGTCACATCACTCAAGGGGGTGTGGCTCAGATGGATTATAAACAGAGGATAAAGACCCATTTCCCCTATGCAATTACCTAGTTTGGTAATGTGAATCGGGGGATAGGGAGGTGATTCCATCTTGGGGATTTTTCCACAATGGCCCACATGTGACCAAAAAGTCATGGAGTCAACCCCAGGGTTTAATTTAAACTACTAGCCTCAACATCTATAGCCTAGGGTCAGGTTGAGTCTGGTAGGACTCCCAAAAGTCAATGAGGGATTTGAATCAGGGCAAAGTGACTAGAGGTGGTGAATTCGAGCTTAGATTTTGTGAGATATTAAATAAGGAAAATAAGAAGGAATTCTGGGGAGTTTTATCTTAATAGAGGGATTATAGAGAACATGAAATCCTTCATGGATTACTTATGGTGCTTGGGGCTAAGTATATTGTCTGTGGACACCTTGAGTCGATGGGGACGATGTAGAGGTCACTAGAGATGAGGGTGGCATTCGCTAGAGGGTTATAGGGCTTCTCGTGAGAAACTAGAAGATGTATTGTACTATGGAGGTCAAGGGGAATCTATAGAGGTATTTGTGTAGGATTTGGGTTGAGTGTAGATGTGTCAATTACCAGTTCCAAATATCTAGATAGATTGAGGATCTGGGCAATATCATGTTTCTTTAGGATAACATTAAATTACGGGCCCTTTGGATTTACATTGATTCCCAAGAGCTTAAAGAACGATAATCATGTGGGGAGGTGATCTATATATAGAGAGAGATAGTTAGACATATAAGTGAATTCCCTAACACATAGAGAAGCAAGAGACTGGGTGAGAGAGGAGACCTTTCTACTTGTAGATCTACCCAAGTCTGATGTCTGGGTCTAGTTGAACTCTATCACTATTTTATTCTTTCTAGAAAAAATCCATGTTTGAAGAACTATTTCCTTGACCACGTCATATATTATATTCATCTCATATTTTGGGATAGTCCCTCGATCATGATTATTTAGCCTTAAGCAAACGACCAAATCAAAATAACCTTGTTTGTTATCTAAAGCTTTATTATCAAGAAGAAAGAGATATAATTCAAGAATTATTATAAAAGTTACTCGTTAACTTATAATCTTATGAATTCTCATTTATTGTTTCAAAATTCAATTACTCATCTATTAAAGATGTCATTGGAATTTACTAAAGGTGTGAGATATTGATTTTGCAAATTTGGACATTAGAGACTCACTGTAAACTAATATGTACAAATTAAGAAATTCAAAGACAATACCTCTAATTAAATCAATACAATTTTAATACAAGAGCTTAATCATATAAACTTAAATGATGTCAAAATTTTATAGGATGTTCTACAACCTTATACTCTATTTGAGAAGTGTAACCTAGTGAAATATTATAGTGCAATATAAGATGCAATGATATGTTATGGTATGGAGGAATAGAGTTCAAGGACAAAATCCTCTTTAAAAGATGAATTTTAGTAACATATCAACTTGAGATATTGATCTTAAAACCTAATTTCATGAATCATACATAAAGCTCAGTAGTTTAGAAATCACCCAATGAGGTGAAAGACATACCTTGGTATACCTAATTTGACACATATAAACCTAGAATGCGTACAAATGTGTATCACAGGTGCAAACCCTAACACAAATATGTTTTTAACACACCTTTAATGATGAAGTGATTATTGATATAAATCTCAAGAACCTAAACATGGACCTAGAAATGTTTGATCAAGTGTAGTTGATGAATAATGATGGTTACTATAAGACCCCTAACCTTTATTATATTTTGAACATGGTTAATTATCATAATTTTATGCTCAAAACCTTAATCAAACCATAATAGGTTATTTGATATCATGTTACAAGCTTAGGTTTCAAGTTTGGTCTAGTTTGGATATTGTTTGTGCAAGTTATGCAATTTTGTGCACATTTTGTTTTCTATAATTCGCCTATATCTAAGGTTTTTCTTGCAATTTGTCACATGCTTTATGGTCCTTGTATGTTTTCTTATCATTCTTGAACTTTTTGGGCCATGGGGTGCCTAGATGTATCATGGTTTGGTGGTGTTACCCTTCTAGGGTAAGTTAGGGTTTTGGCCCTCATGGATGAGCTACCTTAAGAGGCCATCAAATGGTGGTTCCCCTAGTGTATGGCATATGATGGTCATCCTTAGGTATGACAACTAGTAGTGATATCTAGAGGTGGTATTTTAATGGTTTTCTCTCTTGGGGTCCCTTGGACCGATGGTTTGCTTGGAAGAGGTGTCCAATCAATGGTTTTCGACTTAGTGATCTAGGGTTTCAAGAGCCGATGGTCACCAAGTGATGAAACTTGATGCTTGGTCTGGAGATACAACATTTTATTTCTTAGAAAACTCCCACAATTGATGGACCGGCTTCTTGCACGGACGTGACAGTTATAGGCCATGGACACATGGTAAACCTAGTAGGACACCTCAAGCTTTTGTTCCTTCTTATCCATAAGCTTTATATACCCCTCCTTTTACATTCAAACAAACCTGTTGGATCCATATATCTTCTTTTATATCTATATCTTCGTCTTTCCTTTCTTGGTGGTGAAGAAGGTTCTCAAGGTAGAAGAAGGTGGTCGATCTCCTTGTTTGAGCAGTTAGGGTTCGGATCTGCTCTCCTTTTGAGTTTGTGGAGATTTCTTTGCTTTCTCTTTATGTAAGCAAGTAATTTCTTCTTTCTCTCATTCATTTCCCATGTCTTTCCTACCTCCTTCTTCCTTCTTCTTGGTCAGAACCATGGTTTTTTGTGGTAGAGCTTTCTCTAGAGCTTAAAGAACCTTTCATTCTTGCATCTTTGCCTAGGGTTTGCTTCCCTTGTGAAGAAAGAGCTAGCTTGGCTAAGTTCAAAGATAAAACTAGGGTTTCCTGTCTCCTTTTCTTGAGACTTGTTTCCATTTAGATCTTGTTCTTCTTCCTAGAGGCGATTTATATAACTATTTCACATTTATTTCTTACTGCTAGCTTACATACTCATGTTCTTGCTCTAAAACAAAGTTCTAAGCATACAGAAGCTACCTTTGCCTAGGGTTTAAGCTTAAGTGATGTTCCTTGAGTATTTTATAGTAATAAATGAATTTTATACCTTGTGCATGACTTTCCTGATGTATAGAAAGCCTTAGACCTTGCTTACATGTCAAATGATGGTTCTTGATGCTTCTCAAATGATGGGTTACACTTAGTGTTTTGAGTTGTTTCCTACCTTATGCAAGATCTGATGGTTTGTCTTCTTGCTAGAACTGATGGATGCACTGGATCTTACAACCATTAGCCCTTCTAGTCCATTAACCAATGGAGGTTCTGACTCCAAGATTTGATGGTTTGATGACCTATGATCATTAACAGGCGGTAGCACTGGTTTAAGATTTGATGGTGTCAACCGATGTGAGTTCTGACTCCATGATCTAATAGTGACATTGAGTGTCACAAATGATGGTATTGTTGGACACCACAACCGACACTGAGTGTAACAAACGATGGTAGTGTTGGACACCACAACCGATGGTGATCCTAGACACCACAACCGATGGTAATATTGGGTCATATGTGATGATTCTTTTAAGTCCAAAATTGATGGTTTTCTTATTTGAATGATTCAAGGGTTAGACTTACACCTCAATTGATGGTTTTGAATGAAGAACATGTTCCAATGGTTAGGGTTTGATGCCTCAACATACAAAGGTTTTTGTTGAATCCTATGGTTTAATGTTTTGGTTTTTATTTGTGAATTCAATGGTTTAGTGCTCTTAACCTTATAGTCTACATTTTCCCTCGTATGAATATAAGTGATAATCACAATAATGAGTTGATGTGTAACTCTAATGAAATATAGTTTGTTACACCTAACCCTAATGTAACTAAGTGATAGTGATGGATTATTATCAACCCTCTTGAATGATTAATGTGATAATGAAATACTCTATTATTGTTGTTGAAACCCTAATATGTTGCTACATAAACATCATCGTTCTTTGCTATGTTCTACTTATGGGTCATATGTTTGGTAATGGGCTCATGAGCCTTGTTATAAGGCATGGAAAGATAAAGATGGTCTTGTAGGGAATGATGTGATGGTCTTAGTGACCTTCGAGCATGGTTGAGCCCTGATGGAGGTGTAATCCTCTTTGTGATATGACAGGGGTTGAATCCCTAGAATAGTGTGATAAGTATTCATATCATGTGGTGTTATGATGACAAGTGTGGTCTCATGAATGACAGTGAATAGTACCATGTGGTGATTGTGGTTAAGAATCGTATCTCATACATTTTATATCATCTAGAGTTGTTATATTTGTATACTTTCTAGAAATGAATTAGTGTTTGTATGTCCACTTGTTTGATGCAACCTTGATTCACCCAATTGGCATTAACTAATCAAGTGAAACCCTCATCATGTAGTGCCCTACACCATAGATCCATTCCAGTATCAGGACTTGCTAGATGGTGAAATGAGTATTCCTGAGGAAACTCAGAGTGCATACTATTGCGTATGTGGGGTGCAAGTGATTGTGTGCCCTAGACATTTAGATACTAAGTCTTTGGGGATGGCTATGGTCATACCTTGGCAGGAGAATGACTGTAGTCGTATCTTAGCTATTTGTGAAAGTATACATATGATGAGATTGAGGACAGTTGCGGTTGTACATCGGATGGTAGGGTTGCATACCCACCTCCTTTCACTAGTGTCATGACCTGTGCCAAGGACGGACTAGGTTGTTATTAGCTTGACTTTATGTGTCATTGTGGTGGACTCGTATTGATCGAGGGTGAAGAAGATCTTAGGAATCCAACTTTCTAAAATCTTGTATGGTACTGATTTTGACTTAGTAGTGGTCAGTTGGACTTTTAGTGGTATTCTTCAAATTTATTAGGGCATAATAGAAGAGATAAAACAGTCGTGTAGTATATATGCTAGAGTTAAATATGCCTCACATTGGTTGTTAACCCTTTCCATGTCTCTTATACTACTTAGTCATTATATGATGCAAAGGATCCACTGTTAGAATAAAATAGACTTATCTATTTCCGTTATATACTCTGATAATCATACTTGTTGCTAATCCTATCTTCTTCTTTTTTTTTGGTCGGCCAAAACTCCTGTTGCTTTTTTTCATTTTTCCTTTAGTGTCTGTACAAAACATTGTTGGTTCTAAAAAAGAACCAACACAAAAAGAAAAGAAAACTATCTATCTATCTTTACATCAAGGTATGATAGACAATAAGCTCACAAAGAAGAGGAGACAAAAAAAACAGGCAACTAAACGTCATAGAGCCCAAGATAGCAGAAGGATTAACCCAAGGCGAAACTGAACTGATAAACCTCCACCTCAAAGATACAGCATAGAAACAACCATTACTTCTGCAAAGCTACCACTCCCATAGGATATTAACTCCCACTCAGTCCTGACAAAAAGCTCCAAAATAGCAGCCAGTGCCACACCAAACGCAAAAGCATCCACAGCTACTCAAAAAGAAGGAAACCATTAAAACCAGCAGCAGCTCTCCAGAGAAAACACTCCATGACCACCATAACAGAAAAAAGAAGAAACCCTCTTGAAGTCCACAACAGAAGAAGATAAAGAGGTCTGCAGACCATAAAAGAGCTACCAACCCCAGATCAAACAAAGGCTCAGAGCAAGAACCTCAAATAGAGATCAACACATCTGCCCCAAAGCATAAACTAGCTAAGAAACCCAACATATAGGTCAGCAAATCAAAGACAGAAACATCATATTTCAGGAACCGCCTAAGCTCCAGGAAGAAAGGAAAAGAGCCACCATGGCACTCCTAAGAGCAGATCTCAAAATAAAGCAAAGCATGCAAACCAAACCAAGCTTGAGCGAGGTCTGCCACTCCAACCTGGATAACCTCTGCCACTCAAGAAAAAGAATCTAAAACTTGGGAAAGATCTGCCACTCCATTAAGGATAATCTTTACCACCCAAGGATAGAGCATCAAACATCACTTCAACAAAAACTGGATCCATCAGAAGCAACAGATAATCAGCGTCATAAGCATGGCACGGCCAGGAGCAGAACCCTTCAAGAGCATAGATAGATAAAAAGGATAGCTCACAAAAACTGAATAGATGATCCTCAAAGCATCTTCAGACAAAAAGATCAACATATCTGACAAGAAAAGAACATAGAGCAGCAACAGCAACATAGATCTCGAAACCTGAAAAAGTAGCCCTCCACCACGAGGATAGAGCATCAACCATTACTTCAGCAGAAAAAGCCACTCCCATAGGATGAAAACTCTCACTCAGCCATGACAGAAAGCTCCATAACCAGCAGCCAGCACCACACCAAACGCATAACCAACCACAGCTGCTCCAAAAGAAGAAAACCATCAAGTCAACAGCAGCATTCCAAAGAAAAAACTCCATGTCCATCATAACAGAGAGGATAAGAAGCCGAAACCCACAACAGAAGAAGAAAGGTGGTCTGCAGACCATAACAGGAAAGTTCTGCCACTCCAAAAACGGATAAACTTATCCACCCAAGAGAGAAAAGAAAAGCTCAGCCACAGGTCAACAGCCTCAACCATCCCAAAAACCGCCAAGAAAAAACAAACCATAAGAGCCAAACAAAATACTCTCCAGAAAAAACATCCATCAACAACCATCACAAGGACAGCACCAACATAAAGAAGGCACACCAAGAAAAGCCACACTCAAATCTCAGCAAAGAAACAAAGGATATCCAGATTAATAACTTTCCATAACTGCATCGGATCCCTATACTTATCCTCGTGGACTCTTTGATTTCTCTCAACCCATGAATGATAAAAAATGATGCTCATGATGCATTTAACCCTCTGATCAGTCAAAATTTCAGCTTGACTCCAAGATCTAATCTTAGGAATATTGGCCATAGCCCAAATATCATCAACATATTTACACTCAAACAGGATATGATTGGTGTCTTCATAACTATTCTGACAAAGATAACACATAGAAGCCAAGCAAAGACCTCTCCTCCTGGAATAATCAGTAGTGGGGAGCCTATTATGTCTTGCCTTCCAAAGATGTAGCCTAGCCCGATTGTGAGTATTAATCTTCCAAATCCATCCAAAGTTAGTAAGACTATGCTTCTTAATTCTAATAGCCTCCCAAACATCATGGAGCTTAATATTCTTTTTCCCATCAAACAGGATAGTATCTTTGTGACCTTTATGAATCTAAAAATAGCTAACAGCTTTAAAGATATCAGCTTGGCCACGATTGAAAACCCTAGGCATATTCCAAACACCATTCTCAATAATAACATTCAGAGTTGAATCCCAAGGAATACCAGCTCTAATAATACACTCTTTGCCCACAAGGCTTTCAAGGAAAGTATTATTGCACCAGGGATCCTACCAAGTATGAATAGAAGAACCATCTCCCACCTCAAATTTAATATAACCAAGCAAATCCTCTTTAATACGAATAATGTTGTTAAACATCCAGGAATAGTTGAGAGACTCCTTAGCAATCCAGAAAGATTGTTTCTTTAAATATTTCTCAGAAATCCACTTCACCCAAAGGGAGTCTTTTTTACTTGCTACATCCCAAGCATTCATTAACAAGCATGCTTTAGCCACATCCTTGGACTTTTTAATATTCAAACCGCCATCTTCTTTAGGTTCAGTAACATCTTCCCACTTTACAAGATGAAGATTCTTCTTAGATTCTGTTTCTCCCCAAAAAAAATCACGGCAAAGCTTATCAATATGATCAATAATGGAACTAGGGATGGGAAAAGAAAAAAGCCAGTAAAGATGCATATTAGAAAGGGTGGACTTAATCAGCTCCCTTCTTGCAGCAATAGAGAGCAATTTCGATTTCCAAGAATCCAGTCTAGATTTGATTTTATCAACCAAAGTCCCACAAAATCTTTTAGATAATTTCCCAGAGAATAAAGGCAACCCAAGATACTTGGAAGGAAAACAATCTTCTTTGATATTAATGATTTCAGAAACATCACTCTTATCAGCATTTCTGCTATAGACAATAGAGCTCTTCTCATAATTAACACAAAGGCCAGAAGCATCAGCAAAGGAATCAAGAGTATTCTTAATAGCAATAGCATTAGTACTACTAGCTTTTGAAAAGATCATGAGATCATCCGCAAACATAAGGTGGGATCTATACACCTTCTTAGATATACCAATGGGCTCAAGATCACCATTTCTAACCATTTTTTTAAACATCTCAGAAATACCTTGTATACCAATGACAAACAAGTAAGGGGCAATGGGGTCACCCTGTCTCACCCCATTAGTGGGCTTAAAAGGATCGGAAGGCTCCCCATTAATAAGAACATGGTAAGAGGAAGAGTGAAAGATTTCTCTTATTCAATTAATCCAAATAGCAGGGAAGCCCATTTTGTGCATAATAGAAAAAAGGAAGGACCACTTTACAGAATCATAAGCTTTCGTAATATCAGCTTGAATGCACATTCTAGGATAAGCATAGGGTTTTTTGAAATCTCTCAAAATCTCATTAGTGAGCAAAGTAGCCTCCTTAATACTTCTATCTTTGACAAAAGCACACTGAGAGTCATCAATAATAGAAGGAAGCACACTTTGAAGCCTATTAGCAAGAATCTTAGAAATAACTTTATAGAAAGTATTACATAAAGCAATAGGCCTCCAGTTTTTAATCAAAGAGGAATCCACACCTTTGGGAACAAGGGTGAGGAAAGTTCTATTAGCCTCCTGGAGCAACCTGCCAATTCTAAAAAACTCAAAGACAGCCTCACACACATCATCTCCAATAATATCCCAGCATTTCTTGTAGAAAAAACCATTAAACCCATCAGGCCTCGTGGCCTTATCAACTTTTAAATCCTTGATGACATTCTCAATTTCAGCCCTAGTAACATTAGAGATGAGACAATTTTTCTGTTGAAGAGTTAAAGTGCTTCCAGGCCACTCTCCTTGCCAAACGCCACCAGAAACATTAGCATTATTAAAGATCTTGGAATAAAAGTCAGTAATAGACTCCTTAATAGCAGCATTTTCATAAGATAGATTACCATCAATATTAAGGCTTTTAATGGAATTAGCTTGTCTTCTAATCTTCATAGAGGCATAGAAATAAGTAGTGTTGGAATCACCTTCTTTGAGCCATTTAACTCTAGACTTTTGTTTATAAAGAGATTCTTGGGCAGCAGCAGATTGATTCACATCATTTCTCAAATTCTTAGCAATAATCCTTAGTTCTTCATTAAAAGGGTCCAGATCAGCTTGCTCTTGAGCTTTAACAGCCTTGAATTTAGCAATCTTAAGATTATCATTGATGTTCCCATAACACTCTTTATTCCATTTAATGAGGTTTTTCTTAAGCTTCTCCAACTTCCTATATAGCCTAAACATGGCATAACCAGGAAAATTCATAACCCACGAGTCCTTCACAATGGACATAATGTCTTGGTGATCAGCCCATGCATTAATAAATCTGAAAGGCGATTTAACTCTTCTCGGATTCCCAATCTTGACCAGGATTTTCCTGTGATCACTGACAATGTTGGAAATAACTTCACCCAAAAACTCATCAATAGTATTGAGAAAAGCACCATTATAGAAAACTCTATCAATTTTCGACATAACAAACCTATCACCATCTTGTCTGTTATCCCAAGTGTAGAAAGAACCTTGAAGGCTCATTTCAAAAAGATTACAATTTAGGATGCATTCATTGAAATCATCCATGGATTTTTTAGTAGGCATTTGCTTACTGATCCTCTCCACATACTTTCGAACACAATTGAAATCCCCCAAGATGAGCCAGGGATTATCCACAATGGAACAAAAGGAGGAAATAGAAGACCAAAGGCTTTCTCTGAGATTATCAGGATTATGACCATAAACAGCAGAAAGGTAAAACCAAGATTGATCAGAGATAACTTTCATATGCAAAACTTGATCATTCTCATCAATACTAGAAACATCACAAACAGCTGGATTCCAGAGGACAACTATCCTACCCAGGACATGAGAAGCATGATTCGAAAGCCAACTATAACCAAGAAAATACTTATTGATAAGAGCTTTAATTTTACAAGGCCTAACTTTAGTTTCAACCAAGATAACTATACTATCACTAGCCTTCCTAATTTCTTCTTGAATGTCCTGAATTTTATTGCTTATGCCTCGAACATTCCAAGAAGAAATAGATAAAGGAGGGATCATTTATCCACCTGGGCTGTTGGGCTGACAGCCTCAGCTTCTTCAGTTGACACATTAAGTTCCTCAATCTGTGCAAGAATAGGAGAGAGGGTAGACTCTGTGATTCTGTAATAGATACCAGAGCTTTGTTTCAACTGATGCTCAGGAGGGAAGATATTTCTCCTTCTATCATTTAAGCCAATCTGAGCTTTATCAATATTAGAGCTATCAGGGGTGACATTAGAGAATACATGAACTTCAGTAGGGGTCGAAGGAACAGAATCTGCTCTGTTTACCACAACGGTATTAACAGAATTAACTTCTTCATTAACAGCTTTAGAAATTTCCTCATCCTCTACAGTATAATCCATTTGTTCAATCAAAATTTTCTTGCGCTGGATTTCCTCTTCATCTGAGATTTCTTCAATAACATAGCCTCCACTGCCTTCTAGGTTAATATCAGGAATAACATCAAATACCTGACCTGCATCAGTACTCTTAATCTGCCACATTTTCTTAGCTTTAGTTACAGGTTTGGCTTTTTGTATTTTCCCACTACGAACATACTTACATTCTCCATGCCCAAGGAAGCCGCATTTGCTGCATTTATATGGTATCCATTCATAATCAAGAGAGACCGTATGCTCAGAACCAGAATCACTGATTAGCGTTAAGCTTTTCGGAAACTTGGCATCTGCTGCAACCATAACTTGGATCCTTGCTGCATCTAATCGCTTCAAATTAACTGTATCTTCATCCATTTTCACTGGACGACCTAGGAAGGAACCAATCCTATTGAAGGTTCTTATATCCCACAGCTCCATTGGAAGGTTCAGTATATCAACCCAAATAGGTACATCCGTTAGAACAGGTCTAGTCTGCAGTTCTCCTGGAATCCACTTCTTAAAGACAACTGGCCTTCCAAGGATAGCCCATTCTCCTTTAAAAACATTCTCCAGATCTTCCACATTGTCGAATCTTACCAAGAAAAAACCATTACCTCTATCAAATATCTCAAAACGGCCACGAGTAGTCCAGATCATATTAAAATGGTTCGCAAGAGTGATGATATCAGGCCAGAAGTCGATGATAAAACCAAGAAGGCATTTCTTCCATTTACCAGCATTTTCCTCCGCTTCCTTGCTAGGATACAGCAGCTTACCATTGACCGTGGAGATATCTACTTGTTGTAATCTCAATGCATTCCCAGCAGATAATGGCTTGAAAGCATCCCACTGTTGCGGCGAGTTAACTGTAGCACCAACCGGAGCTTGAGATGAGACTGAAATTTCCCCTTTGTTACTGCATTCCGCTGGCACACACAGACTCAGATCCAAGGGAGGGGGTCGACCAGGAAGAACCGCCGCCGCCGTCGCCTTGCCTTTCGCCTTGTCGCCCATGACAGGAGGAGCTCGGGAATCCATCTACCTTCTCATTTAATGTTTCCTAATCCTATCTTCTTAACTTGCTTACTATGTTAGAATTGCTTTATTTTCTCAACTACTTATTATGTAGTGAATTTGCTTAGTTTTTTAATATTAAATACTATGTTGTAATCAATAATCATTGTGGAGAGTTATATCTCACACTGGGACATGGGTCTCATCTCGTGGGTCACTACATCTTTTTAGGTGGTCGTCGGTGATGTGGTCAAGATCCTTCGGCAGAAGAGGAGCAACCTGATGTGAATAGACATTAAAGGTTGGACTTTTGTAATTGTTTGTAGTAGAGTCCTAGTGTCATCCTTGTACTCTCAGGTCCAGGCATGGGATGTGTTTCATAAATGATATACATGTATCAGCTTGAGTTTTTGGTAGTATGCCGGTCTTTGTATATATGGAATGAATATGTGTATCAGTATCTCTTTTGTATACATGTTGTGTCTTAGGCCACTAGATATAGATGTGAATACCTGATATGGAATATGAACTTATGGAAAGGTTGGACCTTTACGAAAATGTTTCATTACATGTTTACAATGTTGAAATTAGTTTTAATTATTCTTCTTTTCTGGATATGTGATTATTAGTAGTTGAACATGCTTTTGGTTTGAGTAACATGGTTTAGCGTGGCAGTGTGTCACAGTTAAGTTGGTATTAGAGCTTTAGGTTTGTTGAGTCTACAGGGACATAGGACTTAGGTTTTGTGTATGCTCTTACGTAATTCAACATATCTGATCAGAGCTTATGCTTTCATAGATATGTCTAGAGAACGTGAAGAACATGCTGAGAGAAACTACGTCACACCAGGAGGTGGCGCTATGCGGAAGGCACGTGATGAGAGAGTGCTAAAGATGGGGTCGGAGCAGCCTACAATGCCTCAATTTGACCTGACAACCATGGACAACCTTGTGTTTCAGTCCATGTTTGGATAGATGATGGCCATGATTACGCATATAGCGGACAGAGCGCCCACACCTTATTCTAGGGTAGTCGTCACTAATGTAGAATCCTAGGGTGTCAGGAAGACGTTTGAATGGATCAGATGTGTCAGGGAAATCGAATATGATGGCACCTATGACCCGGGTGATGTTGACATGTGGTTGACAGAGTTGGAGTAGGTGTTTAAGGTCCTGAACATCCCCGAAGAGGATAAGGTGAAGCACATCGTGTACCTATTAAAGGGTAGTGCTAGCCACTGGTGGGCCATTTAGGAATAAAACAGGCCTTGAGTCTTGATAGGTTGGGAGGAATTTTGGTGAGAGTTTGTGAGTTGACACTTCTAAGAGACATACCTAGATGAGAAGATCTCATAGTTTGAGAAGATTCGTCAGGCATCGATGACCATCAATGAGTAGTCAAAGTTTATGGAGCTTCTGAAGTTTTTTCCTCACATGGTAGCAACAGATAAGGAAAAGATATGTAGGTTGAGAAGGGCATGAGTACAGAGTTGACTATGACGACATCATCTTTCGAGAACAGAGAGAGGTTTTCTACCTTTATGGGTTTAGTAAGGCGGATTTTGAGGTCTGCTATAGAGAAGTGTGTAGCTAATGCTAAGAAGAGGCCAGCTCAGTTTTAGGGGAAGTCATTTGAAGGCTTTAAGAAGCCAAGGTTCTCTTTGTTGCAGTCACAGCAGAGGTTGACTTTTATCGAGTAGATGTCACATGTACCATCCTAGTGGTCCCTAAGTAAGGGATGAGGTTGCAGTTTTCCACTTGTAGGAGCACATAATGCAACATTAATATCAGTAATGGGGTCATCTAGGCCAAAAAAAATATAGAAGGATGTGTCATCAGTGTGAAGAGATAGGGCATATCAAATGGAATTGCCCAGAGAGGGATGAATAAGTGACCCATAAGTTAAGGTAGAATCAGTGAAGTTTTCTATAGTAGCAGTTTAGCAGGGGTGGTGGCAGAGGATGTGGTTAGGCATCAGAGACAATATCATCTGGACAAGCTATCATAGAGTGTGGACAACAATAGGTAATGGCTAGATTCTATGCCATGATTTAGCCAAAGGGAGTGGTCAACCCACAAGTTGTGACAGATCAAATGGAGTTATTTCATTCTAATTTTTTTGCTTCTTCTTTTGTATCTATGCTAGTTAACCCGGGTGTGACACACTCTGTGACAAAGTGGGTTTTCTAGCTTAATTCTGAGGACGAAATATCTTTTAAGGTGTGTAGGATGTGATGGAGTGGACTTTCGGAATCCTAAAATGTCCAATGTCTTAAGTGAAAGCATAAGTATGAGTTAGATTGAGGGTCCCGATCCCTTGACAAAATAGGTTTGTTGATTGATGTTAATATCATCCTTAATTCATGCTTTTCGAGGAATTTAATTGAATGGTCAAATAGTTGAGTTTTTGCACAAAAACTGTATGGGGTGTACTTGAGTGGTGACAAATTTGTGCCCAATGTTGTATAATAATCGTATGTTTCAAGAAGATAGTATACATGTTTGAATATGGACACATGATTAGTATTTGTTGGTGACCAATGGCCTAAGTTCAATATGCTAGACTAAGATCTGATATCTTTAGTATGACGCGGTCTTTGCAAAGGGGAAAGCCACAGATCAAGTTCGCGCATCAAGTTCTCCCTTCCCTTGGATGTATCTTACGATTGGGAAGACTTCTCCTTAGTCGTTACAGTTGGCCCCATAACCACAGTGCAAGGCGTGCACGTCGTGGAGCGAGTGGGATAGATAACCGAGCATCTGGTTACGGCTTATGGAGACCAATACCCCAGCCTCTGACTCGAGGATGGAGAACGATAAACCAAGGGAATGAGTTCCCAGTTCTATAAGACCCCTCAGTCTTGGTGTGGGCTTCCATGGAGTGGTTGGTAGTCGACTGACCACTTTTCACCAGCAGGAGAAGGAGCCCATGTCCCTTGCTGGTTCCCCTCAACTCCTGCAGCGTCGAGGCTCTTTGAGGGCAGATGGCACAGGAGATATCGCCACCTCAGTAGGGGATGAGAGGATCTTTCGACACTGGTTCCTCGCCATGGTCTGATCCAGCAGAGACACCCTACAGAAACAGAGAAGGAGAGGCGAACGATGCTCTCACAGCCTTAGGTAGCGGCCCAGAAGTGTAGTTCTCTCGCCGGAGATTTGGCTGCAATGGCGGCATCTCTGGAGATATGAGGGGACCACACTAGATGTGAATGAAGCGGACCAATACATCACTAATCCGACACTGGAGCACACAAGCCCAACGGTGGCGACCCCATGCCAAATCAAGCGGAGATGGAGGAGATGCCATCGGTGGACCAGCAGTACCAGGCGGCGACCAAGTCCTCGCCGAAAATCTACCCGACGGCGGCACTCACACAGATCTCAGGGCGGTTTCTTTCTCACTGGAGGTGAAGGCTATAGTGGTGCCCTTGCCAAGCAGAAAGAGGTCACGAGGAGGAGGGATCATCCATGGGCACCTCGTCGTTTCCTTGCTTTAAGGCGGCGGCTTTGGCCGGAAGAGCAATGCCCACGCACGCAGAGACTCGCGAGGGCAGAGGACATGCGAGAATGAGAAAGGGAGAGTGGGTGGCCCAGAAAACCGGTACCAGACCGGGTGGCCAGCCTTAAGTGAACCAAACAAAGGAGCAGCGCACCCTCAAGGACACGTGGCGCATCATGGTTGGCCAAAAAGGTATGAAACTCCCAGAAATATGTATATCTTAGATAAATCACAGTAATTAGTGCGATTATCAGAAAAATATAAATAAGGTACCAAAATGTTCAAAAAAATGTGTAGAGCACAGTAGAACTATAATATCAGACGTTTAATGCTTTAATAACAGTGATATCATGTAAGATGTGTAATGCTTGTTTAATGGATAATAAATATCAAACAATGTTCAAAAATTATGATAACATGTCAGTAAGTCCATAATCATGTTTATAATACTTATGATGTCATATATGGCAATTCTTGGACACAAAATCATGTAATTTTCTTTATATGGCTAATTAGGGATAATAACCCTAAAGAAAATGTAGAAAATACATTAATGGTCAATAAATGATGAAATTCACAGAGTAATCTCATATCAGTATCTGGAACCTTGAATTTAATTATGAGATCATGATGATGCATAGAATTTATGTTATATGAAGTTGACATTTAATACATGGTTTCAAACCCTAATCTCGGTTAATGGTGTAACCTAGGGTTAATTAATGTGCACAAAAACACTATGGAAGATAATGTTCAGATAATGAATCGTAATATGGAATATGACATCAATAAGATAAACCTAAGACAAGAATGCAAGTAATGATGCACATATCTCAATGAACTAAGTGAAACCCTAATGAACACGAATAGGGTTAAGATGAGACGTAAGAAGATGAGAACCTGATGATAGTATATGGTCTTGTTTTGATCAGGTTTGACCAAGCTTATAGTTGACATCAGTGATATGTGTTTAGTATATCTCTTGATCAAGGTATGCCATTACCTCTTATTTGGCTTATTATACAATATGCTTGTGTTATATGCATAGTAAAATACTTGGCATATGGTATTGCATGAAATGATTATTCTTGTATGATATGTTGGTTGGTTTTCTATACTTACTGCTATGAACACATGAAACATAAGATATCAGATCCATCATATGATAGCACTAAACTCTTTGGTAGTACAGTGTATTGAAGTGATCTCAAACTCTTTGGTAGTAGATCACATGTGTTAGATCTCAAACTCTTTGGTAGTAGATCACACGTTAAATGATCTCAAACTCTTTGGTAGTAGATCATAAGGCCTAAAAACATCAAAGCCCTTGGGGGCAAATGTACGAGATATATGATGGAAATGTGATTAAAAATATGTGTTCTCTTTTGTTAATGAATATCTTTGTGAAAGTATACACTTTTCTTATATTCTTCTGTTACTGCCAAGTATATTAGTTTTATCATATTGCCAAGATATGATGAGAGGTATATAAAATACACGTAGGCATACTCAGTACAATATTCATGAATATTGTGCTGACGTGTACCGCATGTAATCTTTTGTTTAGGTTGTGGCTATGCTCTTGAAGATGCAGGATAGATGAGAGTTGTGTAGCGAGCTGATGTACAGGTGGACCTGTTGTCTTAAGATCCTATAGTTTAGATGTAGTACATGTATATGCATAGTTTTGTTGTTCAATATGTAATATCAAATGTTGTAACAATTCATGTTGTAATTATATGTTGAATAGTGAACATGTGTTGTATAGTTTTATTATTGTTCATGTACATGTGCTACTGATTGTTTCCTTCTGACTTCCTCCGATTTTCTTCTTCTTAGCCTAGTTTGGGATGTTTAAATTGGGATTCTCGCTGAGGTGAGGGTTTCAATTTGGACGTCTCACATCAGATTAAGTTTTAGAAAATCTAGGGACGTCACAGGTGGTATCAGAGTATGAACAATAGCAAATCCTGACATTTGCTCATTATGCAACTCAAAACAAAAGAACCTTGAACTTAATAATCTTTTAGGGTTAGATTAGTCGTCTTTTAGAAACTAGATCTGACCTAGCCTTTAGGTTAGCACCTAGATGTTCGAGAACTAGGTCTAGACTGGTGCTTGTTGAGTAGCAAGTCCTTAGATGTCATTCTTTCCTTGTAGTGCAGCGGTATGGGATGTTGCATTATTTGGAAATGACGTGCATCAAGGGAAGAGAAACCCTAGACATATTGCGCACGTTGTCTAGAGTAGCTACGCTAGTCTACACCATGTTCTCACCCTTTTCACTAGTTTTCATGACACTGGACTCTCTACTATGTGTGGGACACTCGTTTCAGGATTTGGTTTTGGATTCCAATCGGATCGAACCTTGATAGTTTTCTCTGACGCTTGTTTTATCGGAGAAAAACTATATAATATTTTATTATGTATATGTATTACAAAAATGTGTCCCCACACATGTACGAGTAGGAGGTGGTCATGCAACCTAAGTGAAAGTGAATGACATCAGTCTAGAAGAGAGTGTAGTTCTAGATTAGATGTCTAGAGCCTTGTTTGGTATATGTGATAGATGGAATAGATAGAATAAGTTTGATGATACAATCTAAGTCTTATATAGATGATACAAGATAGTTTGTGATGATCTATGTTTGTCTTTGAGGATGCAAGTTTAGTTTTGAGATAAGTTTTGATGTTGTAAGTAATTAGGTTTTTATGAGATAAGATAAGCTAAGTTAAGACTAGGTTGTGAGTCAGCATGAGCCTCAAGCTCTTTTACAAAGGAGGACCTCTAGTGTTAGGACCAGTTTTGTGGTTAGCTCAAGAGAGAGCGAGACCCACAGGGAGGAGGTCAGAGAACCTAGACTCCAAGATATGAGAATTATGAGATATGTGATATGAAATGTCCTAAACTAGAATACTCCTGAGTGAATGAGTTGTGTTGCTTAATGCATGATTCCTATAGCTTTGTTGAACCCTAGATGTCCTTGGGAGGACCAAACCCTAGAGACAGAGAGAGGCTGGTTATATATGTGCATATGTGGATAAGAATATGAGTGCCTACCATCTGGGTGAGGGAGAGAGCCCAAGACCCTAGAGGGGGTAGCTATGTTAGTTTCTATGAAGCCTCATGCTCGGGTCAGTCGTTTCCCACATAGGAATCTAGTGGTGTATATGAGATAGCTTTAGGTAAGATGTTTCATGGATAGAGACCTATGAAGAGAATGTCATGTCACGTTTTTGTTTGTGCTATGTGGCTAGAGCTTGGAAAGCTATCTCTAGTGCCAATGAGGTATACATGTAAACCCTAGACTATGAGAGGGAAGATAAGTTTTGTTTATGAGATACTCATAGAGTTGAGTTAGCTCAGAGAGACTGAGCATGACACTACCCTCATGATATGGATCAGGATAACCTCAGTGGGACTAGATGAATTTTTGATATATGTTTGATAAGCCACTCACATAAGTTCGTTCAACACAACCATGATATAATATATGTAAGATGTGATTTAATCTTGAGACATGATATATAGACATGATATGATGAAAACCTAGAGATGGCTTGATAGATATCAATGCATAAATGGTTAACCATGTACATGATAATGATGATAATTTGATAGTGTTGGTTAATCTTGTGATGAATTCATTAATAAATGTCATAAATAGTGCATTTTATTATGAACAATGAAGTAAGATCATATGAATGAAATATAGTTTTATAGATAGCACAACATAATGTTGATGACACCTTGATATAATGGGCTAACTTTAGTTAACTCCTTTGGAACATGATAGTATGATGTGGAAATCCTAATGCTTGGGTAAAGGTAAGGATGCAACCCTAGCATATGAGATATGTAATGACATAACCTAAGTTTCTAAATCTTGAGTTTAACCTTGAATGGAGTGTTTGTGCACCAAGATGGTTGTAAAAACCCCCCCTAATAGTACTTTGGATACATGGTTCTAGATAACCTTTGCGGATATGTTACACATAGAATAGTGCCTACATGTGGATGGAGGCAAGATAAGGTTTTCCTTGGAAGTATGAGTATGGTTTACTTTCGAGGATGAAAGTTCTTTTAAGATGTATATGATGTGACAAAGTGGGTTTTCTGGCTTAATTCCGAGGATGAAATATCTTTTAAGGTGTGTAGGATGTGATGGAGTGGACTTTCGGAATCCTAAAATGTCCAATGTCTTAAGTGAAAGCATAAGTATGAGTTAGATTGGTCTCGAGCCCTTGACAAAATAGGTTTGTTGATTGATGTTAATATCATCCTTAATTCATGCTTTTCGAGGAATTTAATTGAATGGTCAAATAGTTGAGTTTTTGCACAAAAATTGTATGGGGTGTACTTGAGTGGTGACAAAGTTGTGCCCAATGTTGTATAATAATCGTATGTTTCAAGAAGATAGTATACATGTTTGAATATGGACACATGATTAGTATTCGTTGGTGACCAATGGCCTAAGTTCAATACGCAAGACTAAGATCTGATATCTTTAGCAAAGGGGAAAGCCATGGATCAAGTTCGCGCATCAAGTTTTTCCTGCCCTTGGATGTATCTTACGATTGGGAAGACTTCTCCTTAGTCGTTACAGTTGGCCCCATAACCACAGTGCAAGGCGTGCACGTCGTGGAGCGAGTGGGATAGATAACCGAGCATCTGGTTACGCCTTATGGAGACCAATACCCCGACCTCTGACTCGAGGATGGAGAACGATAAACCAAGGGAACGACTTCCCAGTTCTATAAGACCCCTCAGGCTTGGTGTGAGCTTCCATGGAGTGGTTGGTAGTCGACTGACCACTTTTCACCAGTAGGAGAAGGAGTCCATGTCCCTTGCTGGTTCCCCTCAACTCCAGCAGTGTCGAGGCTCTTTGAGGGCAGATGGCACAGGAGATATCGCCACCTCAGTAGGGGATGAGAGGATCTTTCGGCGTTGGTTCCTCGCCATGGTCTGATCCAACGGAGACACCCTACAGAAACAGAGAAGGAGAGGCAAACGATGCTCTCACAGCCTTAGGTAGCGGCCCAGAAGTGTAGATCTATCGCCGGAGATTTGGCTGCAATGGCGGCATCTCTGGAGATATGAGGGGACCACACTAGATGCGAATGAAGGGGACCAATACATCACTAATCCGACACCGGAGCACACAAGCCCAACGGTGGCGACCCCATGCCAAATCAAGCGGAGATGGAGGAGATGCCATCGGTGGACCAGCAGTACCAGGCGGCGACCAAGTCCTCGACGAAAATCTGCCCGACGGCGGCACTCACACAGATCTCAGGGCGGTTTCTTGCTCGCCGGAGGTGAAGGCTACAGTGGTGCCCTTGCCAAGCAGAAAGAGGTCACGAGGAGGAGGGATCGTCCATGGGCACCTCGTCGTTTCCTTGCTTTAAGGCGGCGGCTTTGGCCGGAAGAGCAATGTCCACACACGTAGAGACTCGCGAGGGCAGAGAACATGCGAGAATGAGAAAGGGAGAGTGGGAGGCCCAGAAAACCGGAACCAGACCGGGTGGCCAGCCTTAAGTGAACCAAACAAAGGAGCAGCGCACCCTCAAGGACACGTGGCGCATCATGGTTGGCCAAAAAGGTATGAAACTCCCAGAAATATGTATATCTTAGATAAATCACAGTAATTAGTGTGATTATCAGAAAAATATAAATAAGGTACCAAAATGTTCAGAAAAATGCGTAGAGCACAGTAGAACTATAATATCAGACGTTTAATGCTTTAATAGCAGTGATATCATGTAAGATGTGTAATGCTTGTTTAATGGATAATAAATATCAAACAATGTTCAAAAATTATGATAACATGTCAGTAAGTCCATAATCATGTTTATAATGCTTATGATGTCATATATGACAATTCTTGGACACAAAATCATGTAATTTGCTTTATATGGCTAATTAGGGATAATAACCCTAAAGAAAATGTAGAAAATACATTAATGATCAATAAATGATGAAATTCACAGAGTAAGCTCATATCAGTATCTGGAACCTTGGATTTAATTATGAGATCATGATGATGTATAGAATTTATGTTATATGAAGTTGACCTTTAATACATGGTTTCAAACCCTAATCTCGGTTAATGGTGTAACCTAGGGTTAATTAATGTGCACAAAAACACTATGGAAGATAATGTTCTATTAATGAATCGTAATATGGAATATGACATCAATAAGATAAACCTAAGACAAGAATGCAAGTAATGATGCACATATCTCAATGAACTAAGTGAAACCCTAATGAACACGAATAGGGTTAAGATGAGACGTAAGAAGATGAGAACTTGATGATAGTATATGGTCTTGTTTTGATCAGGTTTGACCAAGCTTATAGTTGACATCAGTGATATGTGTTTAGTATATCTCTTGATCAAGGTACGCCATTACCTCTTATTTGGCTTATTATACAATATGCTTGTGTTATATATATGCATAGTAAAATACTTGGCATATGGTATTGGATGAAATGATTGTTCTTGTATGATATGTTGGTTGGTTTTCTATACTTACTACTATGAACACATGAAACATAAGATATCAGATCCATCATATGATAGCACTAAACTCTTTGGTAGTACAGTGCATTGAAGTGATCTCAAACTCTTTGGTAGTAGATCACATGTGTTAGATCTCAAACTCTTTGGTAGTAGATCACACGTTAAATGATCTCAAACTCTTTGGTAGTAGATCATAAGGCCTAAAAAAATGAAAGCCCTTGGGGGCAGATGTACGAGATATATGATGGAAATGTGATTAAAAATATGTGTTCTCTTTTGCTAATGAATATCTTTGTGCAAGTATACACTTTTCTTATATTCTTCTGTTACTGCCAAGTATATTAGTTTTATCTTATTACCAAGATATGATGAGAGGTATATAAAAGACACGTAGGCGTACTCAGTACAATATTCATGAATATTGTGCTGACGTGTACCGCATGTAATCTTTTGTTTAGGTTGTGGCTATGCTCTTGAAGATGCAGGATAGATGAGAGTTGTGTAGCAAGCTGATGTACAGGTGGACATGTTGTCTTAAGATCTTGTAGTTTAGATGTAGTACATGTATATGCATAGTTTTGCTGTTCAATATGTAATATCAAATGTTGTAACAATTCATGTTGTAATTATATGTTGAATAGTGAACATGTGTTGTATGGTTTTATTATTGTTCATGTACATGTGCTACTGATTGTTTCCTTCTGACTTCCTCTGATTTTCTTCTTCTTAGCCTAGTGTGGGATTTTTAAATTGGGATTCTTGCTGAGGTGAGGGTTTCAATTTGGACATCTCACATCAGATTAAGTTTTAGAAAATCCAGGGACGTCACACACTCTTTTATCACTATAGAGGTGATAAATAGTTTTAACATGCTTGTTTGTTGTAGGTTCGATAGTCTTCAGCTAGAAACCCTTTAGTTAATTCTTCCTAGTTGCAGGAGGCACGCATCATTCAAATGGATCTTATGCCACTTGACATGCATGGATTCAATGTGATCATGGGGATGGATACCTTGGATAAGCACAAGGTTGTTTTAGACTGTAGTTCCAAGGTAGCAACATTCCATGATGGAGATGTCTCATGGATCTTCCAAGGTGAGAGGAAGATTCTTCTTATGTGTTTGGTTTCGGCTATGACAGTAGAGAGGTTGATGAGACAAGGGTGTGAGGCTTTCCTGCCCCATGTTGTGGATACCAAGAGGAAGAGTCCTAGTACTAGGAGGTGTTCAAGGTATGAGATTTTGAGGATGTCTTTCCTGAGGAGTTTCCTGGTGTTCCCCCTCCTAGAATTATTTATTTTGGAGATCAATATAGTTCTTAGAACACAACCAATAGTGCAAATACCATATAGGATGGCATTGATAGAGATGCAAGAGTTAAAGAAATAATTTTAGGAACTGTTAGAGAAGGGATTTATCAAACCGAGCACTTCCCCTTGGGGTTCTCCCATGTTGTTTATCAAGAAGAAGGATCATTCTATGAGGCTATGTATAGACTATCGATACTTGAACAAGATCACGACAAAGAATAAGTACTTTTGAATAGGATAGATAATTTATTTGATTAGTTAAGGGGTGTCATAGTGTTCTCAAAGATAGATATAAGGTCAGGATACCACCAGCCGAGGATCAAGGGGGATGGCATACCCAAGTCAGCTTTTAGGACTAGGTATGGTCACTATGAGTTTGTGGTTATGTCATTTGGGCTAACCAATGCACTGGTAGCTTTCATAAATCTGAAGCATATGGTGTTCAGATCCTATCTAGATGAATTTGTAGTTGTGTTCATATATGGCATATTGATATACTCCAAGGATAGTCAGCAGTATGAACAGCAGCTTTGTCAGGCATTGACGTTGTTGAGGTAGCACACGTTATATGCTAAGTTTAGCAAGTGCGAGTTTCAGTTGTTTGAGGTGTCTTTTCTAGGGCATGTTATATCTACTAAGGGCATTTGTGTAGACCCTAAGAAGGGGGAGTCTACTCTAGAGTGGGAACATCCCAATACATAGATAGACATTCATAATTTCCTAGGCATGGTAGGCTACTATGGGAGGTTCATCAAGAATTTCAATTTTGTAGCATTACCCCTAACTAGGTTAACCAGGGAGGATGTTCCTTTTGCTTGGGACGATAATTGTCAGTGTTCCTTCTAGTTGTTGAAAGAAAAGTTGACTAGTGCACTGGTATTAGTGTTTCAAGAGTAAGGGAAAGGCTACATCATATTTTGTGATGCACCCAAGAATGTCTTTGGTATGTGTGTTGATTGTAGGACAAGAATGTGATTTCTTTTGCTTCACGATAGCTTAAGAAACATAAGGAGAACTATTTGACACATGATTTAGATCTTTAAGTGGTGGTTCATGCCTTGAAGATTTAGAGGCACTACTTATATGGGGAGAAGTGTCATATCTTCATCGACCACAAGAATCTACAGTACATCTTTTCAAAGTAGGAATTGAACATGAGGCAGAAAAGATGGATGGAGCTAATCAAAGATTATGATTGTACGATAGATTGTTTTCCAGGCAAGGAAAATGTGGTGGTTGATGTGTTAAGAAGGAAGTTGTCCTCATCATCATTTGTATACCAGACACAGTTATGCTCCTTAGTGTTCCATATGCGAGACATGTTGGTTTCACTTTTTACTTGTTGGTATGATTGCTGGCATAGTTATAGTTCAAACCTACCTTGAGGTAGAAGATCTGTGATGCACAATATAATGATACCATGATATAAAATATTTGATTGAAGATCAGTAATGAGAAGCATGATGGCTTCTGTGAGGCAGGTGATGGGATAGTTTGTTTCCACAATAGGATCGTGGCTCCTGATATTGATGGGTTGAGAAAGATGGTTCTTGAGGAGTCTCACTCCTTGATGTGTGTGATGCATCCTGGAAGTACCAAGATATACCACAACTTAAAGGAATTGCATTGGTGTCTAGGTCTAAAGTGAGACGTGGCAGAGTTTGTGGCTAGATGTCCAGTTTGTCAACAGGTCAAGGCTGAGTACCAAAAGCCTGCAAGGACGTTACAACCCTTGTTGATACCACAGTGGAAATAGGATCATATTACCATGGACTTTGTGGTTTGTCTTCTTAAGATAGCCAAAGGTCATGATTTCATATGGGTGATAGTGGATAGGTTGACCAAGTCATATCACTTCTTTCCAGTCAAGATGACGTTTATAGTAGAGAAGTTGGAACATATATATGTGGATGAGATAGTCCATTTGCATGGTATTCCAGTTACCATAGTTTCTGACCAAAGTCCACAGTTCACAAGTCATTTTTGGGAACGTTTGCATATGGAGTTGGGGACACATTTGAGGTTTAGACATCTTTCCACATGCAGACAGATGGTTAGTCTGAGAGAATTATTCATACTTTAGAGGATATTTTAAGGGCATGTGTGTTGCAGTTTCTTAGAAGTTGGGATGTACACTTGATCCTGATAGAGTTTTCTTACAACTACAACTATCAAAGGAGGTTAGATATGGTTCCTTATGAATCTCTATATGAGAGACATTGTCATCCACTATTATATTGGTATGAGTATCAGCTTTTGGGTCCTGAGCTAGTATAGAAGACTAGAGAGAAGATCAAGGTGATATAAAAATAGTTAAAAGTAGCTCAAGACAGACAAAAAGTCCTATGTAGACAACCTTTGCAGACTGTTAGATCTCTAAGTGGGATATAGAGTGTATCTTAAGGCTTCTCCTTGGAAAGGTGTGTTTAGGTTTGGTAAGAAGGGTAAGTTGGCCCCTAGGTTTATGGGACCATACCCTATCTTAGCATGTGTTGGAAAGGTGTCATACAAGTTAGAGTTTCCACTATAGTTGCACATGTTGCATAATTTCTTTCATGTTTCCATGTTGATGAAGTGTCATAAAAATACAGAGCAAATGGTCCAGCCAGTGGAGGTTGAGTTAAATGAGGATGTTTCCTATGTTGAGGGTCATGTGTTGATACTGGATAGGAGGATGAAGAATTTGAAGAAGAAGGATATATTGTTAGTGAAGGTTTTATGGCATCACCGTGGTGTGGAGGAATTGACATGTGAATTATAGGATGAGATGCATAAGAAGTACCCATCACTCTTTGGATGGGATTTTATGGGCAAAATCCTTGTTAGGGATTTATGGTTATAAGACCCCTAACCTTGATTATATGTTGAACATGCTTAATTATCATACTTTGATACTCAAAACCTTAATAAAACCACAAGAGGTGCTTTGATATCATGTGACAAGATTAAGTGTCTAGTTTGGTTCAGTTTGGACATTGTTTGTGCAAGTTATGCGATTTTGTGCATGTTTAGGACTTTTCTATAATTTACCCATGTATGACATTTTCTTGCAATTTGTCACATGATTTATGTTCCTTATATGTTTTCTTATCATACTTGTTATTTTTGGGCCATGGTGCTCCTATATGTATCATGGTTTGGTGGTGTTACCCTTATAGGGTAAGTTAGGGTTTTGGCCCTCATGGATGAGCTACCTTGAGAGGCCATCAACCGATGGATTCCCTAGATGGATGACAACTTATGGTCATCCTTAGGGGGGACAGCCAATGGTGATCTCTATATGTGGTAGGTTGATGGTTTTCTCTCTTGGGGTCCCTTGGACCGGTGGTTTGCTTGGAAGAGGTGACCAATCGATGGTTTTCCATTTAGTGATCTAGGGTGTTAAGAACGGATAGTTACCAAGTGACCAAACTCGATTGTTGTCTTGGAGAAACAACATATGATGTCTTAGTAGACTCCTACAACTGATGGAGTTTCTACTTGCATGGACGTGATAGTTATACACCATGGACACATGGCAAACCTAGTAGGACACCTCAAGCTTCTCTTTCTTCTTATCCATAAGCTTTATATACCCCCTCTTTTTGCACCCAAACGAACCCTTTAGATTCCTATATCTTCTTTTCTATTTATACATTAGTCATTCCCTACTTGGTGGTGAAGAAGGTGCCCAGCGTAGAATAAGGTAGATGATCTCCTTCTTGGAGCAGTTATGGTTCAGATCTGCTCTCCTTTTGAGTTTGTGTGGAGCTTTCTTTGCTTGCTCTTGACCTAAGAAAGTAAGTTCTTCCTTATCTTCTTTGTTTGCCCTTTCTATCCTACCTCCTTCTTCCTTCTTCTTGGATGTAACCATGTTTTTTGTGGTAGAGATTGCTCTAGATCTTAAAGAACCCTTCTTTCTTGCTTCCTTGACCTAGGGTTTGCTTCCCTTCTGGAGAAAGAGCTAGCTTGGCCCAGTTCAGAGCTAAAACATGGGTTTCCTACCTCCTTTACTGGAGACTTCTTTCTTTTTGGATATGTTTCTTCTTCCTAGAGGTGAGTTATATAACTTTCTTCACATTTATTACTTACTACTAGCTTGCATACTCATGTTCTTGCTCTAAAACAAAGTTCTAAGAATAAAAAAGCTACATTTATCTAAGGTTTAATATTAAGTGATGTTCCTTGAGTAGTTTATAGACATAAATGAACCTGAAACCTTGTGCACGATCTTCCTGAGGTAGAGGAAGCCTTACACCTTCCTTACATATCAAGCGATGGTTCTTGGTGCTTCTCAAACAATGAGTTACACTTAGGGTTTTAAGTTGTTTCCTACCTTGTGCAAGACCCGATGGTTTGTCTTCTTGCTAGAACTAATGGAGGCATTGGTTTTGAAAACCGATGGCCCTTCTAGTCTATCAACCAATGGAGGTTATAACTCCAAGATTCAATGGCCTCATTACCTATGATCATCAACAATGGTAGCACTAGTTCAAGATTTGATGTGCCAACCGATGGGAGTTATGACTCTATGATCTGATGGTGACATTGAGTGTCACAACCAATGGTAGTCCTAGACACCACAACCGATGGTGGTCCTAGACACCACAACCGATGGTAATATTGGCTTATGTGATGATTCTTTTAAGTCCAAATATGTTGGCTTTCTTAGTTGAATGATTCAAGGGTTAGACTTACACCTCAACCGATGGTTTTGAATAAAGAACATGATCTAATGGTTATGATTTGATGCCTCAAGATCCAATGGTTTTTGGTGAAGCCTATGGTTTGATGTTTTGGTTTTGATGATTTGAATTTGATGATTCAATTCTCTTAACCTTGTAGTCTATATTTTCCCTCATTTGAATATAATTGATAATCATGATAATGAGTTGATGTGTAACTCTAATTAAGCATAGCTTATTACACCTAACCCTAATATAACTAAGTGATGGTGATTGATTATGATCATCCCTCTTGAATGATTAATTTGATAATGAAATACTCTCTTTTTTAACACTAATATGTTTCTACATGATCATCATAGTTCCTTGTTATGCTCTACTCATATGTCATATGTTTGGTAATGAGTTGATGAGCCTTGTTATAAGGCATGTAAATATAATTATGGTCTACCAAGGAATGATGTGATGGTCTTAGTGACCTTTGGGCATGGTTAAGCCTTGATGAAGGTCTAATCCTCTTTGTGATATGACAAGGGTTGAATCCCTAGAATAGTGTGATAAGTATTCATATAATTTAGTGTTATTATGACAAGTGTGGTCTCATGAATAACAATGAATAGTACCATGCGGTGAATGTGATTAAAAATTGTACCTCATACGTTTTATATCTTCTAGAGTTGTTATATTTATATACTTTATAGATATGAATTAGGGATTGTACGTCCACTTGTTTGATGCATCCTTAATTCACCCAATTGGCATTAACTAATCAAGTAAAACCCTAAGCATGTAGTGCCTTGTGCCATACATTCATTCCAATGTCAAGACTTGTTGGATGGTGAAATGAGTATTCCTGAGGAAACTCAGCCTGCATAGTATTGAGTATGCGGGGTGCAAGTGACTATGTGTCCTTGATATCCGAACATGAAGGTTTTTAGGATACCTCAGTAGGAGAATGATTTTGGTTGTATCTTAGATATTTGTGAATATATATATAATGATATTGAGGATGGATGTGGTTGTACCTCAGATGGTAGGGTTGTATACCCACCTCCTTTCACTACTATCGTGACTTGTACCAAGGAAGGACTAGGTTGTTAGTAGCTTGACCTTATGTGTCGATGTGGCAGACTCGTACTGACTGAGGGCAAAGAAGATCTTAAGAAGCCAACTCTCCTAGATCTTGTATGGCCCTAATTTTGACTTAGCAGTGATTAGTTGGAATTTGAGTGGTATTCCTCAAATTCCTCATCGCATAATAAAAGAGGGTATACAGTTGTGTAGTATATGTACTAGGGTTAAATACGCTTCACATTGTTTGTTAACCCTTTCCATGTCTCTTATACTACTTAGTTGTTATATGATGCAACTAGAGTGATCCATTGTTAGAAGAAAATAAATTTATTTTTTTCTTTTATATACTATGATAATCATGATTGTTGCTAAGTCTATATGTTTAACTTGCTTAGTATGTTAGAATCGCTTAATTTTCTCAACTTCTTACTATATACTCAATCTACTTAGTTGTTTAATATTAAATATTCTATTATAATCAATAACCATTGTGGAGAGCTATATCTCTTACTGGGACATGGATCTCACCTCATGGGAGACCATGTCTTTGTAAGTGGATGTCGATGACGTGGTTGAGATCATGCAGTAGAAGTGGAGCAGCCCGGTGATCAATAGACATTGAAGGTTGGACTGTTGTAGTTATTTGTAGTGGATTCCTAGTGCCATCCTGGTACTCTCAAGTATGGGCATGGGATGTGTTTTGCAAATGATATATCTGTATCGACTTGAGTTTTTGGTAGTATGCCAATGTTTGTATATATTGCATGAATGTGTGGAATGGTATCTCTTTTGTATATAGGTACTAATGTAAATACCTGATCTAGTATATGAACTTATGGAAAGGTTGAACCTTTATGTAAATGTTTTAGTACATATTTACAATGTTGAAATCAGTTTTAATTATTCCACTTTTCTAGCTATGTGATTAGTTAGTAGTTGAACATGCTTTTGGTATGAGTAATTGATGCATTGAATATTTTTCACTTTTCACATGTTTTTTACTATGTATTTTGTGCATTTATTGCCTATTTTCATATTAATTATGCATGATTTATCATTACTAGAATGTGACACTCAATTGCATCGAATATGTGTTACTTTTACTATTACGTATTGATTTATCATTATTTTGGATCTTATGTTCTTTCTTACATTTCAAGTGAATTTACAATAAATGAATCAGCCCAATACTATTGATGTGTTTGTTAGTGGTATTGACATTTGATAGAAAGGAACATAGTTAAATCGAGGAAACTCAATAGTACTAACACGAGAATTGGTACTATCAATATTTTAACAGGAGTGATCAAGAGGAGTCTTGGTACTACCGAAACACAACTCGGAGGTACCGACTTCAACTGAAAATCCAACAGGGAGTGTCAGATACTTCAACTGAAAATGCAACAGGGAGTCTCAAAGAAAATCTCGATACTACCAAAATTGACTCGGTAGTACCGATAACTTATAAGGGGTCGCGAATAAAGGAAGGTGTCAATACTACCGATACCTGTCGGTAGTACCGACTTGACACGATCAGGCCAGATCAAAAATCATAGTTAATCCAATAGTTGGGACTTTTAACACCTTTAGTCAATTCTATGACTAGGAAAGAGTGAAGTCAGACCTAGGTAAGAACGTTGTTTTCCATTGCATGACAATCGAGAGTCAAGAGAGGAGAAAGTGGATAAGAAATCCATGTTCCGGGATAATCAGGCACCCCAGTGGATGGATTTGTATCTAGAGGTTAGCAAATCGGTATGTTCGAGAGAGGGAGTCATCTAGACTGTCTTCTTCAAGGGTTACTTTAGTTTTCTAATGTTTCCCACATTTTTTTATTCTTCAATGTAATTGACGATGGAAATCATGTTCGGCTAATCCCCTTTGTTCCTTAGGACCAGGGAGTAGCTCAATTTTGCATTGTAATTGACAGTTATGAACTAATTTGCATACTACTCTTAATTGTTGTACATGTCTCTACAATTGCTTCATGAATTACCTATGACTGATCACAATAGGTGATTTCTCATACCATTAATTTCTTTGAGAGAGGTATTAAGGGTTGGATAGGTTGTAGACATACATATCTTAGACCGCTCTTCGAGAGAAGGCCTACGGGTATGAAGGAAAAAACCTAGAGAAGTCATTAAAGGACCTAAATAATAAGTAATCATTGTGAGAGTGGGATTTGTATTAGATTGGGTAGTTAATTATGATGCAAGAGCAGGTAATTCTTACTACAAATCCCTTAGTCCAGGTGTAACGACCCCGCCTCCCGGTAACCCCCAGTAAAGGGAGACCAAGAGGTTAGAGGTGTTATCCCAATACAGGATCAGTGGTTTTGCAAATAATCAACAATAATTAATAAATTCTACAACAACTAAGCTTTAAAATGGAATAAAAAATTATTTTCTCATACCTTGCAAAATATAGGAGCTGAGGGACTTTACCCCATATAACAACTATCTATCTAAAATCCTTGAATCTTTATTAAGCTTTATTCCATCATTGTCACTTTAAAGGAATATCCATTTTCTTGATAAACCTAAAACGCCGACGAGAAAAATGGCGGTCAGTAACGAATTATACTGGTATGTGGGGGAACCAATAATCGTGCATTTAATTGTAACAGTATATTGCAAGCAATTATGATTTAATAAAACAAACTTTATGCTTTAAACATGACTACTCAATCCTTACATACCCTAGCCTCTGTGATGTCCCTACAGTGGGCATGGATACTACCTCTCATATGGTAGATCTCAACTAACCTCCATGATCCTACCTTACAGGTAGATCAATACATAGGGCCATGGAGTCATATAGTCCTACCCAAGGGTAGACCAACACATTGACTCATGATAACGTGATGATCCTACCTCACGGGTAGACCATGTACTAGGTCATCTATCTCATCATCATCAGAGCTACAGAGGAGGACCCGGATCTAAGCTAGACATGTGCATATAATTATGATGATAATCATAGTCACTTTATAGTTTCATGAAATAAAAGTCAATCAAGCAACTATTTCTAAGAAACCGATAAAACTAGCTAGACATGTGCATATAATTATGATGATAATCATAGTCACTTTATAGTTGCATGAAATAAAATTCAATCAAGCAATTATTTCTAAGCAACCGATAAAACCTCGGAAATCACTGTGAAACTAAAGTGATTTAACCATAAGTGTAACCACATACCTGATTTGGAGATCTCAAAGAAGCAATATATCCAAATTCAACTAGGTGTCCCATCAAGCAAGCCAATCAATCAATAAAGCAAACATTGATCATGAAAATATGTATAATGTCTAATGGTCACAAACATATCCCCAAATAATTTCTTATTGACTTGGGATACCTTTCCAAGGTTTCTAGGTCTCATTAGGATTCATAGTGGCTTCTTAGATCAATTTCTCGAACTTTATCCTTTTTAGGTCAACAAACCCTAAAATAGCTTTCTACTCATAAAAACACTAATTACTCAAATTATCTACATTAAAGATCTTTTATAGTTCAATTGGCTTAAGATCATCATATATCTGTTTTATTCATGGATTTGCACAATTAAAACCATTAAAAGTCATAATTATCAAAATTAGGGTTTTTAGGCCCATTAATGCATATTCATGTATATGGAACCCGAAATTGATCCAATTATGTATAAAGATCATTCTTTTATATCTAAATCATCCCTTTATTGACAAAAAGTTAATTTCCACTTTAAACATCCATATAACCCTTCCCAAATCATTAATCATCAAAATCTAGGGTTTTTCATTAATTAAAATATTAAAGGTGACAACTTTAAGCACTTTTTGAATTTCAATCAGAATTAGGCTTCAATAAAAAATTTAATGGGTTCCTTGAAATTTTTTGATCAATTTTCATATATTGTTCGTCCTAATCGGAGTTACCACTAATTAGTTACGAATTTACAAAGAAATTACCTTTTAGGCCAATCACTGGCTGCCACATCAGCCAATCTGGCCCCCTTTCGTTGGCAACTCAGTCAGGGTGCGCAAAGACCTTTGTGCTCCTGTGTTAGTGAGGTAATCGATCACGTGCTTGGGGTGTTTTGGTAATTGTGTGGTTTATCATCTTCAAGCTCACGATTCTTCTTTGTTCGCGACCCAGCGTTGCATGGTGGTCAACCATAGGGTTGACTTCCCCCCCTCCAGTGGTCCTGGAACCTAAGTGAGGGATCCCTGCCCTCCGCCTTCCTTGTGTGAACTCACAGCAGGCCCTCCCACCTACGTTGGTGGTCGAGGTTTCCCGCTCCACTAGACGATGTCTGCACAGAAATAGGGCATCTCGCCCGCGGCCGATGGCCCAACTTGGGTACCATGAAGGAGAGTCCCGGGCACTCCATTATACACTACGATATCTAAGAGGGGTTCTTACCCCTATTAATATAGCGTAGGGTCAACATGGTCAATCTTATATTTGATGGAGTTTGACCCGGGCCTGGACATTGGGCAAAACCCAATCCTTCATGGAACGGTAGAACCAGGGGGTATTTTAGTTCGGATTGGACTCCCGAAACTAATGGAGCACTTCCCAGACTTGCACATTAATTGTGTGCAGAGTAAAACAATCGGGAAGATTCCACATACTATTCCCCCTTCCTGATCTGAGTTGAAGTACGAACATCGTTGGATCCTAGATCCAACGGCTATCAGCCACGCACCAAGAACATTTTCCTGGTTATATTGGAAAATTGTGACATATAAAGATTTTCTTCTCACTTTAGGGAGTCTTGTAAAAATCATAACTCTCAAACCGCTTGTCCAATTAATCCCAAATTTTAAGGAAAAGACTATAAATACTTAATCTACTTATATTACAAGTTTTAAGCCGAAAATCAAAAGGAATAACTCATTTTCTTGATTTGCAAGTCAATGACTTAAAAAGCATGTATTATGTATAAAAACACATATTTTCTCTCTCCTTCTTTCCTATTTTCTCTATTTCAATTTTTATAAACATTATAAGGCAAGTGGATTTGAAACCACTCTATAATGATTACATTATCCATATCTCCACATATTTCTTACATTTTTTCACCTTTATTTCAAATTTCATTCTTAATAAAGCAATATTTGATTTCTTCTTTTCCTTTTAATCATATTGGACCCATTATCATATTATGATCTACAAAATCACAAGCACAAAGGAAATATTGCAAAGGGAATCCATTAAATACATATAATTCATACAAATCTGCATAATCCTACATTTATTGAGGAAATTACGTTTCCCATATATGAACCCATAATTGGGGTTGTAACATCCTTCCCCTCTTATAAGAATTTTGTCCTCACAATTCCATCAAGCATACAAACAATTCAGGATAAGACATTTCCATATCCATCATTGGCTCCCATGTGGCTTCATCCTCTCCATGGTGCTTCCAAAGAACATTTATCATCTTCTTTTCTTTACTACTGAGCTCTCTCACACCTCAGTATCTTGTACCCTCATAGGTGACTCAGGGTAAGTTAGCCTCCCTTGGAGTTCAATAGGTTCAATGCTCACGCATGGCTCGAGTACCTCACATAGTGCTCTAGATCGAATGCATGGAACACATCATACATCATATTATCCTTAGGGGTAAGGCTAAACATAAGTAACTCCACCAACCCATCTCAAATGAACCCATGTATCAGGGACTCGGCTTTCTCAACTATAGCTCAGAGGGGTCGGGTTTTCATAACACATGTTCACCCATAGTGGATTGCATGTCAGACTGCTTTGCATCATCTCACAACTCATGTCAATCATGGGATTTCTCAGTCATTGCTTGATCAAAGCATCTTCATTTACATACATTGTGGTCTCTCTGACCTTCACAAGGTCCTCTCACCAACATTATCCAAGTGAAGTGATGACCGACACAACCTCCCTTATAGAGCTTCATACATCCTGATACTGGCTATGGTGGCTATCATCACAAGAAAACTCTACTAGGGGCAGGAACTGCTCCCATGTATCACCCTGAATGAGCACACATGCTCTCATCAGACCCTCTAAAGTCTGGATCATACTCTCTTGACTATCTGTCAGTCATGGGTGATAAGTTGTACTCAACTTCAATCTAGCATTGAGTTCTTCATGTACCTACTTCCACCACATAGAAGTGAACTTAAGGTCATACTCAAAAACCTTTGATCTCGGATCACGGTGTAGTTGAACTATCTCTCTCTCTCATATATATATATATATATATATATATATATATATTTATTTATTTATATATATTTATATATTTATATATTTATATATTTATATATATATAGTTCAACTAAAACTATCATACTGACAGTTCTCTCTTTTAGGCAAGGGATTAGGTCAACTTGGTAAAGCGATCTACCATAACCCATATCTCATCATGACCTCTCTTTGTCCAAGGGAAACCCACCACATTGTCCATGATGATCCACTCCCATTCCCTCTTAGGGACTTATCATTATTTGTAGCAACTTACTAGGTTACTGGTGTTCGGCCTTCACTCTCTGGCATGTATGGCAATTGGGTACATGTACCACTATATCCTTCTTCATCCCAGGTCCTCAAGGACCACATACCAACCTTAGCCATCTTGGAAGTACCTCGGTGTACAGTGTACTTAAAACCATGAGCTTCTAGCATGACATGATTCCTCAAGGGTGACTCCTCAGAAACCCTAAAACATTGTAGAAGTGGGTTTCACCACCTTCTCTTCCTGATAGATGTATCTGAGGTTCTTATATCAATATGTTCATCTCATCAAGCTCCAGGATGGATAACTGAGTAACCACCAACTTGACCAATGGGTCTGGTTGTATCTAGATGTTAGCCATATAGGTCTAGTCCTCTAATGGTCGTAGGGTCCACCGAGCAACCTCTTTCATCTCTTTCTATCGGGTAGACAAGGAAACTGTACACCTGAGATGTATCTCGGCAAAGAGTATCGATTACCACATCAATTTCCTTATGTGCTAGGTGATGGTGTAAACATAAACCTTCATATACTCCACTCATCACCCTCATCTTGGGTTCAAGTCTAACAGAGTCAAAAAAAACTTTGACCTCATCATCTCGATTGCCATACCCAAGATGCAACTCTTAGGATCCAAGCAGCTCTTAACAAGAACGTCCTCATATGATGATTACCTTTGTTCTCTTTGCGTTTCTAATCCACATATCCAACATACTCTCAAAAGGTGTGATACTTCCTCTATCCTCAAACATAGTAGAAGGGTTTCAACTCATATCACCTTTATCCTTAGTATGGCATGTGTTTTGCCCTATCTCTCAAACTCATAAAAAGATGAAATAAGCATTTGTTTGTAGTCCAAATACAAAGTTCAACCTGTTCCAAGAGTAGAGATGGTGCATCACACATCGCCACCTCACTTTCCAATCTAAGTTGAAACGTACATCACATATCTCCACACCGTGAACATCTCCATTATGGGTCTACATCCATGGGAAGACTATTCCCATCACCTCTAGATTTATCTTTTATGTAAAATCCTTAGGCATTACCTTAAGGTCTCTAGGGTACCGGCACTTTTGGAGTGATCTGACCCTTATCCATCTAGGGAGTGCCTCTCACATTTACCCCTTGGACCCCATGAACGCATGAAGGTGGCCAACCTCATAACCCATGGTCCTTGGGCAAAGGTAGTTGTTACCTCCCGACCCTATGGTCTTGTGCATTAAGGAAACAGAAAACTCCTACTTCCATCGATCTTATCCCCTCCTAACCTTAGTATTGACTTAGGATTCCATTATAGCACATATCATTCTTGAATCCTCACTCGAACCTCCATCCTCTTTCTGGTCATTCATGGTTATCCCTCATAGGAATCATGGTGACCTACCTAACTTGATTTGGTCCCATACAAGTTACCTCCATGGAAACATATCTACATGCCCCTTAGAGATGGTCACACATGGGTCTATAGATTCTTGCTCACACTATGTGCTCATACACTTAGCTCATCAAGCTCTTATAAGTGACCTCTTTAGGTTACCTCAAACCTAAACAAAAGTTGGTTCTCACCCTACATAAAGGGTTCCTTCCTAGGATGGGAGAAAACCATCTCTTGATAGCAACAAAGGTCACAAACGTCCTTACTTCTAGGGTTTACATCATCATGTGCATGCTTAGCTCCTAACATGATACTTATGCATGTATTTAGTAAAAATGCAACCTACTAAACCATGCTACATTCCTTGGTATTTCATATGTATTCATCATTCCTTATGGTTGTATCATTATCATATGTCACCAATATTGTATGAGTGGTTCATAAACATATATCTCAGCTCGAGTGGGTTTCCTTTTACTCTACCACATGAGGGGTGACATACTCCAATGCGATGAACTCAATCATCCTCTTGAGCATCACGTGCACTGGGACTGCTGCTTCCCCTCTTTGGTCCAGGATCCCAGGTTCACCTCCTATACATCGACTATCTAGCTGCATGCCCAATTGTTCAAACATGAACCGATCCTATGCAAAGTATAGCATACACATCATAACACTCTTCTACGTGAACAACCTTTAACATCCACTAGGTACGATGTCTCTCAACTTGTTACCATACCCTTTTCAGGGTCTAAGGAACTCTTCTTCATGCTCCTAAAAGGTAGGTACTCATATCATTTGTACATTTGTTCATGAAGCCTCTTTCTAATTCTCGGGTTTAGTTCCTCTAAAGGTATCCAAGGTACAACAAGCCTCCAAGGATCATGCATGAGGCAACCACCTCTATCTTTTTAGGGTTGTCTAAACTAGGTCATATTGTACCCAACTTCTCACTATTCCTCATATCTCATAGTCAAGGTTCCCAACCTTCTTCATCGGGTCTTGCTCTTAAGGATATACATCTATCCCCACCTAGGTGAAGCATACTATCAAAACTTATGTTTGTCCAAGATCATTCCAAGCTATGCATGTCTAACTTATACACTATCAGGCATAACCCTTCTAGCTTAGGTCTAAAACCTACTGCCAGCCTTGTTGTTACTCACTTCTATGTAAGTGCATGCCTATTTTATATTCATATATAGTTTTTAGGGTTCCTATACAGTTACCACTAACCTCCTCAATGAGGGAGTGATCCCTCACCCTCAACAAGAACGACCACCCAAGGTTGTGTCATCATAAGGCACCAGGGATCAACCGGCCACTCATAGTTCATGCTTCTCATGTGTACTCAAAACCTTACATAAAGCATGCATGTCCAACCCACATACTCACATGCATGGACAACTATGATATCCAACTCATCGTTTCTTCTCTTTCTCTATCCACCGCCTAGGGTTTGGGTTAGCATCGTCCTTAGAGGATGCATCAGGTCTCTTCCTCTTCGTGGAGGCTTCATCCTCCAAGGCTAACTCTCTCCTCCTCTTCCAACAAGATGGTTTAACCTCAGCTTTCTCCTGAAGGGTAACAAAGATCACAGCAACACAGGCCATGCAACCTAAGCATGTAACTAAACTCAGTCTGAGTTACTAATTATCAAAACTTATGTCCATGACATCTTTCTTACATGCTTTTTATTATTTGGTGGAGGATTCCTTAATCCTTATCATTCTTAATCCTAAAACTCGGGAGGGTAGTGGAGAGAGAGAGAAAAACCCTAATCTCATAAAGTTATACAATGAATAGGGTCGAGAAGGGATGAAGACATATGAGAGAAGGCCTAGAGGTATCTTATTTCGAGTCAAATCCTTTGATTTTGGCCAGGCAGTCACACAGAATTCGAGAGTCCTCATAGACTGACTAGCGGGGTGGAGGAAAATCTTGCCATCCCTCGGATCATGATCCTTTTATAGACACCTCCATCATCAGAAAATCCTCTAATAACTCTCTTGGGATCTAAATATTTTGTGAAATTTAATAATTATTAGAGATTTAATGGAAAACCACGGCTCTAATACCAAATGTAATGGCCCTGCCTCCCAGTAACCCCTAGTAAAGGGAGACCAAGAGGTCAGAGGCATTATCCCAATACAAGATCAGTGGTTTTGTAAATAATCAACAATAATTAAATAATTCTACAACAACTAATCTTTAAAATGGAATAAATTTTTTCTTTTCTAATACCTTGCAAAATATAGGAGTTGAGGAACTTTACCCCATATAACAACTATCTATCTAAAATCCTCCAATATTTATTAAGCTTTATTCCATCATTGTCACTTTAAAGGAATATCCATTTTCTTGATAAACCTAAAACACCGACAAGAAAAATGAGGGTCAGTATAACGAATTATACTGGTATGTGGGGGAACCAATAATTGTGCATTTGATTGTAACAACATATTGCAAGCAATTATGATTTAACAAAACAAACTTTACGCTTTAAACATGACTACTCAATCCTTACATACCCTAGCCTCTATGTTGTCCCTACAGTGGACATAGATACGACCTCTCATATGGTAGATCTCAACTAACCCCCATGATCCTACCTTACAGGTAGATCAATGCATAGGGTTGTGAAGTCGTATGGTCCTACCCAAGGGTAGACCAACACATCGACTCATGATAGCATGATGATCCTACCTCATAGGTAGACCATGTACTAGGTCATCTATCTCATCATCATCAGAGCTACAGAGGAGGACCAGGATCTGAGCTAGACATGCACATATAATTATTATGATAATCATAGTCACTTTATAGTTTCCTGAAATAAAAGTCAATCAAGCAATTATTTCCAAGCAACCGATAAAACCTCGGGAATCACCGTGAAACTAAAATGATGTAACCATAAGTTTAACCACATACCTAATTTGGAGATCTCAAAGAAGAAATATATCCAAATTCAACTAGGTGTCCCATCAAGCAAGTCAATCAATCAATTAAGCAAACATTGATCATGAAAACATGTATAATGTCTAATGGTCACAAACATATCCCCAAACAATTTCTTATTGACACCTTTCCAAGGTTTCTAGGTCTCATTAGGATTTATAGTGGATTCTTAGATCAATTTCTCAAACTTTATCCTTTTTAGGTCAACAAACCCTAAAATAGCTTTCTACTCATAAAAACCCTAAACTCAAATTATCCACATTAAGGATCTTTTATACTTCAATTGGCTTAGTATCATTATATATCTATTTTATTCATGGATTTGCACAACTAAAACCATTAAAAGTCATAATTATCAAAATTAAGGTTTTTAGGCCCATTAATGCATATTCATGTATATGGAACCCGAAATTGAGCCGATTATGTATAATAATCATTCTTTTATATCTAAATCATTCCTTTATTGACAACAAGTTAATATCCACTTTAAACATCCATATAACCCTTCCCAAATCATTAATCATCAAAATCTAGGGTTTTTCATTAATAACAATATTAAAGGTGACAACTTTAAGAACTTTTTAATTTCAAGTAGAATTAGGCTTCAATTACATTTGATGGGTTCCTTGAATTTTTCTGATCAATTTTCATATATTGGTCATCCTAATTGGAGTTACCACTAATTAGTTACGAATTTACAAAAACATTACCTTTTAGGCCAATCACTGGCTGCCACGTCAGCCAATCCGGCTACCTTTTCATTGGAAACTCAGTCAGGGTGTGCAAAGACCTCTGTGCCCTTGTGTTGGTGAGGTAATCAGTCGCACTCTCAGGGTTGTTTTGGTAATGATGTGGCTTATCATCTTCAAGCTCACGATTCTTCTTTGTTCGTGGCCCAGCATTGTCCAGTGGTCAACTGTAGGGTTGACTTCCCCCCTTCGGTGGTCCTGGCGCCCAGGCGAGGGCTCCCTGACCTCCGCCTTCCTTTCACAAACCCGCAACAGTCCCTCCCACCTCTGTTTGTGGTTGAGGTTTCCCGCTCCACTAGCTGGCGTCTACACAGAAACAGGGCATCTCGCCCGCGGCCGATGGCCCAACGTGGGTACCACGAAGGAGAGTCATGGGCACTCCATTATACACTCTGATCTCTAAGAGGGGTTCTTACCCCTATTTATATATGTAGGGTCAATAGGATCAATCTTATCTTTGATGGAGTTTGACCCTGACCTGGACATTGGGCAAAACCAAACCCTTCATGGAACGGCAGATCCAGGGGGTCTTTTAGTTCGGATTGGACTCCCGAAACTAATGGAGCACTTCCCAGACTTGCACATTAATTGTATGCAGAGTAAAACAATTGGGAAGATTCCACATATTGTTCCCCCTTACTGATCTGAGTTGAAGTATAGGCACCATTGGATCCTAGATCCAACGGCTATCAGCCATGCGCCAAGAACATTTTCCTGATTATATTGGAAAATCGTGACATAGAAAGATTTCCTTCTCACTTTAGGGAGTCTTGTAAAAATCATAACTCTCAAACCGCTTATCCAATTAATACCAAATTTTAAGGAAAAGTCTATAAAGACTCAATATACTTATATTCCAAGTTTGATGCCGAAACTCAAAAGGAATAACTCCTTTTCATCATTTTCAAGTCAATGACTTAAAAAGCATGTATTATGTATAAAAACACATATTTTCTCTCTACTTGTTTCTTGTTTTCTCTATTTAAATTTTTATAAACATTATAAGGCAAGTGGAGTCAAAACCACTCTATAATTATTCCATTATCCATATCTCCACATATTTCTTACATTTTTTCACCTTTATTTCAAATTTCCTTCTTAATAAAGCAATATTTGATTTCTTCTTTTCCTTTTAATCATATTGGACTTATTATCATATTATGGTCTAAAAAATCACAAGAACAAAGGAAATATTGCAAAGGGAATCCATTCAATACATATGATTCATACAAATTCTCATAATCCTACATTTATTGAGGAAATTACATTTCCCATCATATGAACCCAGAATCAGGGTTGTAACACCAGGTTTAGGAGAGATAAATATTAATGAAATGATGTTTAGTGCAATGTGAATTGTGGTGAAACCATAATCCTAAGGAATACATTCCAATTGTGATCACAACCAGTCATTTTAGTTGTATTTCCTTTAATTTAGTCATTTAATCAACTAGTCACTCTTTTTCTTAGGCATGTCTGATTAGGTCATCATTAGTAGTAGTCTTTGGATTAATTCTTTCCCCGTTATTGATATTCGAGCCTCTTTGGACCTATATTATATTCATGTGTGCACTTGTGTTTCATACGTGTAGTAAAACATGCATCAAGTTTTTGTCTCCTTTGTCGGGGGAACGGTAGATCTAGCTCTACAAGTGATGTGATTGCCCACTCTACGCAACAATTTTTTTATCATTTTTTAATGTTGAAAATTCTAATTTCTATTCAATCACTAGTATCTCATTCTCACATTTATTTATTTATCTTCAGGTGCTAATGCATGGTTCATACAAGAACCAATGACTATAGAGAGACAACCCCCCTAGTTTCAGGGTAGACAAACTCTTGTATAGTGCAAGATAGTATGGTGAATCTACGGGAGGACTACTCCCAACTCCACCATAGGAAACTCAACCAGAACAACCAGAGATGGTCGATGCAAATGTGGAACCTGAAGAGCAGACGCTCTAGGAGAAAATAAAGGCATCTTCTGCTACAGATCAGTTGGGGCCAATCAAAAGGCAGACCATCAATGTGGGTAGTTACAAGATAGACCCTGGTCTAGTGGTACTGGTTAAATCACAAGCATTACATGGCTACAGTGCAAAGGACCCAATGGCGCACATCAATAACTTTGTATAAAGCTACGACATTGTGAAGATTGGCAAGGTTCCAGCCACATTGATATATTTGAAGTTGTTTGCCTTTTCACTGTCAGAGAATGTAAAGTCATGGTTTCTTATCCTTCTGCCTGAGTTCGTAGAAATATGGGATCAGATGATAGATGTTTTCTTTGAATGTTACTTTCCACCCTAGAAGACAAATGAGCTAGTTGGAAAAATCTATGATTTCAAACAGCATGTAGAGGAGTCCTATTTGAATCATGGGAGAGATTCTAGAACATGTTGAGGAAGGTTTCTCATCATGGGGTTGTTCTCTACGGCCAAGCAAAGACCTTACACTATAGGTTACACAAAGGAGAGAGGATCACACTTGATAGTGTTGGTTTAGGATTTTTTTCTCAACAATAAGCCATCCAGGTGTCATGAGATTTTGAAGAATATGTGGCTAAAAATTAGTCATGGGGAGAGGAAAGAGAAGCTCCAGCAACTATCAAAAGTATTGTAAAGTCTAGACTCATCATGGCACTGAGTGAGAAGTTGGATAACCTCGCAAGGAAGCTTAAGAAAGAATCTAGAACCTCATCTGGAGGTGAAGAGGAAAATTGTATGTACATGGTCAACAGTACCAGTAGGATAGGGGGGCCTATTGGATAGACAAAATTGAGGACATGCTAGGCAGGCTAGTGAGTTAAAATGAGACCTTATTGGACAATATAAAATGGATGTAGCGGTATCATGAGGCTCACATCTGCAATCTTAAAAACTAGATATCTAAGCTAGCAGCATAGGTAGCTTCTAAAAAGAAGCCCTTTCAGTAGGGATTTTCTAGGAATATAGAGACAACTCATTATCATCATCAAGTAAAGTTTGTCTCTATTGTTAAGGAGCCCAAAAATCTTACTGAGGAGTCTCTGGAGCAGCACATTCCAGAGCTAGATTGGGTGTATGTACCATAAGTTCCATTTCTCCACAGTCTATATGGAAGAACTTTAATTGATACATGGTTAGTGAAAAGTGACAAGGAGACCGCATCTTCACCAGTTTTGCAAGGCAAGGAACTTCAAAGTTCTACCATTGTTATGTCACCACCCCTAGTTCCAGAAAAGGTGCATGCGCAACAAAAATAGGTGAAGGTTCTACTCTGTTGTAGAACAGTCATAATCAATAAGGAGGCACCCACAATTCAGAAGGAGTAGTCACATGTCATTCCATCCACATGAGACATGCCAAATTATATCCCAATAGGTGGCGCTGAAGCAAACTTAGGGGAGGAGATCCCTACTGTGACATATGTTCTACTACACAAGCATATGAAGAAGTCATATGTGCCATTCCCAGATAGTCTGAAGTCGAGAAAGTAGGAAAAGAAATTCAAGAAATTTCTAGACATCTTCTGAGAGATCCACATCAACATCCCACTCGTGGAGGCAATAGAACAGATTCTGGCATATGGGAGATTCTTGAAAGATATCATCAACGAGAAGAGATGAATAAAAGATATAGATGTCTTGTGTGTTGATGAAGTGGTGAGTGCCATGACCAGGGAATATTTTCGAGGAAGAGAAAAGATCCAAGATGCTTCTACATTCCTCGTTCCATAGGCAGTCAACATTTCCAACAAGCACAATGTGACTCTAAGGCGATCATAAGTCTCACGCCTCTCTCTACGTTTTTATAGTTGGGATTGAAGTAACCAACAAAAACATTTATGACAATCGAGTTGGCGGACAGATCAATTGTGAGGCCGTAAGGGATATGTGAAGATGTTATAGTCAAATTTAACAAATTCATCATTCATGTTGATTTTTTGGTCATGGATATGTACAAGATATGAGGATCAAAGATGTTGTTAGGAAGGTCATTCCAAGATATGGCCTATGTAATCACTACCATTGGTAGAGGCTATGTGACACTCGGGATAGATGATGATAGAGTGGAGTTCAGGCTGCCAGATGAATCTTCACAACCATCATGTAACAATCTAGGCTGAAGAAAACTCATCTTTTCAAACCTAGGAAATTAAACAAGGATGCTTATGGGAGGCAACCCATTTTCATTTTTGTTATTTACTATTTGTTTAGGTCTTTTGTTGGTTACAGTTCAAAATTTTCTTGTTAGCTTTTAGTTGATGTAAAAAGGTACCTTGATGCTTTTGTTTGGTGTGCAGGCAGAGTCAAAATCAGTACTACTATCACCCAAGTCAGTACTACTGACTCCTTATGAAGTTGAAGTCTACTAAAAGTTGATACTACTGACAAAAAAGTTAGTCCTACCAAATTTTCTCAGAAAAATCATAAGACTCTGGGAAAGTAAGTCAATACTATCGACACCCAATTCAGTACTACTGACTTTTCTCAATAGAATTCACAGAGCTACAGAAAAAGGCTATGATACCACTGACACACATGTTGATGGGATTGACTCATATAGCTGAAAGAAAGGATAGAATGTCATATCTTGGTACCACCAAGACACAAGTTGGTGGCACCACACAAGAGGGGTCCACAGAACCACCAATGCATCCACCGCCACCACCATTCAGAGCAACTAGTACCCCTGTTCCACCTCTAGGTTTGGATTTTGACTATGAGGAAATAGTCAAGTTCAAGCTTAGGGGTGTTGGAATGGCTTCATCTTTATTTTGTTATTTAGTGTGTTTTTCATTTTTTAAAATTTATTGGATCCACATATATCGAGTGTAATTGTGGAGCATTAGTTGCATGATTTTGGTTGTTTCATGGAGTGTTTTCTTCTGTGCTTTGACAATGAAAACTTAACAAAATAGTTTTCATATCCTCAAAAGCTTAGTGAAAATTCTTGAGTAGCACCACCTAGAGGAAGTGTATGGGTTAGTCATCTTAAGGACATTTAGTATGAATGAAATTCTTAATTATCCATGAACTTTGGATGATAATGGGGTTTGAGAATGAACTGACCAAACAAGTAATGGAACCTTAAATTGAAGTTTTAGAAAGAAATCCTAAGGTTTCCCTCTACACAGGTCAGTAGTAGAGGGACATATCATAGCTTAATAAAGGCATTGTCTCTTAATTGTGTGATTCCATCCATTTTTCCATCCATTTTGATCCACCACCTTAATATGAAAAAGTAACTCAATTTGTTTCCTTTTGATTGCATTGCATGGCATAATAGGTGATGTGATAATTACTTCATTCTAGTGCATTAGTTACAACTGAAAAAAAAATAACTCTTATGCATATCGTCTAGTTGCATAACAAATTCCATGTACATTGCATACCTTTTGCATCATTTTTTTACTCTATGTATTCATGTTTTTCTTTCAGAATTAAAAGTGCAGGGTTACACATCCATACCTTTCAAAAAATAAAATGAAAAAAAACAAAAACAAAAGAGAAGTGTGATTAGTGTAGTGAAGCCCAAGCATACTCTTCAATCATGTTAAACCATGGGCTAGTGAAAAAATAAAGAAATAAAGAGGTAGAAAAGGATGCCCCGGATCGGTTTCAAATCGTTCTTCAAAAGAAGATGAACTTATTTACATGATGCACTCTTTGTTTCTTTCATCAATTGGATAAAATATTCAGTGCATACATCATTCCACCCATAATAGTAGGCATTAGGATTCATGCATTTACTATCTTTCACCATGTAGGTTCATCATGTTTTATTGGATAAATGATTTGTATGTTACTTGTGATTCTTCATAAGCCACCTACTTCATTTCATTCATTGCTCTTATTGGTAGGACACATATATGACTGATCTCCTCATTCATTCTTATAAAGAGAATTGCTTCCAATTAGTTGGTAGTTTAGGGAAGAGCCATGTAGATAGGGAATCACATGATATACCAAGTGAATGTTTGATTGACTACGATATTAATTACTCTATTGATAGTGTTTCACTAATCTAAGGGTGGACATATTTTATGAAACTTTTTGGTCACTTAAGAATAGTTGATTGTTTAGTGGTTTGTAAAGGTTGGTTTGGGACCGCCAGGTGGGGCTAATTGAGGAATGGAGTTCATATTCTTTGTCTTTTTGTTGAATGGTCTCAAACAGATCTAAGGGTCTGTTGCTTGAGTACGAGAAACATTTAACCTTATGGGAATTTGATGCACTAAATAATTTTCACTTTTCACATGTTGTTTTACTATGTATTGTGTGCACTTATTGCCTATTTTCATATTAATAGTACATGAATTATCAGTAGTAGCCTATGGCACTCAATTGCATCAAATATGTGTTATTATTTCTATTCCATATTGATTTATCCTTATTTAGAAACTTATGTTCTTTCTTGTTTACATTTCATGTGAATTTACAATAAATGAATCAGCTCAGTACTACCGATGTATCTTTCGGTGGTACCGACATTTGACAAAAAGGGATAGAGTTGAATCAAGGAAACTCGATAGTACTAACACAAGAATCATTACTTCCAACATTCTAAAAGGAGCAACCAAGAGGAGTCTTGATACTGCCAACATCCAGCTCAGTGGTCCCGACTTCAATCGAAAATCAAACAGGGAGCGTCAGACAAAATCTCAGTACTGCCCAAATTGACTCAATAGTACTAATAGCTTACAGGATGACAAATAAAGCAAGGCATTGATACTACCAATACCCATCGATAATACTGACTTGACGTGAACAGGCCAGATCCAAAGTCAGTTAATCTAATGGTCAGGACTTAAAGATGCCTTTAGTCAATTCTATAACTTAGGGTGTGTGCGGACAGACCTGGGTATCATGTTCTTTTACATGGCACCATAATTGAGAGCCATGAAAGGAGAAAGGAGAGAAGAAAGTCACGTTTTGGGAGATTTGGGCACCTCTGGTGGATGGATTTGCAGTCAGAGGTTAGAAAATTGGCACGTTCAAAAGAGGGATTCATCTGGACCGTATTCTTTAGGGGTTACTTTAGTTTTCTAATGTTTCACATGTTTTTTTTACTTCTCTCATGTATTTGACAATAGAAATCATGTGGAACTAATCCCCTTTGCTCCTTAGGTACTAGGAGTAGCCCAATTTTACATTGTAATTGACAGTTATGATTTTATTTGCATATTTATATTCATTGTTGGACATGTCTCTACGATTGTTTCATGAATTGCCTATGCCTGATCACCATAGCTAATTTCTTAGACTGTTAGTTGCTTCGAGAGAGGGATTAAGGGTCAGATAGGTTGTAGAGATACATAGCTTAGACTGTGATTTGGGAGAAGTCTACAGATATGAAGGGAATAACCCAGAGAAGTCATTGAAGCACCTAACTAACAATTAAATCGCTATGAGAGTGGGATTTGTATTAGATTCGGTAGAGATTTATGTTGTGAGAGTAGATAATTCTTACTATAGGTCCCTTAGTCTAGGTTTAGGAGAGATAAATTTTAATGAAATGATGTTCATTGCAATGTGAATTGTGGGTGAAACCATAATCCTAAGGAATTCATTCCTGTTGTGATCACAACCAGTAATTTTAGTTTTATTTCCTACAATTTAGTCATTTAATCAACCAATCACTCTTTTTCTTAGGCCTATCTGATTAGGTCATTGTTAGTAGTAGTCACTGGATACACATTTTCCTTGTGTTTGATATACGGGCCTCTTTGGGCCTATATTACACTGATACATACACTTGTGTTTCAAACATGTAGTAAAACACAAATCAATTATCTCGTTTAGCATGATAGTGTGTCATAGCTACACCTAAAACTTGATTTATGGTTGAATATCTCTAACATGTACATATCTGGTATAGTGATTTATGCATGATTAGATTTAGGTGTTTAAATTCCTTAATATAGCTTGACATGCACATAGATTTTTGTAGTATTCTACTATGACCCAATATGTAGGTTTGGGTTTATAAGATTTGTTATAACTGTCACACAGTTCATTAACATACATACAAATTTCTTAGGGATAACATTACCAAGATTAGTATAATCTTGCATAAATAATTGAGTTTGGACATGTGGGCTCTGATCTCCAAAACACGAAATAAACTTAGCGGAAGCGATTCGATTAACGGTGGAATGCGAAAAATCACGAAAAATTAAAACTTTTCAAGGAAAGATCTTGAAAACATGAGACTCCTTTCATAAAAGTACGATAAATAGTTTACATCTCTGTTAAGTCACTTCTTGAGTGATCATATACAACCATGTACAAAAATATCAAGACTCAAAACTCAAAATCTCAGATCATCTAACTCCAAGGACCTGAGTGTACAGAGACGACATAAGACTTTCTAACTAACAGACTGGACAACCAGGGTATCCACCTGAGGCTCACTGCTGCCCCTGATGCTGCTCCTAGTACTGCTCTCCTGCAGACTGGTTCCTTTGTCCTCGATGACCACCTAAAAGGTTGAAGTCTACGGGGTGAGATAATTTTAAATAATTGTCCCAGCGAGAGTTATAACTCTTCGCCAGAAGCTTGTTAGCAAAAGGGAAACAACATAAGCAAGGTATCTTATCTTGCAAAAGCGGGCTTAAGAGTAGATAAAGCAACATTTACTTCTATGAAGAATATGAAGAACATGCAAGCTAAATATTTAACTGAATCATTATAGTCAAAGTAGTACCAAGCATTGTTTCTCGTGGTTCAACCTAAGCGGATATGCTACTCGGCTGATTACATTTTACATACAACATTATTCCCTGTGGAGATGAGGTATACCGCTCATACTCCAACCGACCACTGCTAAGTCGCCTCGGTATCATACTAGGTCATCGAAAGAGCCAGATTCTCATGACCTCAACTTCCTCAGTCAGAATGAGGATCAACATGCAGGACATCTAGTGTCTCTGCTACTATAGCTCACCAGGGTATTCTGGTACTTCACTATTAGAGTCACAGTGGCGTTCTGTACTCTCTTCACCATCGAAAGATCTCATGTTTATCTCTCATCGATGTGGCATAACAGATTCCTCGGGTGATTAGTGGTACATCATCCCGACATACACACATAGTGCAGGGTTGATAGATTAAGATACATCTACATAAACTCCTATACTGGACATAAGGATATTCGCGTCCATATCCCCCACATACTCAAAAGTATGTGCTCTAGGAGTTCCCTTAGGAAAACCTGTTTCACCATCATTTAACATCTGACAATGATGGATCTATGATCAGGGCTCTACATGTATGGTTACACTTGCTTAATTAGGTACATTTCGGTATTCTTTTAGCATCAAACATGTTTCCAAACATTTAAGCATAAAGGCATTGCTATAACAGAAGAATACTAAATGTATCAAGTTCAACTTTTATCAGTTATTGGAAGGATGTTAATTCATCACAAGTCATCTAGCCAGCATGACCTTGATGTTACTCATGGTTCTTATAGCCCATTAACTTCATATGTTTCCACTCAAGCATAAGCACATGGCATGCATCATTATTCATAAAGTCTACCACATACTTTCAATGAATACTTTATCATAACCCTTACCTAGGTATAATCATTCTCTTACAAGAACCTGCATAGTCAACTCAACTTGACAATAATAACATTTCATTACAGATCAGCAATTTATAATGCAGAAAAAATAGCATTCCATCTTAGGGTTGTGCCCTCATGCCTTTACTAAGGTTAGGTTCTCTCATTAGTATCAATTAGGGTTTACTATTCCCATTTCATGTTACTGCCCTAGAATTAGGGTTTACTATTCACTTCATAGTGATTTGAGCTCATAGCATCATTATGCATGAAATTATCATCCTTGATACCTTCAAAATAGATTAAGATTCATCAATTATCATAATTAGGGTTTTCATGATCTCACATAGGTGGATCATACCCAAATCATGCACATTCATGTACATTGAAGGTACTTTACTTGAATTTCAACAATACATGGGGCCTTCTCTCTCCTCTTACTAATAGGTGGTGACTACATCACTCTAGGTTAGGTTAGATCAAGTCAGTTTTGATTAACATAAGCTAATTCACCACTATCAAGTCATTAGGGTTTGGTTGATCAAGTGTGTCATCTACTTGAACCCTTTAAGGGCACATTGGTAATGTACACCTTCAATCACCACATGGTTCAATCTATCAATCACTTAGCCTCTTAATGTCTTTAGGTACCATTAGGGTTTAGATTAGACCACCATTGGACCAATTACAACTTCAAACTACTAAGCAATCACAGCCCTACAGATCCCCAAACGATTACACACTTCAACCTCCAAACGGTCATGAGACCGTTTGGGGGCGTTGATCGTTTGTTTAGGTTGACCTTAAGACCGCATGACACTCAAGATCGTTTGCCATCAAACGGTCTTGAGACCGTTTGAGTGCATTGACCGTTTGAGTGTGTTGACTTTGAAACTGTTTGGATGAAACGACCTTGAAACCGCATGAGTTGAAACGACCTTGAGATTGGTTGGACCAAATGACCTTGATATCGTTTGAGCCCAAACGGTCTTGAGACCGTTTGGTCCAAATGGGCTCAAAACTGCATGGACCTCAAAAGTGCATCCAAGGTTGTAATCGATTAGGGTTGTCCATGTTGAAGCCTTCAATTGGCCACATTTTTACTAAACACTTGTCAATTGAGTTAATTAGGGTTATCCTTAACTAATTGGACATTCAATTGACCCTCAATTGCTAACCAATTGGGGTTGAAACCGATTGAATTAGGGTTTATAAGCAATTAACCATCAACATTGATAATCATGAGTCTAATTGGAGTTGAACCTATCAATTGGCACTCAATTGGGCCTAAACTTGGCCCAAACGGTCTTGAGACCGTTTGGACACTCTCCAAACGGTCTTGAGACCGTTTTCCCAAAGTTTCACCAAGAACTAGGTCAAGTTGATGGGGGTTGAACCCTAATTAGGTTTAAAATCAGCACTTTTATTCAATTCATCAACCTACTGTGATTGGACCCTCAATTGATCAAATTACCTTAACCCTAGACCTACAAATGGTCTTGGGTTGTCACCAAACGGTCTTGAGACCGTTTGAGTGAACCCCCAAACAGTCTTGAGACCGTTTGGGCCCTTCAACCCAAAGTTCACCAAAATTGGTCATTGAAATCAGCAATTTCAACCGATTAGGGTTTAGAGGGTTGAGGTGCCTTCAACTTGTGATTGGTTTGCAATTAGGTTACAATTCTTTGTAGGTGTTTAACTAAACATGTGTACAACAGATCTCCAAACGGTCTTCCCTTGGTCAACCTTGACAAACGGTCTTGGGACTGTTTGATTCCAAACGGTCTTGCAAGACCGCATGAAATCAAACGGTTGTGAGACCGTTTGATTTCAAACGGTTTGCAAACCGTTTGGACCAAATGGTCCAAGGTCGTTTGGTAAAGTTACCTAGGAATTCATGCCCAACGTCTTCAACCTCAAAACAGGTCGGTTTCTCCATGGATTTTCTTGCAAGAAGGCAAGGAAGGATGGGGAAGAAGAAGAACTAACTACTACATGCAAGAACAAGTATATGCATTAAGAAAGCAAGAAGTTTAGAGATATAAAACCCACCTTATGGTCGTTCCTAGAGCTCCAATATCCCAAGCTCTCAAGTCTTTAATGGCACCTTGAGCTCCACTGGTCGTCCAAAGACTTTTCTCTAAGAAAAGGTTGGGGAAGATCGGTTAGAACAAGAAACCTAAGTGAGATAACCATAAAACCAACCTTGTAACCCACTTTCCTCCATGAATCCGAGCTTAGAAGGTGGTATCCTTTACCTTGAACAAGTTGGTCGTCTTCTCTAGATCCCAAGCTCTGCCTTGGATGGACCAAACAAGGTGACAAGTGAAAGAGTGAAGGGAGTACGTTCACTTGGTTGCAAAGAGGGTAGTTTATATAGCTTGGTTTGGTTTCATCATAAGGACCTCTAGTTTTCTCCATTTCTCATCTAGGTCCCTCCTTTCTTCCTTGCACGTCCCTCCTCCTTCTCTAGGTGAAAATATTTATTGAAACAGAGGTCTAAAGGCAAGTAAAGTCATCTCATCACTAAGGTGCACATATATAAGGGTTTCCTTATTTATAACTTGGTGATTCTAATACAAAGGTTATTTATCTTATCAGATTAATTAATTGAAGTTCCCTTTTTCATCATTTCTACTCTAAATGATGTCAGGAGTCACACAAGATACTCTAGAAGATGTATTTTACAAGTTGCACCCCACATTTTGGGTAAAATACACTTTACACCAAAATTAGGGTTTCAAGCACTAGGATTGCTCCACAAGCCGCATCTTGATGTCCAAGCTTGGAGAATCCATAATACCTCATCATATTCATCCATATTATGTCTCATCTCTAGAGGAACATCTCAACATGTGAAAATTGCAGGTTAACCCTTTTAACTGGGTAATTTTCACATAGGTCCCTGCATAACAAAACAATACTAAAACATTGTTTAAAAAGGACAGAATTGGGAATGTATGTTCCTTAGGAACTTAATTACATGCCAGAAGTTAATCACAAGCGTTTAATTACATATTTAAGAAAAACTCCTAGGGTTAACTTATAACCTAGGTTAGGGATGTTACAGGACAATATCCCATTCTTTAGCAAAACTCCTAGGGTTAACTTAATTACATATCCCATTCTTCTTTGTCCATGAAGTTCCACTGTTCAGTGGTTGTCTTCTTCCTCTTTTCAGCTTCTTTTATGTATTCTCGGGTGAGATTTGTCCTATAGTTCCTTAGGACTCTCCCACAGCGTTGCATCACGCATTTACGATGCAGTTTTTCATCCAATTCAAATATACTCTGCAAAATAGAATTGCTATTAACTAGTATCCAAAAATTTAGTAATATACAAAATAGAATTGCAAATTAATAATAACTCACGCATAAATCCCTCCATATTAAGTCTTTCTTCTCCTTAGAAATGTGATGCCAAGAATCTAAGCGACAACCGCAATGGCTACGAGTAACAAACCCAAGATATGAAACAAATGAATTGCGATTCACACCACATGCATTTCCTGCATTATCAAAATCCACAACAAGTTTGGGTCCATTGCCATTTTGCGCAATTAACTTCTTCATCATAGTGATTCCCCTTCTCTTGTCAACTTTTTGGTGCTGCTGATCAAGTGCATCAAGTGCTTCAGGTGGTACCTGTGCATCATCAACCTAAAATTTGACAAAATAAACACATTTACAAGATATAACTATAAATTTACATATAGATATAAATATATGATATTTTTTTAAAACTTACATTATGAGGCGGCGCATTGATGTCCTCACCCTCACGGTAATCATCAGCACGGTCATCAGGAGAATGGTCAGCCATCTGCAAATTCACATTCAAATTGTAAAGTTCACATTGTAAAGTAATTCACATTATAAAGTAATTCACATTCAAATTGTAAAGCTCACATTGTAAAGTTCACATTCACATTGTAAAGTAATTCACATTATAAATTAAGCTCAAATTTTAAGTGATGGTTTGATACTCAGTTTTGAACAACATATTAAATTTTCAGTATTTTTGTAATTCAAATTGTAAAGTTCACATATTCAGAAAAATAAAAACGTATAAAACAAAACATACCTCTAATATTGCAATTTTTTATCAATTAACAATCCTTCATTGTGATCTCCGCAGACATACAAGTCATCACTAGCTTCAATATTTGTTGGTGTTGGCAACCCAACTGAGAATGGACTGGATTCATCATACTTATCATAATATTGTTCTTCATCTATAGGATCTTCAATGAACTGTCTTTTACCATGAAGAACAACCGACCATTTATCATTTGCAGGATCATCGATATAAAATACTTGTTTCGCCTGTGATGCCAATATGAATGGTTCAGCCTTCTCGCCAATCTTTACAAAGTTCACTAAAGTGAAACCCAATTCATCCACTATAACTCCTTTGGTGTTATCAACCCAATTACATTTGAAGAGCGGAATTCTGAAATCTATGTAGTCAAATTCCCATATCTCTTCAATGACACTGTAATATGACATTTTAGCTTCACGTGGACTCTTATCCTTTGCACTTGCAAAAAACATAGTCGATGCTTGAAGGGTGACCCCAATGTTTTGGACGACACTCTTATCATCTTGGCACTTTGTGTAATATGTGAATCCATTAATGTCATACCCTTCATAAGACATAACAGTCAATTTTGGTTTAAAGGCGAGGCATTTGATAGTTTTAGTAATATCATCTGGTGTTTGAGATAGTTTATGTAAGACTTTATCTTCAAACCACTTAATAAAAGTCTTGTTATGCTCTTTAGCAAGCCACATTGTATTGGCTCGAGGATATTGTCTTTTGATGAAATTGGTATGTTCCTCGATATAAACGTTCACTTCGTCCATGTTGTGTAAAATATACAAATGACCTTGTTCCAACTGCTCACGGCTGATTACTTTCACATGTGATCCCAAAATTCCTTTGCAAATAGCTCATCAATATTCTTGTCATTATCAGGAGTGTCATTACCACTGAGAAAGTCATTGTAGAAATCCATAACCTCTCTCGCCACATAACCTTCAATAATACTCCCTTCAGGCGGATAACGGTTTCGAACATCACCTTTAAAAATGCTCATGTATCGTTCAAAGGGATACATCCAATGCAAGAAAATCGGTCCCAAGATTGTCACTTCCCTAGTCAAGTGGACAACAAGATGTACCATGATATCAAAGAACGAAGGAGGGAAATACATCTCAAGATGACATAGGGTAACAACCACTTCTCTTTGCAAATTATCGAGAGTCTCAGGGTCAATAACTTTGCTGCATAGACTGTTGAAAAAGAAACAAAGTCTGGTGATTGCAAACCTTACATGTTTCGGCAATATAGATCGAATTTCCACGGACAATATTTGTTGCATTAGAGTGTGACAATCATGAGATTTAAGACCTATCAACTTCATATCTTTCATTGATACCAATCTACAGATGTTTGATGAGTAACCATGTGGCACCTTAACATTTACTTAGCATTCACAAAAAGCTTTCTTCTCCTTTCTAGACAACGTGTAACAAGCGGGAGGTAAGTATGTTCTTTTATTACCCATTTCACGTAATTCTGTTAATTCTGACCTTATTCCCATTTCACATAGGTCCAGTCTGGATTTTATCCCATCTTTAGTCTTACCTGGTATATTTAATAGAGTACCAATGATGCTATCACAGACATTTTTCTCAACGTGCATTACATCGATACAATGTCTGACTGTCAAAGAACTCCAATAAGGAAGATCCCAAAATATTGACTTCTTCTTGAATGAAGAATTGTCACTCCGTGTAGTACATTGTGATCTCTTACCAAATTCATTGACAAAGTCTTTTACTCTTTCATAAACAACCTCCCCTGGTATAGGTTTAGGTGCACTCCGTTCCTCATTCAATCCATTGAATGCTTTGCGCTTCCTACGATACGGATGGAATTTTGGAAGAAACCTTCGATGACCGAGATATACATTCTTACCGCCATGTTTTAGTCTTGTTGAATCAGTGTTCTCTTCACATATAGGACACGCTTTAGCTCCTTTGACACTATATCCAGACAAATTCCCATATGCTGGAAAGTCATTAATAGTGCAAAACAACATAGCATGCAAACGAAATGTCTCTCTTCGTGAAGCATCATAGGTCATCACACCTTCACCCCAGAGTTTCTTTAAGTCATCAATCAGAGGTTCAAGATAAACATCGATATCATTTCCAGGTTATTTAGGGCCCGAAATCAACAACGACAGCATTACGTACTTATTTTTCATACACAGTCAGGGAGGAAGATTGTATATAACAAGCATGACTGGCCAAGTGCTATGTTGGCTGCTCAATGTCCCGTATGGATTCATCCCGTCTGTACAAAGCCCAAGTCTTAGATTCCTGACTTCTTCACCAAATTCAGGGTACAATACATAAATCTTCTTCTACTGTGGGGAATCAGACGCATGTCGTAGGATCCCATCATTATTTTTCTTAACATCTGCATGCCACCTCAAATTCTTCGCATCTATCGGATTGGAAAACAAGCGTTGAAACTGTGATATTATAGGTAGATACCACATCACCTTGGCAGGAGAACCAGTTTTGGACTCCCCCGAAGTCGTCAATTTATACCGTGACGCACCACATTTTGGACAATCTTTCAAATCCGCATAGTCCTTTTGAAATAATACACAATCATTCGGGCATGCGTGTATCTTCTTGGCATCAATTCCCATTGGGCACAACAATTTCTTTACCTGGTATGTTGAGATTGGCAGCTCGTTTCCTTCAGGAAGCATTTCTTTCAACAAAGACAACAATGACGTGAAGCTTTTGTCGCTCCATCTATTGTTAGCTTTCAACTTATACAATCTCAACACAGCGCTAAGCTTCGTAAACTTAGTACAACCTGTGTATAACGGCATCTCAGCATCATGCACAATGTTTCTAAAAATGGGAGGTGGATCGGTGTGCTCTACCCCCCAACTATCTAGCATCGCATCAACGATGTCTACTGGAACTGGTTCATTCACATCTACGTCATCGTAGGCAATTTCTTCTTCCACACAAGCACTGCTATCGACATCCACTGGTTTCGGGTTTGAAATCTCTCCATGCCAGTGCCATTCTGTATAGCCTTGTATAATCTCGTTGCACATGACATGAGTTTTGATTTCGTCACTAGTGTTGACTTTCAAGTTGTTACCGCAATGCCTACATGGAAGAAGGAAGAAGGTACCGCGCAAGCAGCCGCCGGAGCATAGGAAGAAGGAAGAAGGCAGGGCGGGCATACCTTGAGGGCAGAGGAGAGCAGCGGTCGGAGCACAGCAGCCACCGGCGGAGGCAGCGGCAAAGAGAGGAGAAGTGCCGGTGAGGACACGGAGCAGCGGCGGCAAGGGCACAGAGCAGGAGCACGGACGGCCGCCGGTGAGCACAGAGGGCAGAAGCAGGAGAAGGAGCACGGCCGCCGGTGAGAACGGAGCAGCGGAGAGGGCAGGAGTAGGAGCACGGCAGCGGCGGCGGAGGAGAAACGACCAACGGGGGCGAGCAAGAAATCGCCAGACCTAACTGAAATCGGGAATGAAACAGGGAAAGGGGAAGAGTCGCTCGCGCTGGTGAGCTATTAAGTTGACAATAAGTGTCGGTTATTCAAAAAAACTGACAACTAAACCAACAGTGTCGGTTCTTTTCCAAAAATTGACACCTATACTAGATTATAGTTGTCGGTTTTTAACTAAAAGACAACCGACAACTATTCCTGTCTCGCGAATACCCTTTAGTCGTCGGTTATTTATTTATGAACCGACGACATATGTCAAATTTTGGAGGTAATTTTTTTCGTTGGAATTTTGATTTTGGCGGATGATTTTAGGTGTCGGTTTTTTATTAATTGTACAGATAGTTATTTTTTCTGTTTCTCATTTTTTGATGTATAGGTTTCTTTTCCCTATATATCCGAACTTTGGACATTTTTTTCTTGGTTCAATAAAGGAGTAAGGGCTTACTGAGCAAAAAAAAGACACTTAATAAAAGTGGTACCCGTGTCTGGTCGACCTTCACATATTGGATGTCGGATTATGTTATAAACTGACACTGTAGAGTTTAGGTGTCGGTTTATGTATACAACTGACACCTTGAAAAGTGACTTTATAAGCCATTTCTGTAGTAGTGAATACTAAAACATGTACATATGTAATAGTTGTATATTTGATATGAATTGGATACATAATGATACCCTTATATAAGTTTATTATTTGAATGAGTTGACTTAAAGAAATAACCAAGTTAAATATTATACCATAAGCCAACTCTTTACATTATACATTATTTCAAATCATACTTAATACTTAGGTATTGAAGGAAGATATTACTTATAATAATGAATATGGTAAGAACATTATTAAAATCAAATAAAGTATATAACTTAATAAATGAAATCAATACATGATGATAATGGAAAATTTGGAATCTACACATCTTTTTCACTAGTATATCAACTTTCACCTTGGTTGGACCATGGTAGATCTCCCAAATATTATAGGAAACAACAAACATGTTTTTAACTACCTATATTCACTTATCATATAACAAATACATTTATTTTTTTGTAGTTTTCTAATTGATATGTCGCCATTTGGAGTTCAAGTTTTGGTTAAATAACATTTTTGCCACAGTCATTGATCTTGTGTTGAGGTTTTGGAAGCGCTCCTACTTCATTGAGGAATCTACATGAAGAGGGAATAGTAGCCAAAACGTTTTGCAAATGATATGACTTCTCAATATTCAGACCCCTTCTCTATGTTTCTTCTTTTTTATTCCTTTCTGTAACATGCATCTTTTGACCCCTTACTCGAAACATGCAGCATTGTGTACAAGAAAACCCCAAATTCCTGATTCCCTGACTCTTTATAAAAACGATGAACTCCAGAAGACTCTTGAAGAATATACATATATATAGACATACATACATACATACATACATACATACATATAAGCATACATACATACATAAATTTGATCTAAGTAAGATACATAGATCCCTATCTGCCCACAATCTTCATTAATGAGTAGCACGTGATCATATATCTCACTCTGACTTCATCCTTAACCTTCTCTACTAGAAGTGTGGAAATAAGTCTAGGTAATCTTCAACCCTAACCCTAAATACTAACAATGCAAAAGTATTGTTAAGGGAGTATTCATGCATGATTTTTCACTTGATACATTATCCATATTATGCTTAGTTCAAATAAAAAATAAACATGAACATTGAATTCTCATATAATCCTGATGAGAGAAGTTTTTTAAGTGATCTATATATGAAATACATTGGTCTACTGCCTTAACATGATTAATTATGACTTGTACAATAAACTCAATGTGATATCTAATATTTTTTTGGATGCATAATATAAGTATTACATGATATTTGAAATAATAAGTATGGGATGATATCAATGTGGTGGTGAGTAGTCTAGAATGAAATATCAATTAAGGAAAGTTGTTCACTGAGAATAGTTTGGATGGAATGATATAAATGAAATGGAATTGAAATGGTAGTTTGTTGAAATTGAATATTAAATTACCTTATGTGGTTGGATTATGTAAATTGTCCTTTTCATATATATTGTTGATTTATAATGTTTACAATCCAAAAATCAGTAAAGATAAATTATTTTAACATGAATATGCATATCAAAGATAGCTAGTGTGGATTAATAATCAAGTGGATCCCTCATTCACTTAGCTTAGGATGCGCTAATATGTATACATAGTATTAGTGTCTAGACTATTGGAGATAGATAATGCATTCTCTTATAGCAGACCAGAGCCATAAGAAGGTTAATAAAGTCATAGATTTATGAATGTGAGTGAGGTAGATGAATTTGCTACAAAAAAATTGATAGGAACATAAATTTGCAAACATCAAGAGTAGAGTGTAGGACCTCATGTACTTAGAGATGGCCCATATATTAGTTTTTCAATACTCATGTTGTGTAGTTATTTAAGTTAATGTGAAGTTATTTTTTGCCTGATCCTTTGGATCTGGAGGTATTTGTAATTTAACATCACTAGCCCATGTTTCTTAGTGTTTCTAAGATAGTGTCTAACCTGAGTACCTATGTACATAACCAGTTTTTAGTAGTTCATAGGTCATTGAGACCCTAAAGTTGTTGCTTTATACAAATTGAGGGGAGCGATTTTTATTATGAACCCTAATATTTGTAATGTGGGTCTATGGAAACGTGATACTTTTTGTTAAAGCTTGGCAGCTTCAATGCAAGCTAATCGGGGCAGGATTAAAACATGAAGTTCAATCAAGTAAAATTGTATGACTTGTATGGTTCTTTCATGTGTTGTTTAATACTCATATAACTTAGGTTCATAAATTATTTGTGATAATTTTCTAGTAGTTGATTCTCGTGATTATTCTTTACTTGACTATGATACATGTTTAGACTACAAGATACATTGGCTTACTAAGTCTATAAGAAAACATTTTCTAGACCTTCTAATATGTTTGACAGAACTAGACTTACAACTTCTGTTAAATCATTAGAAGATGATTGAGATAATATTTTTTCCTATTTTAGTGAGGTATATTCCATGGTAAATTTTACTAATAAATGTGCAAAATGATAGTTGGCATTTTACACTAAGTCAAATATTGTTTAAAATGTATTATTGATACATGTTTCCTAGTTGGGTTGGGAGTTTTCCACTCAATAAGACTTTGTATCATCCTTATATAGTTGTTCGGTGTTTTGATATATATTTTCATCCAATAGAGAGGTTATATATATATATATATATATATATATATATATATATATATATATATAGAGAGAGAGAGAGAGAGAGAGAGAGTCAGTCTAGAATGCACTTGAGTGTACTGATTGAACTGACACTCAAGTGGCATTTACATATCTAAGCAATTTTTTTGACAAATCCACACCATTTATATTTATTTTTATAACTAACAAAGGCTACATGCAAAATTTGATCTCATTTGGAATCGTCTAAGTCACTCGTTCATGGACAACAAAACTAGCGCACAAAACTAATTTAAATTACATACTTTTTGTCACCTTTAGATGCATGACCTATAAGTGTCCAAATGAGCTCAAATTTATATGTAATATGTTCATTTGATATTTAAGAAAATAAATGGTTTAGATTTTCAAAATAAACGTTGCATGATGGAAAATGACTTGAGTGTATTCGGTCTCTGATAGACTCGAGTATGTTCTAGCTAACTAACTAACTAACTAACTATATATATACATATATATAGTATATATATATATATATGTGTGTGTGTGTGTATGTGTGTGTGTATGTGAGATTAAGAGAGAAAGATTCCCCCTCCCACGCCCATGGCGGAGGCTGAACGTCCGGGAGGGTGGTAAATCGAGGTGGAACTTGGGATTCGAACCCGGGTCTCTTTGTTAGGAGACACTGTGCTTGACCACTTGAGACACTCCTTGTCGGACATATTTATATGTATATGTATATGTATATGTATATGTATATGTATAATCAACCTAGACTATCCATGTAAACTCATTCACATGGGATGGGTGTGGATGATGGTGCATCATTACATGTTGCTTTTTTGTACATTTAACCCAATGTAAGTTGTATTGTATATGTATAATAAGATTAGATTCAGTATTAATATATTTGGATGAGAATGATTTATTAGAATAAAATATATAGGTGGATTGATGTATAAGAATTTAGAATCCATAATGGTTACGTATTTTGAGGTTTTATGGGAAAAGGGTGTTGTTTTGGTTGCTTAAAGTGTGTTTTTCCATGTTTATGATGTTTGCTAGATAAAGTCGGCTTTAGCCTAAAGGAACCCTAATAGTGGGAATTGGTTTTATCATGAAGAGTGGTCCTTACAAGTGGTGTTGAGAAAGTATTTATCTAATTTGGTAAATTCTCACTTCAAATAAAAGATGTTTGATGCAGCATTGGATGGTTTTCAGATTGTGAACTGAACAACTAAAATTAATGTTAATATTATAATAAGCTTGTTTGAAAATCATGGATTCTCTGTAATGAATTTTTATAAGGTAAGTTTGTTTGCCTTAAACCTACTTTTGTAGACATGTACTTTCTCAAAAAAATTAGGAAAAAGTTACCTCTACCTGGAATTCTTATTGGGGCACACAACCATATTGGCTACTTATTTTAATACCAAATTGGAAATCATGTTTATATGTTTCATATGTATTGTCTGTATTGTTGTGGTTACATAGGAATAAGTGCTACATATCACCTTCCAAATGTTCAAAATATATTCTTCTCTTCACTTGGGCTTTTTCTACTATACCATGTCCAAATAAGTAGATGCCTTCCTTATTGACTCCTTCGTTTAGTCAATTTTGACCTCCCATGTCCATCAAGTGTAGAAATTCCTATTCTCTCATGCTCTGACATGGGTCAAACTAGTATTTGAATTTGGAGGGTGAATCATTGTACAAGTTTTTTGTCATGAAGATGTTGTGAAATCTCCCTTTACTTCATGTCAATAGTGAGTTTTTCCAACGTGGTTGGATACTTATAGATCCAACATTGGATGGGTTCCCCTTTATGCAAGTCTTCCTCACTCCAATTCTAAAGGAGAACTATGGGACCATCGATCTTTCCTTCCAAGAGTGATGTAATGGGTTGTTAGGGATTTTTTGGTTGGTTGAGCTACATCTTGGGCAAAAAGAAAAAGGACCCCCTTTTCATGGACCTAGATGAGAAATATATATATATATATATCTAGAAAAGTTGTGGGCTTTTCTGTGATTTATGTGTCATCCATCTCGCAAAAGTGAGTTAAGTCAACACAACCCATACACACTAAGATGTTGTTCAATTATGGAGATCATTTGGTCTTCATTGCTTACCATGGTTGAGGAGGGAAGATTGCCTATTATCTACACACATTTGATTGGCATATGAGAGAGTATATTTTCTATTTTCTATAGGTGTGTTTCTTTCACCCCAACTCAATATTTTTTCACGAGACTGTCGAGCTAAATGCCCTCAAGTGAAGCGCTCCCTCCAATATGAGATAACCGACGTCTTTCCCAATCAGCCTTCGCTGTAATTTGGCTTACTAGCCAATGTCTTTGCTTGATGACGAAGTACACCGGTATTGAACTAATTGATTTGACTAAATGTCCACATGGCTACTAGCAATGCCTACGGATGTTGCTGGGTGTGTACCACGCTACCATGTTGCCTTTCTTTGGCAGATAGACATATGACGTGGACTTTGAACAGATTGAGCATATTTTGAGGTTCAATGAGTTTGACATAGATTTGAATATTGTCGTGCTCTGATGGGCAGGTGGGTCTATTACACGGGGATGACAAGAGAGAACTTTCCTATTGGGCATGGTTGTACGACCACATACAGTCCTCAGTATGGTTTAGGGCCTTAAATTGCAGTCACCAACAAAGAGTATGACAGGATAGATGATGAAAAGGATGAACGATTGCTCTGATTCCCATGCCGAAGTTTTAGAACATAGTAAAAGGAAAACATATCTTTAGTTTGATTCTATATTAGGAATTTGATGTCTCCTTTAATGAACATTTGATCCAAGTTTCTAATTCTACATCATCAGATGACTTATTTTGAATGTTTTACACTTATTTAATTTCATAAAAAAGGTCAAATTATCATCACTGATCACAATAAATGTAGTTGTAAAACATCAACTACTTTTTGTTTACGTGTATTCCTGTGTGTATTCCTGTGTTGCTCGCTGGTAGATATTGCACATGACACGTGAATTTTGTGACTTTAGCTTGGACTCGGACCTTTCTAACATTCGACTTGGGACGACATTGGCATTTCTGAACGGTTGGATATATTGGAGGGGGGGAATTAACACATCAAAGTTACTGATGTGAGCTGTTAGTAAGAAACTAACACACCTCCACTGAAACATTTTTGTTAAATGTTGGTTATCTGAGTTGTATTTTTTCCTTCTGATCATGTCAGTGACCAATAACTTCTTTTTTATGCAGGAGGGGAGTGAGATGAATCTTAATTCACATGAAATGCTAACAGTTTCTTTGTTACAACATATCTTTTTGGTGAACTTGTTATGGCACATTGCGTACAGAACAGAGGCCACTGATAATAACAAGTTTGCTTTGCACTTTACTGCTGGTAGATTATAATACAAGTTCAGAAGTGATTGCGAACCACATGAGGCTTCGTTGGCATGTTTGGTTATGAGTTCTTCTCTCTCTGGTAGCAATCTGACATAGTGGAGTGTGCTCCACACACAATATGGTGCGCCAATAGGGGTGTAAATGGTGTGGGTACGGTACGAGTCTAATCGTTTCCATATCCATACTCATCTAATTTAGTGGGTCCGGTTCCGGTTCTAACCCCGCATAATACAAAATACGGACCCGCATCATACATGTACCCACAATAATAACGGGTATACGGTGCGGATATGCGCAATAAAACATCATATTCTTTATGTAAGAAAAATGACTATGTTCTATATATTTTAATACAACAATATATTGTTATTATATAGTATATTAACATGCAATAATTATATTAGATAATGATATATTTTATACATTAACATTAATTGAGTTAATTATTTACGTATTTGTAGTCATCAATATAACATTTAACCTATGTAATGTAAATTAGCATACATTTTGATTTTAAGTTTACACATGTTCATTATTGTAACTAAAATAATTAATTATTAATTATATGACTAGTTTCAACCTTATTGTGGTTAGTATGATATAATCTCAAGAATTATATTAGTTAGACTAATAAAGTATGATATATATAACATATTATTTAAGCAGTTACTTATGTATAGCGGGTACACGGGTCTAGCGGGTCAGAGTCCAAGCATACCCATTATTGGATCCGTTTATATGTGTGTCCAATGGTATACGGGTCCAAGGATATGCGGGTATAAAAAATAGACCCATGATGGATATTTTTAAGAGTCCGGATTTACGAGTCCACAGTTCTACCTGTACCCATTTACAGCCATATGTGCCGAAACGACACCCAAATATTTTAAACAAACCAACATAACGGAGAAAATAAAAACGTTCGTCATGATGAGCTTTTGGCTTAAACGTCTGTATTTGATATTCTTTATCATGAATAAATAGTGGAGATTAGCCCTCCAAAATCCAACCATATATATTAGCTTATTTTCTAACAGGTTATATACAGCAAATAAATGGACGGCACCAAAATTCCTGCTATAAGGCTCGTTACCTCACCAATCCCAAGGGGGATACTTTGAATGCCTAGATCACAGCCCCTAAAAAATTTATCTAAACAATCGGTAAAAAAATCAATTGATTCCTCAAAGAATTATAATGAGTTGCTGTCCCGGCCATTTGCAGCTCTGGGACGGTGATGCCTGGAACCAGACTTGCGATCTCTTCCACGCCTCGCAGAAGGCTTCTTGGTTGAAGGTGGAGGTAAAGCTTTTGAGGGCTTATCGGGAGCCTTGCCTGGCAAAACCTTTCTTGGTTGCGTAACAGGCCATCTCTGTAGTGGAGGAGCATGGACCTGTTCCAATTTGGCTTTCATAACATCTCTGTGGTATGCCTGCATGAAACACATGTCAGTCCCAATCTCTCAAGATGCTCGTGCAACTTATGCGGACCACGAAACCAGCTTTGCCTTTGCAGAGCAGTGTGTAGCCATATTAAGTTAAGCCTAAAAGAATTCTCTCTTAAACAATAGTAAAGTATGCTTTTCAATAAATATAAAAATAATAAATACCTGGATGACGAAGTTCCGCCGTTCACAGTCCAAAAACATCTCAATACTCCAACTTGTTTTAGACATTATCTTGTCCCTTACTGTCGAAAAGCTAAGCTGATCTCTAGAAGTGAAACGGTCCACTTCATTGAACCATAAACAAGTGAAAAGGTTGGTGATCGGAATGTGTTCCCTAATGATAACGCAACCTTCAGGGACATCTGCAGAACTCAGTCATAATTGAACGAACGTTTAGTATGCAGCGTTAACAAGAACAGAACGGTGAGAATCTTATACTAATACAGACCACTGGTAATGGGAAGCTTAGCTTCAGAGTAAGGAGTCAACCCCTCATTTTTGTAAAACTCAATTTGCTGGTTAATGGTTGCATTGTCATACTTTCCTGCAGCCTTATTAGCTTCTGCTTCGACAAATACATCAAATCGTGTATAATGCCTCGATATAGCAAATGTAGCATTTTTCCGCCACAAAAACCTGTTGAAACAAACAAAAAGAAAACAGTATATGAAATATAGGCTGGTAGGAAGAGTAACAAAATATTATCTTCTCCTTACTGACGGATGTAGGGAAATTGATAGTAAAAGACTTCAATAAAATAACTCATTTAGGATTTAAAAAAAACACTGAGATTTTTGACCTGTAATTGCAACAGAGTTTAAGAGACACGGAAAGGCCACATTTTCATGTTTTCTCACACCCCTTACACTCAAATCTGTGTGTGTGTGTGTTATCTTTCTTTTGTCTATGAGAGGGAGGAGGGGACTGTTGGATATACAATGTAAATAACATTTAACAATTGAATCGCATCACAAATGTACCTCAACCTTTTTTAAAATGCACCAGAATTATGAGTTAGTTGAATAAATATCCTAGGCTACGGTAGTGAGCTTAAAACTCAGAAATGTTCTTGTTACCTTCACACCCCTCCTAATCCCTAAACTCCGTGATGGACCATCATCTACAAATTCCACCCATTCTATAGGGCTTTGTGGTCCTTGTAAAGTGAGAGAGCCAGATTAATCAGCGGAGGGAAGAAAGAATCAGAGGAGTGAAAGAAGAGGGATTTCTATGTATTCCGACTATGTTACAACGCTACTAGTATTGTTGGTCCTTGTAGAGTGAGGGGAGCACGGTAAGCAATGGAGAGAAGAATGGAGCAGAAGGTAGAAGCAGAGAAGTAAAAGAAGAGAGATGTATACCATGCAGCCGGCGATGTTGACCAGGGGTGCCTTCAACAGCTGTCACAGCGGCTCTCGGTAGCCCAGCAAAGGAGAGATGCAGGAGAAAAGGAGCTTCTAGAGTTTAGGGTTCAAATGACACACGGTAAAGACTGTAATTGCAGGCATGCATTACCATGACAACTTATGGCAGGGACAAACCCACAATAAGGAATCCTATTTGTTTAGGCATTTAAGGAGTGTTTGAGGCAATGTGTTGCAAAAAGAAAAGAAATAAAAGTCAAATACAGCCCGTTCTTGGAAACCAACAGCCATGTTTGCCTCCATACTGCAAACATTTCTCACAGCGCAGATTGGTATGACAGTATCACCTAGAACCATGGTATAATTTTTGACAATTTGATAGAAATATGTGATGCAGATCATTTTTTATTACATCACTTACCCTACAATTTTAATTTACTATCATTAGCAAATAGCAGAGTAACTTGTATTTAGCACTTCATAAATTGAACCAGAGAGCAGAAGGCGTTTGGCAAGGTATTGAACTGATAAAAATGGCCTGTCATTTGCTGTGGATGGAACACTACAAAGGGTGTGTGATACAAGATGGAGATTTGGGGGTGCATTAGCAGTAAAGACTGGTAGTGTACGATTTTATTAGCAGTAAAGACCGGTACTGTACGACTTTATGAAGTAGGGAATATAAATGTGAACTATATGTTAAAATTGTTGGTCTTAGTTGACGAGTGGCAAGGAGCTGACCACTCCACCGAGGGGTTTGTTGGGCATCCAGGGACCAAACTCTTTGTACATTTCATTTCCGATTCTCCCATTCATCTGCTCTGCTTCCTCCCTACATCCTTTATGTTTCAATCAATATTTACATATCAAAGAAAAGCAGTGTGATTGACTGATCGGTACATAGGACAGGGTGTTTGCAGCATATTCTTGGCGCCAAAGAATGTTATTATTTCCCTACAAAGGTACTTACTCGTTGTCGAATATCTGCCATTTTACTTGTATTTTCTTTTTTGAAATATATTCTTTTCATTTAACTTCTTGTCTCATTAATTATATTTCCATTTCTGGACTTATTCCTCTTATCTTTTTCTCAATTTCCTTCTGCAACCACTCTAGCTCAGTTCCAGTTAACATCTTTTGACATTAAAACATCAAGTTTATCCTGCAGATGGTGATTGAGGCATGTGTCAGCCCATCTGTGGGAAACATAGCCCAAAGTAGATTCCAGTCATATATAATCTGTTTCTCATGGGAATGGGACAAGGACTGGTGGAACTAGAATTGGGAATTAGTGAACTCCAGGAGTGGCATATGTCTGATTCTATTTCTGCCGTCTATAATATTAGATTCGGTAACATGTGAATAAAGTAAGAGATGCCAAAGCAGAGGCATCATGTTGGTTAGATTGGTGAATTACAACCTTCTGGTCACAAGACGATCCTTGCTTAGGTGATGGGTACAATAGAATCGCCAAGTTTCAATTTATTAAAGTAGAGATATATATCTTAAAACTCAATTTCAGTCCTATAAGCCCTAGTTAGAACTCACGACCCAACATAGGTTGGTGGTTTTGGATATTAACATGAAGATCAATAAAGGAAAGCATTACAGAAATCAAGATAGCACGATTAAGTGGTGGAATCTTAAAGGACAAAAGAAATTGACTTTTCATGATAAACTCATCAAGAACGGAACTTGGAACTTGGAGTCTAATGTTAACACTATGTGGCATAACATGAACTCCTGCATAATAAAAATTTCCAAAGAGGTTTTGGGGGAGTCAAAGGTTGCAAGCCTCCACACATGAGACTTGGTGGTGGAATGATGAAGTACAGAAGGCTATTAAACAGAAAAGGGAGATCTATAGGAGCTTGTCGAAATCTCGAGATGATGCAACATTTCAAAGATACAAGCAAGCAAAGAAAGAAACTAAAAATGTTGTTCAGGAGGCAAGGTCTAAGCCTCTATTGAGTCAAGCACAATAAATAGAAGAGGAATGCCTAAATTAATATGGGACGAGCTTATAAAGAGAGATTTTGAATCTCTGCATCTCAACCAGAATATAGCTCATGATAGAGCTAAATGGAAACGAAGGATCCATGTAGCCGACCCCAACATAGTTTGGACTGAGGCTTAGATGATGATAATAAGGAGGAGGAGGAGGCAAGGTCTAGACACTTTGATGATATTTATAAGAAGTCGGACACAAGAGAAAGGGAAAAAGATATATATAAAATGGCTTGTATAAGAGAAAGGAAAGGGAGAGACTTGAGTCAAGTAAAATGCATCAAGAATGAAGAGGGCAGAGTGTTGGTGAAGGACGATGATATCAAAAATCAGTGGAAAAATTATTTCCATAAGCTTTTCAATGGAGATATTGCAAATAATGTTAAAGACTCGTGTGGCATGAATACAAGAGATATCATTTACACGACGAGTTTCACGATTTGAGGTCAAAAATGCTTTGAAAAAGATGAAAATGAGAAAGGCATGCGAACCAGACGGTATTCCAATTGATGTATGGAAGAGTATGGGGGACGAAGGAGTTATGTAGTTAACAAAGTTCTTAACAAGATCATGAAGACCAAGAAGATGTCGGTTGAGTGGAGAAATAGTACAATAGTCCCCATCTACAAGAACAAAGGTGATGTTCAGAGTTGCACAAACTACAGAGGTATCAAATTGATGAGTCACACAATGAAGCTTTGGGAGAGGATTATTGAGCAGAGGCTCAGATCTATAATGCAAATATCAAATAACTAATTTGGTTTCATGCCTGGAAGATCAACGAAAGATGCTATTTTTTTATTTGGAGGCTTATTAAGAAGTATAGAGAAAGCAAAAGAGATCTTCATATGGTGTTTATTGATTTGGAAAAGGCTTATGATCGAGTGCCCAGAGAAGTGTTGTGGATGGTTTTGAAGAAAAAAAGTGTGTTGATCCAATACATTGACTTGATCAAAGACATGTATGATAGCTCTACTGCTAGTATGAAGACTCCTGGAGGAGACACCAACTTTTTCTATCACAGTTGGGGTACACCAAGGATCCACACTTAGCCCATATATGTTCGATCTTGTTATGGATGATGGATGAGTTGACAAAGAATGTTCAGGAAGATATTCCTTAGTGTATGTTATTTGTTGATGATATTGTTTTGATTGACGAAACAAAAGATGGATTGAATGATGAAGTTGAACGTTGGATAAATGCGTTGGAATCGAATGGATTGATGATTAACATGAGCAAAACTGAGTATATGCATTGCAATTTCAGCCAATCTCATAGTGTGAATGATGGAGTCAAGTTGGACAGAGTAGATATACCAAAATGTGATAAATTCCGTTACTTGGGTTCTATCATTCAAATAGATGGGGATGTTCAAAATGACATTTGTCACGGGATCACTGCAGGATGGTTGAAATGGAGGAGTGCAATTGGAGTTTTATGTGATCGGAAGATCCCTCTCAGGTTAAAAAGTAAGTTTTATAGAACAGCTATACGGCCAGACATGCTCTACGGGAGTGAATTTTGGGCGGTGAAGAAACAAGGTCTCAACAAGATAAACGTGGCTGAAATGCATATGCTGAGATGGATGTGTGGGAAGACAAGAAAAGATCGCCTGAGAAATGACTATATCAGGAATAAAGTGGGGGTGACGAGAGAGGACAAGTTGCGCGAGGGCCGACTCAGATGGTACAGACATGTGCAACACAGACCAACTAATGTGCCTATACGAAGCAATGCTATTGAGCCAAGCACAATAAATAGAAAACGAGGAAGGCCTAAATTAATGTGGGACGAGCTTTTGAAGAGAGATTTTAAATCTCTACATCTCAACCAGAATATGGCCTATGATAGAGCTGAATGGAAACAAAGGATCCATGTAGCCGACCCCAACATAGTTGGGACTGAGGCTTAAATGATGAAGATGATGATGAAGTCCCAATTTGGACTAGAAAATCAGACTGAATGACAAGTCAGAGGACGGCAAAGTAGATTGGTAATTAAGGGACAAGGTATCTGATATAAAAGTCGCTTCGACAACATGGAAGTAGGTACTTATCCGTATAGCGACGAAAATTTTGACAGATGCACTCATGGTTGTGGCGGCGCCAAAATGGACAAATTAAAACAAGAAATTTTGCAAATGTGATCTCTACATGTAATACACCATTTTATGCAATAACGTTCATATTGTATTTTTGGCGGAGGGGGTTCCGTCATATGAGATGCAAAAAAGTTTAAAAAAAACTATGTTTTTTACATTTTAAAGACAAGATGAAGGTATTTGGTTTTAAAATTATGCAAGCACAAATTCCACAGGGGGGCTTCATGTATTATCTTTGAGTATATAGAACGTCGAAGGCAGAGTGCAAATATTGCTAATTATTGGACACTAAGAGTCTACTACAAACTAGTATACATTATATATATATAGAGAGAGAGAGAGTCAGGCTAGAATACAGTCGAGTGTATCGGAGACCGAAATCATTCAAGTCGTTTTCCATCATGCAACATTTATTTTGACAATCTAGACCACCGATCTTCTTAAATATCATATGAACATACCAGATATAAAACTTGAGCTCATTTGGACACTTATAATTCATGCATCTAAAGATGACAAAAATGATACATTCAAATTAGTTTTGTTCGTCAGTTTTATTGGTCATGAAAGAGTGACTTAGAAAATTCCAAATGAGTTAAAATTCTGCATGTAGTATGTAGTTGTTATAACAATGAATATCAACGGTTTGGATTAGTCAAAAAAATGTCAACATATGCAAACACCACTTGAGTATACGGTGCAATCTATACACTCGTGTGTATTCTAATCTGACTATATATATATATATATATATATATATATATATATAAAGAGAGAGAGAGAGAGAGTCAGGCTAGAATACACTCGAGTGTACAGATCGCACAGATACACTCAAGTGTGTTTGCATATCAAGACTATTTTTTTGCAAAATGTAAACCATTGATATTCATTGTCATACTCTAATTAGGCTTCATACAAATTTTGAGCCCATTTGGATAGTGTAAGTCACTCATCCGAGGGCAACAAAATCGACGTGCGAAACTAATTTGAAATGCATAATTTTTGTTGTCTTTATAACATGACATATAAATGTCCAAATGTGCTCGAATTTTATATATGAGTTGTTCACAAGAAGATTAAGAAGATCAACATATTAGATTTTTGAAAAAAATATTGCATCATGCAAAAACTAATTGAGTATATTTTGCTCCGAATACACTCGAGTGTATTCTAGCTTGACTCTCTCTAGAGAGAGAGAGAGAGTCAGGCTAGAATACACTCGAGTGTACAGATCGCACGAATACACTCAAGTGTGTTTGCATATCAAGACTATTTTTGACAAAATGTAAACCATTGATCTTCACCGTCATACTATAACTAGGCTACATACAAATTTTGAGCCCATTTGGATGAGTGTAAGTCACTCATCCAAGGGCAACAAAATCAACGAACGAAACTAATTTGAAATGCATAATTTTTGCGGTCTTTATAACATGACCTATAAATGCCCAAATGTGCTCAAATTTTGCATATGAGCTATTCACAACATGTTTAAGAATATCAACGGATTAGATTTTTGAAAAAAATATTGCATCATGAAAAACTACTTGAGTGTATTCTGCTCCGAATACACTCGAGTGTATTCTAGCCTGACTCTATATATATCTATATATATATATATATATATATGGGCCCATCTTTATTGCCCGCGCGGGTAGCTACCCGCCCACCCTTCCGACCACTTTTTTTCAAAAAAAAAAATTCGCAATTGTAGAGCACTATTTAGTCTAGCTCTCCAAAAAATTTTAGCCAAAAATAATATCATTTGACCCTCCAAAATCAAAAAACCCGTCCTTATATATATATTTGTTGTATATTTTGTACAGAGTTACTTTTTTGGCCAGCAGAGTTACTTTTTTGGCCACTATAGTTACTTTTTTGACAGCAGAGTTACTTTTTTGGTCAGGACAGTTACTTTTTTGGCTGCAGGGTAGCGAAAATCCAGGCTATATATATATATATATATATATATATATTAGGAATAAGGATATATATCTAAATCAATGATGGATTTCTAATAAGTAACATGGAGCGGGTAGCAGGAATCGAACCCGCATCGTTAGCTTAGAAGACTAGGGTTATAGTCGACGTTGTCTTATAGTGATGCGCCCTAGTCTAGGTCATCTCATATAAATTGTCCTTCATTGCTAATAGTTTGTTTTGTTTTATTTTCTATCATTTGGTTCCTAAGTAATTGCTAGTTCTCTTTCAATCAAGTCTATAGTTAATTTTTCAATATCAATTACAAGTTTCCAGTTGTATTTAGCATACTAGAAAAATTCATATTTCTAACTGGGCATCTCTTTATGTTACGGTTCAAATTTATGTAAGGTTTATGTCGAATTGTTCTACATCAATTTATATGGAAACACATACAGTTCATTTTTCTTATTCTTGTTTGTTGTCCTTGTTAATCTTCTTTTATCACCTTCTCCATCCACAATCTCCTCATCTTGCTACTTCTAGGGCTAATTAAGAAACTCATCATTGATGATATGCGGTTGGCACACTAGATATCTCATTCTCCTTGTCGACCATGTTCACACTAATTTCTTCTTGTTAACATATATTCACGTTTTATGTATTCTGTTATTTATTTTGTTATTTCCATATTATATGTGGACCTCTCTGTAAATGTTTCAGTTTTATATATATGAGGGTGCACACATTGTGCAACCCTACGCTTCCCAGAATCACTGTCTCTGTCACATGGTATCAGAGCAAAGATCTGAAACCTAGTCGTCATCTACCCACCTCTCCCTCCCTTCTCTCTCTCCCCGGCGCCGCCGTTCCCCCCCCCCCTCCCCCGCCGGCCCCGAGCGCCGCCGCCGCACAGCAACCCGCCCGCCGCCGACCTCCCGCCACCGCCTCTCCTCCTCCCTGCTGCCCGCAAAGCTGCGAGCCGGTAGGTAGCGTCGCCGCCAGCACTACCGCCTGGTAGCTGCTGCGCGGCAGCCGCCGCTGCCGGGCCGCTAGGGAGGGGTTCACGGCCCCCTTCTCTGTATCCGCCGGACGGTCTGGCTTCGTGAGGGAAATCTTCGCATGATCCTGTCTGGTGGTTTGATTCGGACGTGACGTAAACTGATTCCTTTTTCGGTGTTTGCCTGCCTGCCTGTGTAGGCCTTTGTGTCGTCGGGTTTCCTGCTACGCCTCGACGTAGTCTGTATGTGAGGGGTCCTCCGTGCTAGTTTTGTGCATGTTTCTGTCTGCCTGACAGCGTAGTCCGTCTCCTACCTGTTTGTGCCTGCCTGTGCCTGCTTGTTCGTGCCTGCCTACTACTGTGTCTACTGCTCTCATGGCGTCCTCGGGCGATGACTTCCGCCGTCAAGTTACGACTGTGAAGCCTAACAGGCGCAACTACCAGCATTGGGTATGCTCCATGGTGATTTATGCAAAATCCCAGGGAAAGTACTCGCATTTGACTCGTGTCGGTCCGGCACAACCTGCAGAGGACGCTGACTCTAAAGATGTGACAGCGTATGACGACTGGGTTTGTAACGACTCGACCGTGATGACATGGATTCTCAACAGCAACGTTGAGAAGATTAGTGTCACACTCCTTCACTTGCCTACGGCGAAGCAGATGTGGGATCAGCTCGCCGGCACATACTCGCATAGCCATAACCCCAAGAATGTGTTTGACATCACCAAGCAGTTGGGACGTCTACAATTCACGGGGACGAACATTGCGGATCACTTCTCTGACTTTACTGGATTGTGGGGGGGACTGGAGTCCTATCACCCCCTATCCACGGACCTGGCTACCATGCAGCGTCAGCGCCAGGAGTTGTAGTTAGTCCAGTTCCTTTGTGGACTGCTTGAGTCCTATGTTGGTGTTGTGGACCAGATCTTAGCCAGTGACCCTCTACCGTCACTGCAGAGTGCCTACAAGCGTCTTCAGCGTCTGTCTTCGTCTTCACCGTCACTGGCTACTGATGTTGGGGAATCTACTGCACTTGCAGCCACGTCCGACCGTGGCCGTGGTCGTGGTCGTGGTCGCTCTACTGACAACCGCCCTCCCCTGGGTGCAGGACGAGGTCGTGCTGCTTCTGGTCGTGGAGCCCCTTCTGCTGCCCCTACTGCTATTGTGCGTCCTCAGCTAGGACTGCGCGTCTGTACCTTTTGTGGTCGGTCCAACCATATTAAAGAAAAATGTTGGGAGAAATATGGTAAGTCGGTGTGGGCCAATGCAGCTGCTGACTCTACTCCTGCATCGGAAAGAACGACTCAGCCTACTGACTCTGTCTCCTCGGGTGCGACTGCGGACTACATCTGTGCTGAGGTGGAGCGTCTGCTACTTGAGCGTGCAGGCTCGTCGTCTACTGCTTCGACTAGTGGAGCTCATGCTGCCACTTATTCTGGTTATGACACTGCCTTCCTAAGTATGTCTTCTTCTACTCCTGGTAATACTAAATGGGTCATAGACTCCGGTGCTTCTTCGCATATTTCTGGAAATCGATCTTTCTTTAAAACATTATCTAAACATGCTCGTCCTTCTTCTGTTATGCTTGCTGATGGTTCCAAGTCTACGGTATCTGGAGTAGGGGATATTATTTCTGAGTTTCTGCTGAAATCTGCCTTATATGTACCTCGATTTCCTCTGAATCTATTATCTGTCAGCAAGATATTGAGAAGTCGACAGTGTAGCCTAACATTTATTCCTGGTTCATGTGTTTTTCAGGACCTTCGCACGAGGATGAAGATTGGTGGGGGGGTATGAAGGTTCTGATGGACTATACTACCTTGATCATTTTCCGAAAGCAGAGAAAGCGGTTGTGGCCTCTGCACTATCTACATCTGTTTCTGCATTACAGTGGCACTACCGGCTGGGACATCCATCATCTGAAAAGCTTCGTCATTTAGTTTCTGATATTGGCACTTGTAGCTTTCAGTGCGAGTCATGACAGCTAGGAAAGCAGACTAGAGTTGTTTATCCTAGACGCAGTCATATTAGCAGTAAAAACTTTTTTGATTTAGTGCATTCTGATGTATGGGGCCCTTGTCATGTGCCGAGTTTGCCTGGTCACAAGTACTTTATTCTGTTTATTGATGATTTTTCTAGGACTACTTGGTTGTTTATGATGAAAAGTAGGTCCAAAGTTATGTCTACTATCAAATTCTTTTTTGCTGAGGTGAAAACACAATATGGTGTGCCTGTAAAAAAATTTTGTACTGACAATGCGCTTGAGTTTGTTAAAAAAGATGTGGATGTTTTTTGCAAATATGTTGGTACGTTACATCAGACTTCATGTGCTTATACACCTCAACAAAATGGTGTGGCTGAGCGTAAAAATAGACATGTGTTAGAAGTTGCCAGGACTATTATGATGCATACTCATGTTCCTCGCTCGTTTTGGCCTGAGGCTATCTTGACTGCTTGTTTTCTGATAAATAGAATGCCATCATCTGTGATTGGAAACAAAATACCTATTCAAGTTCTTCTTCCAAATATTCAGTTATTTATTGTGCCTCCTCGGATTTTTGGACGTACTTGCTTTGTAAGGTTGCTTGGACCAGCTTCTGATAAACTTTCTCCTCGTTCTGAGAAGTGCATTTTTCTGGGGTATTCTCGCACCCAAAAGGGATACAGATGTTACAGCCCCACTACGAGAAAATGGTTTACTAGCAGTGATGTTGTATTTTTTTGAGGATACACCATACTATTCTACTCGAGGAGAAAGTTTACATCCTGACCTTATTGCCTCTCCTCTGCCAGTTACTACTGATTGTGCCTGATATTACTGATACTGTGACTACTGAGCATACTACTCCTATTATTGTATATCAACGCAGGAATAGAGCACCTCCTACACAAGAACCCCCCCAGGAAAACCAATCTTCACCTCCAGAAGGTTCTGCTACACCTGAGGTAACTTCTGACCTTGACATACCCATCGCTCTTAGAAAGGGTACTCGTTCCTGCACATCTCATAGTATTGCTCAGTTTGTTTCCACTGATCATCTGAATGTCTATTCTAGCAATTTTGTATATGCCTTATCTGTTGTGGTTGTTCCAAAGAATGTTCAGGATGCCTTAAAGAGTACTGCTAGGACGTCTGATATGAAAGAGGAAATGTTGGCTCTAGCTGAAAGAGATACTTGGGAGTTGGTGGATCCACCCCCTCAGTGTAAGCTTGTAGACTGCAGATGGGTATATGTTGTGAAATACCAACCTGATGGCACTGTTGAAAGGCTGAAGGCACGGTTAGTTGCTAAAGGCTACACACAAACCTATGGTATTGACTACTTCGAGACCTTCTCTCTTGTTGCTCGTCTTAACTCTGTCAGAATTCTTCTTTCTGTTGTTGTTAATCTTGACTGGCCACTACTGCAGCTAGATGTGAAAAATGCCTTCTTGTATGGTGATTTACAAGAAGAGGTCTATATGGAGCAACCTCCTGGGTTTGTTGCTCAGGGGGAGTCTCACAAAGTTTGCAGGTTAAAAAATCTATTTATGGACTCAAGCAGAGTCCCCGTGCTTGGTTTGACAAATTGAGCAAAATTATGATTGAATTTGGGTGTCTGAGATCTCAGGTGGATCATTCTGTTTTCACCAAGAAGACTTCAGCTGGTATTATTATTCTGATTGTCTATATTGATGACATTATTATATCTGGCAGTGATTCTCTTCGTATTCATGCTACTAAATCTCATCTAGGCAAGCATTTTGCTACCAAAGATTTGGGCAAGCTTCGGTATTTTCTGGGCATAGAGGCCTCTAGAAACTCTAATGCTCTTGTGTTGTCTCAGAGAAAATATGTCTTAGATATACTGCAGGAGACTGGTATGCTTGGTGCGAGACCTGTTGATACTCCTCTAGATCCCAATGTGAATTGGGAAGATGATTCTTCTCCATTTTTTGCTGATAATAAAATGTACAGGAGGCTGATTGGTAAGCTCATTTACTTGACTGTTACCAGAGTTGATATTTCTACTGCAGTGGGCCTTCTTAGCAGGTACCTTGATAAACCCAGACAGTGTCACTGGGATGCGCTATGCCATATTCTGAGATATTTAAAGAAGTCTCCTGGCAAGGGACTTCACTACAGAAAGAATGGACATTGTTCTCTTGAAGGGTACTCTGATTCTGATTATGCAGGAAGCAAAGCTGACAGAAAATCTACTTCTAGGTATTGTACTTATGTTGGAGGCAATCTTGTTACCTGGAGGAGTAAAAAATAAAATGTTGTGTCAAGGTCCAGTGATGAAGCTGAATACAGGGCCATGGCCCATACTGCCTGTGAATTATTGTGGGTGCGCTCTCTGTTAAAAGAGTTTGGGATTGACTCTTCTTCTGCTATACTCATGCATTGTGACAATAAAGTTGCTATCTTCATTGCTAATAATCTTGTCTATCATGAGCGCACCAAACACATTGAAGTCGACTGCCATTTTATTCGGGAATCCATTCTTACTGGCAAGATCTGCACTCCTTTCACGCGTTCTGAAGACCAAGTTATTGATATCTTCACCAAGCTACTGGCGAAGAAGCAATTCTGCACACTGATGGACAAGTTGGGCATGATTGATATCTATGCTCCAACTTGAGGGGGAGTGTTAACATATATTCATGTTTTATGTATTCTGTTATTTATTTTGTTATTTCCATATTATATGTGGACCTCTCTGTAAATGTTTCAATTTTATATATATGAGGGTGCACACATTGTGCAACCCTACGCTTCCCAGAATCACTGTCTCTGTCACACTTCTCTTTGTCTATTCATCAGTTTTGAACAAGCCTTGCATTCATAATTCTTGCTACATTACCCATCTCCCAGTTCCTCTTATGCATAGACTTTCCCTAGCCAACTCCCTATGGTCATGTTTCTCCATGTTATAATTCTCATCCGACATTGTAATATGTGATTCTTGTCATTATTGCAATAATCCCTCAAAATGTGTGTGCCCTACAAGTTGCTACAGGTGACATGTTGTCACATTCCTTTGGCATGTCTAAACAAACAAGTGTTATGTGCAGTACAAATCAAAAGTCACACTTCATCTAAATTTAGGCTTGGCTATGCATGTCTCCCCGCCTACCTATTATCCTTAGTAAGATGCCTTACTAGGCCCTAAAGATCGAGTCAACTATTATCTAGAAAGCAAAGGTCCAATGTGGGCCCAACTTTGGATTGATGACATCATGACCCACCAATGACTTAGAGTTAAATCTTCAAAAAGTTTCAAGACATTTAATATCTGAGAAACTTTTTGAAAGAAGAATAAAAATTATTCTAGATAAAAACACTGATGCAATGTTTCTATATGCAAGGAGAGGAAGGGAAGGGAAGGAGAAAGGTTCTTTGTATTCGGATGGACTAAATGATGGGCAAGAAAGGGGAATGGGGGGATGATTTATGTACACCCCACGTCTCTTCCCACCAAAACGAAGTGGAGAGGAGAAAGTAACGATGGTCTTCTTTGCATATTAACTTTCCTTTTCGATAGAATAAATAATAATGTTTCATCCTTATACTTTCTCTTGCCTTCCCCTCATCATGCTAACCATACAAGTTATTCATGATTTTCTGCTCCAATCTCTTCTCCCATCATTCACCTCCCTATTTTCCAAGCATAACAAACATAGCATTAGCTTTTTTGTTCATCTGGGTTTACAAACCTTCAATAAAAAAGCAAGAAATGAAGGTTTTCAAGGAAAGACCAATGAGAGAAACAGATATCTATTTCGGCTTGCTTTGCAAACCTTCAATAGAAAAGGTATGAAGGTTTTCAAGCCAAGAACATCGAGGCAAACAACCTATTTAGCAACACATGGATACCACAACACCTCTTACTTTAATAACATGTATCGATAGTCTAGAGTCTCAAGACGTCCAGGGAACGAACATAAAAATAATGCAACTCTCTATCAACTAGCATGAGATAATCTTGATGTTCTTAGTTATAATGGTGATTGTAGGGTCAAGGGTCCCAGTTGATAGGTAGTTCAAACTCCACAGTTGGCATGCCAACGATCAAAAGATTCATTTCCCATAACTATGTCTTAGGGTGAAGAGCTTGCTTGTTGGAAAAGTAATACAAGGCATTCATTTAAATGTATGCCTATTGCCTTATAATGCACCCTGAAACAAAACTTCCTCTCAGGTATCTACTAGTACAATATTGAAAGAAAGAAAAGAAAAAGAAGAAAATTGGCAACATAGTACTCAAAGAAGTTTTGGGAGTATTTATGTAATTTTAGTACTTCAAAGTTCCCAGTTGAACTGGCTACAATAACTTCCTTACAAGAATAGCTAGCTTAAAAAATTTGGTAGAAGACGGCATCATCTGTCTACACAAATCTACAAGATGCAATCTAGAGGGTCACTCTAGAAAAGATGAGTAACAACGTCAAGCAACATTACATAATAGTGGAAACTAGGGAAGCCCCAACTTGCTTTGGAACAATCTATTAGCATTGTCCTACCCTTACTTCCTCTATGATGTTTATGCCAAAATGAATATAGTATTTCACTTGTCAGCTTTGAAGCATCACATATATAGCTGCCAAAATTGATAGATTGGCTTGGGTGCAAAGGAAAGGGAAAATATAAAGATGTAGATCCAGCGACAGAGCTAGCAACAGGGGTCAGATAGAACAATCATATTGTGTTGTATGACAAGAATCCAAGCAACTTCAAGACAGTTTGGCTACATCCTCATGTCAATTTGTGTCAGAAGTCGAGTATCTTGGATGTTTATATTAAGTGGCTATCGGTGGTGGATGCTTCAAAAGCCTTGTCTATGCATCTGTAATTCAAATGCAAAAGCCATGTATTGAACCATATCCACTACCCAACAACATGACATTGATCTATCATACTTGTTCTCATATAACCCAAAGGTGTCTAGGCTCCCTTTCTTATCATGGTTCCCATGAGGACTTGACTAAATATAATTGTGTCGATGTGACACAGGTGTGCTTAAGAAATCATGATCATCATGGTTCTCACAATTGTTTAAAGCATGGAACTAAACTTCTCCGAAGTTCGGCGAAACTTCCCTGAAGTTTCCAACTTCCACCTCAGGCGATGTCGAAACACCACTATGTCGATTTGGTCTCAACTTCGGACCGAAATTTCTCCCTTGTCGACGAAGTTTGATTTTACAATGTGTTTTTATCCCAACATCCTCAAAGTTTCAATGTTTTCCCAAAGTCGGCGATGTTGGGGCGAAGTTGATATGGCCCAAAACATTAATGCTAACTAGTGCCCTAAAGGCCAAATAAGGCATAAGTGGCGCCTCCAACCCTCTTCACAACTTCTAATATCAATCCTTATGTTTGTTGGCTAGCACTCTTTGTTGTAGAAGATGTTGTAACTACTATTTGACTCCATATTATATGGAGGACGTATGGTGGAATGTATTTCTATATTTGTATAATACATTTGACCCTTGCAGCTATAGATGCACATTGCATTATCAACCTACGTAGGGCAAAAGAGTTGTGAATCGTGGTTTTCTGTTAAATTAACATATGTAAGATAAAGTAGAACGTTTTATTCTAAGTTTTCTTCAAATTCACATCATTTTTTTCTTCAAAAAAGGCATCGAAGTCTATCGAAGTTTGTGTCTAAACTTCCTCGAAATTTCCACAAGCTTCCACTTCCACACATGGTAAAGTCGACACGAAGTCGAATTACTGCACCATGGTTTAAAGCGAGATGGAAAATATGAAAAGGATGGTCCAATACAAACCCAACAATGACAATCAACAAGCACAACCACAATGCTCTTTCAATCCAGGTGACGTTGGGACAGATTGGCTCCTACTCATTCATATAAAAAATCGAATCTCTAGGATGTTTGTATTCAGTGCCTTGTCTCTACATCTACAACTCAATGTTCAAACTCTGTAATGAACCTACTCTAAAACATAATACTTATCGTCATCTATCTAGAAAGGTGCTTAGTCTCCTCTTATCATGTTGTCCATAAAAACTTGGTTGATGTGATTCTGCTTGATGTGGCATAACTATGCTTAGGGCCTTTGTTTGCTACAGTGTCCTCGGGTGCAGTTTAATGATTTGGAAAGAAGTTCAAAAAGAAAAATATATTTTTTCACTACTTCATTTCTTCTGGTAAGGTGCATTACAAATGCAACGCTTTTCATTCCTATTTGTTTGGCATATAACAGGAAACCATGCAGCAACCAGCAATCTTTCATCCAGTAAGGTGGCAGCATGCATTTTCAGCTTCTTCCGGTTGATACCTAAATACATGTACGGGTGACAGAAGGTCAGTATGTGGATACAGATGAAAAGTACCCTGAAACTAGGAAAAGAGAAGGCCACTGCCCCGGATTGCACCCAAATCAGGTGCAGTGCCAATCCTGCAATTTCGCCGCTAAAAGTGAAGTTGGAAGTAGACCTAAATTAGTCAATAAATGCACCCATCGTCATCATCTAAAGCCTCAATCCCAACCATATTGGGGTCGGCTACATGGATCCTTTGTTTTCATTCAGCTCTATCATGGGTCATATTTTGATCGAGATGTAAAGATTCAAAATCCCTCTCTATAAGCTCTTCCCATGTTAATTTAGGCCTTCCTCTTCTTCTATTAATTGTGTTTGACTCAATAACATTACTTCGTATAGGCGGATTAGTCGGTTTGCGTTGCACATGTCCATATCATCTGAGTCGGCCCTCGTGCAACTTATCCTCAATGCTCGCCACCCCAACTTTATTCCTGATATAATCATTTCTCAAGCGATTCTTATCTTCTCACACATCCATCTCAGCACATGCATTTCAGTCATGTTCAATCTTGTTGAGACCTTGTTTCTTCACCGCCCAACATTCACTTTCATCGAGCATGGTTGGCCGTATAGTTGTTCTATAAAACTTGCTTTTTCATCTGAGAGGGATAGTCCAATCACATAATACTCCAGTTGCACTCCTCCATTTCAACCATCGTGCAGCGATCACATGATAAATGCACCCAACCAAGCAAAAAATATGACTCAAAACTGAATATTTAAACATAAGGAGGCCAAAGAGAGATGCTTTGCAAATCATGTACATTAAACCTACTTTCATATCCAATTATCCGTAGTGGGAATATTTAGATGATATAGGCAGTACCAAGATAGACACCTCCGACTGTCATGGAGAAGGGTGCTTTGGGGACATCTGCTCAATTATCGAAGTTGGCAAACAAGGATTTAATGGTACGTGAGGCATGTCGGCGAATGTATATTTCCAAGTAATCTTTCACAGTAGTCACTTGGGCTTTATTTTATTTTTTTTAATTACAAAATATGCTTTGTTGTAATAGGATTGTGGTTTCATTGCGGATGGGCTTTGTCTGGTTTGAGTCTAAAACCACAGACCAACTAGTCCTGGTGTTGTAGATGATTTCCAGACAGATAGCAGAAAACTTTAGATCAGACTACATTTTTTTGGTCTGGTCTCAAAGCAATATTATATAATATTTACGATTAATGCACACAAGATACATCATTCCTGTATAATGACTCTGGTGAAGGGTATTTTTATTCAAATGATGAAATATTTGTTATATTTTAGTTTAGATTCTAGTTTAAGATCATGAAAGAAAATATCACTTGTATATCTTTTATACTTCAAGAATAGAAAATACAAGCATTAGAAATAAAGACAACAGATGCAACACAGTCATAATGTATATGCAGAAAGAATATCATAAGTATATGTATAAAAATTGCACTAAATTAATTATCTAAAATCATAACGAAAATTACATGTCAAAGCCTAAAGACCTTCATCTTTATTATGAAATATATCATTAACACAATTCAAAATTTAAGACTTGCATGTTTGTTTATTCCAGGGTGCATCATGTTCGTCTGTTCGAAAGGTGCAGTCGAACAAATTGAGTTTGGTGTGAGACTTTTTGGAGATTGAGGCAGGGTTCTCAGAACAAAACCAAACCGGAACGGCGGGTTGAACCAGGAACCGGTGGTTGGGATGGTTCGGTCCTCTCACAAACCTGAAAATGACATCAAACCAGTCAGCGGACCGGTTGAACCGGTGAACCTGTCCGTCTTTCTCCAACCGACCATTTCTTGGTCATGTATACTTTGACCCCCGGACCCAATTTTATGTTTATTCTTAGTTGATCTTTCCAACTTCTCATCCCCGATGCTCTTGCACTATAATTTGGCATAGAAAATGTAGTGTGTGGTTAAATTATTGTTGTTTCTATGATATTTACTGACATTCTGCTTGATCTGTTTACTTTTCCTTGACTCCAATATGTTATAAGTTTTTTAAACTAATTTATTACATCATGTTATATGTCAACGCTTGTACCAGTCCAACCACTGGTTGAACCACCAAACTGAGAAATGGAAGCCTCACCGGACACCGGTTCACTAACTGGTTCAGTTTTGACAACCTTGGATTGAGGTCATTAATTATGTATATTAAATTACATACAGACTTATGCTCCGTTCGACAGAGCGTCTGGATCAAACGCACCCCAGAAGCTCCACTGTGAGAATTTGATGCGGTGAATATGCACGTTGCTCCATCGCCTTTCAGCCAGAATCCGTATAATATTATGTACGAGACTCAGCGATGGCTGAACTGCCGTTTCAGTTCGCCAACAAAAATGCAGCCCGTGATTTATAAGCTGCCTTCGTCGCTGACCGTTCAGTCGCGGCTGCTATGCCAAATGTTGCATTAGCTATAAGAGTTTCACTTTTCAATACGCATAAGGTGGTAATATGCTTAGAGTTATATAAATATAACATATAAATAGTTACTTACGATCGTTTTAGTCTAGATTGTATAACCTTTCTAAAAAAGTTATCAAATGGGTCAATTTGGTCTGCTATGGTGTGTGATTAAGTTATTGTCATTTCTATGATATTTTGTGATATTCTGCTTGATATGTTTACTTTGCCTTGACTTCTCATACGTTATAAGTTTTTAAAATAATTATTACATCGTGATGATGTCACCGGTTGAACCATTAACCTGAGAACGGAAGCCTCACTGGTTCACTCACCGCTTCAGTTTTGACAACCTTGGATTGAGGTCAAGAAATGGTCAGTTGAACCAGGAACCGATCGTTGGGGCGGTTCGGCCCTCTCACAAATCCGCAAATGACTTCAAACCAGTCAACGAACCGGTTGAACCGGTGAACCTGTCCGTCTTTCTCCAACCGACCATTTCTTGGTCATGTATACTTTGACCCCCAGACCTAATTTTATGTTTATTCTTAGTTGATCCTTCCAACTTCTCATCCCCGATGCTCTTGCACTATAATTTGGCATAGAAAATGCAGTGTGTGGTTAAATCATTGCTGTTTCTATGATATTTACTGATATTCTGCTTGATCTGTTTAATTTTCCTTGACTCCTATATGTTATAAGTTTTTTGAACTAATTTATTACATCATGTTGATGTCACCGCTTGTACCAGTCCAACCACTGGTTGAACCACTAAACTGAGAAATGGAAGCCTCACCGGTTCGCTCACTAGTTCAATTTTGACAGCCTTGGATTGAGGTCATTAATTATGTACATTAAATTACATGCAGACTTATGCTCCGTTCGGCAGAGCGTATGGATCAAACGCACCCCAGAAGCTCCACTGTGAGAATTCGACGCGGTGAATACACACGTTGCTCCATCGCTTTTCAGCCAGAATCCGTATAATATTTATATACGAGACTCAGTGATGGCTGAATTGCCGTTTCAGTTCGCCAACAAAAATGCTGCCCGTGATTTATAAGCTGCCTTCCTTGCTGACTGTTCAGTCGTGGCTGCTATGCCAAATGTTGCATTAGCATATAAGAGTTTCACTTTTCAATACGCATAAGGTGGTAATATGCTTAGAGTTATATGAATATAACATATATATAGTTACTTACAATCTGTTTAGTCTAGATTGTATAACCTTTCTAAAAAATTTATCAAATGGGTCAATTTGGCCTACTACGGTGTGTGATTGAATTATTGTTGTTTCTAGGATATTTTGTGATATTCTGCTTGATATGTTAACTTTTCCTTGACTTCTCATACGTTATAAGTTTTTAAAATAATCATTACATCATGATGATGTCACCGGTTGAACCACTAACCTGAGAACGGAAGCCTCACTGGTTCACTCACCGCTTCAGTTTTGACAATTGGATTGAGGCCAATAATTATGTATATTAAATTACATGCATAGCATATATGTGATATTAAGAGTTTAACTTTTCAATACACAAGGTGTATTAATCTTAGAGTTGTATGAATATAACATAAATATAGTTATTTCAGATCGATTTAGTTTTAGTTATTTAAGATCGATTTAGTCTTAGTTTAAACGATCAACCGGTCCCCCAGACTGTAACCAAACTATTGAAGGCTGTCGTAGCCCAGACCATGCTCTAGATTATATAGCCTTTCTAAAAAAATATCAAATGGATCAATTTGTACTTCTCTAGTCTGATGCTCTGGTTTTGGTTTTCTGCATGCCCCTAGTTTCCTTTTCATATTTCTAGTTTGTTAGTTCTTGTTTTCCAGTTTCAGTTCATGTCATACTTGTGAAGGCAGCATGGCGCCAAGGTTGGCCGCCTTGGCATATTATATATATTTTTATTTTCAAACTTTTCCGTAAAGTATAATTGTACTTACTACGTCCCCCTTTATTTACATATATTAAATTACAATATATATAGATTTGCATACATATTTCATTGTCAAATTCCAAATAAGAATTAAAGTATGCAAAGTGGTCTAACGAAAATACTATTTTATTAATGTCTAGTTGACATTTATGGCACACAAGATGAAAACAGTTCTTAAATAAATAAGATATGGACTATGGATACACGATATTGATAATGTAACTATTAGTATATACACTTCACTGCTTTTCTTTACTTAGTGTATTTTGCTTATTGTTTTTTCTCTTTTACTCTTTATCCCATATGGGTTATCTCTAAATTATGTACACTCTCTTGTCTTATAAAAGAGAGCCCACTGTATTCTTTTTCATTCATTCCAATAAGAAGCAACACTTCTCATCTTCTAGATGGTATCAGAGCGGGTCGACCCTCCCTAATTCCCTTCCCCTCTTCCAACCCTAGCCACCGCCACACCCACCCCTCCCTCTCTCCTTCCCACCGCCGCTGCTCCTGCGGTCCACCCTGTTGCCGCCGCCGCCTCCCACCACCCCCACAGTCGCCGCTCGCCGATCCTTCTCTCCCCGCCCCTCCCTTTCCTTCTCCCTCCACCGCCGACCCTCCTTCCCTTCTCCAACCCGCCGCCACCCCTCCCCTGCCACCACCCAACAGCCGCCGCCGCCACCTATTCCCACTGCTATTGCCGCTACCAACCACCACCACCACCATCCATCCACCTATCCCCACCCCCCCCCGCCAACCTCCGATCCTCTTTCCTTCTCCGTCTTAGTGGCTTAATTCGCCACAAACCCCTCCATCTAGCCCCGCTTCACTTTCCGAAATCTTCGGACAGCCTCGGCGTTTTTCCAGTTCTGGCACGTTGACGGTGTAAAAGGCTTCTTCTTTGTCTGCCTGCGCCTCATTGTGGAGTGACTGATCCTCCATGTTGGCGTAAGTTTTTTATCTCTATCTGCTGCCCCTACGTGGGTTTTCTAAGATCCATGCGTAGATCTTCTGCCCTCTACTACTAGTCCATGCACTGGACTTTTGTTGTTGTTGTTGACTTCTGCTGCCCTCTGCGTCTGTGCTTCTGCCTCTGTCTACATCTTCCGATGGCGACTCCTGATCTTCCATGGACTTTGTGTGTTACTACTGTGAAGTTGGATAACTCCAACTATCACCTCTGGGCGGCTTCCTTTGAGCTCTATGTTAAAGCACAAGGGCGCTACTCTCATCTATCTACCAAGGGACCGGCGGTCCCTGCTGCTGATGCTGATGAAAAGACCAAGCAAGCCTACGATCTCTGGTCCAAGGAGGACTACGGCGTTATGACATGGATGGTCAACAGGGTCGAGCCAAAGATCAGCCAGTCTCTTCTTCGTCTCCAGACTGCAAAGGAGATGTGGGATCAGCTTTCCCACGTCTACTCTCATCAACAAAATCCCAAGAAGGTTTTTGAAATCATTAAGCAACTGGCCAAACACGAATTTTCTACAACTGATTCTATTGAGGACTACTACAACACCTGTTGTGCTCTCTGGGATGAATTCCAGGTGTACTATCCTCATTCTACCGACATCACTGAAGTTCAGCGTCAAAGGAACGAACTTATGCTTATTCAGTTCCTCGCTGGTCTACCCTCTTCTTTCGTTGTAGTTGTTGATCAGATCCTGTCCAGTGATGGTCTGCCCACCCTACGAGATGTTCTGAAAAGGGTTCAACGACTGTCATCTGTTTCTCAGAATCATCCTGACACTTCTGATGGAGCAGCCCTCACTGTTCGCACTGGCGACTCCTTCCGTGGCCGCGGTCGTGGTCGGGGCCGCGGACGTGGACGCTCTACTGCACCTGGACGTGGCTCTGGCGCTGAGTCTACTGAACCTCGTTTCTGCACCTTCTGCAAGCGGACAAACCACAATGAAGACCGTTGCTGGATCAAGCATGGCAAGCCAGCCCGGACAAACCAAATCACGACGTATCAGCCTGAGACTGCTACTACCTCTGCTCCGCCTTCTGCTGATTAGATCCGGTCCGAGTTCGAGAAACTTCTCCAGGCTCGTCTTGCTTCTTCTACTGAAGCCTCTACTGATGGTAGCACCGCGCTCCTGACACAGTCTGGTAAAAATTCGTGGGTGATTGATTCGGGTGCGACATCTCATATTTCTGGAAATCCTACATTATTTTCTAAACTGCACAATACTTCTATTATACCTCCTGTTACACTGGATGATGGATCTAAGACACCTGTTACTGGAATTGGTGATATCTGCACTACTGGTTGCCTGTCTCTGCGGCCTACTCTTTATGTTCCTAAATTTCCTATCAATCTGTTATCTGTCAATAGAACTGTGAAGAGCCTTCGTTGCTCTATTACTTTTGACCCGGATGGTGTTCTCTTTCAGGATCTACACACCAGGAAGACGATTGGTTTGGGCCATGAGGGACCAGATGGGCTATACTACTTGGGCGTTCCGAAGACCGCAGCATATCTAACATCTTCTGTGACGGGCATCCAGTGGCACTATCGTTTGGGACATCCTTCTGCAGCAAAACTGAAACATTTATTACCTGATGTATTAGATTCTATTTTTCATTGGGAGACTTGCCAACTGGGCAAACAGACGCGAAAAAATCATGTATTAGTTCAAAACAGTCGTTTGATATTATTCATGTTGATGTTTGGGAACCCTGTTCGGTGTCGAGCACTTCTGGATTCCGCTATTTTCTGAGTTTTATTGATGATTTTTCTAGAACTACCTGGATTTTTTTTGCTAAAAGACAGGTCTACCATACTTGACAGTATCACTGCTTATTTTGCTGAGATTCATACTCAATTTGCCAAACCCATTAAAAATTTTTGAACTGATAATGCCCTCGAGTTTGTACAAGCCTCGGTCAGCAATTTTTGTCAAAAACAGGGTACCATACACCAAACCTCTTGTGCCCACACACCACAGCAAAACGGAGTCGCTAAACGCAAAAATCGCCACCTACTTGAAGTGGCCCGCACTTTACTGTTTCATTACCATGTCCCCCAATGTTTTTGGCCTGAGGCTATCTCTATTGCTTGTTACCTCATTGATCGTATGCCCTCTTCTGTGCTTGGGAATCAAGTCCCCTATCAGATTCTGTTTCCAGATGCGCCTCTTTTTTTTGTGCCTCCTCATATCTTTGGGAGCACCTGTGTTGTCAAAAATCTTCATCCTGGTCTCACCAAACTTGATCCCCGAGCGACTAAGTGTGTCTTCCTAGGGTACTCTGCACTCAAAAAGGGTACCGCTGCTATGATCTTGTGTCAAAGAAATGGTTTGTATCTGTTGATGTTGTTTTCTTTGAGCACATGCCTTTTTATTCTTCTGCCGAGTCGGCTCTTACATCGGATTTATTAATGGAGACACATTTACCTATCATTGATGATACAGATGATATTGTTGATACTGCTTCTCCTACTGAAAAGCCCCCTCTAAAGGTATACCAACGACGACAGAAGACAGCAACTCCCTCTATGGCCCCTCCAACGTCTTCGTCCTCCGTGCCAGATCAAACACCACTGCAAGTATTCTCTGGCCTTGATGTTCCTATCAGCTTAAGGAAAGGAACTAGAACTTGCACTAAACATCCCATTGGCAACTTCTGTACTACCACTAATCTGGGGACTAATTTTGCAAATTTTACTACTACTCTTTATGTTGTATCTATTCCAAAAAATGCTTCTCGGGCTCTTAAACATCCTGCTTGGCGTCAAGCTATGGAAGCAGAAATGCAAGCTCTTACTGAACGCAACATGTGGCAGCTGGTCGATCCTCCCACAGATTGTTCTCCAGTTGGCTGTCGCTAGGTGTTTACTGTCAAATATCAACCGGATGGCACGGTTGAACGATTGAAGGCGAGACTTGTTGCCAAAGGCTATACACAGACTTACGGGGTCGATTACTTTGAAAATTTTTCTCATATGGCTCGACTGAACTCTATACATATTCTTATTTCTATTGCTATTAATTCTGATTGGCCCTTGTATCAGCTTGATGTAAAGAATGCTTTTCTGTATGGAGATTTACATGAGGAGGTCTATATGGAACAACCCCCGGGATTTGTGCTTCAAGGGGAGTCCTCTAAAGTCTGCAGGCTGAGGAAAGCTATTTATGGTTTGAAACAGAGTCCCCGTGCTTGGTTTGATAAACTAAGTACTATTCTTCAGAAGTTCTCTTTTAGACGCTCCCAGTCAGATCATTTTGTCTTTGCTAAGAATATTACTGCTGGCATTGTTATTCTTATTGTATATGTTGATGACATTATTCTCTCAGGGAGTGATCCTGCGGGCATTCAGGCTACCAAGTGCTATCTGGAGAAACATTTTGTTACCAAAGACCTTAGCACTCTGCGTTATTTTCTTGGGATTGAAGTCTCTCGATCTGTTTCTGGTCTATGTTTGTCTCAACGCAAGTATGTTCTAGATCTGCTTTCTGAAACTGGGCTTCTAGGTATTAAACCTACTAACACACCTCTGGATCCAAATACTAACTGGGATGATGAGAACTCTCCTGCCTATCCTGACCATCATCAGTATCACCGCATGGTTGGTAAGCTTATTTATCTTACTATTACGCGTGCTGATATTACTTCTGTTGTTGGGCTTGTTAGTAGATATCTGGATAAACCCCGACAATGTCATTGGGACGTTGTTTGCCACATTCTTAAATATCTAAAGAGCTCTCCTGGGAAAGGCTTGCTATATCAGAAACATGGTCGCTGTAAACTCCTTGGTTATTCTGACTCTAACTATGCTGGGAGCAAGATCGACCGACACTCCACCTCTGACTACTGTACCTTTGTGGGAGGAAACCTTGTTACTTGGTGAAGCAAGAAACAGACTGTGGTTGCTCGCTCAAGTGTTGAAGTTGAATATCGCGCCATAGCGCATACTACTTGTGAGCTATTCTGGATTCGGAGCCTGGTGAAGGATTTTGGTATTTCTGATTCCTCTCCTATTCCGATGTATTGTGACAACAAAGCTGCAACATTTATTGCCAGTAATCCTACTTTTCATGAGCGAACTAAACACGTTGAGGTTGACTGCCATATTGTTCGCGAAGTTGTCTTATCTGGCCAGATATCTACTCCCCATATACATAATTCTGATCAGGTGGCTGACATATTCACTAAGATTCTTCCAAAGACGAGATTTGCTACTATGACATCCAAGTTGGGCATGATTGACATCTACGCTCCAGCTTGAGGGGGAGTATTAGTATATACACTTTACTGCTTTTCTTTACTTAGTGTATTTTGCTTATTGCTTTTTCTCTTTTACTTTTTATCCCATATGGGTTATCTCTAAATTCTGTACACTCTCTTGTCTTATAAAAAAGAGCCCCTTGTATTCTTTTTCATTCATTCCAATAAGAAGCAACACTTCTCGTCTTCTAGAGTAACTTAATGAAAATTTGCAATCTTGAACAATGTTTTGAGCTATAACATTTGTTCACTAAATGTCAAGGCACTGAATTGTTTTTTGTGTTAGTTTATATCTACAAATATCTAATGGTTGATCTAGGACCTTTGGGAATCCTATGAAATGTAGGAATAGCTCTAACTACAATGATTCATAGTGTTGCAATTGAAGCCCAAATAAGTCCAAAATAGTTCATAAAAGCTATATTCAAGATGGAAACTGAATGCAACCAGAAAATGGACATTCACGGTAAGAAACAGTTAAAATGGCATTTATTCACATAACACAAAATATAATCTGAAATTTAAACATAAGGACCCCAAAGAAGAACACTCATACCCATCTATAGGGCTGAGTACCCATAAAATGAACCTAGGCAGCGACGTAGGGTTGCCTAGGAACACACCTTAACAAGTATGGTTCATGTAGGATTTATGTATGGAAAACCTTGCAGATACCTTACTACTTCATATAGACCAATTACATTGTTTGATAGTTGTCCATATATCTCTCTTCCTTTCTAGTATATTACATGACAGACATATTCCTATAAAACTCTTTAACACTTCTACTAAAATCCAAACCTCTGTCAAAAGTTAAGAGAAAAGATAAACAAAAAAATTGCAGTTTCCAAATCAAAAATCACATAATTCATAATAGTACACTTAAGTATATCCGATCGGCAAGAAAATTATATGCAGGCTTTTAAACAATCCTAACCATCCATGTGTCTTGGCAAATAATTTATAATTAATGTACCATATTCGCTATGATATAGTTGCCAAGGCACATGGAGGCTTAAGATTGTTATAATGCATGCATATAATGTTTTGATAAAGCCACCACAACAGGCATTCACTCAAATTGCTAACAAGGTGATTCTGTTGTCATGAAATGGTCAGTAGGAAGTAGCAGCTGAACTAACCTTTCCAAAAGCTGAAATGGGTCCACAACAAGCTCTAACTTTCCATCAATCCACAGGGAATAACGAGCATTTGGAAATAGTCTGTGGAGAAGAAGTTTCGGGACCTGTACATGGAGAAGATACCATGCTACACTAGTATCAGACGAAAAAGGGGACAGAAAGATAGACCAAAAAGAAAGAAAAAAATATTATCTTTGCATTTACATTAATCCCATTTCTAAATGACAAATTCAATTCACATAATATCATCATTGCTCAAGTAGAATGCAAGAAATATAGATTCAATGATAACTCACTCCTTTTTGTTAGAATTTAGTATTAAAGGTAATCTGAAAGCATACAAACAGGTGCACGGAGGGGTTCTGACCAATGTCTTACAAAACTAATCAAGGGTTATCCAATTTAGCACGTTCAGTAGCCATATAATTTCCTTGAATAGTTACTAGAGAAGAGATATATTAGAAACAGGGTTCACATTGCAGGAGCGTTTTTTTATGCAAAATCCAAATAGTTAACCCGCCGAGACCTAGCCATGAAAACATTTTCTTTTTACTATTTAGTATCCAGAGGAGTTAAAATTCTGGGCCATGTTTAGTCTTTCGACAGTAAGGACTATCATCTATCACCCTCCTCCTGCCCCACACACACCATTACACCAACATCAAGCAATTAGTGATTATAAAGAACGGTGTCACGGTCTTGCATTTAGATAATCAAACTGTTACATTCAACTATCGAAGCTAATATCATATATCACATTGTGACTGATGATATTGGCCCAATACCTTTTTGCAATACACACAGCGACCATTTTTTAAAATCAACCACACTACTGTAGTAACAAATTTCAGAATTATATCAATCTCCAATCCTAATGGAGGATTATGTGAGTTATAACTTCTAAGCAGTGGACAAACCCTGCGCTGCAGATGAATAGTGGAGAGAGAGGAGTGACATCTATCTAACACACGAAAGTTGATTGAAACTCGTTCTTTGATAGATGTCTGAGTGTTATCTCCGCGGCAATACTAACCAAGTTAGAGTCGGCTATTTCCATTTAGCTTTGATTCAGGTCCTACTCTTATGTAAATAGATGTAAAGAATCTATATCTCTCCATAGTAACTCTCGCCAAGTTAATTGGTGCCTCATAGTTTGTCCGGCAATCCAAAACAGAAATGATTATTTGTTTACAGCAAAAAAAGTGAAGAGTGGGCACTTTGAAGATGTCGAACCCGTAATTCAATTGAAAGGCCGTTTGTTTCACCTTAAACATGTTACAGCTATAAGTAATACATTTGATAAGAAATGTATGCCATGTACATGTTGTAGCAAGTTGAACATGGTAATACAAAAGACAAACCTTTCCGTTTCGCCTCGCATCTGTGTAGGGAAGGTTGTGGACAACCACCACTTTCCAGAGACCACTCTTTCTACTGTCATCCAATTCACTGCGATTCCTCAAGTAGGCTTCCGTCTCTTCATCCACAAACATAAAAAAGCATGCATGCCTCTTTGTTATCTCATTGATGTTCTTGGGTTGCTGCATGACATCATAGTTTCCTGGAAGAGAGCAATAATAAGTTCAAAGAATACACAATAGTTACGAAAGAAGCAAGTAAAAGCTTAGATCAGATGTTGGTTCAGGAGCAGGACACAAGAGAGCCATTTTGTGGAGACAAGTATCAAAATGCTTACCAAATATGGCAGAGGCAACAACTACTCCTCGGCATTGTTCCATGTCAAGAAGATCGGCCTCGTCAATGTCAAATTGACCACCAATACCAGGCTTGTTTCCTTGGAAGAATCTGAATGACACAGGTCCAAAAGGAAAGGAACATAGAAACCTTAGTAGGTTACAAACAAAGAGACCACACTCTATTTCGATATAATATATTCTAGTTCCCCTGAAACAGAGATCCAACAGAAAGGAGGCGGCAATATAACTCATATGATTGATTGTATACCCGCAGTGTACTGTCATGGACTCTTTTATGTCAAAAGATTCTTTCCTCTGCTGCAGAGACTGGTGGCCTCCAAAGAGAGATCCACCATTGGACTGATCTGCGGCGGAGTTGTGTTCGCTGTAGTATCTCAAGTCTTTGAGAACAGGCGACTCGGACGGATTTGTTGGTGTGTATGCAATCGCATGCTCCACGGGAATATAGCACACATCGCAGGCTGCGTATCATCGAACAAGAACAATACAAAGTGTAAATAGAATGGCCCAGTTTTCTCGTCCCATTGAAGGCTTATTACAGAAAAAGTAAATATATCCCCACTCAAAACTTACGTCGAGGCCCAACACGCCTGTTACTGGGTGGAGGTGGTGGGGGAAGAGAGAAGTGTTCACATGGATGTTCGGATGCAAACGAGCTTAAATTAAAATAAGGCAGGGGTTCCTTGATCTCAATCTGGCGACTGATTATCCGCTGCACCTCGCTCAAGGTCGATGCATTCAACCCGAGTGCAGAAGTAGCCTTCTGACCATTCAAGGGAGAAACTAGAGGCGACTGCTTGCTCTTTTCTGCCAGTGGATAGAAAGGATGCATGTTCATCTCAGGGCCTTCGGGGATTTCTTCATCTGGAAGATTTTCAATGGGGGGAAATGAGATTCATTAGCTAAAAAAAATTATCTGTAAACAATTCGTTCTAGTAGTAATGCCAGTGTATTAAGTACGGGCACATGAATCAATCACATGCTATATCCAGTGATACAGCTAAGCATAGATAGGTCGATAGAAAGAGATACAGTAGAAGTGTATACAGGCAATGAAGCAGGCGACTTAATAATTAAATGGTTGGGATTAGTCAAAATACAATGCTATCTCCAGCTACACAATGCTGTCCCCAAATAGAATCAACAGCAGGCAAACACGGAAGAAAAAAAACTTATTGAGGTGGGAAAGAGGAACATGTGTTCAGTTTTAGTAATAATCATATTATTAAAGAAACAATAAATCAAACACAGTAGCAAGAGGAACCAACTTGGGCATTCTGCAATTATTACTATATCAATTTAGGTAGGTGAACGAGCGTATTGAAGCAGAATGTAGTATTGAAGCAGTATGTATACGGTACAACCAATGAAGAGCATTAGGTTTTGTATCAGTCTATCAAGCGAACGACTTGAAAATTAGATAGCAGCCGCAATGCTATATCCACATAGAACCGACAACGGCACTAATCAGAACACTGGTTTGAAGCAATTGGGCAAAGAAAAGAAAAAAAACACAGTTGAGGAAGAACAACAAAAGATAGAAGAGGCCGTGAGTTGCAGTGTCTTACGAATGCAAAACAAACCACTTTTTTCCCCTCATTTGTTACCTTTGTTGAATACGGCTAAGATGGAGGCGAACACGACGAGCGATATGACGGCGAGCAGCAACATCCCGACCTTCCTCCTGCCTGCCATCTTGCAGATCCAAGGCAGGAACCTCTCCTTGTCCCTCCCAGCTGCGAGCAGCATCTTCCCGTTCTTCCTGCCCCCGACTGACGCCGCGCCCACGGCCACGGACGCAGCGACTCCCCCGACGCTGGCGGCGCTCCCTGCCTGCGCCCCGGCGGCGGCGGCCCCGTTGAGCTGGTGGTGCTGGTACTGGTGGTGCTGCTGGAGGAGTAGCAGTTGCTGCTGTTGTTGCTGGGCGTGCTGCAGAGATCCATAACTGGGCGTGCGCAGGCCCAGCGACCCCGGGGTCATCGCGCCCCGCTCATAGTCCTGCGGCACGGGATGCTCTCATGAGGGGGCGGCGATAGATGAGATCCAAACCCTCCTCTCGCCTGACACCGGTGGGGGAAGCAGAGGGAGGGACTACCCGCCGCGGATCCCAATTCCGAAGCTGGGGAGCGGAAGCCGAGATCCCGGGAAGGAAGAGGGGATCGGAGCAATGCAGGCAGTGGGTCGATCCGAGCGCCGGCGGCGGCACTTGCTCCTCCTTGATCAGGGGGCGGAGACGGGCGATGGGGGTTGATTTAGATGGGGAGGACGAGTATGCCTCCGGCCTATCTTGCTCTCCGTCTCTCTCTATCTCTATCGACCTGACTCTCTCTCTCTCTCTCTAGCCTTGGTTTGTTCAGCGAGCACAGCACAGGCAGACGATGACGATTGACGACACGCAGTGATTTCGGCCGTCTCCTCCCCTCTTTTATCCGCCTATTGCCTTGCTGGTTTCAACCGCAGGTAGGAATCGGAGTAAAGGAGGCTGGCTGTGGCTGGCCGGTGGATGGGATGGAGAGAGCTTGCGTGGAACCACACCGGAGACCGAGACAGGAAAGGCAGCAGCACAATAAAACGTTACGGGCCTAGAGGCTGGCTAGGAATACCATGATTGGGGCTCGGTGTCTTTTTCCGATTGCGGAGACTTACGTCCCCGGTTGGTCTGTGGGACCCCCACACCAGTCACAGGTTGGAATTATCAACCATCATGTGAGATACACGGTTCCGCTAGACCGCACGATCTTTTCTCACTGGCAAGTAGTGTCTGTTGCAGTTAAGCTGCCCTCCTCAATATACCATGTAATTCCTCGCCAACCACACCACGCATGCTTACGTGAGAAGCCACCATTGGCTGGAACGATGGTTAGAACCCGGCCGACAGCGGCCGATACCTCCATAGTAGTACATTACATACGTCGGAAAACACCATTAGCCTTAACCCCTGTTTAATTAGAGATTGAAATTATGAAATTCGGATTGGGTTAGGGCCTGTTTGGTAGGGTGTATGTTGAGTTCAATGAGTTTAAAAACACTGTTTTTGTCTTTGATTTTGTTTGGTATAGAAAAGTACAGCTGAAATTCATTGTTTTCTAAGCCCACCGGACTGCTCACTTGGGCTCCAAATCCGGAAATTTGTACCGCAGGGAAACCGGAGGTGGTCGGATGCAGTTGACAAATGAGGCATGTGCGGGGGTCCCACTCATAGCACGTTCACGTTCTCACGATATCATAGCAATGGCCTGGCCTCATATCTCTGCCCCACGATATCTCTCTCTCTCCCTCTCTCTAATGATTCAGCGCACGAGAGAGCAACCGGACCAAGTAAAGTAACTCAATTTTTTTCGAAATGGGCTTCCTGTAGCCGCTACATGGACAAAAGACAATACAAACTGTTGTTGTAAGGAAATTCTACCAAATAATTGCAAACAAAAGTAAAGAACTTATACTACACTCTACCAAATAAATATGGAGCAGTACAAAAAGTATGATTATGTTTGTTTAATTTTCCTTTGCATCAAACTACACCCAACAACATCCTACCAAACAGGGCCTTAGTCAAGATGATCTGGGTTAATTTATCTGGATTATGTCATGTTTTTGTTTAGCAACTCGTCTCATTGCAAGCACATATTAGAGTGGAGTAAATTGTGTTTTTCATACCGGCATATAAAATAAAATAACACATAAAACAGTCAAATCCAAACTGAGATCTGAAATCCTACTCAGGGCTAGTTTGGTAGGATGACAGACGAATTCATTACAAACGATTGCTATGCTTTTGAGTAGGATTTTTATTTGGTTGACAGCGGTGCAAACAAAATCACGGAATTACAACGCAGCATTCCGGCAGATTTTAATAGAAAAACGCAGCATCGGTACTGCGCCATTTTCCTGGGTAGTCGGGTGAAGTTCCGCTTGTGTCAACGGTTTAGCCTACTTTTTGCTAGGCAAAAAGCAACTAGCTACTGGGTACCAAATGATTACAAGAGGACTCCGTACGTTCATCCTACATGATACCAAATGAAACCGGTGCCGAACAAATGGTGTGAATATATATGATGTGTTTTTTTATTCAGCCAACTACCCCCTATTACACCGAAGCAAACAGGGCCTAAGAGCGGGACTGATTGGTCTGGATTAGAGAATTACCGAATCCAAAACATACCTTGTCAGTCCGATTTCTATAAACAAAATAAGACTATAACTGGGTTGGATTAGTGAGAATTAACACCTACATGGACAAAAGACAACACTCGTCCGGATGAACCAAACAACACCTAGGATCGTGAGTTGGATTAGTTAGGGTCAGCTATATCTGGATAACTCTAATAGGGATCCGGTCCAATGTCATTTGACAAGCTAATTGGTAACCGGATTAGAATGGTCTTGTTTTTAGTGTTGTAAAAGTTGGGTTGAGTTGGTTGGAATTGTGGGATTACATAATCATCTCAAACGAACTCGGTTAGTCCAGATTTTGCCAAGCAACGTGAAACTTGATTTTGACTGAACTGGCCGTGATCTACGCTATGTAGCGCAAAAAGAAAAAACTGAATCCGGATGATATCCCTAACCAAAACACCCATAAAAGTCCTTTGTTTTATCAAGAAACCTTATTTTTTTTCTTTTTAAAAAAAACTGATTAACCCTTTTCAGCCCAAGTCATCCTATTAACTACCTAATTCAGCCACGCGCGGAAGAGTCAAACACGCTCTATCCACAGTCACAACAGTGATGCCTACACGAATACAAACTCGTTGTTTTTTTTTCTTTGCTCGTCTATGTTCCTTCCTCATGAGCCAAACGTGCCATATATCCACTATCCATACTAATTGGGAAAAATATATTTCCAACCTATTAGTAAACAACATATCATACATATATGCATACATACATACATATAGAAGTTCCAAACAATAGAAGTTCATCGTCCCTAACAAGTCGAGTCTTTATAGATTTAAGACTCATTAAAAAAATTATATCAACAAGTTGTTCTCGCCATTGTCAGGAAACTTTTAGTCTTGTTAGATCAGGTACTTTTAGTGAGTAAGCAAGACTGGGTTAATCTGTGCCGCTATATCCATTCATCCATTTTTTCATCGTATCATTCATTTTATTTATTGCATCCATCATTATCATTTCACATTTGTTTATTTCAACTCATTTCACTTCTAGATCGCTAACTTTTACTCATGTGTTTGCGTTGAATAGCTCTTCATAGTTGAGGACGAGCTATGTCAAGAACATGTAAATACTAAGCTCGTGTTTGGTTCGAGACTGTGATTCGGTAATCAAGATTGACTTAGTCGGGGTTAGTCGGTAGATCTAGATTGGGTTAGTCTGCCAACTTAGTCTGATTCTGGTCAGCTGGTTAGGATCGAGTTGGGATTCTATCTGATTGTGTTTGAAAACCAATCAGGATTCAATCAAATCCTATTTGGCAACCAATGGGTGATTATGTTAATATAGAACAGTTAGGAAAATACAAAACTGTGACTGGTACTGTATTACAGAATAAAAATTTACAATAGATGTATAAATTTATTATTTTTATGTTATGAATATGTGTTGAGTATGACTCTTTTATATGTATGATTTAAAATGGATATTATTTTACCCACTAGTGTAAGAATGCATGGCATATGTCTTATTATATGTATCTATACTTGTACATAATATGCATTCATTTTACTCATTATTTACATCGTTATTGGCTCCAACAACATTATTTAGTTTGTTTGTCTCCCTTCTATCAGTTGTTGTACATAGTTGAGAGCTTCCCACTTGATCAAATTATTATTGTATTGCTGGTGGGTAAGCACAGGGACTGGTCCAGAATGTGCGTGTAACTGCATCTATAATTTTAACACTTTCCACCTTACCTTAAACATAACTATATTTATGTCAATCCTCTCAATTAATGTATGGAATTCTAGAAGGGCACCACGCCAACCTTAGCGTACATGTGGGTCACACAAGCGAAACAAGTAGTATTGACGACCCAACACTATGCTGAGTACGACATGTGACTCGTCATCCCATTGAAAATTATTCATTATTTTTTAGAGTGTGTATAGCATAGTTTAATAATGTAAAGAGGTGAGATCACCTCCTTACTGAAATTTAAAGGAAATATAAAAACATCTACTTTTTCCCAGAAAAATAGACCATGTGGAATGTCTGTATAATATTCCATGTAAATAAGCATGATTAAGATACATATAAAATATTAATAGCAGCGGAAAAGCTAGTTATTACATTGCTTATGAACTCTTATTCACTACATAAGTTTCTTTGAAAAGTAAAAAAACATAAAATAAATTACGGGATCTAGCAACATGCAACCTAGTCATCGATCCTTGATAGAAAAACTTAAATCTACTACTCATGAACTTGGTCCTCTTGTCCATGTTCAACACCTTGATCAATCCCTGGGTGGTTGGGAAGGCACCCAGTAAAAGGGAAAGAAAATTAAGGTATGTGTCAGATAAAAAGGACAAGAACAAAAGATAAGAAAACTATAAGGAAAAAGGGCTAAGATTTCATCATAAGATGAAGAAAGTCAAAAGAATGAGGCATAAATAAATAGATGCTTTCCATTATAAAAATAATAAAAAGGTTACATACATGATTATTATTGACTACCTAAACTATATAAGGTTTAGGCACCTACCTAACCTCAACCAATAGGTGAGGGAGAGTAGCACATTCCAATAACCTATAAATTTTCTATATCGGGGAGAGTAACACATTCTCTAGGGTGAATTTACACATGTCCTGTCTATGGGTGGTTGTACAAAAGTACCACTACTCTAGTTTAATAGTCTAATAAAATCAACATGCTAAGAAATATGGCAAGTAAAAGCATCAAGTAAATATAGACATGGCATTGGGGTAAAAAACCTAAGAAATAAACATTAAAACTGATTTTGAGGCAAATATAGCTAAGGATTTGTCAAAAGAGGAATTAGGGTTTTAATTATAGCCTCATTAGGGAAACTAGGTTTAGGGTTTGTAATTATTCCCAACTTAGGTGTAAAGAAAGCACATACCTTATCTTAAGAGATCAAAACACTCCTTCACTACTTTAATCGATTTCAAAGATTGATTTCCTATTTTCAATGTTTAAGCATGAATTAGGGTTTACTCATGTATAAAGTCAAGAACCTGCCAAATCACTCGGCCTCATGCGACTCTAACCGCTCTGGCGATTAGGTTTTACGGTGGCCATCTCCCTCACCCGAGTGGGAACCCTAATCTCTTGCAGGTTCAAGGGGGTGTGATAATTCTGGTCCGTCAAGAGATGGCAGAGGAGCTGATCGGCAGGTGCGCAAAGATCAAATTGTCAGAGGATGAAGAGGAAGTCATCGAGATATCAGAAGAGGAAAATATCGCGGCAGAGGAACATGTGGGGTGGCTCCTAACTGATAGATCCTACAATTTCTGGGCTATAAAATGCACACTGACGCAAACATGGGCACTGGCGCAGAAGGTACTCTTCAAGCAACTGGAGGAGGGACTCTTCGGCGTTCAATTTTTTCATTGGAAGGACAAGAAGAAGGTTCTGGAGGGGATGTCGTGGAACTTTGAGAATAAATTAATGATGCTCAAAGAGATCGACCCAGATGAACAACCGGTGAAGACCAAGATTAATCTATGCCCCTTCTAGATCCAGTTGTATGGTTTGCCCCTAGGATTCAGATCAGAGTCGGCCATAAAAATGGTGGCTGGGAGAGTAGGTGAAGTTCTGTAGACAGACAGGGACGACCTCGGATGGGAGTCGTCATCGAGGGTTCGAGCTACTAGATGTATCGAAATCGATGAAAAGGTTTCTATACGTGAGAAGCAAGGAAGGCAAAACGATAGAAGTAGAAGTAAAGTACGAAAGGCTATCGTTGTTCTGTTGTATATGTGGATATCTTGGACACATCGACTGCAATTGCCAAGCAGTGGATGATGAGAAGGTAGCAGAGAGATAGTGGGGGCCATGGCTGAAGGCATCACCACGTAAACCCAGACTAACAGTGGCGGAAGAACTGTATGGTAAGCGAAGAAATACATAGAAGATCCTCTTTCACGTCAAGCCAATCATGGGGCGGATGGGAGAGGGAGACCGGAGGCAGAACTTCTCAAGTAATGTTAAGCCAAGCACAGGAGAGGGAAAAAGTAGCTGGAGGACCGAGGTAGGCACGAAACCAACCGGAGAGATGGCAACAAATGCAGGAACGAGAAGAAATGGAGGGCCTGAAAATACATGCACACATAATTCTCCAGATCGAGATACATAGAGGGAGAGCGCTGAGGGGTCAGGAGAAAAAGGCATGACCTAGACAGCGGCAGAGCAAGTGGAACACGTGAATGAAATTCTTGAAGCATCTCGACGGAGGGGAAGTGATAAAGTCATTGAATTTTCAACAGAACAACTACTAAACATTTTTCAAGAGACAGCGATTTCGGAAGAAGCCCCTGTAAGTGATGAAGAAGTTTCATTATGGGGGTCGGATGAGCAGCTAATATATAAGACAATTATAGAAAGCAGAGAAGGCACAAGGGAGAGGCTGGTAATAGAGAGAATGAAAGCAACCAGGACTCCAGTAATCACGAGAGCACAAAATAAGAAATCACAGCCACAGCGTCAGGGACAGCAAAAGAAGCATGGTAAATAGAAGGAAAAGAAGAAACACCAAGTATGGGTGTACAAAATGAGACGAGCAGTGAGACTTGGTATACCAGAAGATGAGGTTGTTTGGTCTTCAAGCGTGGGAAAGAGAAAGAGGATAATGAAGTTATAGATATGGAAACTGAAGATCTGGAACAAGTCACACAAGGGAAGAAACTAAGAAAAGAAAGAGTCGACGGGCAAGGAAACAAAGGGGTGGAAGTCAATCAAGTAGCGGTGTTTGGCGATGTCCAACACTGCGAACAACAATGAAAATACTGAGTTGGAACTATCAGGGTATGGGCCACCCTGCTACAGTTCAAGCACTCCAGTCTTGGTGCTGGAGATAAAGCCCAAATTTGGTTTTCATAATGGAAACCATGATCCCTGCTGCAAAATTGGAAGAAGCCAAGAGGAAATGTCATTTTATCGACAGACTGTGTTTGTCCAGTTGGGAAGAGCTGGAGACATTGGGTTGTGGTGGAGACTGATTGAAGTGTAGATAGCAGAATATTCGCAACATCACGTGGAGTGTATTATTAACGGGGGAAGGGAGGTGGGGCAGTGGAGGGCAGTTGGTATTTACGGGTGGACTGATCAAGCATGTAAAGTTAAAACCTGGGATCTGATGTGCAAGCTTGCAACTCAATCAGACCTCCCTACAGTGTTCTTTGGATACTTCAATGAGATACGGACACATGCGGAAAAACAAGGAGGTCAGATGAAACCTGATAGGTTCCTCCAAAACTTTCGAGATGCCATTGATGACTGCGAATTAATAGAACTGAGCTTCACATGGAACTCCTTTACATGGGGAGAGGCAACACACCCGAAACACTGATATAGGAAAGACTGGATAGAGCAATGGCTAATTCTGGGTGGATTAATATTTTCCTAAAAAGTAAGGTTATACATCTCCCCAGATATGCATCGGATCACGCTCCCATCATTATTACCACAGAAAGAAGGGGAAGAAAAAAGAAACCAAGAGATAGTTTCTTCAGATTTGAGCCCATGTGGGTGAAGGAGCCGCAATGTGCAAACACTATTAAAAGAAGCTGGGATGAAAGAAACTATCTCAGTGTACCGGAGAAAATCAAGGCATGTGGAGAACGGCTAAAATTGTGGGCGGATGAGTACTTTGGCAATATCAAGAGGAAGATCAAGGAAGTAGAAGAAATTTTACAATAACTACAACATCTACCACCTACTAGCATTGTACTGGGAAAGTGCACATAAGCTGCGAAAAACCTACAATACTGGCACGACAAAAATGAAGCTTATTGGTGCGCCAGAGCCCGAGTAAATGAGATGAAAGAAGGGGACAAAAACACAACGTACTTTCACCATAAAGCGTCCACGAGGAGAAGGAGAAATAAAATCAACGGTATGCATGACAAGCTGGGAAACTGGAAGGAAAAAGCAGATGATATCAAAAATATTATCCTGGAGTTCTTTGAAGAGCTGTTCCAAACAAGCAAACTGTCAGGCTTCGAGGAAGCTACTAGAGGAATGAAGAGGCTTGTTGATGATACAATGAAAGCTCAGTTAGAGGCGGATATCACAGATAAAGAAATTCGAGATGTGGTGAACTCTATACATCCAAACAAAGCCCCGGGTCCAGACGGTATGAAGGAACTCTTTTTCCAAAACTTCTGGCATATCGTGGGAAGGGACGTCTCAAATTACATTAAGGGGTGGTGGAAGGAGGAGAGAGAGATAAAAGAAGTCAATGATACTCTGGTTGTCTTGATCCCCAAAACTCAAGAGCCAAAAACTTTAGCAGAGTATCGGCCTATTAGCCTCTGTAATGTGATTTATAAGATTGTCTCAAAGGTGGTGACTAATAGACTGAAACCCATAATGAACAATATTATTTCTGAGAACCAAAGTGCTTTTATACCGGGCAGGTTGATTACATATAATGCTATCATTGCTTATGAACTTTTCCACACCATGAAGGGGAGTAAAGGGAAGAGGAGGGGACACATTGCACTGAAACTTGATATGTCAAAAGCTTATGACAGAGTGGAGTGGAGTTTTGTTGACTATGTGAAGGAAAAATTGGGGTTTGGGGAAAGATGGAGAATGAAGATCCAATAGTGTATCTCATCAATTAGTCATACCTTTGCCGTCAACGGGGACAGGACCAGAATTATCAAGCCATCCAGAGGACTCCGCCAGGGTGACCCTCTCTCACCTTACCTTTTTATTATATGTGCTGAAGCTTTCTCTATGGATATTAATCATGTTGTTGAAAATAACCTCATTCATGGCTTTAAGGCATGTCAACGTGCACCAGAAATTTCTCATCTTTTCTTTGCAGATGATAGCATTCTTTTTGCTAGAGCCACAACTGCTGAATGCTTGAAGGTAGCTAAAATCATCAGCCAATATGAACAAGCATCGGGTCAAAAGATAAACTTATCCAATATAGAAGTGGCTTTCTGCAAGGGAGTCCCCTACACGCAAAGACAAACCATAAAGGAGTTGTTATAAGTTACAGAGGTGGACAAACGAGCAAAGTACCTGGGCCTCCCAACGGCAGTAGGGAGATCAAAGAAGCAAGTTTTCAGTTTTATCCAGGACTGGGTCAATAAAAAACTTCAAGGATGGAAGGAAAAGCTCCTGTCAAAACCGGGAAAAGAAGTCCTCATTAAGGCAGTTGCGCAAACAATCCCCAACTACACAATGAACGTATTCCAACTTCCAAATGGAACTATTGATGCTATCAATAGTGCTATAGCACGGTTTTAGTGGGGAGCAAAAGGAGGGGAGAGGAAGCTATCCTGGGTGAGCTGGAAACAACTGTGCAAACCAAAGAAATAAGGCGGCATGGGATTTAGAGACATCAATACTTTCAATCAAGCACTTCTAGCAAAACAAATATGGCGACTCTACCAAAGGCAGGACACTTTGACATACCGAGTGTTACAGGCCAGATACTTTCCCCACTCTTCAGTCCTTGAGGTAGCTCGAGGCTACAATCCCAGCTATATATGGAGAAGTATATGGGGCTCTAAGTCGCTTGCCCTAGAAGGATTAAAGTGGTCAGTAGGAAATGGAGACAACATTAATATATGGAATCATAAGTGGGTTCCACAGGAAAAGGAAACCCTGGAGGTGTACAAGACGAGGGGGGAAAACAGACACGAGCGGATGAGTGAGCTAATGCAGCTAGACGGCCTCGAATGGAATGTAGACCAGATCTACCACCTTTTCTCGCTCCGGGTAGCAAGGAATATCTACAACATCACGCTGAGCATCTGGAATGTGAGTGACTCACTCTACTAGTGGCAAAGTCTGGACAGACAATACTCAGTCAAGACCAGATACTGGCTGGGGATGCTGGACTCAAATGAGATGGCAGACTACCAGAACTAAGAGGATACGAATGTGTGGAGGAACATATGGAGGAGAGGATGGCCACCTAAAGCAGTGCATTTCCTTTGGCGAGCCTACTCTAGAAGTTTAGCCACCATGGGCAGACTATTCGACTGCCATTGTCATCCTGATGGTCAGTGCCCCATTTGCTTAGCAGAGAAAGAATCTATCCAACACATGCTTTTTGAATGACCAAATGCCAAAACACTTTGGAGGGAGTATTCAGTGGAAATCTAAGATATAATACAAAACGCAACCCACCATGCTCCTGTAGAGACCATTAACTCGCTACTGAAAGACAGGGATGACGTTATGGCGGATGAGTTAGTGGCAACGATCTGGACAACCTAGACACACAGAAATAAGAGAATCTTTGAGAAGATGGAGCAGGATATCCGGCTCACATACAGAGGAATCCTAGCACTGATGCAAGATTTTTGGCGACTCAACATAAAGGAGGACTATAATGATGATCATCAACCATCACAAAACCACAGATGGAGGCCCCCAGACCGAGGAAACATAAAGCTCAACTCAGATGCAGCATGGAAATAAGGGGAGAAGTCGGGCTTAGGACTGGTCTGGCGCAACAGCGCGGGCACACTGATGGAAGTGGAAGGCTCATGCAGGGAGGACGCCTCAGACGCGCACATTGCGGAAGCATTGGCAATAAGGGAAGGACTTCTTGCTAGCATATGACGGGGCTACGATGCTCTGGAGGTTGAAACAGACTCTCTGCAAGTCTGGAAAGCCTTCCACACAGTCCCGATCAGTAAGGATCCTCTTGGCGTCCTTCTAGATGACATTCTTTTACTCAGTAGGTCCTTCAACATTTTTAGTTTTAAACACATCAATAGGATGGCAAATAAAGTAGCTCATGAACTAGCCGCTTTGGCAAGTAGTAGTAGTATTTATTTCTCTTTCACTCATTCTTTTCCTTTAAACCTCTGTACTTGGGCTGTGGCCGACTTGATTTGAGCTAATGAAAAAGGGGTTTAAAAAAAATTAAGAAAACCCTAACTTTTGAACTTTTCAAACAAAACCTTATTTGTAACTCTAAAACTATCACCACTGTCTTAGTTAGGTTTTTTTGATTAAGAAAACATATAATTTTATGTATTTTGAAATATGGACCTTTAGATGTATTTTTAGTGATTTTTAATCAATTCAATCATTTCCCAAAAATACTTTTTTGACAAACTCAAAATCAGATGTTGAAACTATTTTTACTAGAAATATAGAATTTTTCTAATTCCAGAACATATTTTATTTTTAATTTTAGACATACGAATAATTAGTTATGATTTTACAAAAATCAACCTATTAGAAATGTCACGTAGGCAAAATCGATCGCAAAGCATCAAGGTCGAGCAATGAGGGGACCTGCATTGCTGACTTGGCCCAATGAGAGATGGCAATTCAGGAGTCAAAGGCGTGACCTTGACTCACCCCAAAGCAAAAGAAAAATAGGCAAAAAGACACTTCTGTCCTAAGGTGAAAAATGAAGTGAAGAAGAAAGCAAGGAGGGAAAGATAGACAAATCACACAGGGGGTTCATCCCCCTCGGCATGCCAATCCATGTCCAATGAGCAATAACTCACAATTTGGGCAAAATCACAAATCACAACGAAACTCAACGTACAAGGTGTTAAAAGAAAGAGGAGGAGAAGGCAAACTCAGAGGTACATGTAATTCGGTCGGAGGTGAAGAGAGGAGAGAGAGAAAGCTGCTGCAAGTCCAATGTCCAAAGTTGCTCGTCGGGGTGTCAAACGATGAGGAAATAAGCAATTGAGAGATGTGGTGAGTTGCAAAGGATATGGGATGGTCGAGGTAAGGGTTTTTATAGGTGAGGAGGTGTAAACTAGGGTTTATGAGTTTGAGGTGAGAGAGGAGTCTCGAGAAATTTAGGGGTGTCTCGTATCTTCATCAAATCCCCAAAAATTTGGGATAAACCTATGCGGAATTGAAAAAGGAATCCAACGAGCCAAAAATCTCGAGATTTTGTTGAGTAGAGAGAGAGAGAGAGTTATCGAGATTTTAAAATCTCGCATATATGGTTTCTGTTTCTCAAACTGATCTGAGGTAGGATACAAGCTCTCGGTCATTCAATCCCACGGACACATGTTCGCAATCAATCTAGACCATCCGTTCGGACAAAATCTTGAAAGATGTCTATGTGACATATATTTCCAATCCGATTATAAAGTGATACATATATTATTAAATGAATTTCTCTTTCTTTTTTTGAGGGCTCAAACAATTTCCAAAATTTATAAAATTGACACCCTAACTAATTTTGAGGTGTAGAATCTAGATATGGAACTAGTTTTTCCTTTTGGAAACTTTTAATGGGTTAAATAATTCAAAACTCAATTTCTCTTTCCTCCTTCATTAATGGTGATAAGATTCTATAAATTTGGTGAAACTTCACCCACAAGTCATTCTAAGTGCCTTGGATACAAATTTGTCATTAATTTCACATGTTGATATTATTTATTCATTTATTTAATATATAGAAGGTTCTACACACTTTCTCTCTCCTAATTTGCCCTTAAAACAAATATTCTCCAAATTGAGTGAAAATTCACCGAAAGGCATACATGAATTTGGCATCCATTGTAGCTTTTGGAGTCATTAAAGATTTTATTTTGTATTTTTAAATTAATCCTTATTTTCCCTTTAAAAATACAATTATAATTAACAATTTTCCAAAAGTTGTAAACTTATCACCCAAGCAATCCTATATACAAAGGAAACGATTTTTGGTTTTAGAATTATCTTATAAGATCCAATTTTATAATTTTTTGGCAAATTATCCTTGTATTCACTTAATGGGGAAATAAATTCATTTATTATCACATTATTCTCACCTTTAGGATTTTCTCTCTTTTGTTTCCACACAAAAACCATGGAAACTTCTAGATCAATTTTTATTTTATTCTTATCTCTCTTAAGAGGTCCTTTTGCAAATTAAACCCACTAGTAAACTTTCATTGAGATATTTGTGCTTAATTCCTTACAAAGTAAAAAATCAAGAATAATTGTACACAAAACCTTAATAATTTTAACTAATTCAACATTTAGGACATAAAACAAAGGAAAGCTCAGAAAAAGGATGAAACTACCATTATACATGGATTTCAATTCATTACAACACTCCACTCGTTAAAAAGGATTCCATCCCCCAAAATCTCATACAAAAAGAGAAGGGTGAGTACGTAACATCTCATCTCTAAGCTCCCAAGTGATTTCTTCCAAACCATGATACTTCCATAAAACCTTCACCAGCTCGATCTCCTTGTTCTTCAACTGCTTAACATAAGAATCAAGAATCTTCACATGTAACTCTTCATATATTAGATTCTCTTGAATCTCTAAAGGTTCAATTGAGAGCACATGAGAAGGGTCCTTCACATACTTTCTTAGCACAGAGACATGAAACACATTATGGATCTTATCATAGGCAGGAGGAAGGGCTAACCTCTATGCACAATCTCCCACCTTATCCAAGATCTCAAACGTTCCCAACATAACGGGGACTAAGCTTGCCTTTAACTTTAGACCTCACAATATAACATATAGGTTTGATCTTCAAGAAGGCATAGTCACCCACTAAGAAACTTACATCAAACCTTTTCTTATCGGCATACATCTTTTGTTGATCTCGAGTGACTTTCATTCTCTTCTTGATCAACTAAACCATCTCTATCATCATATGCCTATCATTAGACTTCACTAGAGCTCGTTCCCCCACATCATCCCAATGTAACAAAGAACGAAAAGGTCTTCCATACAAAGCTTCATAAGGTGGCATACCAATACTAGCTTGGTAGCTATTATTATATTAAACTTTGCCAATGGAAGAAACTTATCCCATACACCTCCCCAATCCATAACACAGGCACAAAGAATATCTTCCTAAATTTGCACTATTCTTTTGGATTGACCATCGATTTGAGTATGATAGGCCGTATTGAAACGTAAGTCAGTACCCATCTCTACTTGAATCTGACTCCACAACTGAGAGGTGAACTTCAGGTCACGATCAGACACTATCACTTTAAGAACTCCATGTAGACGAACGATCCAATCCATGTACAATTGAGCCATCTCATCAACCTTGTATTGGACTTGAAAGGCAAAAAGTGGGTAGATTTAGTAAGCCAATCAATCACAACCTACATAGCATCAAAACCTTTCCTAGTTTTAGGGAAACCAGTGACAAAGTCCATAGTAATCTCCTCCCATTTCCATTCCATAATCTCAAGTGGGTGCAGAAGACCACCATGCTGGTGATGCTCGATCTTGACTTGTAGACAAGTCAAACACTTCAGGATGAACAAAGCGATGTCTTTCTTCATGTTTTTCCACCAAAAACTTCATTGCATGTCTTTGCACATTTTGGCAGTATCAGGATGTATGGTGTACTTAGACCCATGGGCTTCACTCAAAACCTTCTGTCGCAAGTTCCCAACTTTACGTATCCACAACCTTTGTCGGAAACGTACAACTCCATCCACTCCAACTGAAAAGTCAGACTATGGTTTCTCAGCTAAGTCTTTCATCTCCTCAAGCTCAGAACTTTCAAGTTGTGCGGCAAAATTTTCAAAAATACAAGAGGGTGTAATGGACAAACTAGCCATGTGAACACACAACTTGTCAACATCTTCATCTTCATCATCAGGTTGTGGTTGCCAATAGGAAACAAACTCCAGGTTCATGGCAGTACATACCACATTCTTCTTCTGACTCAAGGCATCGATGACTACATTTGCTTTACCGGGATGATAGGTGATAGTAAAGTCATAGTCATTGAGATATTTCATCCATCTACGCTACCTCAGATTGAGATCCTTCTGTGTCAGTAGATACCTCAAACTTTTGTGATCTGAAAAAACTTAAAACTTTACTCCATACAGATCGTATCGCCAGATTTTTAAAGCATGCACGATAGCTGCTAGCTCGAAATCATGGGTAGGCCAATTTTCTTCATTAGGTTTCAACTGGCGTGAAGCATAGGCGATCACTTGATCCCCTTGCATCAAGACACACCCTAACCCTTTCTTAGAAGCATCAGTGAAAATAATGTAGGGTTTGCCTTCAATGGGTAGAGCAAGAATAGGAGCAGACGTCAAACAACTTTTTAACTTCTAAATATTTTCCTCACATTCAGGTGTCCAAACAAACTTAACTTCTTTTCTTGTCAACTTTGTCAGAGGAAGATACAACTCAGAAAAGCTCTTGATAAACCTTTGATAGTAACCTGCTAAACTAAGGAAACTACGGATCTTAGATGGGGTCTTCAGAGCTTTACACTTGGTCAAAGCTTCTAACTTTGCAGGATCAATAACAATATGTTTGGCAAAAATCACATGACCTAAGAACATCACTTCCTTGATCCAGAACTCACACTTTGAGAATTTAACATACAGTTGATTCTCTCTTAGTGTGTTCAGAATGATCTGCAGATGTTCTTGATGTTGTTCTTTAGATTCGGAGTAAACCAACACATAGTCAATGAACACCAATACGAATTGATTGAGGTAAGGATAAAACACTCGATTCATCAAGTCCATGAAAGCAGTAGGGTCATTAGTCAAACCAAAAGGCATGAACAAGAACTGGTAATGCCTATAATGTGTTCTAAAAGTTGTCTTCGAGACATCCTCATCCTTCACACACATCTGGTAGTAGCCACTTCACATATCCATCTTTGAAAACACAATGGCTGACTTTAGTTGGTCAAACAGATCGTTGCTATGAGGCAAAGGATATCAATTATTTATCATCACTTGATTAAGCATACGATAATCCATGCACATACACAATGAACTATCCTTCTTCACAAATAATATAGGGACTCCCCAGGGTGAAACACTAGGATGAATAAAGCCCATGTCAAGAAGCTCTTGAAGCTGCTTCTTAAGCTCAACGAGTTCTACAGGGGCCAAGCAATAAGGAGGCTTCAAGATGGGAGAAGTTCATGGTGCGAGTTTGATGGAGAACTCCACCTCATGAGTTGGTGTCAAGCCAAGAAACTCCTCAGGAAAAAAATCGGGGAAGTCCTTCACAACATCAATGTGATCGAGAGCAGGAGGTGTAGCATCGAGGACTATAGAGGCTAAGAAAGCTCTACACCCTTGTGGCACAAGCTTTTCAACTTTGATGGCGGAGATGACAAACTATCAATCTTCTCACTTCCTACCCTTGACACACATTCTTCCCACAACATGATGCAACAAACTAACCTTTGATACCTCACAAAACAAAATAGCTTTGTACTTTCTCAACGAATCCATTCCCAAGATGACATCAAAGGCGGTCATGTCAAGCAAGATGAAATCTGAGGGAAACATTATACCAGAGATACAGAGGTCCATGGTTGGGAGTTTAAGATAAGAAGAGAAGATCATACCACTAGGGGTTTTAAAATCTAAGACATGATCCATATATTCTGATTCTATCTCTAACAGAGCAGTAAACTCAGATTATATGAATGTATTTGATGAACCCGAATCAAAGAGAGCTTTAACTGGATGCATATTAAGATGTAAGACACCTTCTATTACTTAATTATCTCCTTTAGATTCCTCAGCTTTAAGGGCAAACACCCTTCCATTCTGCCTATCTATAGGTGGTTGTCGGCCTTATCAGTTCTGATTGTTGTTTCTTGGAGACGGGTTTTGTCACTATTATGGTTATTGAGTAGGCTACTGAACTGGAGCTAGTCCTCGCCCAAGCTGAGGGTAGTTGGTTCAAATGTGTCCAGCTTGATCGCACTCATGGTAGATAGGTGCAGGTCGATCATCTCTATGGTGTTGACCATTGCTAGTAGGGCACTTTCCTGGCAGGTGAGAACGCGAACAGTGGTTGCACCTGTCATGTCCTTGATTTCCACCAACATTCTTCCTCTTGTTGTTGTTATTGTTGTGCCCGAAAGGCTGGAATCTAGGATAAGACTCGATTTCCAAATCCTTGTCCACCATTTTTTGGAATGTTAATGGTAATTGGGGAACAAGGTTCCGACCAACATTGTCGCTCAAACCCTCAAGAAATAGGGTTGATCTCCTTTTAGCTCCAAGGTCCACCGCATATCACTCCAAGAGGAGGAAACATTGCACATACTCAGAGATGTTTATGCTTCCTTGACGTAGACTGTAGAACTCTACCTCCTTCTTCAGAAATGCGGGGCAGATGTACTTCTCTCGGAACAGCTTGAGGAACTACTCCCAGGTCATGTCAGCGGTATCACTGGTACGAGCCATACCCATCCACCAGACACATGTCGGCCCATCCAACACGTAAAATGCAAATCGAACCTTCTGGTGAGGAGGACACGACATGCCCTCAAAGGTCTGCTCCAAAGCCAAAATTGTGAGAACCCGTTACACTAAACGAGATTATTCAAAACATAACACAATCAATCACTAATTAATCACATACTTAAAAATATAGGTAAATTAAAACCGATTTCAACATCAACACCCGCTCAAAAACATTTGCATAAGAGCCCAACATCTTTCTTGTATCCATACTATGCCAAGAATTTTATACAAGTTGATCTATCGCCTTAGCCACAACATATATACACAGGAGAACAATATTTGTATATGTCACACAAACAAGCATTAATATGCTAACAAAATTCCAATTCATTTGAAACACCATATACAAACTTTTCCTGATCTAATACCTGAAAGTACAAGGATGACTCTAGGACACATTAGACATCTAATCAACTTTCTCAAGGATTCATTACTATATCTCCTCTTTGCTGCCACATTTTTATTTTCATCACTTCTGATTACCTAAAAAAATTGTGGCAAACTACAAGGGTGAGACCCATGTCCCAACAAGAGATATAACCTCCAACAACGTTTATTGATTGCAACATTTTTAAGTAATTAAACAATTAAGCAGTTTAATCAGATATAACAAATAAGATTAGCAGTATTGATGATTAACAAAATATGTAAAGGAGTAGATAATAACTATCATTATTAGCCATACTATCATCCTTTATCTTGTTGTCAATATAAGTAATTTAGTAGCATATGCATATCTAGCATCATGAGGAAGTCTAGTTACATATCATATCTAACAACATGAGCATGTCTAATTGGTTGAACATATCAACATCATAAGAAGTGCTAACAACATAAGCACAACTATCTGGATAAGCACGATTAGTAGTATATGCATATCTAGTTACAAAGGCATGGCTAGCAATATTAAACATAGCTAGTAACATCATCTTAACCATCCATGTCAGTATATTTGACAACATAAGTATGTTTACAACATGAGCATAACTACAACATAAGCATATCTATTATCTCTTATTGTACTATATATGATCTCAATGAAAAGAAAGGAAACAAGGGTTTTCATCCAATATGAAGCGTTGTGTATAACTCTAAACAGATATGCTACATGACTACCTTACATCTTATATTATGCCCTGAGGAAATTGAGGATACCTCTCAAAATCCAACTGACCACTCCTAAGTCAAAATCAGTGCCATACAAGATCTAGGAAGAGTCGGACTCCTAAGATCTTCTCCGCCCCCGGTCAGTACGGGTCCACCACAGGGACACATAAGGTCAAGCTGCTAACAGCCTAGTCCGTCCTTGGTATAGGTCACGACACTAGTGAGAGGAGGTGGGTACGCATACCCTACCATCCGAGGTACAACCGCAGTTGTCCTCCAATCTTATCACATATATAATCAGTGAGACACGATCACAGCCGTTCTCAATCACATCATATGTATGAGGCATGACCATAGACAACCTCCACAATCTACATTGTGGATGACAAGGATATATCCTCAACTTGCCACCCCCTCTGAGTTTCCCTTAGGAATACTCGTTTCACCATCTGGAAAATTCTGACACTCAGATGGATCTATGGCACAAGGCACTACATGATTAGAGTTTCACTTGATTAGTTATGCCAATTGGGTGAATTAAGGCTTCATCAAACAAGTGGACATACAAACCCTAATTCACTTCTAACAAGCACATAAATATCACAACTTCCAAAGATATAAAATGTGTGAAACATAATTTCTCATCTCATCGTCACATGGTACTATTCACTTGCCATTCATGAGACCACATTAGTCATCATACTGTCATAAGATATAAATCCTTTTTACAATATCACAGGGTATCAACCCTTATCAACACAAGAGGATTACACCTCATTCAGGGCTCAACCATGCCCAAAGGTCATTAAGATCATCATCCTGTCACATGATATAAATCCTTTTCACAATCAAGGGTATCAACCCTTATCAACACAAGAGAATTACACCTCATTCAGGGCTCAACCATGCCCAAAGGTCATTAAGACCATCATACTATTCCATACAAGATCATCATTATCTTTCCATGCCTTATAACAAGGCTCAACAACATCACTTACATATAATACACCATATCAATACAATATTGAATTAATGAGCTAGGATATATTCATAAACAATCATAGCAGGGTTATATTAACATTAAGAACATTCCTTTATTACATCAACATGCAAGGAATCTAGATATGATTAACAATCATCATATTCATAATGTACATGTTTAGAATAAGAAAGTATCAACCATGTGGCTATGATAACCACCAATTAACACATTAAGGTTATGATCATGTTAAGGAGGTTATTCCACCATCATTCCATCATATAAGAATGTTAAACATGAATACTCATCTTTATCTATTTGCATTAGAGTTAGGTTCTACATGATAAATTATATCAATGTTACTACTCAACACTTATACCCAAACCCTAACTCATGACATCCCCATTGGATCATGGATGCATAAGGTGAAGCATCACCATCACATTCCATACTATTCTCAAGTATGAACCCACACATAAATCAAGTTGTAACCATCGAGTTATAGCATACTAGGGTTTTGCCAATAGTAATAGAGTATTCCATGATTGTATTAGTCATTCAAGGACTATTCATACCCAATTACCATCATTTAGTTATATTAAAGCTAGGTATAACAAGCTATACCTCATTAGGGTTACATATCAACACAATATGATTATCATACCTTCTATTAATATGATTGAATAGGTAAGACTACCTTATTAAGGGTAACCCTCCATTTGTTCCATCATCATTCAACCAATATCACCATACAACAATGTCATCCAGAATCATTGGATGCTTAAAAGGTAAGACCATTGGTTGTTTACATAAGTAAACACCTTGGATAAACCACCTATGAATTCCTTGATTGGTTCTCTAGAAAGAGTCACCATCTAACCCTAGACATCCCTTTATTAACAACATAAAATGTTCCATTGAGATCAGGGTGAAACCCACAATCGACTGTTCAGTTAAAACAAGCCATCCATTGTCAATTAGTAAGCTCCTTAAGTTGATCATATAAAGGAAATCATCTAAATCACATTATTAGGACCAACATATTACATTATCCATCATTCCACTTTATTGGAGGAATAAACATTAGATCTTTACCATTGGGTCAAGTTCATATGTTAAAACCATCAATTACAGTATAGGCTCGACCATTGCATCAAGTGACCCAAGAAACCATTGATCTAAGGCTTAATTGATGCTACAACTATATGATTAACTCACCATAGATTTTGGAGATCTGATACACCATCATTAGTGACCATTAAGTCACCATAGGTTGTTAGATTAACACTATATTCATTAATCAACATCAAATATTAAGTTAATGTCATCATTGATTGATAACATTATTAGGGTACTTAATGATTGATCATTAAACTTCTAATTGATCCAAAACATGACCTAAGGGGGTGACCATAGGTTGTCACCATCATTTGACACCCTTAATCACGATCATCAGTTGTTATGAAGACAACGACATAGGGTTGTTGCAATGGTACCATCATCGGGTCATGGGTTTATAGAAGAAATAAGCTTTAAACCCTAAAATTGACCATTGGTCGATAGGTGCTTAGCACCATAGGCTGTCAAACCAACATGATGCAAATCATATTATGCCTTAGGAATAACATACACATGATCACAAGTTCATATAGAACTAAAATCATAATAGGTAACATTATAAAAATCGAAATCCAAGTCAAGCATAGCTTTTTAGTGCATGAATCATCATTTTCAAGCAAGACCATGAGCTAGCAAGCTTATGGTAAGCAATAAACGTGGAACAAGTTATGAAAATTGCCTCTAATGAGAATATGAAACCCCACATAGAAGAAATATTGATAAGGTAGGGTAGAAAATCCAAGAATAAGCTATGAATTCGTCCATCTAGCACCTTTTTTTTTATCAAATGAGCAAACCCTAAGCATAAGGAGCAAGAAAGGTAAGGTTTTAGAGATTTAGAGCAATTTATACCATAGAACAACAAGGTTCCGACCTAGAGAAAGCTAGGAGGAAGGATAACAAAGAAATAAACGGAGGAAAGAAGGGAATTCTTACTCTTTTAGGTCAAGATCACTAGAAGGAAGCGTTTTCAACCCTAAAATGAAGTCAATTGCAACCCTAGATCCTTTTTCCAAGAAGATCCCCACTTTCTTCTTCCTTGGACAGAAAAATTCACAACAGAACAGAGGGATAAAGAGGTTGGGAGAAGGGGGGAAGCGATGGAGAGAAAATGGCTCATTTTGGTGCTTGGGGATAAGTATATGAAACTTTAAGATAAAGAACAGGAAAAAGTTGAAGTTGTAGTATCTATCCAAGTGTCCATGGCCTTAATTTATTAAGAATATACAAGCAAACACACAAGCAGCTCCCCCACCATGTGTATAGACCTGCTTAGATTTCCTTGGTCGAATTTCCCAGCCAATCAAATAATTCATTAGTTGATAGCTACTAAAGGTAGCTCATCCGTGAAGGGGAAAACCCTAAAATACCCTTGGAGAAAACACCTTCAAACTAAGGTTTGAATAGGTGCCCCATGGCTCAAAAGCTCAATAATGATGATAGAATATCCTAGGAACATAATGAAAGTGATAAGTTGCAAAGAAAACCTCTCAATCAGGTAAATTGCATAAAAGTCCAAAATGTGCATAAAATTACATAACTTGCTCAATCAATGTCCAAATTGAACCAAATTTAAAACTTAAGCTTATATTATGATTTAAAAGCATATCACAAGGTTATATTAGGGTTATACGCATTCAATTATGGTAATAAAGCTTATTTAACTTATTAAGCAAGTTTAGGGGCCTTACAAAAACCCAGTCATCAACTTTATCCACCATGTTGGCTCACTCTCACCCTTGAAGTATGGTGGTTGCATCTTGATGAAGTCCATGAGGGTGAAATCCTTTGGTTTGGCTGCAACAACCGCAACATTGGAAAGTTGCCCCACCAAGGTAGTCGAGAGGAGTTGGCGCAACATGGTCAGCTCTTGCTCAGGGTTCAGAAGAGGGGTACCAACATGAGTAGTAGGGATTGTCCCATTGTTTAAGGGAGTCACCAGAGTGTCCTGGTTGTCGGTGTTGCTGCATGTGGCCCAAAAAGTAGAGTTATTCATGTCTCCAAACAAATATCCCTTCCTAAAAGATAAGGGCATGATATAAGATGACAGAAGTAGGTAATAAGGATGGCTAAGGCTACTATTGCCTCTGAGCATACTATTTCAGGTAGTCAATATCAACCCAGGCTAGGCCGGTATTATATGGATATGGGAGTCCTCATAAACCAAGATAGTGACACGGAGGAAAATATTGCCAACCCCCAAACCTTGATCCTTTCTAGACACCATTGCTTTCAACTTATGCCCTAGTAGTTGCCCAACATGCTCTGATATCATGATGTAAAGAGGAAAGATCACCTCCTTACTAAAATTTAAAGGAAATACAAAACAACTACTTTTTCTAAAAAAAATAGACCATGTGGAATGTATGTATAATATTCCAAGTAAATAAGCATAATTCAGATGCATATAAAATGTCAATACCAGCGGAAGAAACTAGTTATTACATTGCTTATGAACTTTTATTCACTACATAAGTTTCTTTGAAAAGGAAAAGAACATAAGAGAAACTATGAGATCTAGAAACAAGAAACCTAGTCATCCTTGATAGAAAAACTTGAATCTACTGCTCCTGAACTTGGTCCTCTTATCCTTGTTCAACACCTTGATCAATCTCTGGGTTCTTGGGAAGTCACCCAACAAAAGGGAAATAAAAACAAGGTATGTGTTAGATAAAAAGGACAAGAACAAAGGATAAGAAAATGATAAGGAAAAAAGGGATAAGATTTCATCATAAGATGAAGAAAGTCAAAAGAATGAGGCATAAATAAATAGATGCTTGCCATAATAAAAATAGTAAAAAGGTTGCATGCATGATTATTATTGACTACCTAAACTATGTAGAGTCGAGGCACCTACCTAACCTCAACCAATAGGTGAGGGAGAGTAACACATTCCAATCACCTATAAATTTTCTATACTGGGGAGAGTAACACATTCCCTAGGGCAAATTTACACATGCCCTATCTATGGGTGGTTGTACAAAAGTACCACTACTCTAGTTTAATAGTCTAATAAAATCAACATGCTAAGAAATATGGCAAGTAAAAGAATTAAGTAAATATATACATGGCAATGGGGTACAAGACCCAAGAAATAAACATTACAATTGATTTTAAGGCAAATATAGCTAAGGAATTGTCAAAAGAGGAATTAGGATTATGATAGCCTCATTAGGGAAACTAGGTTTAGGGTTTGCAATTATTCCTAACTTAGGTGTAAGGAAAGCACATACCTTATCTTAAGAGATCCAAACACTCCTTCTTCACTACTTTAATCGATTCCGAACATTGATTTCCTATTTTCAATGTTTAAGCATGAATTAGGGTTTACTCATGTATAAAGGCAAGAAAACCCTAACTTTTGAACTTTTCAAACAAAACCACGTTTTTTACCCTAAAACTATCATCACTGTATTAGTTAGGTTTTTCTGATTAAGAAACATATAATTTTATGTATTTTGAAGATATGGACCTTTAGATGTATTTTTAGTGATTTTTAATCAATTAAATCATTTCCTAAAAATACTTTTTCAATAAACTCAAAATCAGACATTTAAATTATTTTTATTAGAAAGATGGGATTTTTTTAATTCCAAAACACATTTTATTTTTAATTTTAGACATACGAATAATTAGTTATGATTTTACGAAAATCAACCAATCTAAAAATGCCACGCATGCAAAATCATCACAAAGCACCAAAGCCGAGCAAAGAGGGGACCCACATTGTTGACTTGGCCCAATTAGAGCCGACCAAGTTAGGAGTCAAAGGCACGACCTTGACTCGCCCCAAAGCAAAAGAAAAACATACGAAAAGACACTTCTGCCCTAAGGTGAAAAATGAAGTGAAGAAGAAAGCAATGAGGGCAAGATAGACAAATCACACAGGGGATTCATTCCCCTCATCACTCCAACCCATGGCTGATGAGCAACAACTTGCGATTTGGGCAAAATCGCAAATCACAATGAAAATCAACGTGCAAGGTGTCAAAAGAAAGAGGAGGAGAAGGTGAACTCAAATGTACCTGTAATTGTGCTGGAGGTGAAGAGAGGAGAGAGAGAAAGCCACCGCAAGTCCAACATCCAAAGATACTCATCTGGGCATCAAACAGTGAGGAAACGAGCAATTGAGAGATGTGGTGAGTTCGCAAAGGAGATGGGGATGCTTGGGTAAGGGTATTTATAGGTGAGGAGGTGTAAACTAGGGTTTACGAGTTTGAGGTGATAAAGGAGTCTCGAGAAATTTAGGGGTGTCTTGTATCTTTATTAAATCCCCCAAAATTTGGGATAAACCTATGTGGAATCGAAAAAGGAATCCAATGAGCCAAAAATCTCGAGATTTGGTTGAGTAGAGAGAGAGTTATCGAGTTTTTAAAATCTTGCAAATATGGTTTATGTTTCCCATACCGATTCGAGGTAGGAGACAAGATCTCAGCCATTTGATCTTGGGGACACGTGTCCATGGTCAATCTGGACCGTCTGATTGGGCAAAATCCTGATATATGTCTATGTGACATATATATTCAATCTGATTATAAAGTGATACATATATTATTATATGAATTTCTCTTTCTTCTTTTGAGGGCTCAAACAATTTCCAAATTTAATAACAATTAACACCCTGTCTGATTTTGAGGTGTAGAATCCAAATATGGAATTAGTTTTACCTTTTGGAAAATTTTAATGGGTTAAATAATTCAAACTCATTTTCTCTTTCCTCCTTCATTAATGGTGATAAGATTCCATAAATTTGGTGAAACTTCACCCACAAGTCATCCTAAGTTCCTTGGATATGAATTTGTCATTAATTTCACATGTTGAGATTATTTGTTCATTTATTTAATATATAGAAGGTTCTACACAATTTCTCTCTCCTAATTTATCCTTAAAACAAATATTCTCCAAATTGAGTGAAAATTCACCCAAAGGCATATCTTATTATGTATAACGCGAATTTGGCATCCATGATAACTTTTGGAGTCATTAAAGATTTTATTTTATATTTTTAAGTTAACCCCTATTTTCCCTTAAAAAATACTATTATAATTACCAATTTACCAAAAGTTGTAAAACTTATCACCCAAGCAATCCTATACCCAAAGAAAATGAATTTTGGTTTTAAAATTATCTTCTAAGATCCACTTTTATAATTTTTAGGTAAATTATCCTTGTATTCACTTAACGTGGAAATAAATTCATTTATTATCACATTATCTTCACCTTTAGGATTTTCTCTCTTTTGTTTCCACACAAAAACCATAGAAACTTCTAGATCAATTTTTATTTTATTCTTATCTATATTAAGAGGTCCTTTTGCAAATTAAACCCATTACTAAACTTTCACTGAGATATTTGTGCTTAATTCCTTACAAAGTAAAATATTGGGAATAATTGTACACAAAACCTTAATAATGTCCACTAATTCAACATTTAGGACATAAAAGAAAGGAAAGCTCAGAAAAAGGATGAAACTACTATTATACATGGATTTCAGTTCATTACAAATAACTATCAAAATTAATGTATTTGATAAAAAAAAGTAGGTCACCTAAATGGCCTTAACAAAATATAGATAGTTGACACATGTGCAACAAAGAATACAACAAAATGTAACAGTACACCTCCAACTAGGGACGACAGAAAATTTTAATTAGTTGTACAACATAAGAAACTTGTCCCACAAACATAGATTAAAAACTACAAAACTAACATAATCCAAATACATATTGGATAAATAAAAGATGACCCCACATAGAAAAGATTGAAGCTGGACATTCTCCATGAGCTGTTGCACAGGAACAAAGGTGTCAAAGAATTCTTCTGGTAGAGAAGTATGCCTTCTTCAACAAAAAAGTTAAGGCATGCTTTGAGGAGATAGAATTCATATGTTTACCAGGTTATGATAATGAAGAATTAGTATTGATTGCAAAATTTAGCTCAGACAGTAGCAGGATACAGTCTGATTATGTTTGGCAAGCTCAATTATGGACAGAATGCCAAATGAATCAGACTACATCCTGTTACCGTCCCATCTAAATTTAGGAAGTGGTAAACTTTCTTCCTCATCAATCCAGTACTGATTGCAAAATTTAGCTCAGACAGTAGTAGGATACAGTCTGATTATGTTTGGCAAGCTCAATTATGGACAGATTGCCAAACGAATAAGACTACATCCTGTTACCATCCCATCTAAATTTAGGAAGTGGTAAACTTTCTTCCTCATCAGTCCAAGTGAACCATATGACCTCTATCAGTCAAAGTCTGCCTCAACTTCATTGTGGAAGAAAGGCGAGACTCTTTTACTAAAAGCATTCTTTGATGCCTTTTGAGCCATGCAACAACTCCTGGTGCATGCCTAGATCCATACATCGACATCCACCCTACTATGGGAACCAAACAGTATGATAAACAATGCTATGTTTATTTTGAGCAGATGAAGATGAATTACTGGAGTCGAGGGGGATCCCATCACCATCACATCCAATTTTGGATTAGTCGAATACTTCTCTATTGACTTGTCCTTTTGCTTGTTGTACTACAACATCTACAACACGATGAAAATTATAGAACAATGAAAACAAGTTTGTTGATATAACATTATTATACTAATTAAAAATAAGCATAATAATACATGGTATAAAACATAATTTAATAAAGAATCTAACATATATTTTACCAACCAAAGATGGTAGTAAACATAATTTTAGTAGACTTACATGATATTTGTTCCAAATTGTCATTAAAATTGATGTAGAAGTATTTGTTCAAACAACAGTACCAAAAATAAACCGAACATTATCCAATTCAAATTGTTATTTAAATTGGCGTAGAAGGAACAGTACCAAAAATAAACCGAACATTATCCAATTCAAATTGTTATTTAAATTGGCGTAGAAGTAATTATTCCATACAAAAAGAGATTACATAGTTTACACTAAAGTTAAACTGTGCACACAAATATGATAATACTATGTCTAGATATTGGGAAAATGTGGCGTGGTCCTAGGGAGAGCAAACAAAAAGGAGCGGCGTGCCCTGGGCAAAAGTTCATGGTGGATGGCTCTATCTAGATGCCCGTAAATAGTCTAAGATGGTGACCAACCACTGTGTTGCCCATTCTTCAGTGCCAAGGAAGGTTTACATTGATCCTAGGTAGGACCATCCCAGTTGGCCCACTTAAAGGTATCATCATACTCGTCCCGTGAGATGACACATTATTCCTTGTCCTCTTGCTTGATTTCATCTTTTGCTCAATCAAACAACATCGTCAAATGACGAACAGGGTGAGTAACCCTGTCATTGTTTTGTTCATGGCATGCATGTGTGGGCTCTTCATGCAAAGATGGAGAATGAGAGTGTGAAGGCTCGCAACACTTGTACAAAAGTTTTTCCATTACATATTTTTCTATCTTTGAATATGACATTGACATCTATACATAATTAATAAATACAACTTTGAGCACATAAAGATAATAACAAACTAATGATAAAAATAATTAACACAAACCAAAAAAATGGTTAAGAGAAAGTTAAATATATATGCAGTGTATTTGACATCAACTTCAACATGTACTGGTTCATAATCATTAGACCAAGTATGGTTTGAAATGCATAAAAACATCAAAATTACGCCCAAAGTTGGCGACCAATTTCTTTCAACTTCATTCATTGCCTTCACCACCTATTCCTGCAACTGCATCATTGATGTTTTCAACATTGTTAAGGTGTTGTGCAACTCCTGAGGGGGGGGTAAGTACAATGAGTCATCAAAAAATTGCATAGAATCACTTGTTGCACACCTAAGGGATGTGTAGGCTATAAATCTCTCAAAAGGAAACAAAATTGTCTAATAAACTTTCTCCTTAGGTTCTTCCATCGGGTTTTCACCTTGCTCAAACATATGTAAGGCACCCCCATTATGTTTCGAAAGCCAGGCAATGTTTCCATCCAAGCCTCTATAGTATATACTCCGTTGACACATCTCCCCATGTCATATTAGTTTCTCATTGCATTAAGTAGGATCTAATCATTATCCCTACACCATATGACATACGACCTGATGCCTTGCCCAACCATATTACATAATATGTATGTAATATATTGCAAATGTAAGGGTGTATTTCACAATTATGCAGATATAATTTGATGGTTCAGTTATAAAGATATAATGTGCAACTAAAATACACCCTCCTATCTCATCCAGACATAAACATTCAACAACATTAAGAGAAAAATCAACAAGCTTATAATGTAACTCTAACAACAACTAATTTCAGGGGTCTTAGTGCAAGAATTAAAAATCATTCATCTATATCTAACTCTTTTCATTCAAGATTATGGAGTGATCAGAGGCGAAGTAATGTCCAAAAGAAGACTACAAGTTTCCTCCAAATTATTAATAATGGTTTCTAGAACTCCATGCTCGTACTTTCTGGAGGTTTAAACATCTTCAGTGTTGTGATGGATTTCAACAAAGCTCTTCATGTTCATTGCCTAGCCCCACACTGACTTACACTCAAAAGTTAGTAACTTAATCTCATCATCCAAAGATGCACTTGTTGGGGGGAGATCGGCTGCCTAATGGAAGTATTTGCATCGGTCTTTTCCTTAAAATGTATACCCAAGTTCGAGTTAATGGCAAGGAATATGTAATCTACTTAGTAGGTGCAACCTATTGTTTCTGATTTACTGTCACACCTATTGGTAGAACAAATGTAATACATCTCGCCAGACTTTTCGCTTAGGTTGCCAAAGTCATATAGCCATGCATCTTCCGTGTAGATCCCTAATGCTGCAACTAGACCACAAAGACACCTCCAAACTTCAGATGCATCCATTAACATCTAAAATTTTATTGTGCATTTGTAACAACCCTGACCTGGGTTATGACCTAACCCTAGATGATTTGCCTAAGTGAGATGCTTAAAGACTTGTTCTTATCTTTTGAAAATAAATTAAGGCCTTTGTGAAGTTTATTTTTGAATTTGAGCCCAAAGCAGGGAGATGAACTCCTCGTACTGTGCTCGAACCAACCCTGCTACTGAGATGATCTCATAAGTCTCCTAGGGTTTCCTAGTGACTCTCTATTGAGAGTGTGGAGTATACTACCAGGCACGACATACCCACATTCGTGAGCGCAATCATACATCGGCTGGGCACCATCCTTAACTCTCCTAAAAGAGAAAACAAATGCTCATTTATTCACACTCATGCTTTTATTCTCTGCATTTTAATCTGTAGGCTTGGGTGAGAACTATATAAATATTTTTGGGATTTTTGTGGGTGACCAAGCCTCTTTTGCACATTTTTATATTTTTCATCTTTTTGACTCAATCTAATGTGAGAAGGTGTGTAGTCCATCAAGGAAAATATTTCATCTTGATTATAGCTCAAAACTCATCATGATCCGCTTGACACCTGTGTGAAAAGTTGCAATTATGATTCAAGAATCCTTAGAATATAGGCAAGCTCGTGAATTCACAGCTAGGTATCTTTAATCGTGTTTTAGCTCATTCCAACGGTCCTTTACCATGGATTTTCCATTCACAGCATAGATCAAGGGAATTTAGCTTTAAGCTATAAAAAAGGCACATAACCTTAGATTTATTACCAAACTCAAGGAAAGAGTCAAAGAGCAAGTCAAGCAAAAGGTCAAGCAATTTTTAAGATGAAAAATGTGCATTTAGGCATAAAGTCAAGCATTTATCTATTAGATTCGCACCATATAGCCATAATTGCAAAACTAAAAAGCGAATTTTTTTGAAAATGTTAAAACTAAATGCAGGAAGTAAACATACATCCTAGAAGGGTGAAGAGAAAGAAGGGTGAAGCCGACCACCCCAAGCTTAAAATTTGCTCATCCTCGAGTAAGACTTAAACTTGAAATAGTGAGGCAGGAATGCATGATTTTGATGGAAGTTATTGAAGTTCTAAAGATGATGCATGGATGCAAGGATATAAAAATAGTTAGAGGAAAGAAACTAACTAACAAGAATATGAAGAGCAAAATTTATTGTAATAAAGGGTGGGAGGGTGGGTAAGAGAAAAGGGGGTGGCTGCCCCACGATATCGACACAGGGGTCCCAAATCCTAAGTTTTGGGACCAGTGTCACTTGTGTCTTGCCAAAGGGTTCCGCCACATAATAGGAGTAGAATAGGCAGAGATGCGGGTCCTGCTGAGTCTGAAGTAGAGGAATAAAATTCGGTGACTCGGTGAAGTCATCTCAGTGCTGGAATTGACTTGAGCTGTACTGGGATGAATTCTTCGGCAAATCATCCTCAAGGTACCTTCCAAGATACGAATCTGAACAGGAAGGCCCTAGGATGTCGACATAGGATGAGATGGATGAGAGAGGTTGTACATCATCTTAAGGACTCATATCTTCTCTCTCCATCTATACACTTGAGGTTGGATGCTCAGATAAATCTTCATGTATAGTCTGAGTCATCCAATCATCTTATGAGCAAGAATTACCCCCAGAAGAATCTATTTGTGGTTCTATCACCCCAAGTTTATCACCTGGCGTGGAGTCAGGGGTATCTTCATGCTCAACAACCATGTTGTAGTGAATTGTCCATCCTGCCCCTTTGACGTCCATCGTACCTTGTAAAGGTATGGGTGCAAATGGCGGCTCGTGCCGCTCCAACTCATCATCGTCAGTATACTCACTACTCCATGTCGAGCAGTTGTCATCGTCGTCATCAAACAAGTTGTTCCAAACCATGGTTGGCATACTGCTAAAAGAGAAGTGACAAGTCTCAATATGAGAGATGTCACTCTGGTCTGGTTCAATATCTGACTCTAGTTCCTCAAACCAACCTTCTGGTTGTAAGGTAACTTGGCTTTTAGAGTCTTTGTCATTGCCATTGTCATCATAGACCCATTCATGTCTATGACTCATATCTTCCATTGGTTGATCAGCTGAATCACCTGGATAGAATGAAGGGTTTTACCCGGTGGGTTGGTCTTCATAGAAAAATCCTGATGAATCCAGTTGATGGTCTGAATAGGATGATGGTGCATACTCCACTTCAGACCCAATGGAATGGTCTTGATGACTAACGTCTTCGTTGTCTTGTGATGACAGTTGTAACCGAATTGTAACCAAATCGATGAGCTCTTGGAGCCTCCTGCCTTGTTCAACATCTTTATCATGAAGTTGTTGTACTTGAGCAGCAATGCTTTTGAGACCTGTCGATTCTACCATGCACGTATGAGGGGAATCCATTGTATCGAACTGATGCGCTTGGATGGATCCTTGCTCAAGAGTTCAAAGTAGACTTCTACTGCGGTCTACAACCTCGGTGACTAGTTTGAGATGACGATCCTGCTCTATTAGTATTTGTTGTATTGGATCAACATCTTCTTAGAGATGAGGGGCTAAGGAGGTGAGTGCGTAAATACTTTCCCTAGACGACTCCACTACCTTAATCACTTCTTGATACCATGATAGCATGGGAGTCGAGGGATGATTGACAATCTCCGTTGTTGGAATCTCGACATATGACGATGGTGGAGGTAAGTATAACTCGACTAGTTGTAGAGCACGACCTTCAATTATTTGCCAGTAGTCAGAACTGTGAAAAAACTCAGGAGGATAGGTGGACAAGATCACTTGTCTTTTCGAAGTGAGATCCATGGCTGAAAAAGGTATAAGAAAAAAAGGAAAACTATTCAGGATATATGGACAAGTATGTGTAAAGCAAGAGGAAAACTATGCATATATATATATATACAGGCTTATAGTGACTGAACAAAATCTTTTAGGCGTGTAAACATGGAAAACCACGTCCCCGACAATGACACCAAAAAGTTGATCGTCCTAAAAGGCGGGTCAGACTTTTTGGCGGTTACTCCCCGACAACGGTGCCAAAAAGTTGATCGCCTCCTTTTGCTCATGTCCGGATACGAACGCGGGACAAGGGAAGGAATCAAGCTTTACATTTGTAACCCGAATCCTTCTAAGACGCCCACAACTTTTATTACGGGGTCGAAGTAGATATACGGGGTCGAACATAGGGATGTGGTGATGTTTAGGACGCCAAAGATTTCATTCTTAGGTCAGATAAGTCAAAACGATAGATGATGAAAATATGTGCTAGAGCCAGTCTAGCAGGTTGTCATGATTAAAACCAAGCAAAGAAAAGAAAAGAAAAGAAAATAAAATAAAACAGAGTTCGCGGGATTCTACTAATAAGAGAAAGAGAGTTCCTGGCTATGTAACAAAAAACAGGATAGTCTATGCACTCGTCCTCGGGTGTAGACAACCCTCGAACACCCAAGCAAGCATCTAGTACGTGCAGCGACCTCTGTTCCTATAGGGTCATCCCACTCGCTGTCGCAACGCGTGACTAAAACCATCAATGATATGTCATCGAGTCCTCTCTCGAGGATGACATATCAATACCTCAGAATATGTTAAGTTCCCTCTCAGGTCTTAGGACATCTGGAGATATTAGGAACATAGTATCTTGGATCTTCCTCCTCTCGGGTTTAGATCCAAACTATCATCTCTTAGCTATTCCTACAATAAATCTCTCGATATAGGTAGAAATAGCAGTTCAAGCGAGTAAGAGATCAACCAAACTAGCAATCATAACTTAGAAAGAGAAAATAGAACATGCAACATACTAGATCTGATATGAATCTACTTGCTTAAGGCAAAAGTACATATACATGTCCAGATCAGGCTACATAGCCAAGAAGGAGCTAACTAGCCATAGACAAGCATGGTTAGCACCGAACAAAGATGGAAACACATTATTGTACAAGAAGCCAAGGAAAATAGCAGAAGAAAGGAGAAGAAGATAAGATTTATCTCGTGGAGGAGAGGTGGCTCTCACTCCTTTGCCCCCGTATAGGTTGGATCTCGTCTTTTGGTCTTCCGCCTTGATCAGATCTGGACTCCTTGGTTCTTTGTCTCTCTAGATCTGCCCCAAACAGTGGCTCGGTGAATGAATAGAGGTGGAAGACGACAGTGGTTGACAGATGAACAGTCCAGATCTGGGTTTCCACAACAGATCTGGGTGGAAATGGATGGATGAATGGACCAGGTTCTTGGATCTCTCCACAGATCTGGAGGGTGGAGTGGATGGATGGAAGCCTGCTGTAGAGGGTAGCATAGAGTGAGCACCTTGGTCTTCTCGGACCTCCGTGCTCTCCCATCGGACTCCGGGTCGAGGTCCTCCTTGGGCTGGATGCAAAACCACAGCCTTTCGGTCCCTGGACTCGCTCCAGGACTTTCCGACCCCCCCTCCTTTTTTTTTCCTTTTTAGACCTAGAGTGGGGGTATTTATAGTGCTGGGTCAGGGGTCTCTTTGGACCTCGGTCTAGGTCTAGGCACAAACCGCAGCTCTTTTGGGTCGCGGTCCTCCTTTGCACTTGACCGTAGGCATGCAGGCAGGGAGGAGTCACGGTCATTGGCGTGCGATCGATCACGATGTGTGTGAAGGTGGGCGCGATGGTGGAGGTTGCATCGTGGTGTTGAGAGGTGACGAGAAGAGGGTGTTGTGTGCAGATCACGATCAATCTGATGTTGCCGTAGCTAGGTCGCGGTGCTGTGACTGAAGATAGTGGAGCCTGCACCACGGACGAAGATGGAGGGGTCGTGGTCGGTTGCTCTTGACTGCGGGCACGGTTAGGGAAGATGCACCGTGGGTGTGGCGTGTTGTTGGTGAGCGGGATGGAGGAGGTTGCTGGGATGGATGGTCGCGGTGGTGACACGATGCAAGCAGCGATGGAAGTTAGTGCGGGTGGCTATGGAGCCACAGCTGGCGTTGAAGAAGCGACCGTGGGTGGCGGTTAGGAAGGACGGAAGGGAGGCCGTGATCTGCTGGTTGAGGGTGGTCGCGATGCAGGTGAAGGAGTCACGACCTGTAGGCTATGCTTCTGGTCGCGGTGTGGCGTTGATGAGGTCGCGGTCATGAGAGGTGGACGTGGAGACCGCGGGCGTAGTGTGGAGGTGGCTATCGCAGGTCGTGATGTGGAGGAGGGGATCCCGATCACGGTTGGGGTTTGAGCAGCAGAGGGAGACTGTGGGTGTAGACGAGGGAGTGATCGTGACCTGCGAGAGGGGGGAGAGGTCGCGGTCTGGAAGGTGATGGAGGTCGTGGTGTGGACCCAGGTCGCAAATTGGGGGTAGGTAGATCGCGATGTAGAGAAGGGGTTGCGACCTGCGGAGATGGTGGCGTAGACCGCGATGGTGGACGAGGTGTTGATCGTGATCCGGATGAGGAGGGGAGGTGCAGGTGCAGCTACACCACGGATCGCGGTCTTGGGGTGATGAGTTGGTCGCGATCGGACATCAGAGAGAACGCGGGCCACGGCCATACACTCTGCGATCGCGGTTAGTGTAGCCGTCGACCCTGATCACGGTCACATGGTGGTTGGTGGAGATCGTGATGGAGTGGAGAAGGTCGCGAGCGGGGAGGCTGGTGTATTTCGACCGTGGGTGCAGAGGGGTGTTGCGATTAGGGCAAAGAAGAGGTTGTAGGCGGCAAATGGTGAGGTAGTGGAGCACCCCACGGCTATTGTAACTTAACTAAAGAAGGGGCCACGATTAGTGGATGGGCCTTGGTTGAGAATGGACCAAAATTAACCTGCACATGCAAGATAAAATCCAATAAAAATATGAATTAAATCCACTAAGTTTAGCATGGGTATATAAAGAGGATAAGACAATAAAAGTAATTAATCATAACTAAACTGGGCCCAGGCTAGTGATCAGACTGTGGTTATCATAAGATAAGGTGTCGAGAAGTACAATTCACTAGGCCTCAGTTTAGGAGAGAGAGCGTCAGGAGGGAGGTAGTTCATCTATGTTTGGTGCACACAAGTCCAACATTGGCTATTTAGCTACATTATTGGCTATTCTTACTACATTATCTAATGAGATAAACAAAGCATAAAACATGAGCATTATTGGGAATATTAAGACTAAAGTGACACAGAACTATAGATAAAATGCATAGATAATATGCGTAGATTTGCGTGCTATAACCGCTTGTTACACGTTGTCGAGAAAGGAGAAGAAAGCTTTTTGTGAATGCTTGGTAAATGTTAAGGTGCCACAAGGTTACTCATCCAACATCCGTACATTGGCATCAATGAAAGATCTAAAGTTGATAGGCCTTAAATCTCACGATTGTCACACTCTAATGCAACAAATATTGCCCGTGCCAATTCAATTTATATTCTCGAAGCATGTAAGGTTTGTAATCACCAGACTTTGTTTCTTTTTTAATAGTTTGTGCAGCAAAGTTATTGACCCTGATACTCTCGATAAATTGCAAAGAGAAGTGGTTGTTACCCTATGTCTGCTTGAGATGTATTTTCATCCTTCGTTCTTTGATATCATGGTACATCTTGTTGTCCACTTGACTAGGGAAGTGAAAATGTTGGGACCAGTTTTCTTGCATTAGATGCATCCTTTTGAACGATACATGAGTGTTTTTAAAGGTGATGTTCGAAACTGTTATTGGCCTGAAGGGAGTATTATTGAGGGTTATGTGGCGAGAGAGGTTATGGATTTTTGCAATGACTTTCTGAGGGCTAATGATGTTCTTATTAATGACAAGAATATTGAGGAGCATTTTGGCAAAAGAATTTTAGGATCACGGATGAAAGTAATCAGCCGTGAGCAGTTGGAACAAGGTCGCTTGTATATTTTACACAACATCGACAAAGTGAGTGTTTATATTGAGGAACATACCAATTTCATCAAGAGACAATATCCTCGAGCCAATTCAATGTGGCTTGCTAGAGAGCATAACAAGACATTTATTAAGTGATTTGAAGATAAAGTCTTACATCAACTATCTCAAACACCAGATAATCTTACTAAAACTATCAAATGCCTCGCCTTTAAACCAAAATTGAATGTTATGTCTTATGAAGGGTTTGACATAAATGGATTCTCATATTACACAAAGCGTCAAGATGATTAGAGTGTCGTCCAAAACAGTGGGGTCACCCTTCAAGCATCTTCATTGTTTTTTGCAAGTGCAAAGGATAAGAATCCACGTGAAGCTAAAATGTCATATTACAGTGTCATTGAAGACATATGGGAGTTTGACTATGTAGATTTTAGAATTCCACTCTTTAAATGTAATTGGGTTGATAACACCAAAGGAGTTATAGTGGATGAATTGGGTTTCACATTAGTGAAATTTGAAAAGATTGGTGAGAAGAGTGAACCATTCATATTGGCATCACAGGCGAAACAAGTATTTTATATTGTCTGCAAATGAGAAATGGTCGGTTGTTCTTCATGGTAAAAGATAGTTCATTGAAGATCCTATAGATGAAGAAGAGTATTATGATAAGTATGATGACTCCAGTCCATTCTCAGTTGGGCTGCCAACACCACCGAATATTGAAGCTAATGATGACTTGTATGTGCGTGGAGATCATAATGAAGTATTATTAATTGATAAAAGATCGCAATATTAGAGGCATGCATGTTTATATTTTTTATATGTTTTATTTTTCTGAGTGTGAACTTTACAATGTGTACTTTACAATGTGAATGTGAACTTTACAATGTGAATGTGAACTTTACAATGTGAATTACTTTACAATGTGAACTTTACAATGTGAATGTGAACTTTCAGATGGTTGAGCATTCTCCTAACGACCATGCTGATGATTACCGTGAGGGTGAGGACGTCAATGCACTGCCTTACAATGTAAGTTTTAAAAATATATCCATGAGATTTCTATCTATATGTTCATTTATAGTTATATCCTGTAAGTGTGTTTTTTTGTCAAATGTTAGGTTGGAGATGTACCCCCTGAAGAAATTGTGGCACTTGATGAGCAACAATTTTTTTTGAGAAAGTGAGGGGCATCACAATGATGAACAAGTTACTATAGCAAAGGGGCAATGGACCCAAACTGGCTGTGGATTTCAATCATGCAGGAAATCCAGTTGGAGTGAACCGCAACTCATTTATTTCATATATTGGGGTTCTTACTCGCAGCCATTATAGTCCTATTTTTGAATCCTGACATAAAGTTCCTAAGGGTAAGAAAGACTTAGTATGGAAGGAACTATGTGTGAGTTATTATTATTTGCAATTCTATTTTTGTAGATTACTAATTTTTAGGATACGAGCTAATAACAATTCTATTTTGCAGAGTATATTTGATCTGGATGAAAAGTTGCATCGTAAATGCATGATGCAACACTATGGGAGGGTCCTAAGGAACTATAGGATAAATCTCACCCGAGATTACATACATGATGTTGAGAAGAGGTTCTTGATTGATTTCCAATTCTAGATATTGATCACTTTTTGACTAACTCTACACTAATAATTTTTGTTTGTATTATCTTTAAAAAATAAATTTAGGCAGAAGGAAGCCACTGAGCAATGAAACTACCTAGACACCAAAGACTGGGAGGACTTTGTTACCCAAAGAAAAATGGATGAATTCAAGGTATTAAGTGCCACTCCCAATTTAATTAATATACGTTCTTATGTATTCACCTATTCAAGATTAACCTTTAGTGTTACTAACCAAATCAATGTGCTTACTAACAAGGCTATCAATGATGCTCAATAAGCAAGGCGTGCACTGAATGTGCATGACCACACAATGGGTCCAAGAGGCTATGCAGGCGTTTGCCAAAGACTATAGGCTGAGTCTACTGCTCAATCTGCTGCTACTCAGGAGTCCTCTACTATTGGTCCCGCACATCTGCCTTGCCATGCTATGTGGATAGCTGAGAGGTAAAACAAGAAGGGAGATATAATGAAGCCCGCAACTACTGAGGAGGCTGCAAAAATGGTAAAATTCAACTCTTAGAGCAATCGATCAATATTGATTATTGTTATGTTTACTTACCAATTTCTGTTTATGGCGATTAGAAGGAGCTGCATGAGCAGAGGAAGGAAGGAAAGTTCATCCCTGAGGGCACAAGGGATGAATTAACAATTGCTCTGGGTAACCCAGAGCATCCTAGACGTGTTAGGGGTACAGGTGCTGGTGTGGGCATCAAAGCATTCTTTGGGCCATCACAGCGCAAACCACTCCCAAAAGAGGGACTTTTACAAGCTAAGGTAACTTATTCTTTTTTTAGAATGTTATTGCGAAAGAGAATTCAATAATCAGAAGCTAGCATTTCTTTTATCCATGTATAGGTAGACCAGTCAATTGATAGGAGAGTCGAGGAAGCACTTGATAGGAGAGTCGAGGAAGCACTTGATAAAGAGTCAATGAAGTAATTAGCAAGTGGCAGGTGTCTCAGACTGCCACTCAGACAGTACCTGTGTCGGGCCGCTCTTCTCCTACTGCAGAGGTTGGGAGTAATCATGTAGACCCACCACCTAGCATGTCCCCTGTAAGTATTTTTATGACATATATAGTAGCTAGTGTTTTCAATATGATATGTTTATGTATATATGTATATAACATTCTTTACATAAATTAGAGGTTGAAGCCATCCCGTCTAAGAAGTCAAGAATATATCATTGCAGATGCACATGCTTACCCAACCCTTCCAGGGGAGATGTTTCATGGGACTCCAATACCAGCTGGTGTGGTTCGTGTGAGCCTAATACATATACTCCCTGATTGGAGGGATCTTCCACTACTATATGCCCACCCAGATTCTGAAACACTTGGTGAGGCAAAAGGCAGAGTGATAATGTGGCCCAAAGAGAATGTCATCTATACTAATATTGTATGGTAAATTTACATTACGTTAATTTGTTAGTGTGTATATATGAGTCAGTTGATCTGAAATTATATATACATGTCAAAAGGAAGACGCCCGCTACATCTCGGCCTCCACCTCCAGCTCCTAAAGTATCGAGTTGGACGCCTAGTTAGGTCCTAATTGTAGGGGTATGGCAGTATCGATAGACGAACATGATTCAAATTGCCCTATAAATGTTACTATTCCAGAGGATGCTGCAGGTCAATCATACAATAAGAATCTATTTATATAAGTTTTTTATATGTATTAATTCATATGTAATACAAGTTTTGTATACATATTAATGCATATGTATTAATATAGGTCAATCATATGATAACAAGCTATTTATACAAGATATTTTGGAGTTGTTTTGTTATGACTGTATGAACACATCTATGATAGAGTTGTGGATATGGTGAGATCTTATTTATACATACATATACCTTGTTTTATATACGATGATCTGGTTTCTTATATATTAATGCATACATAATACATGTTTTACAGCCACTTACACACGATATGTACAGATTTTGCATTTTCCCATTTGGGATTTTTGGTTCCATCTTTGATTAGTCTTGTAGATACAGACCCTTCTTCAGTTACTTCATACTACTGTGATGCTTTTGAATATTTTGGTAAAAATAAGAAGATGGTGATAATAGCTCCATTCAATGTCGAGTAAGTTTACTTTGCTTGTAATTTGGACTTAAGAAAATTATATTTTTACTGTGGATTTTGAGTTATTAATTTTTAACTTTCTTACCTGTAGTGGTAGGCATTGGGAGTTACTAGTTATTGTCCCCAAGATGTTCACTGTCTATTATCTAGATCCTATGGGGAAGGAATTGAATACATTATATGGACACACAATGAAAAGGCCATTATTCCTGTGAGAAATATTTTATATTTTTATATCTGTTAACATATGTTATTACATTACTATTTAATTATGTAATTTAATATGTTACATTAACATGTAGGGCTTTAGAAATGTTCAAAAAATTTGAAGGAAAGGTCCCCAGGAAAAGAATCAACCACTATTTTGGGAGAATGTGAAATTAATTTCCCGACTCCAATGTATATATTATTTATGTGAACTGTGCTTATTTGTATTTTTGAATATTTTGTATGTTTCAATTTATAGTGTGCTACATAAGACAACGGTTGGGCATGTGCCTACTATGTGATGCGATTTATGGACCTAATCATCAAATATGCCACAATGAAAATCAATACTATACATCAGGTATTATATATAGTCTCATTAGATAATATGAAATATATCAATCTTATTATATATTATTAATTATATATATACATCATTCTATTTGCAGGTGTTTAAAATTGACTTCAGCATAGGTGAAAAGTTATTAGATGTACATACTCCCTATACGAGGGAGGAATTAGATGTTGTAAGAGAAGAATGGGAAAAAGCCCTACAAGTAGTGGGAATTTTTAAATATAATTGGGTATATGATGACAATGATGACGATGATGAATAAAGAATGATATTTCTAAACTTTGTTCTCATAATTATTTTTGTGTGAGTGTGAATGACTTTTTCTGAATTGTCATATGTGTGAATGTGAATGACTTTTTCTGATCAATACATGAATGTATGAATGTGAAAAGAGATGAAATGAATGGAACTGAATGTGAATGTAAATGAATTTGTAGGTTTCTACATGTATCTGATCAATACATGTGTCTGAATGTGAATGACTTTGTAGGTTTGTGGCCTATTGTTGGCTGATATCAATGGATGTTGTAAACCTGCAGTATAGAATTGAACTGCAGGTTCTGTATCCTACTGACAAGCCATACAACAGGCATGAAACTGATAAGAAAAAAAAATTAGAACATAGGCGTCGATTATTTGTAAAAAACCGACACCAAAGACACACGACGTCGGTTGTTAGCAAAACACTGATCTCTTTTCCATTGCTGGCGTTGGTTATCTGTAAGAACCGACGCCTATTGTGACCAGGTACCACGACCATGTTGGAAAGCACTGCCGTGCTGGAAGGGATATGGCGTCAGTTATTAGCATAAAATCGACGTTTTTATCCCGTTACGGCATCGGTTATTAGAAAAAAAACCGACACTTATAGTTCCCTTACTGGTACATTTTCAGTGGTGGGAAGGGTTATGGCGTCAATTTTTATTTATTAACTGACGTCTTTAACAATGATATAGTGTTGGTTTTCTTTAATAACTGACACCTATAGTTCCCTTGCTGGCACATTTTCGGTGGCGGGAAGGGTTATGGCGTCGGTTAGAAATCGACGCTGAAGATGTTGACTTTTAGCGGCGCCCACTTGGGTGTCACTTGGAAACCGATGCTAAAGGGTCTAAATAACTGACGCCAAAGGCCTTTTCTGTAGTAGTGACAGATCAACCAGTTCCACCAACTTCCTGGAGAATCACTAGCAGAATCATGGGAAAGATTTAAGGAACTTCTGAGAAAATGCCCACATCACGAAATCTCACAAAACTAGCTCATAGAAACATTCTATAGAGGGCTAAGTGATGACATAAAGAAGTTTTTGGATTCCTCATCTGGAGGAAATTTCATGAGAAAGAATTATGAGGACGCCTGAAAGGTTGTTACATTCAGAGCTGAGAACCAATCTAATTGGGGAAGGACATCTACAGGTGGAGTCCTAAAAGTCTACAAAGCTGAAGAATCTATAGAAATGAAAGCTATTCCTGAAGCTCTAAAAACATATCTCATAAGCAGCAAGCTCTTGAAACAACGTTTGGAGAATATGACAGGAAGAAGAACTCCCAAGTTCAACAAGTCAAAGCAGCTACTAAGACTTGTGAAGCTTGTCATGCATCAGATCATCCCACACTATCATGTGGCCTCTTATACGATGTGATGATGAATCTGTAGACACCTCAACCACAATATGAACCAATCATTGAACAACCCGAGGATCAACTGCCAGAGTAGGTTAACTCTATCCACACCATACCGGGTCAAGCATACTATAATCCAGATCAACCAAGAAACCACCCTAGATTTCAGTATGGGAATCCCACAAGAACTACCAACCCGCAACACCAAAAACAAGGTGGGTCTTCTAATAGACCACCACCTGGATTCCAGAGCAGTTATAGATGAAACCAAGGAAACTATAGAGGTGGGTTTCAAAGATTTGCCTACCCAAGAAATTCTTCTTCATACTATCAATACATCCACCCTCCATTGCACCCTCAATTGAAACAACCCCATTTAACACAACCACAAAATCAACAACTTCAGTTGCCAGCACCTCAACAACAACAACCTTAAGGGCAGCAATAAAAGAATACCCCACCTCCACCAAAAAATGAGTTATCTCTGATAAGGAAAATGTTGCAATCTCAACAGACCATGCTTGCCAACCATTAGGCTCAACAGAAAGCTTTAGAGACCCAACTGGAACAAATTGCAGCTCAATTGAAACCTCCAGTGGGTACTTTCGCAGGTCAGCCAGAAATAAATCGGAGACATGATCAACACAGACTTGAACAACTGAATGCAGTTACCACAAGGTCTGGTCATGTTCTTACTGACGCTACCAAAGTCATTCAGGAAGACGAAGATACAGATGGAATCATCCCAACTATAAGCACAAATCAAGAGGTTGAAAAGGAGAAGGAAAAAGAACTAGTTCCCAAGGAACCAGAGGTCCCACCATACAAGCCCAGGATACCCTACCCAGGAAGATTGAGGGGGACTAAACTGGATTCTAGATTCCAAAAGTTTAAGGAAGCAATGAAGAAGCTATATGTTGATATTCCGTTCCTTGACCTCTCTCTGAAATTCTAGCTTGGTCTAAATATCTAAAGACTTTTCTATCAAAGAAATACATGACTGAAGAACATGAGACAATCAAATTAGCTTAGACTACTTCTGACATCATTCTCAACAAAATGCCGAAAAAACAAAAGGACCCTATCTCCTTTGGCATCCAATGTTCTATAGGAAACACCTCTTGTGAGAAAGGATTAGCTGATTTTGGGGCCAGCATATCTATCATGCCCTTTTCTATGTGTAAAAGATTGTGCTTTACTAATTTTCTTCCCACAACAATGACAATCCAGCTGGCTGATTCTACCATTACCGCACCTTTGGGAATTATTGAAGATATCCCAGTGAGAGTAGGAAGAGACTCCTATGTCCCTTGTGATTTTGTTGTCATGGACATTAAAGAAGATCTGAGGTATCCAATAATATTCTACATACCTTTCCTCGTGACAGCCAGAGCACTAATTGATGTCGAAAGCTGGCTCAATTACCTTAAGGTTGGGGAAAGAAACTGTACAATTCAGGGTCTTTCACAGCCTTAAAAGTTCTAGCATCTATGAAGAAGTATTTCTTCTTGAGGCAATAGATAAAATGTCCCAGCTGAAGCAAGAAACTCCTAAACCATCTGATGCTCTGGAAGACGTCTTAATGAATCCAGAAGCCGAATTTTCAACCGATGAACTAGTTCAACAATGTCTGCAATACCTAGAACAAGCCGAAGAAGTTCCAGAAGCTAATTTTAAGGAGTTGAAATCTGTCACCACTCTGGAGACTATTGAAGTGCCCAAGGCACCTGAAATGAAAGTCCTTCCAGCTGGACTCAAGCATATCTTTCTAGACGAAGAAAAACGATGTCCAGTCATTATCAGTTCCACTCTGATAGATGACCAGGAAGAAAGACTTCTTGTTAAATTAATAAAGCACAAGAAAGCCATTGGATATAAGATGACCGATCTAACCGGGGTAAATCTAGCTTTGTGCATGCACAAATTACCTATGGTGGAAGAATTTAAACCATCACGGGAGCACCAGAGGAAGCTAAACTCGAATCTCAAAGAGGTAGTTCGCCTCGAGGTTCTAAAACTACTAAAAGCTGGTATTATCTATCCAATTTCTGACTCTCAATGGGTAAGTCCGGTTCAAGTGATCCCTAAAAAGGGGGGAACCACTATTGTTTTGAATGATAAAAATGAACTGGTACTCACTCGGACAGCTACCAGATGTAGGATGTGCATCGACTATAGGAAATTGAACAAGGCAACAAGGAAAGATCACTTTCCTTTACCTTTTATTGACAAAGTTCTTGAACGTCTAGCTCACTAGAAATTCTTTTGCTATTTTGATGGCTACTCAGGGTTTTATCAAATTCCGATACACCCTAAAGATCAAGAAAAGATAACGTTTACCTACCCTTTTGGAACCTATGCCTTCAGAAGGATGCCCTTTGGGCTATGTAATGCACCCGCTACATTCCAGAGGTGTATGTATGTCATATTTGTAGGTTTAACCGAATCTATCATGGAGGTGTTCATGGATGACTTCTCAGTCTATGGAGATTTCTTCAACAATTGTCTGCTTAATCTCAGTAAAGTGCTACAAAGATGCGAGGAAACAAATCTGATCCTTAATTGGGAAAAATGTCACTTCATGGTAACAGAAGGTGTTGTCCTTGGGCATCAGGTGAGTGAACGAGGGATTGAAGTAGACAAAGAAAAAATAGATGTCATCTCAAAGTTGTCACCACCAAAAGACATCAGAGGAGTACAAACTTTCCTGGGCCATGTGGGATTTTACCGAAGATTCATCAAAGACTTTTCAAAAATAGACAAACCTATGACTACCCTGTTAACCAAGGATGTGGACTTCAATTTTGATCAAGAATCTCTACACAACTTCAAGACCCTAAAGAACGCTTTAGTCTCTGTGCCTATACTAAGAGCTCTTGATTGGTCACAACCCTTTGAGATAATGTGTGATGCCAGTGACTACTCTATAGGAGCAGTACTAGGGCAGAGGATAGATAAGAAGCCCTATGTGATATATTACACATCAAAGATGCTTGATGAAGCTCAAAAGAACTATACAACTACAGAAAAAGAGTTTTTGATAGTCATTTATGCCTTTGAGAAATTTTGTTCTTACTTGATCGGATCAAAGGTCATAGTTTACACAGATCATTCAACAATAAAATATCTAATTCAGAAACAAGACACCAAACCTAGACTTGTTCGCTGGGTGCTGATGCTTCAAGAATTTGACCTGGAAATAAAGGACAAAAGTGGGGTGGAAAATGTTGTCGCCGATCACTTGAGTCACATTGAGGCTCAAGATGAAGACAATATACCTATACACGACTCTCTACTTGATGACCAACTCATGAAGGTCACCACTGGATTCCCCTGGTACGCCGACATAGTAAATTATCTAGCTACGGGAATTGTCCATCCTTCTGCTTCCTATCATGATAGAAAGAAATTTTCCATGACGTCAAGCAGTACTTCTGGGATGAACCATACCTCTTCCGCTTATGTGCAGATGGATTATTCTGTCATTGCCTTCCCGAAGAAGAAATTACTCCAATCTTGGAACACTGTCATTCTGGCCCCATTGGAGGGCACATGAGTTCAAAGAAGACTTCTCTTAAAGTCTTACAGTCTGGTTTCTTCTGGCCTACAATAGTAAAAGATGCACATGAATTTGTACAATCATGTGGTCAATGTCAACTCTCTAGAGGGATATCCAAGCAGAACGAAATGCCACTAACTCTGTAGTAGGAAATTGAACTCTTCGATATATGGGGAGTGGACTATATGGGTCCATTTCCCTCATCATATGGATTCTCCTATATATTGGTTGTTGTGGATTATGTATCCAAATGGGTAGAAGCTATACCTACTGTATCTTGTGATTCTAAGCCGGTTATTAAGCTGTTCAAGGATATTATTTTCCCTAGATTCGGAGTTCCTAGAATAGTCATATCTGACGGAGGGCTACATTTCTTAGAACGTAGTTTTGAAGCACTTCTGCGAAAATACGGAGTAAAACACAAGGTCGCCACACCTTATCATCCGCAGACAAGCTGTCAAGTTGAAGTCTCAAACAGACAAGTGAAAGTTATTTTAGATAAGATTGTCAATAGAAACCGTACAGACTGGTCCACCAAGCTTCCTGATGCTCTTTGGGCATATCGTACTGCTTACAAGACACCAGTAAAAACAATTCCGTTCCGTTTGGTGTATGGAAAGTCATGCCATCTTCCAGTCGAACTAGAACACAAGGCTTGGTGCACCATTAAACAGTTGAATTTCAATTTCAAAAGTGTTGGCGAATACATACAACTTCAATTACAAGAACTTGAAGAACTAAGAATGTCTGCTTACCATAATACCAGGATTTACAAAGAGAAAAATAAGATGTGGCATGATGGCCACCTTAAAAGAAAAGATATCATCATCGGAGACAAGTTCCTTCTTTTCAATTCCAGGCTCAAAATGTCTCTCGGGAAACTCCGCACAAAGTGGTCCAGACCGTTCACTATCAAACACATCTACCCAACTGGAGCTGTCATCATCCTTGATGACAATGGAGGAGAAAGGACTGTTAATGGCCACATACTAAAGAGATACTATACTCTAGCCGATAAAACTCCAAGACAAACCATTGACATTCATGACCCCACTGCATCGACCTGATCAAGCCAGAATCTCATTGAGCCAGCGACGTAAAACCAAAGCGCTACTTGGGAGGCAACCCAAGAACTGAGTATCACCTTTCTTTTTCGTTTCAAAAAATATAAAAATTAATATAACCAACCAAAATAGATATAAAAATATAAAAATCAATAACATAAATAATTTTACCCAAATGTTCTTGAAACTGTTTGGTCCTCTCAGTTTTGAAACCGTTTGGACCCAAACAGTCTTGAAACTATTTGGTCCTCTCAGTCTTGAAATCATTTGGATCCAAACGGTCTTGAAACCGTTTGGATCCAAATGGTCTTGAAACCATTTGGTCCTCTCGGTTTTGAAACTATTTGAAACCAAACGGTCTCGAAACCATTTGACTAAAAAAAATTACGAGAAGCACCCCCTATCTATAAATATAACCCTAAAACCTCTCTTTTCACTTCTTCAATTCTCAAAACTCTCTTGCGTGACCCTGTTCCATTCCTTCTGCTCTCTTCTCCCTTGCGTGAGCTGACTCTTAGTTCTTTGCTCTCGCACGACCCAAGCTCCGCCACTGCCTCCGATCATGCTCCTTCTTCGCGTCGCAGATCCACCTTCCCATTCACACTTGTGACAGCAGCCCCATTCTTCATCTCTACCGACTCTGCAACAACCATCACCGCAACCATTACAGTTAGGTAGATGACGATCACAATCATCATCATCATCACCGCTATCACCACCGCTGACGCTTTCGTTGTTGCCGCCGCTTCGCCTTCATTGCCATTGATGCATTTGTCGTCGCCACTATTTCACCTTCTTTGTGATTTCACTCTTAACGGTTTTCATCCTCACGGTTTCACCCTCGCAGTTTTCATCCTTTCGATTTCACTCTTAACAGTTTTCATCCTCGCGGTTTCACTCTTAACAATTTTCATCCTCACGATTTCACTCTTAACGGTCTTCATCCTCGCGGTTTCATCCTTAACGGTTTTCATCCTCGTGGTTTCACCCTCGCAGTTTTCATCCTCGTGGTTTCACGCTCACGGTTCCCCCTCACAGTCTTGAAAACCACATGGACTCTTGTGGTCTTGAAAACTGTTTGATCTCTTCGCAGTTTCATTCTTAACGTTTTTATTCTCGCGGTTCTACCCCTCGCAGTTCCGCTCTTCTCGATCTTGACAATGCATGAATCCTTCACAGTTTCAAAACCATGTGACCTCTTCACAGTTTTAAGACCGTGAAGCTTGCACCATCTTGCAATATTTTAAAAATCCATACAATAATTCCATTAGCACTAAATTTCAACCTTTTCTAATATATGATATCTTGTTAAATTTACAGAATGGCCTCACCTGCAAAAGAAGTTGTTGAAGCCCACCTCTGGATCATGGAGCAGTTGTTGGAGTGCCGGAATAATCTCCAACACATCATTGACCTCTGCACAAAAATAGGCAAAACTCTAGTTGACCTGCCCAAGGTCATAATGACCTTGAGCGCATCAACAAATGTCTAGCAAAGGACCCAGTCGAGGACATCGAAGATTCCTCATCCACCGATGAAGGTTATGACTACACACCAAACTCGGATGAGGAATCTCCATCCACCAAGTCAAAGGGGAAGCGGAAGTCCCAGGAGGTTATTTAGGAAAGGCCTACCAAAAGATGGGCAAGGAAGCAAGTCCAGCCCACAACCGCAAGAGAACAAATCCTGGCAGGACACGCTACTCCTCCTGCTGCCACCACTACAGCAGCAACAACAGTTGATCTGTATATTCAACACCTACAAGCTGGTGACAAAATTATGTGACCAACAAAGTATGTATGATCCAACATACTAAAAAAGATGGGCATCTATGATAGAGTTCTTGCCTTTCTCGACGAGGCTAATCTTTCAAAACTCTGCTTCGTCGCTGAAAATTCTTACCTTGAGCCCACACTGGAATTCTTTACCTACCTTACCAAAGAACCAGTGGAGGCCATGGACAAATCAAGAGATGAAGGTGAACGCAGGCTTGTAACCTCACTTTTCGGGAATAAGGTTACACTGACTAAAAACCTGTTGAACAAAATCTTCACTGACAACCCAGACCAGCTGAAGAAGGATATGACAGTAGGTCTGGATCACCCACAATTCAACAGGCACTTTTTCTGGAAATCATTGACTGGAATCCCCAATCATGATTCCAAGACCTGCAAAGCCTCCAGCATTCATTCTGACCTGGTGTGAACTCTACATAGAATAATAAAAAGCACACTATTCCCTAGAATAGAAAGTGGGAATGTTCTCATTTTGGACCTCTTCATACTATGGTCCATCCTAAAGGGGCAGTCGGTCAATATCAGACGACACTTGATACATAAACACACATCTTATGCCCTCAGGAAGGAAATCTACATGGGTGGTCACGTCACATCAATCCTGAAGTATCTCAAGATGGACATACCACTTCAAAGATGTACTTTGATAAAGGGTGACAACTTAACAAATGAGAATATTATAAAAAACACCTATATCATAAAGGAGAAGGATGCAAAACTCCACTATGTCTTCTACCCAACTGTCAAAGCATCCAAGATGCTGCTACCACTTCCCGAACTAGTAGATTATGATAAAGACAAATAACTGTTCACTGAAGAGGACCTTGCTACCCTGCTAGCCTCCGTAAAAGGGAAGGATAAACAAGCATCAGAAGGGCAAATGGAGCACAGTGCTACTGACCCCACAACTAAATCAAAGAAAATTCCGGTGGCATGGCCGTCCAAACTACGCATACAAAAGCAGCAATCAGAGACACCCACCTACAAGATCACCCCAGGAACAGAGCACCCCCACAATGCAGAAACCATTGTGAATCCAACACCAGACCCCTTCATCCTGGATTTGAATGTTGGGATCACCTCTACAACCACCCCCACCACCCTAGGGATAGAAGGGTCGAGACCTCTATCCTCCACCACTCTGCCATCTTCCACCCTTCCGGTATCTACCACTCTTCCACCATTTTCCACAATCATACCCACCACAATTCCTTTCCCCACAACCACTTCACCCACATCTTCCGCCTCATTCATTTTCTCCTCGAGTGAGCCATTTTTCACCCCAACCCCAATGTCACATTCACCTCTACCAGCTCCCCCCGGCATTCTCGGTTACACCTATCATATCCAAGATGTTGCCACCTTTATCATCCGCCACCACCCCGATACCGCTGGTGACTCCCTCTACAATCGCCATGCAATTTGTGGCCCATCAATTGTGTCTCTCTCGTAAGGCACCACCACCCTTTCACCTAGACCCCAGCCATCCCACCCATCCACCACTGGGGTCCCATTTTCACAAGTCAGAGAGGCATTTGAATGTCAATTTGATGCTATTCGAACTCTCCTCTCTGACCCTTCTAACATCTTACAATCTATTTTTTCTTGTGTGCAGGGGCTTTCCATGCACGTATCCAACATCGAAAAATAGACTGATGCCTTACCGGACCTTCTCACAAGCATTCAACAATGACGAGAAGCAGCGGTCCAGCAAGTCAACCGCATTGACGATCGCTTCCAAACCCTGTTGGAGTTGATGCTTAGTATGAAACGCCAATAAGAAGCATTGGTCCAGCAAGTCGATAGCGTCTCCAAGAAAACTCAACCTTTGCTTGAGACCCTCAGAGAGCTTCAGCAGCAACAAGTTGCACTGAGCACTGGTGTGTTTCCGCTAGAGGTACAACACACTAGCCAATTTTACCCGACTAGATGCGCCCCACGAGGTCGGAACACACATGATGGGAATTTTCTTTCGAAATTTATAATCCTAACTTAACACCTACTCACACTAAAACACTACACTCGCAAGCGCACGGGGTCGTGTCGTAGTATAGGTAAGCGGAAAGTATAGGGTCGATCCATAGGGAAAAGAGGGGGCACTAGAGCTAGATTTACTTTTGCTAGGTTCCTACTGCGGAGACTAGGGTTAAGGGTTTAAAGGTGACTTTGATTGTTAAACTATTATGAACAAGCAAGCAATTAAAGGCAAGAATGAAATCTATGTTAACCCTAGGTTAGATTAAGACTAAGCAAGCAAGGAAAGACTGAGCTAGGTATGAAAAGGCAAGTTACACTAAGGCAAGCAAGAGAGAAGCAAAAGAGCAATTAAAGAGATAAGCTAGCATGAACAAGACAAGAGCAAAGCAAGAAGCTAACTAAGCAAGGAAATAACTAATTAAGCTAAGCAAGCACAAAACTAGGGTTTCAAGCAGTAAAGAGATGTGTGGGCTGTTTAGGGGTACGAACTTATCACTTAAGTTGGGGGTGACATATGAAAATTATGATTCCATTTAGATTATCCAAACCAAACAACAAGTTAGAGTCTAATGAATTAATCTAAGCTACTAACTGGCCATGGATATGCTAGGTTGTGTATAGGGGAACTAGTCCCTAACACCCCCTTACTACCCTTATGAGGCTCAATTGGGTTAGGGATTAGGTACAATTCAATTAGAGTCTAATCAAGTCTAGGTTTCTAGATTAGCATTCCTAGGGCAATTAGGGGCCGAGGGTAGTAATGGGGAGGTGAGATTAGGGTTTTGGACCCCAATTCCCCCACATTCTAGCCTTGAGAAGGATCCATGCTAATTGCACTAGAATTACCTAATCTAGCTACTTAGATCTCTCACTTAGGTTTAGGGAGATTGATTAAGATTTAGGAATATGGGAGGCAACCTAGGGATCCAAGAATTGGACCTAGGGGCAAATCCCAAAATTCACACATATAAGCAATTTGCCTAAATTCCTAGGTGATTCCACACACAAACCAACAAGCAATCCATGGAGAATGAGATGCAAATAGAATATAATCATTAACAAATGAAATTACAACATTTACATGTCATTTTCCCCTAACATGGTATCAAAGTAACATAATTTCCCCCAAACAGCCCACCCACAAGGGCCTAGCTACTCATAGAAATAGAAAATACAAAAAGAGAGAAGAAAGAGATAGAAGTGGCCATGGAGCTCGAAGTAGTGGCTGAAATCCTCCTCTCCAACAGCTGCAGGTCGTCCTCCTCCCTCCTCCAGGGTGCAAGGGTGAAGAATGAAGGGGATTATGGGTAGGAACTAGTCTAAAATAGTGATTTGGTGGTGGAAATGGTGAAATGGAGTGGAATGGAGGTGAAAATGGAATGGAATGTGGTGGATGGTGATTTGGGGAGTTAGGAGGTGGTGGAAGGTAGATAACCTCATGCCCCAGCCTCCACCTAGGTATATATAGGTGTCTAGGGGGTCTAGGGTTAAGTTACGGGTAAAATGGGGAAAGCAGTGGAAAAGTGGGTGGATTTTGTGAGTAGCACGGCCGTGGTGGATGGGCACGGTCGTGGTGGGTAGGGTAGACCACAACCATGGTGGATGGGCACGATCGTGGGAATTAAAATGTGGAGATCATAGGGATATGTACATGGATGGCCACGGCCGTGGGGGGTCACCACGGTCGTGGTGGGAACCTATGGCCACGGGCATGTTGATCACCACGGTCGTTTTGGCCATTTTCATCAATTTATGAGAGTTTTAGTGATTTTTGTGCTTGGGGCATGTCCACCACGACTGTGGTGGGATACCACGATCTTTTTGGTGTCTCTCCCATGCATTTGAGCTTTGAACTTGATCATCCATGGAAGGTATTACTTTAAAACATTCTTTGACCACTTGGGGTAGGTTGGGAGTGGTTTTAGCCTCATTTTGGGCTCCTCCAAGCCTGAGGAAACCCTAGATTGGACCATCCTATTTTCATGCCATCAAGTAGTGGACAAAGTACCTATAAAACATGCAAAAAGCTTCCATAAGTTCATTTGATAGAAATAAGCATATTGGGGGAAATAACATGTAATCTAGCAAGTATAGATGTGATTGAAATGAAATATGACACAAGATGAAGCCCTAAAATAGGGCTGAATCACCACCCCAAACTTGAAACATACTTGTCCTCAAGTATGCTCCAACTCAATCTCTCTACAAACTTTTCATAGTTAAGACATGACAAATGCAATGTAAAAGATGATTATCGCTGAATGGGATCAAAGATGACTAAGTGCATGCATTTCACCTCTCTCCTCTCCTACTTTCACAAACCAATCATGAAAAGAACACAAAGCATATGAACTTCAAATATAGCGCATAGAATACACAAGTTATCCATATTTCTTCCATAAAGTTCTGGGTAAACCATTTCATGGTGGTGTTAATCAAGAATGACTAGGAGTGTTGTTTCACATTCATGCATTCAATCTTATATTTCAAATCACACCAAATGACCCACATGGCTGCCGAAAAGGGCAAAATGAGCTAATTTTGATGCTTCTTAGCTCAATGGGTATGAAAATGGAAGAAAGGGTTGTGGTAAGATTTTTGGAGTGTTTTTACACACTCATCTTTTCTTTATTTGAATGCTCTTAAACATGAGCATCCTTTTATTTTCTTTTTCTTTTTTTTCCTTTTCTTTTTTTCTTGCCCTTGGTGTAGATAGGGCATATGGTGGATAGAGTGATGCGGAGAGATGGAGATGTGGCCACCCCAAACTTTTAGAGGTGGACACGGTTGATATGTGCACTTTGGCATCCTTTCATGAGGCGAAGGGGTAAGAAGATGGTGAGTGAAAAGTCAGGTCAAAGAGGGGTCATAGGTATGATTCTCCACATAAGACATCCTGCATGAAAATTAATCAAATACTTCATCCTAGATATCACACCACATGAATGAACAAGATGAAATTGATATATCAATCAAGTGATTCTACAAACACTAAGCGTTCAAAGCTTGCTCAACTTCACAATTCAGCCAAATCAATCACAACCATAAGAGAGGTGATTCACATATAAAAAGTCAAACATTGATACCACTTAGCAACAAACAATGATAAGTCACTTGCATTTGTCAAAGGGCATCATTTTTAATCCAAAATGTAGAAATTGGATTGAAACACACTTTTAGATAAGAAATCTAAAATTTGGGCAAAATTGGCCAAAACGGTGCCAAGTTGCCTTCAATCACATCTAAACTCTATATTATTGAACTTAAAGCAGTAAACAAGAAAATACTAGCTATAACATGCAAGAATTACCAAAAATCTACATGACATGCAATGCATGACAAAAAGAGCGATTTTTTTGAAAATTACGCAAAAATGGCAGGAATGTAAACTACATGGCATGCAAGGATGCAAAGAAGTAAAGAAAATCCACACTAGATAGATCAAAAGCAAACAAAAATCATGTCACTCTGGTAATCAAAATGATAGAATGAGATATGTGGTGCATACCGCCCTACCACCCCAAACTTTTGAATCATGCTGTCCTCAACATGAAACTAGAGCTTAGGGATAGTAGGGTGAAGATCATGACTGGTGTGGAGTGTCAGAATGTAGGTCACCCTGTTGTGGCTGGTGGTCGACCCTCGCCATGGTCGTGGTTGATCATCACGGTCGTGGCCACTCCTCTTCAACACGGTCGTGGCGGGTGGCCACGACCGTGGCCAATCTTCTAAAAATATTGTAACTTCAGCCAACTTGATGTAATAATTTCCACGGCCGTGCTTGGCCACATGTGCCTCGATTGTGGTCAAACTCCACGGTCGTGGCGAGGGTGCTCCTATAGTTTTCTCACTTCAAGAACTTGAATTTTACTTTTATTTATTATTTTGCCACATATTTGATTTAAAGACCATGCCCTGTTTCTATACCCTCTCTCTATTGTCTAGCACCTGCCTCATCATCAAAACTCAAAACAAAACTATCAAGCACAAGCATGCGTGTGTGTTTGTGTTTTCTTAGAAAGTGTAAAAGCAAAGAAAAAGTATCAAAATTTAAGTTTGGGTGAAAAAATCCCAAACCTTGGTGGGTTGCCTCCTACAAGCGCTAAGTTTCATGCCTTCAGCTGGGCTTGTTGTTCTTTCACCATCAACCATGGTCCAAAAACAAAATGTTTTCACCCCCATCATAAGCAATCGTCTCAAATGCTTTCCTTGAATAATCTTCCTCCCAAGGGTCATGCGAGCTTTGTAAGTATTTTTTAGCAATTCTCTCTCCTTGGGGATCATCATCATAGATCTTAATCAGCCTTAAGACCCTAAAAAATCTCATGCCATAGGTTTTCTCTCTCTTGAGGAATGGGTCTTCATAGGCACCAAAGAGAGGGGTCTCAATCATATCCATTTGCAAAGTAGGGGGAGCATGTGATAGTTGTGGTGGTGGCATCAGTGTTGATGGGCGTTGGACTTTAGGTGGAGGAGGGCATTGAGGTTGGAAGGTGAATTGGTAGGAGGGTTGTGGTGATGGAGGTGGTAGAATTAATTGAGGGTGCAAGGTGAACTGGTAGGAGGGTTGTGGCAATGGAGGTGGTGGTAGTGTGTAAGGCTTAGGATAGCATTGGAAGTAGGGTAGTGGAGGAGGGAATTGAGGTTGGAAAGTGATGTTGTGGGAAGGTTGCGACAATGGAGGTGGTGGATGTGTGTAAGGCTTAGGATAACCTTGGAGGTAGGGTGGTGGAGGAAATGGATGGGTTTGTGCATTTTGGCCTTCCATCTTGTCTTCTCCGAGTGGCTTGTCACATGAACAAGGCACAACCAAATAAAAGAATGCAAGTTAGCAAACCAATATACACAAAGAATACAAAGAGTAATGAATAAAGAATAGCAATGGTGAGGGCAGTAGGAAAAGTCAAAGCAAAACTAACTAGCTAGGCCGAACGTCTCTAATCCTCGGCAATGGCTCCAAAAAGCTTGGTGCATTTCCGCTAGAGGTGCAACACACTAGCCGATTTGACCCGACTAGATGCACCCCACGAGGTCGGAACACACATGATGGGAATTTGCTTTCAAAATTTATAATCCTAACTTAACACCTACTCACACTAAAACACTACACCCGCAAGCGCACGGGGTCGTGTCTTAGTATAGGTAAGCGACAAGTATAGGGTCGATCCACAGGGAAAAGAGGGGGCACTAGAGCTAGATTTAGTTTTGCTAGGTACCTACTGCGGACTAGGGTTAAGGGTTTAAAGGTGATTTTGATTGTTAAACTATTATGAACAAGCAAGCAATTAAAGGCAAGAATGAATTCTATGTTAACCCTAGGTTAGATTAAGACTAAGCAAGCAAGGAAAGACTGAGCTAGGTATGAAAAGGCAAGTTACACTAAGGCAAGCAAGAGAGAAGAAAAAGAGAAATTAAAGAGCTAATCTAGCATGAACAAGACAAGAGCAAAGCAAGAAGCTAACTAAGCAAGGAAAGAACTAATTAAGCTAAGCAAGCATAAAAATAGGGTTTCAAGCAGTAAAAAGATGTGTGGGCTGTTTAGGGGTCTGAACTTATCACTTAAGTTGGGGGTGACATATGAACATTATGATTCCATTTAGATTATCCAAACCAAACAACAAGTTAGAGTCTAATGAATTAACCTAAGCTACTAACTGGCCATGGATATGCTAGGTTGTGTATAGGGAACTAGTCCCTAACACCCCCTACTACTCTTACAAGGCTCAATTGGGTTAGGGATTAGGTACAATTCAATTAGAGTCTAATCAAGTCTAGGTTTCTAGATTAGGCATTCCTAGGGCAATTAGGGGCCGAGGGTAGTAATGGGGAGGTGAGATTAGGGTTTTGGATCACAATTCCCCCACATTCTAGCCTTGAGAAGGCTCCATGCTAATTGCACTAGAATTACCTAATCTAGATACTTAGATCTCTCACTTAGGTTTAGGGAGATTGATTAAGATGTAGGAAGATGGGAGGCAACCTAGGGATCCAAGAATTAGACCTAGGGGCAAATCCCAAAATTCACACATATAAACAATTTGCCTAAATTCCTAGGTGATTCCACACACAAACCAAGAAGCAATCCATGGAGAATGAGATGAAAATAGAATATAATCATTAACAAATGAAATTACAACATTTACATGTCATTTCCCCCCAACATGGTATCAAAGTAACATAATTTCCCCCAAACAGCCCACCCATAGGGGCCTAGCTACTCATAAAAATGGAAAATACAAAAAGAGAGAAGAAAGAGATAGAGGTGGGCATGGAGCTCAAAGTAGTGGATGAAATCCTCCTCTCCAGCAGCTGCAGGTCATCCTCCTCCCTCCTCCAGGGTGCAAGGGTGAAGAATGAAGGGGATTATGGGTAGGAACTAGTCTAAAATAGTGATTTGGTGGTGGAAATGGTGAAATGGAGTGGAATGGAGGTGAAGATGGAGTGGAATGTGGTGGATGGCGATTTGGGGAGCTAGGAGGTGGTGGAAGGTAGCTAACCTTTTGCCCCAGCCGCCACCTAGGTATATATAGGTGTCTAGGGGGTCTAGGGTTAAGTTAGGGGTAAAATGGGGAAAGTAGTGGAAAAGTGGGTGGATTTTGTGAGTAGCACGACCGTGGTGGATGGGCACGGTCATGGTGGGTAGGGTAGACCACAACCATGGTGGATGGGCATGGTTGTGGGAATTAAAATGTGGAGATCACAGGGATATGTACATGGATGGCCACGGCCGTGGGGGGTCACCATGGTCGTGGTGGGAACCTATGGCCACGGGCATGTTGATCACCACGGTCGTTTTGGCCATTTTCATCAATTTATGGGAGTTTTAGTGATTTTTTGTGCTTGAGGCATGTCCACCATGACCGTGGTGGGATACCACAGTCGTTTTGGTGTCTCTCCCATGCATTTGAGCTTTGAACTTGATCATCCATGGAAGGTATTACTTCAAAACATTCTTTGACCACTTGGGGTAGGTTAGGAGTGGTTTTGGCCTCATTTTGGGATCCTCCAAGCCTGAGGAAACCCTAGATTGGACCATCCTCTTTCCATGCCATCAAGTAGTGGATAAAGTACCTATAAAACATGCAACAAGCCTCCATAAGTGCATTTGATAGAAATAAGCATATTGGGGAAAATAACATGTAATATAGCAAGTATAGATGTGATTGAAATGCAATATGACACAAGATGAAGCCCTAAAATAGGGCTGAATCACCACACCAAACTTGAAACATACTTGTCCTCAAGTATGCTCCAACTCAATCTCTCTACAAACTTTTCAGAGTCAAGACATGGAAAATGCAATGTAAAAGATGATTATCGCTGAATGGGATCAAAGATGACTAAGTGCATGCATTTCACCTCTCTCCTCTCCTACTTTCACAAACCAATCATGAAAAGAGCACAAAGCATATGAACTTCAAATATAGCGCATAGAATACACAAGTTATCCATATTTCTTCCATAAAGTTCCGGGTAAACCATTTCATGGTGGCGTTAATCAAGAATGACTAGGAGTGTTGTTTCACATTCATGCATTCAATCTTATATTTCAAATCACACCAAATGACCCACGTGGCTGCGAAAAAGGAAAAAAAATGAGCTAATTTTGATGCTTCTTAGCTCAATGGGTATGAAAATGGAAGAAAGGGTTGTGGTAATATTTTTGGAGTGTTTTTACACCCTCATCTTTTCTTTATTTGAATGCTCTTAAACAGGAGCATCCTTTTTTTCCTTTTCTTTTTTTTCTTGCCCTTGGTGTAGACACGACATATGGTGGATAGAGTGATGTGGAGAGAAGGAGATGTGGCCACCCCAAACTTTTAGAGCTGGCCACGGTTGATATGTGCACTTTGGCATCCTTTCATGAGGTAGAGGGGTAAGAATATGGTGAGTGAAAAGTTGGGTCAAAGAGGGGTCATAGGTATGATTCTCCACATAAGACATCCTGCATGAAAATTAATCCAATACATCATCCTAGATATCACACCATATGAATGAACAAGATGAAATTGATATATCAATCAAGTGATTCTACAAACACTAAGCGTTCAAAGCTTGCTCAACTTCACAATTCAACCAAATCAATCACAACCATAAGAGAGGTTATTCACATATAAAAAGTCAAACATTGATACCACTTAGCAATAAACAATAATAAGTCACTTGTATTTATCAAAGGTCATCATTTTTAATCCAAAAAGTAGAGATTGGGTTGAAACACACTTTTAGACAAGAAATCTAAAATTTGGGCAAAATTGGCCAAAACGGTGCCAAATTACCTTCAATCACATCTAAACTCTATATTATTGAACTTAAAGCAGTAAACAAGCAAATACTAGCTATAACATGCAAGAATTACCGAAAATATACATGATATGCAATGCATGGCAAAAAGAGCAAATTTTTTGAAAATTACGCAAAAATGGCAGGAATGTAAACTACATGGCATGCAAGGATGCAAAGATGTAAACAAAATCCACACTAGATAGATCAAAAGCAAACAAAAATCATGTCAGTAAGGTAATCAAAATGATAGAATGATATATGTGGTGCATACCGCCCTACCACCCCAAACTTTTGAATCATGCTCTCCTCAACATGAAACTAGAGCTAAGGGATAGTAGGGTGAAGATCATGACTGGTGCGGAGCGTCAGAATGTAGGTCACCCTATTGTGGCTGGTGGTCGACCCTCGCCATGGTCGTGGTTGATCGCCACGGTCGTGGCCACTCCTCTTCAACATGGTTGTGGTGGGTGGCCACGGCCGTGGCCAATCTTCTAAAAACACTATAACTTCAGCCAACTTGATGCAATAATTCCCACGGCCGTGGCTGGGTGCCACGGTTTTACTTGGCCACACGTGCCACGATCGTGGTCGAACTCCACGACCGTGGTGAGGGTGCTCCTGTAGGTTTCTCACTTCAAGAACTTGAATTTTACTTTTATTTGTTATTCGGCCACATATTTGATTTAAAGACCATGCCCTGCTTCTATACCCTCTCTCTCTCTATTGTCTAGAACCTTCCTCATCATCAAAACTCAAATGAAAACTAGCAAGCACAAGCGTGCGTGTGTGTTTGTGTTTTCTTGGAAAGTGTAAAAGCAAAGCAAAAGTATCAAAAATTTAAGTTTGGGTGAAAAAATCCCAAACCTAGGTGGGTTGCCTCCGATAAGTGCTAAGTTTCATGCCTTCAGCTGGGCTTGTTGTTCTTTCACCATCAACCATGGTCCAAAAACAAAATGTTTTCACCCCCATCATAAGCAATCATCTCAAATGCTTTCCTTGATTGATCTTCCTCCCAAGGGTCATGCGAGCTTCATAAGTCTTTTTCAGCAATTCTCTCTCCTTGGGGATCATCATCATAGATCTTAATCAGCCTTAAGACCCTCAGAAATCTCATGCCATAGGATTTCTCTCTCTTGAGGAATGAGTCTTCATAGGCACCAAAGAGAGGGTCTCAATCATATCCATTTGCTCATGGGAAGTATGGGGAGCATGTGATAGTTGTGGTGGTAGCATCGGTGTTGATGGCTGTTGGACTTTAGGTGGAGGAGGGCATTGAGGTTGGAAGGTGAATTGGTGGGAGGGTTGTGGTGATGGAGGTGGTAGAATGAATTGAGGGTGGAAGGTGAACTGGTAGGAGGGTTGTGGCAATGGAGGTGGTGGTAGTGTGTAAGTCTTAGGATAGCCTTGGAGGTAGGGTAATGGAGGAGGGAATTGAGGTTGGAAAGTGAAGTTGTGGGAAGGTTGCGACAATGGAGGTGGTGGAGGTGTGTAAGGCTTAGGATAGCCTTGGAGGTAGGGTGGTGGAGGAAATGGATGGGTTTGTGCATTTTGGCCTTCCATCTTGTCTTCTCTGAGTGGCTTATCACATGCACAAGGCACAACCAAATAAAAGAATGCAAGTTAGCAAACCAATATACACAAAGAATACAAAGAGTAATCAATAAAGAATAGCAATGATGAGGGCAGTAGGAAAAGTCAAAGCAAAACTAACTAGCTAGGCCGAACGCCTCTAACCCCCGATAACAGTGCCAAAAACCTTGGTGCGTTTCTGCTACAGGTGCAACACACTAGATGATTTGACCCGACTAGATGTGCCCCACGAGGTCAGAACACACGTGATGGGAATTTGCTTTCAAAATTTATAATCCTAACTTAACACCTACTTGCACTAAAACACTACACCCGCAAACGCATGGGGTCGTGTCGTAGTATAGGTAAGCAGCAAGTATAGGGTCGATCCACAGGGAAAAGAGGGGGCACTAGAGCTAGATTTAGTTTTGCTAGGTTCCTACTGTGGAGACTAGGGTTAAGGTTTTAAAGGTGATTTTGATTGTTAAACTATTATGAACAAGCAAGCAATTAAAGGAGAGAATGAAATCTATGTTAACCCTAGGTTAGATTAAGACTAAGCAAGCAAGGAAAGACTGAGCTAGGTATGAAAAGGCAAGTTGTACTAAAGCAAGCAAGAGAGAAGCAAAATAGCAATTAAAGAGACAAGTTAGCATGAAAAAGACAAGAGCAAAGCAAGAAGCTAACTAAGCAAGGAAAGAACTAATTAAGCTAAGCAAGCACAAAACTAGGGTTTCAAGCAGTAAAGAGATGTGTGGGCTGTTTAGGGGTATGAACTTATCACTTAAGTTGGGGGTGACATATGGACATTATGATTCCATTTAGATTATCTAAACCAAACAACAAGTTAGAGTCTAATGAATTAACGTAAGCTACTAACTGGCCATGGATATGCTAGGTTGTGTATAGGGGAACTAGTCCCTAACACCCCCTACTACTCTTACGAGGCTCAATTGGGTTAGGGATTAGGTACAATTCAATTAGTGTCTAATCAAGTCTAGGTTTCTAGATTAGGCATTCCTAGGGAAATTAGGGGCCGAGGGTGGTAATGGGGAGGTGAGATTAGGGTTTTGGACCCCAATTCCCCAACATTCTAGCCTTGAGAAGGCTCCATGCTAATTGCACTAGAATTACCTAATCGAGCTACTTAGATCTCTTACTTAGGTTTAGGGAGATTGATTAAGATGTAGGAAGATGGTAGGCAACCTAGGGATCTAATAATTGGACCTAGGGGCAAATCCCAAAATTCACACATATAAGCAATTTGCCTAAATTCCTAGGTGATTCCACACACAAACCAACAAGCAATCCATGGAGAATGAGATGCAAATAGAATATAATCATTAAAAAATGAAATTACAACGTTTACATGTCATTTTCCCCCAACATGGTATCAAAGTAACATAATTTCCCCCAAACAGCCCACCCACAGGGGCCTAACTACTCATAGAAATGGAAAATACAAAAATAGAGAAGAAAGAGATAGAGGTGGCCATGGAGCTCAAAGTAGTGGCTAAAATCCTCCTCTCTAGCACCTACAGGTCATCCTCCTCCCTCCTCCAGGGTGCAAGGGTGAAGAATGAAGGGGATTATGGGTAGGAACTAGTCTAAAATAGTGATTTAGTGGTGGAAATGGTGAAATGGAGTGGAATGGAGGTGAAAATGGAGTGGAATGTGGTGGATGTCAATTTGGGGATCTAGGAGGTGGTGGAAGGTAGATAACCTCATGCCCCACCTGCCACCTAGGTATATATAGGTGTCTAGGGGGTCTAGGGTTAAGTTAGGGGTAAAATGGGGAAAGCAGTGGAAAAGTGGGTGGATTTTGTGAGTAGCACGACCGTGGTGGGTCACCACGGTCATGGTGGGTAGGGTGGACCACGACCGTGGTGGATGGGCATAGTCGTGGGAATTAAAATGTGGATATCACAAGGATATGTACATGGATGGCCACGTCCATGGGGTGTCACCACGATCGTGGTGGGAACCTATGGCCACGGGCATGTCGATCACCACAGTCGTTTTGGCCATTTTCATCAATTTCTGGGAGTTTTAGTGATTTTTTGTGCTTGGGGCATGTCCACCATGACTATTTTGGGATACCACGGTCGTTTTGGTGTCTCTCCCATGCATTTGAGATTTGAACTTGATCATCCATGGAAGGTATTTCTTCAAAACATTCTTTAACCACTTGGGGTAGGTTGGGAGTGGTTTTGGTCTCATTTTGGGATCCTCCAAGCCTGAGGAAACCCTAGATTGGACCATCCTCTTTCCATGCCATCAAGTAGTAGACAAAGTACCTGTAAAACATGCAAAAAGCCTCCATAAGTGCATTTGATAGAAATAAGCATATTGGGGGAAATAACATGTAATTTAGCAAGTATAGATGTGATTGAAATGCAATATGACACAAGATGAAGCCCTAAAATAGGGCTGAATCAAGCACGCACATGGATGGAATTGATAGAAAACGTCACACAACTCATCCGCCGCCAAGAGGAGCACTCAAACAAAGAACTCAATCAGCTACGAGCACAAGTGACTGATCTAACATCATGACTCCTCTCTGTCGAAGCAAGATACACATATCTCAAAGAAAGCCACGATGCACTACTCAAAACCCATGAGCATGTGCAAGTGGAACTTGATGAATTACAAGCCATTCATCGGCGGTGCAAGAAAGCAACAACTAAGAAGACAAAAGACAAGGTGGAGGATGATGATGATGACAATGAAGATGATGATGAGGATTTTGACTCCTCGGCTGACTGAAACGCATACAACTCCTCCTCAGATGACCAACCATATGACCCAAGCAATGCTGGGGAGGGCACTAGCCGAGGAGCAGATAACCCATAGAGGGGAGATGGTGGAGACCACAAGGAGGGTGGTAGAAAAGAATCTGAAGACCACCGTGCTTCATACAATACGGACAACATAACAACGTCCTATGTGGACCAATTCTTCAATTTTTCTGCTATGGGCTCTCTGGGGGACATTGCCAAAGATACAACTTTTACTGAGTTTCAACAATGCATACTGGAAACCAGCACTAGCCCACTCGCAGCAGCTTTCACAGAGCAAGCTACAGTCTTTCCCCCAAGACAGGAGGAATCTGATAGAGTGAGTCTCGACACCGATGATCAACTCGACTCTGACTCTGAAGAGAATGAATATCTACCACAATATTTTGATGACAATGAACAAACTTCATTTCCTCCTCCAGAAGACCTTCCCTTGTCGCCACCCCTACCTCACAAGATGCATGACTTGGATCTGGTGGCCATCTCTACATTAGATGTTCAGGACATCTTCGTCTTAAATACTATTATAGATGATGCCAAGGATGGGGGGACATCCTCTATAATAACACAAAGACAAAGTGCAAGCTGACACATGAAGATTTCCATGTTCTTCTACGACGTCAGTCGATGGTGAAGATGGCTATCTTCCGTGTACTGCTTGCTAACACAATAGAGGAATTTTGGAGCCTAAAGAAAAAGCAACCAGTTTTTAATGCTTCACCTGCTCCAGCATTATGCCTATTGGACAAGGACTTACATGCAAAATCTATCGAGCAGCTGCAAACAGGTCTCGCGAGAAAGGCACACTACATCACGATACCTTTCAAAGGTTCTAGCCACTGGCTCCTTATGATCATTGACACTGAGGCCCACGATGCTAAGGTGTACAATTTCTGTGCCAGTGAGCTCAAGGTAGGAAAAATCAACTTCGATGGTTCAGATGCTGGAGAAGCATGATGCATTCCTTTCCAACTTCTCAAAGTCATATGGGCCGCCTTCCCATCTCTTGCACATAGCTGGAACCAACCTTGGTTCAAAATCATTAACCCAACCATTCAAATGCTAGAAGGTTCAGGGGACTGCGCTCTCTGCATAATCAGATTCATTGAAACACTCAACAGACATATCCCCTTTACCGAGCTAGCCACAGATGATATGCATTCCTTACTGGGACATTACGCCATGGAGCTCATTTATGAGAGATGGTTCTTCAAGGACCCGACAATGGTGCATGCCGACGTACCCTGATACTTGTTCTTTGATATCCAACGTCCATAAAAACAACCATTCAGACAAGTTCTAAAGGAGTTGGAACAACAACAACAACAAACCGCCAATGTCCCAGAAAAACAACAATGGGACCCCTACAATTTTGATTTGGAAGAAGATAAGGGGGACACCGATCTATTAACAGGAGCTACCATTAACAGATCATCCAAATATATGGTGCCTCTATCTAATATACAACCAACATTCCCAAACTTTGACCTTGCTGCATACAAGAGTCTTTCAGATAATGAACTCAGACTCATCATGTCTTGGGTATATGCAGAGACCGATGAGCTTGTTTTCCTTGGAAGGGAATATTCTTGTAATGGCAGATGCACTCCGTGAAACCATACAAGTAAAAGGTTCACTATCCGTAAGCGTCATGGCTTCCTACCAATTTCTTCTAGCACCGGACTTGCCTACGATTTACATGGCGTCAACATACCTGAAGGATGATTTACTCGGCTCAAAGAACTTCAGAACCACATAAGCCCTTATTTCATATCTTCAACATATGACTCCAAAGTTCATCCTATTTCCATTCCTTCACTCTGAGCATTGGATGTTGCTGGCAATGAACTTACATAACATAACTACAATTATCTATAATAGTTCTGATAGCCAGTTCGATCTCAACCAGAGGGAGTATGATGTTATAACAAAGATGCCCATGGAATAAGTGGCAAAGGATTGTGCCGAATGACTGCACGATCTTCTCAGCAAACATACAAAGGCATACAACAAAGATCATTTCAAGCACCCCACCTTCTACCACAGATGTCCCCAACAAATCACAGAATCAAACGACTATGGATTTCACGTCCTTTACTGGATGTATACCTTCACCGTTCTTGGCAAATGTGTGGAGGACATGAAGGATGTGGATTATCATGCTTTACAGGGAAAGTTTGCAGTAAATCTTCTCTACTCTTATGGAGCCAACAAGGGTTTAACAGAACCTTGACACCCTTGCCCATGTACTTCTCAACCTATCACCTTGACACTCTGAGGACAAAGTGAGTAATAAGTTGGGGGGGGAGTACACTGGGCAAGGGAAGAGGTATTATATTAAAATTTTCTTTCCTATTCTACCCTTTCATTTACCTTCGTTCTTTCACACAAATCTTTCTTCTTGACATTTAGATTTTCTGATAATTTCTTTAATAGAATAACTTTTGTACATAAGACACTTTCGCTTTGGTAAGGGGACACCCCTAGCTAAGTTGGAGACAAAGTAGTCCTCAGAAGTACTTACATAGTAGCATCTAGGCACGTAATGGCGAATTAATAAATCACCTTCACAACCAGATATCCATGTTTTTGCTTCAATTCTACATCAGACTCTCCACAGGTCAAAACCGTGGCCGAAACAAACCAAACACTCTCAAGGACGGGAGGGAACCAGGTGAAATCCAAATCAAGGAAGCTCGTAAGTGGACTGTCGAGTACGAAACTAGAACAAGTGCATGATGGAAACTCTAGGGAACAATTTTCTTCTTTTCAAAAAGAGGCTTGGCAGCCCAAATAAAATCCCTAAATACCCAATTCCCAAGTCGGTGAGCATATGAATAAAAGCATGAGTGTTGAATAAAAACATGAGAGTTGTGCCATGCATAAGGACTTATATGAAGAACCAATAAAGGTCTTACCCGACCAATACATTCAGCTTCCCTCATGAAGGCATATGTGGCACACCCGGTAGTAAGATCCTAAGGTCCCTAAATATATGAAAAGCTGACAAATGTCTTGCTCGACCGGTACATTCAGCTGACCTCACAAAGGCAAATGTGTAGCACCCGGTAGTAAGACCCTAAAGTTTATATAAACCCTCCCACCTCAAAGGGGGAGTTACACACTAGCCTTCATCCAACCCTCATACCTTTTTAGCTTCCAATAGGAATTTTAAAGAAGTATAAAACTGACTTAGAGTTGAAGACATGCACATTATACGGTCAAGGAAAAGGTGATCCCAATGAGAGTTACGTGACACGGAAGAAACTTGAGGACCACGCAACTCCCGATACCTGAAAGAGACAGAGTAAGTAGAAGCCTCAATGAAAACCTAAGGGGATCTCTGGTATAGAACTGAAGCAAGAGTATGGAAATCTTCACTAAATAAAATTGCCTCGCCACTGCGTGCCTTAGCTCTTTCCATCTTGAGGACAAGCTAGACTCTAAGTTGGGGGGGTGATAACCTCCCATTTTGTGATGTTATCTTACTAGTTTTTCTTAGTTTTCCATACTCTTCCTTAGATAAATTAGATTAAATACTTAACTTTCTAGATTTATTGTAAATATACCAATAGACTGATATTTCTCTTTTCTTCCTACAGATAAACCCAAAAAAATCATGAAAGTTCCCACCCAACCGGTCTCAAGACCGTGAGGACTCAAGCGGTCTTGAGACCGAGGAAGTCTTAACGGTCCCAAGACCTTGAAGAACCCAAACGGTCCCAAGACTGTGAAGAACCCAAATGGCCCCTAGACCGTGAAGAACCCAAATGGTCCCAAGACCGTGAAGAACCCATGAAGAACCCAAACGGTCCCAAGACCGTGAAGAACCCATACGGTCCTAAGACCGTCAAGAACCCAAATGGTCCCAAGACCGTGAAGAACCCAAACGGTCCCAAGACTGTATAAAGACTTATTGATTCAAAGAACGTGTGAAGGCGACTGGTCCCAATACCACGAGGATCCAAACGGTTTCCAAACCATGAGGATCCAAACAATTTTCAAACCATGAGGATCCAAACGGTTTTAAAACCATGAAGATCCAAATGGTCTCGAGACTACTCAAGACCCCCTTTGAAACCTATAAATAAGACCAGAGGGGTCCTCATAAAGTAGGAATTTTGGAGATGCCCAAAGGCTGCCTCATTTGTTCCAGAGCTGTTTCATCCTTCATCCTTCACCCCAAGGCTACCGGTCTAAGATCCACACCCCATCCATAAGCCTATTTTCTCTCTCATCGACATAGAAGGTGAGGAGTGAAGGATTCATCACCAAAGCAACCACGTAGTGTGAAGATAGTTGCTCTCTACTCCAAGGGGTCAACCTTCCTCCTTCCTATGTGGAGATGATGGTTTCCTTCTCTTCTCCTATCTCCTTCTTTGTTCTTGCCATGAGCGAGTAGTTCCATACACTAGGGTGCGGGGAGTAGCCCTGCTACCCATGTTTTCATTTCATGCATTGTAATTCATGAGTGTGCAATAGAGAAATACTATCTTTTCAGTTTGACATCAATCGTTTAATGAATGCTAGTTGCTTGATCACCAACATACGTTACCTATTATCTACTAGTGTGAATTGTCTACGTTTGTGCTTTTAGATTCGATTATCAATTGTATGTTGGTTCTTGACGTATGTAGTCACCATATATCTGTTTTGGTATCTAGGAACACTTTTCAAAGAGTGGAGTAAACTCACCTCCATCGTTGTACTTTCATACTATGAAATGGAATCAGTTGACGTATGGAAGTACAACTTTGATAGGTCGAGGAACGCATTTTGCAAAGGGAGTGATGCAAAGTAAATGACCATTCGGTCGGGGATGGCTGGCATTACAATACTTCCATGTTTCTCGTAGTTGGCTATTTGAAAGAAAGTAAAGTCTACAAAGATACTAAATGATTAGATCCTTTTTGCAAGCCATGTTATTATGATGTATGTTATGATCCATGTGTAGTGGTGGTGAAACTCGATCACATCCTAGTGGTTTTGAAATATTGTTTACAACCTTAACTTTACTTTCCTGCCATTTAATTTACATTTGCATTTTAGTTTAATCATCAACCCAACTCTTCGATCTAAATATCAACTCTTAAGTAGATAAATAGAATTATAACATTTCCCATCTTGTTAAATCCTTAACAAGACCATTGTATCATGAATTCAACCCTCAACTGTACTCTGATAAGACTTCCACATACCTTAGTGTACGTGGGTGAAGATCTTATTCTAGCACACACAAGGCTAAACTTAGAGACTTACTATCTCTAGGATTTTTAGTGGTGCACGCAATTCCACGCAAGTGGAAGCTCCATCATTTTTCATGTACTATAACAATTAGAACGAAGGTCTAGAGCTTGAATAAGATGGTATCACTTTATGAAGTGATATCGGGTTCAAGTATACAAACAAGTACCTCTAACCCGATATGGCTATGTATAAACATCATTTGCATGATATGCTTATGAGTGTATATCTCCTTGCATGATATGGAGATGAAGATTCACACCTTGAACATGATATGGTGTTAACCATACACCTTTTGCATGATAGGAATCCAAGCAAAGACTTTATGCATGATATAAGGTCAAGTATACACTTCAAAGAAATTTATGTGCTAAAACCCTAGTTTGGGTAACCCGATATGAGTAAAATAAACAAGTACCTCTTGCACGATATGATCATGCAATACACACCTGGTACATGATATCTTGAAGCACACATCTTGTGTATGCTATGATTGATTAAGCATACACATATGCATGATATAAGACATGGATTCAAATGCATGGTATAACCCGATATGGTTGAAATACCTTAAACCCAATATGAAATCCAAGATGGGGGTTAACCCAATATGGAGATAGATGATATCTCATACACGATATGATCCACGTCTTATGAACAATATGGAAGATACCCACTTACACCTTATACACGATACAAGTCTAAGACTACACCTCTTACACAATATAGAGATAGTAAGCACTCTAAACAACATAGAGTTGGAAACCCAAGGTGATGGGTAAACCGATACAAGTGGTGAGTGTTACCACGTGGATGATATGATTGATATCCCTTGTATAATGGATTGTGATAAGAGAATTCAATTAGACACCTAGCTTGTCATGTAACTATATGATAGGGCTGATCCTTGAAGGTATAAAGAGGTTATGAGCCTAAGGGTCTACCTAACATGGTAACCCGATATGTTACCCAACATGGAGACCCGACATGATAATCCTGGATGGGAAATTGATATGGTATCTTATATACACCACTTAAATGATGCATGATGAGGCATACACTCTATGCCCGATATGGTGCACACCTTGTGCACGATATGGCACCAAGAACATAGCTTATACCTGATATGGGGTCAAGCATCTAGCTCATACCATATATGAAGTTATCATGAGATGATAAGAACTAAGTGATAGTCAATTTGATATGGGTATACAATATGATGATTAAGGGATACACCCTAAAAAATGAACATGGTGATGTGGTTATACCACATGCTTGATATGGATACACGACATGAAATAATGAATGTATCTTAAAGCATAATATGATAATATACACACATCTTGATACCCGATATGGTAGGGACACTTCAATCATATGTAATTGATTGAGTGGCATATGTTGTGTGTTGTGTTAATTGCAATATAAAAGATGATGAGGTTTGTTAATGATGAACAAATGTTCCTCAAGAGGAGGATTGAACTAACTTAGTAAAAAGTATGATACAATCATTATCCTAATAAGGATAAGAGAGAGACTTTTACATGTGTGATAGACATGTTGATAAGTATGCATTGATACTCCTAATATAAGTGGAGTATGAATTAGGGTTTGATTCTAGATATTATGATCTTGAAACCTTAATTCGTTAATAAGAAGAAAACCCAACCATAATGAAGGGTGATGGTAAACTCTTACAACCCTAATTGATTAAGGTGGAGAAATCCTAACCTTAATAATGGAAAGGATGTACTTTCTTATATCACATGGTGATGATGTAGATAATCCTAACCCTAATAATGGGTAGGATGTATTTTCCCTTGAATGACATAATGATGTCATGTACTACTAGAGTTTATACCATGAAGTGCAAACTTCAAGAAACATGAGATGATGAGCATAGCCTGGAATGAGCTATGATGTTGTGTATGTTACAATTTTAAATGAGCCTTGTGAGCCATGTTAAATAACTGTACAATAAAGTATAATGATTATACATTCTGATATCTTAAAAAGATAAGTTGTTACCTGGTAAGAGGTGACAAGATGCTTATTGAAACCATGTGAGCTATGTGGAATACTTATACAACAAGTTAAATAAATTCCTTGGTCTGAGGACCTAGAGGTAATAATGCTATGTGGTTATCTAAGGGTTTGAATACCCAGATCTAGTAATCATGATGATGATTATGTGGAGGGATGAGAATTCCCAGTGATGTGATAAGGGATTGAGATCCCAAGTGTTATGTATCTAAATGTGTTTTAAAGATTAGAAAAGTACTTGATAGATGTATTACACCTTTCTTTGTAGCATTTGTTTATGATTGATTCTTATAACTTGTTTGATGCTAAAAGAATACTATAATACACTTAATATATCATTAGAAACCATAAAATGTTGCCCTGACCATAGATCCATCAGTGTCAGGATTTGCTGAATGGTGAAATGGGTTTTCCCCGCAGTATAAACTAGAGTGCATATTTTTGAATATGTGGGGGCGTAAGCTTGGACGGCCATGTGTGAGCCAATCCCCTTATGAACTCGAAATAAATGGGGATTTTGCTATATGCCATATTCCAGCTTGAGTGCGAATACAGTCGTAGACTCAGTTGAGCACAGTGAACTGGCCCGTGGCTCAGAGTATGACTATATGCCATGACTTAGTAATTTCATAACTGGGGATGGTTGTTAGTCGATGTTCCCCTAAGAGAGTGCATGTTGCGGCTGTAGCTCTGAGCGAAGATGCCACTATACTTTGACATGCTCTATTTGTTGATTGACGTGATATGTCACTACGAGTGGTCTCGTACTGACCGAGACAGGAGATGTCTTGGCAGCCAACTCTTCCATTGACCTTGTATGGTACCAACTTGTGAGAAGTTTGTGGTCAGTTGGAGCATGAACGGTATACTTCATCTGCAGCTATAGCTCTGAGCAAATATGCCACTATACCTTGGCATGCTCTGTTTGCATATTGACGCGAGATGTCACTACCAGGAGAGGTCTTGGCAGTTGACTCTTCCATTGACCTTGTATGGTACCGACTTGTAAGAAGTTTGTGGTCGGTTGGAGCATGAACGATATACTTCATCTTCTCAGGGCATAAGTGTGATTATAAAATGTAATCAGCCATGTAGTTTATTTGTTTGAGGAATCGAATATGAAAAAAAATGGTTGATATGTAATTCAGTTATACATCTTAGTTGATAGATGTTATTTATATTTCTTTATATTCTTTGTAAAGTAGATAGATGGTTTATTACTCTACCATGGGTAGATGCATCATTTTTCTTAAAGTAAAGAGATTACTTTATTCTATTCATATAGTGATTAACCCTACTTATTAAAATAAAAGAACCCCCGCTCAGTTTTATTATGCTTATCTGTGATAATAATATGGTCGGCAGAGAGTTATATCTCTCACTCAGACAATTGTCTCACCCCGTGGGATCCACAATTTTTTGGTGGATGTGCATGAGGCGGTAGAGACCTTTCTATAGAGGAGGAACAACAGTTGGGGCATGTCTTGTAGATAGAAGTCCTATGTGTTGTCTCTGTACTCTCAGGTCCTTGGAGTTAGTTCGTAATTATTTCATGAACAATCTGAGTTTTTAGCTTGTAAGCCTTGAGGTTTTATTGTTGCTTTAGTATATGTATTGATAGAACAACTACTATATGTTGTCCTCAAGAGGAGATGAAACAATGTTGTATAATGTAAATCATGATATGTATGAGTTTTGGATCTTTTAGTAAGAATTTCCTAGAAGAGGATCTCCTTGAAAAATGGTTTTAGTTTTTAGTGTTTATCGTTAATCCGCTGTTTATGATTATTCTGCACAATTAGTAACTATTTGATTGTCGATTTGGTGATGGTCGTTACAAATTTGGTATCAGAGTTTAAGGTTCGTTGAGTCTACAAATACATAAAACTAAGTTGTTGAGTCTGTTCTAGTGTCCTCCAGTATACCCTATAGTGACTTCTGCTTATGTAGAAGAAAGGGTGAAGTTTAAAAATGACTGGAGAACACGAGGAACACATTGCTAAGAGCAATGTTGTTGCACTAGGAGAGGGTGCAAGGGATCACACAAGAGGATAACGAGTGCATGAGAATTCCCATCTTGACCCAATCAGAATAGAGAATATTGTTTTTATGCTCTTGATGGGCAGGTTAGGAAAACAGTGATGCATATAATTGACTGGATACTAGCATTACAACCTAGGTTACCAGTCCATAATGTAGAAACTTTGGGTTCTGAAAGGGGTCTTGCTTGACATAGTCGTGTTGAAGTAGTGGAAAATGTGGGAAAGATTAACATATGGCGAGAAAATAGACTCTGCCATAAGTATAGACAGATAGTACATCTGTGATGGCAGTGCCCAAGGAGGGGCGATAAGCTGAGAATTAAGGAAAGGTCTCTATAATTCTAGAGACATTTGTCTAGTTGTTCTAAAAAGCCAAAGTTTTTGGTGCCACCATTGCAATAAATGCCTAGTGCACCGGGGTAGTAGTCACTAAGTAAAGGCAAAGGTCCTAACTTTCCACCTATAAGAACTCTTGACTCAGCTTCTACATCGATAATAAGACCGATAAGACCATGGTACGAGGACAAGACATGTTATAGATACAGACATGTTGAGCATACTAAACTCTTTTATTTAAAAAGAAGATAGGAAATGACCCAACAACCAAGGTAGACTCAACAGAGCTTATGAAAGTTACAGTCCAATAGTGTAAAAAGGCAAAAGCAACAACATGAAACAACTAGACTCTATGTGTTGAGTCAACCTGAAATGGTAGATGACTGTGAGGGGTAATAGTCAGATAGAGATTTTTCATTTTGATATGCCTTCTCTTGATTTTATCTGATAAACATAAGAAGGATTGTTGTTATTGACTTCCCTATTGATTGCCCTATGGGGACATAGGGAAGAAATGATGAGAACTAGAATTTGTATTGTAACACCCAGATTTTCATACCATATGAGCGAAAGAATTTTTTTTACTGGGGGTGTCACAAACGTGATTATCATTGCAATGAAAGTAAATGAAACACTTTACATAACTCTCAAACTGATCCATACATAGTTTTTGTCAACAGAAAACAACATCATGTTAAACCATAAAATCTAATCTAATTGACAGCATAACTAGACATAATAAAAAGATGTCAAAACTTCAGATCGTCTAGGTAAATGGCACCCCACAAGGCTGAGCTTGAAATCTTCTAGTGATTTACTTGTTCTTTTGATCCTCAACTACTCCAAATCCTGCAGACATCACGTCCCCAACCATGCATTAGAAAAAATAGTCATTAGAGTAAGTGGCATGAGTATTCTAAAATATACATTGCTAAAGAACTAAAAGATTACAAAAGATTCTTGGACATCATAAATATGAAATGAACATTAAACTCTGATTAAATCTAAAAACATATTATCTCTCATTTCTTAAACTCTTATTTTCTACTCTATCTTTTCAGGAGACCTATACTCTGGGTCTCATGGCCTACACCAAAGTTTCTGGATCATAAATATCTTATCTGAATTTCTCTCATCACAGTCGCGGATGAGATTACATACATGCTCTAATCTTAAGTATCTTTTACTTATGATTTTTATCTATTTGTGGCAACCATTATACAATAATTCCTCCTCTGTTGACACTGAAGTGTCCTCTATGGTGCGGCACACCCTCTGTTGGCACAACGTGCCCTCTGTTGACACCAAAGTTTCTTCTATGGTGCAACACACCCTCTGTTGGCAGAAATGCCCTCTATGACATCCACAATGTCTAGCACAATGCGCCCTCTGAATCGTCCCGGGACTCTCTGGTGAGGACTTATTCTATAATGTATTATGTGAAGGTTTTGAATTAATTATCTTAAGTCTAGTACAACTAAACTCTAAATCTAAACTTATCTGAAACTGAGTACTGAACATGTACATAATTCTAAATCTGAATCTTTACTCTTACATTCTGAACTGAATCTATTACTGAATATGAATATGGATCTCAATTACTACATGATTGAGTTTAGGTCTAAAACCTTTCTCATACATTTTTATTCAATATCTAGCTACTCACACAATGAGTAGTCTAAGTCTGAATCTAGATCTGATATTCTTATTATCTAGATAAACTTTATTATGAAACTCTTATTGAATATAATGACTTACTTACATTTTGACAATAAATATGTGATAAGTGAGTTCAAAGACTTAAGATAAAGAATCTAAATTGAATATAGAAATACTAAGTATACAAAGCATCTTAAGTCAAGTTTATGAAAGTAGCTTAAATATAAAGTATATAAAAATATGAATTTTGACAAGATGATTTAACCTTTATAAAATCTTATTAATTATGATCTTACCCTGAACCTTAATGTTTGCATATGAACTTACATATTAAACCTTAAATACCAAAATAGAAATATTATAAAATATTGTATTACAACTTAATCATAGCTTAATGCATCATCATCATATAATATCATTCTAAACTAATTTTACAATTTATTCTGATCCCAATAGTACCTCTATTCTAAAAATTGGGCCATATCTTAATATGTTCAAAACTTATATTTTTCACATTATAGTTAACTTATAGATATTACTCATTATAAGAAATATGATTAACTTATTAGCTCTTAGATTCTCTACATATATAAGACATCTTAATCTCATATTTCTAATTGAAATCTAAATACAATGTTATATCTATAAATATGAGAAATCCTAATAGCATAATTATACTTTAAGGCTCAATTAAATTATCCCAAATCATCATATAAGTATGGCTATCTCATATCGAAGCTTTATTCATCAATTTAAATCATTTCTAAGTAATCTTATAGAAACATGACTCTTTAACTCTCTCATGGACCTGGTACATGAGTCACAACCATTTTGAGAAAGATATCTCTATTTGAGATTTTGAGCACATGAACTTATGTAATCATAGGAGTATGAGGAAGATCTTACTTATATACCTTTACATTAAAAATCTTAGAACATTGAACCACATAAACCATGAAAGTCTAATGTAAACATATTGAGCTTAAAATACAAATACTCATGGACATGAACCACTTACCTTTATATTGAAGATGTTCTCGATGTAGCCTTGTTTCCTTGATTCACAACATATGTACCTAGTCATCAACAAAATTTATAAGTCCATGTGTAATCTCCTCTCTTCGTTTCTAAATCTCAAACCCCATCATCGTACTCTCCTAGACTGAATTAGGAATCATATTTAACTAAGACTAATTCTGATTTAAAGCATGTTTCATGTTTAAACATTGAATTAAACTTGATTCACACATTATATGACATACACATGTTAATATATTCATTATACCAAAAATATCATATACACTAATATATAAGTATATACCTCATGTACCAAGATTAAACTCCAGACATACTCACATATACTACTCTTACTTACTCATTTATAAAATCAGATGAAAATATAATTATAATAATTTTCCATACTAAATAGGCACATAAAATACATGTTGCCTCACAAATACTCATGATTCATCTTACATAATGGCCACTTAGGCCAAAAAAAAAATACAAATCCAATTATATATGAAACTCCATCAAAACTTTCTGAAAAGTAATCATACAATGTAGTAAGATCATGTATTAAAATATCATGTCATTTCATAATCAGATAATGGGTGAAATACCCAAAATACCTTTTTTAGGTTTTATATCAAAAACCTCAATAAAACTTCATATAATAGAGATCAAGATTTGAAATCATGTTAAGAATATCATAATACACATTCAATAAAATTTGCATGAATTTCTAAATTCGTTTGCTATTTTTAATTGACAAGACATCAATATCATTTAGTTTTGACAACCCAACATATAATAAATAATATACATCCAAATAATATTCCAAAAATATTTTTAAAATATAGTACATTCGAAGAGCTTTCCATAGGTACCTTATTTGATAAATTATGAGTTCTATATCTCTAGATATGAATTTTAGAATTTTACCAAAACTTGGTCAATCTCGGCCGTCAAGATCTGATATGGCGGTCGTGGTCTCATGTGCATCCCAAGCCTAGGGCCGACACTTTCTCCCATCTTCTTCTCCCTAGTGAATCCCCTATTCTAAGATCAGGAACAGAGTATGGCGGCGCCAGTCGTGAGCTCCACGTCCAGGCCATCACCGTGCGAGGTCCAGTTCGCAGCGACTCCGGATGACCGCCCTAGTCTCGGCGACACCATATCTGTGAGCAAGGTGGTCAAAGTTGAAGTTTCTTGGCTCCATGGAACTCATATCCCCCCTCCAACCACCACTCATTCCTCTCCCTTGGTTCTCTCTTGTCTCTCAGTTTCAAGCCCGAACCCTAGAAATGACGGCGTGTCCCCTTGGTCTTCTCAAAACTAGGACATTTATAGCCTTTTCCCCTCTGGATCTTGGGCGAGATCCTTCCTTCCAAAGACTCTGTTTGGGTCCTAAGAATAGAGGCACCGATTCTCTGGTCCGCAGACTACCGTCGGGGTGCCCACTTTTTTTTTATTGTTCTTCTTCTTTTTGATAAAAGTCCAAATATAAGAAATATTTATACAACCCACTCTATAGCTCAGTTTGACTTTAGATTTTGGAGTAAATACTATATTATCACCAATTTCATATGAGCAAGATTTTAAATAAAAACTAGCTATACAAACACTCCAAACATGTCTTTTATATAAAAACATTAGAATTACTAATTTAATTACCTACGCCACTATATACATCACAATCATCTGAAATTTCTCCCACCATATTATATTCTAATTATTATTCTACTAAAATATTTTGAGCATTCATTACGAAATACTTAATACTCAATTTGTACTCCAAGGACCTATTTGTAAAACTTAATTGGTCCAATAGGGCTGGAATTGGGCTCTAGGGCACATGGCCCATCCCTTAGTATTTCAAAGGGTCCATGAGCTTAATTGTATTCCAACTCATGAAAATGTGTCTTCAATCAATATAATTTCTCAATTGAAGCTCATGCATGACAAATGTGATCAATATTTCTTTAGTTACATAACATGAAGACCTAAGCTAGGTCTAAGGCTCAAGCCATGAACTTGACTCATCATATTACATATCCGTCACATTATTGTTCATAGGAATAATTCATTTATATTCATATACAACCGAATACAATCATAAAAATTTAAGTCATTATGTTGTATTGGTTGACTAGATGACTTGTATCACAAATTTTGTGAACTTAATTACATACCTAGCCATGTTAGGTTCATTACGTCCCTTGGCATGCCTTTACTAGCAACCCCACATTAAAGGCTTACATTAGCTATGAAATTGAGGATGTTACAATTCTACCCACCTTGAAATAAATTTTGTCCTCAAAATTTCTCTAGGCTACTACCCACTTTAGGGTTCTTCTTACCTCGTCATTAATTGAAAATTAACATATTAAGGTACACATGCTCAAAATTTTGCATGAACAGAGATATGTAATGTATTTCACTAAATGATCATGTGACCATTATTTGGTACCTTGGTCTACTACTCAACTCATACTTAAGGTCTATGAAGCTAAACTGGTCTCTACACTTAGGGTATCTGACTCAACCTTGTCATGAATTCCTAACATTAGTTGCACATCACTATCTAACCTTGGGTTCTTTAGGTAACTCCTACATTCCTAGATATGTGGTGATCAGGAACATACCCAGAGATGTGGGATCCTGACATACTATCCCTCACTAACCCACTAACACATGTGTCCCATACCATATGGGCTAGTAAGAAAGGAGAGATGCATAAAAGTCTAGTGCTTATGACATTCCTTTTCAATTCTCAATTTGGCTGGCCATAACCACTGAGTATGGAGAAGCAACCTCATTAGATAAGATTAGGTTGAAACTTGAGACCTAGAATAAGTGCACATATATCTCTGACATATCTATTTCTTCTAAGGTGAAAACTCTTAATCATTTTAGGTCATGTATACTTCATGGAGAATCTATCTCTAAACACTAATCTTACCTCTTCATTCTAGGGTGACTATGAGAATCATGTTTGCCTAGTGGCCATTTACCAAATTGCTTTGATACCATATTGTAACACCCAGATTTTCATACCATATGAGCGAAAGCATTTTTTTTACTGGGGGTGTCACAAATGTGATTATCATTGCAATGAAAGTAAATGAAACACTTTGCATAACTGTAAAACTGATCCATACATAGTTTTTGTCAATAGAAAACTACATCATGTTAAACTATAGAATCTAATCTAATTGACAGCATAACTAGACATAATAAAAATATGTCAAAACTCTAGATCGTCTAGGTAAAAAGCACCCCACAAGGCTGAGCTTGAAATCTTCTAGTGCTTTACTTGTTCTTTTGATCCTCAACTACTCCAAATCCTGCGGACATCGTGCCCCCATCCATGCATTGGGAAAAATAGTCGTTAGAGTAAGTGGCATGAGTATTCTAAAATATACATTGCAAAAGAATTGAAATATTACAAAAGATTCTTGGACATCTTAAATATGAAACGAACATTAAACTCTGATTAAATCTAGAAACATATTATCTCTCATTTCTTAAACTCTTATTTTCTACTCTATCTTTTCTGGAGACCTATACTCTGGGTCTCATTGCCTACACCAAAGTGTATGGATCATAAATATCTTATATGAATTCCTCTCATCACACTCGTGGATGAGATTACAGATATGCTCTAATCGTAAGTATATTTTACTTATGATTTTTATATGTTTGTGGCCACCATTATACAATAAGTCCTCCTCTGTTGACACCGAAGTGTCCTCTATGGTGCAAAGCACCCTCTGTTGGCACAACGTGCCCTCTATTGACACACGAAGTGGCCTCTATGGTGCAACACACCCTCTGTTGGCATAAATGCCCTCTGTGACACCCACAGTGTCTGGCGTAGTGCACCCTCTGAATCATCCCAGGACTCTCTGGTGAGGACTTATTATATAATGTATTATGTGAAGGTTTTGAATTAATTATATTAAGTCTAGTATAACTAAACTCTGAATCTGAACTTATCAGAAACTGATCATTACTAAACATGTACTGAATTCTGAAACTGAATCTCTGCTATTAAATTTTGAACTGAATCTATTACTAAATATGAATATGGGTCTCAATTACTACATAATTGAGTTTAGGTCTAAAACCTTTCTCATATATTTTGATTCAATATCTATCTACTCACACAATGAGTAGTCTAAGTCTGAATCTAGATCTGATATTCTTATTATCTAGATAAACTTTATTCTGAAACTCTTATTGAATATAATGACTGACTTACTTTTTCACAATAAATATGTGATAAATGAGTTAAAAGACTTAAGAGAAAGAATCTAAATTGAATATAGAAATACTAAGTATACAAAGCATCTTAAGTCAAGTTTATGAAAGTAGCTTAAATATAAAATATATAAAAATATGAATTCTAACAAGATGATCTAACCTTTATAAGATCTTATTAATTATGATCTTACCCTGAACCTTAATGTTTGCATATGAACTTACATATTAAACCTTAGATATCAAAATAGAAATCTTATAAAATATTGTCTTACAACTTAATCGTAGCTTAATGCATAATCATCATATAATATCATTCTAAACTCATTTTAGAATTTATTCTGATCCCAATAGTACCTCTATTCTAAAAATTGGGCCATATCTTAATATGCTCAAAACTTATATTTTTCACATTATAATTAACTTATAGATATTACTCATTATAAGAAATCTGAGTAACTTATTAGCACTTAGATTCTCTACATATATATGACATCTTAATCTCATATTTCTAATTGAAATCTAAATACAATGTTATATATATAAATATGAGAAATCCTAATAGCATAATTATACTTTAAGGCTAAAAAAAAATCCCAAATCATCATCTAAGTATGGCTATCTCATATCGAAGCTTTATTCATCAATTTAAATCATTTCTAAGTAATCTTATAGAAACATGACTCTTTAACTCTCTCATGGACCTGGTACATGAGTCACAACCATTTTGAGCAAGATATCTCTATTTGAGATTTTGAGCACATGAAGTTATGTAATAATAGGAGTATGAGGGAGATCTTACTTGTATACCTTTACATTAAAAATCTTATAACATTGAACCGCATAAACCATGAAAGTATAATGTAAACATACTGAGCTTAAAATACAAATACTCATGGGCAGGAACCACTTACCTTTATATTGAAGATGTTCTCGATGTAGCCTTGTTTCCTTGATTCACAACCTATAGACCTAGTCATCAACAAAATTGTATAAGTCCATGTGTAATCTCCTCTCTTCGTTTCTAATCTCAAACCCCATCATCCTAGTCTCCTAGACTGAATTAGGAATCATATTTAACTAAGACTAACTGTTACAACCCCAACTTTTGGGTTCTTTTGGTGAGGAATGTAATTTCTCATATTAAATATATTGGAACAAATAATGATATAATTTGTTTTGAATAAATGGATTTCTTTTACAATAGCCTTGATGATTGTTTTGTGGGCTTTATTGGCTATTGGGCCCAATAACAAGGAAAAGACAAAAGGAACTCCATTATTAATAAGAAATGGAGAAAAGAAAAATGTAGAAACCTCTAGAAGGCAAAAGAATATAATCTAAAGGTGGATTTCGTGCCTATTGGATTCCTTGGGTCCCAAGGAGTCCAAAGTTGCAAAGATAATACACCAAGAAAAGAAAAGACCAATTAAGTATTTCTTTACTAAGAAAGAAATTGAAAACAATGATAAAATATGGAAAATAAGTAAAAAGAGGTATAATTGAGTTATACTTGATGGATTTTCATATCCAAAGGATTCCTAATGTTAAATGGAATGCCAATGAGGAAAATAAAAAGAAAGATAAAGAGAAATCTTCAAAAAGAGATTTTTAATAAGAAATAAATAAGATAATCTGAAATAATGAATAAAGATGCATCTAGAAGGATAATAAGTATCCTTAAAAAGGAATTTCGAAATATTTGAGTTTCTTGGGGTCCAAGGAGCCCCAATGGAGAAAAAGAAAGAGAAAATACCTATAATAGAAAATAAGAAGATAATGTGAATACATAATTAATGGATTATGTGGTATTATTAAGAAGGAAGTAATTTCTATTAAAAGAAAATAGAAATTCGTGCCAATGGATTAAAAGCAAGAATAAAGAGAATAAGTAAGAGGAATTTCGAATTCCTAATTATCCAAGAAATAAGAAATATCAAAGGGATAGTAGGGAGAGAGAGAGCTTGCTTCTTCATGAAGGAATCACATTCCTATTAGAAAAGGGCATTTCTAGTTCATGGATGAGTACCGCAGAGTGTGGATACCCTCCTCTATAAAAGGGTAGACCCCTTAGGATGAGCCCAAATAGATCCCATGCATCTCTCTCCCCTCTCCATCTTCTTTTTCATGAAAACCCTAGTTGAAAGTAGGGATCTATCCCTGGAGCAACGATAGTTTGTCTTGCAGTCTTGATGGGGGCAGCAAACCTCTACGACAACCTAAGATGGATCGTACGTACACCCGCACCCTTGCCTTTGAGAAGCTAGGACTGTAGGATTGCAAGGTTGCAGCAAATGCATCAGCAAAATGAGGGTAGATATAACTCAGAAACGACCGTTTTGGCCACGGCTTGGAATCTCCCCGCGTGCGCCAGGGTAGGGAGGAGGCAACGACACCCTCCCTGGTGGCCGATGAGGTCGGGAAAGAAGAGGAGGAGCCGCACCCTCAGCCACTAGGTCGGTAGCAAGCAGCTGCCCGAGGTTGAAGAAGGGAAAAGTTATGTTGGACGGTTATGCCCTCCGTAGGATGAAGAGTTGAGCCACTTAACCAAGGGTATAAACAACAATTTTTTATATTCCCAAATCGCAACGTTGCATGGAGCATGACACTTGGCGCACTTTGATTAGCCCAAAGTAAGTCAATTTTGCATAATTCATATCTAATTAACCGTAGCTCGGATGGATACATGTAATATATGGATTTTTCTCAAAAAAACAAGAGAAATTCAATAAAAATATATTTGAAGGCTGATTCCACTTACAATTTTAAAAGTAGTGTAATTTATCAACTTTAATGAATTAAAGATTAAGAAATCCTATTTGGAGATGATTAATGTATATAGTAGGGTTTAATGGATGATTAAAGTTGATATTAAACTGTTAATGGTAAAAAGGTACATTAAGAATAAAAAGGATGAACTTTGCACGTAATTAGTTTAATTTAGAGTTTTATGTGCATAAATATACTTTAATGGGCCTTGAAACCCTAATATTGGTAAATGTGACTCTTAAATGCTTTAATTATTCAAAATCATGAATAAAGCTAAAATATGATGATTCTAAGCTATTTCGAGTATAATAGTTTCTAATTATGAATAAATACCCTTAATGTAGTAATTAGGGTTTTCTAATGAATAAAAAGGTAGAATTAATGACGAATATAGCTCATATGTGATTTAGATTATAATGAACTATGAATTGATGATAAATGAGCATAATGATCTTGTCATGGATTAAAAGGATAAAAATGGTAGCTTTAATGTAAAAGTAGCTTAATGGACTTAATCGATGTTTAATTGTGCCTTAATATGAAATTAGGGTTATAGGTTGCTAAAAGGTAACCTTAATATCTTTTGTGAAGAATAGACGAGATAAATAGGGTTTGTGAGTAATTGTATTAAATTAGGGTTTAAAAGAGTAAAAGGTTAAGGAAAACCCTAATTGCAATGGAAACCCTAAAAGTGGGCTAGAAACCCTAGGAAGTGAGATAAGTTTAATAGATCTTGATGACATGAGTAATAAAAGGGAATTGCATGATTATTTCAGGATTTTGTTATGTGTGCTTGCTTGCTTGGATTTCTTACTTGCATGGATTATTCTGTCTCAATTCAGCCTGACAGGTATGTGGTTATGCTTATGAATATCTCAAATTAGTTTTTCGAGGTTTTATAAAGGTTTCCTCGATGACTTGAATTAAACTATTGGATGAATTTAATTCATGCAAACTATAATGTGGATATGACTATCACTTAAGATATGTGTCTACTAGCTCAGATCCTAGTCCCCTCTGTGGCTTAATAGTTTGACCTAGTACATGGCTACCTATGGGGTACGTCCATCAAGTCATTGGATGACTTACTACATGGCTACCAATGGGGTAGGTCCATCAAGTCACCTTGAGTCAGGGATTAGGCTACCTATGGGTAGTGCCATGCGACTCTTTAGCACACCATGAGTTAGGGATTGGGCTACGTATGGGTAGTGCCATGCGACTCTTTAAGCACACCATGAGTAAGGGATTGGGCTACCTATGGGTAGTGCCATGCGACTCAACCCTATATATTGATCTACCTGTTAGGTAAGATCATGTGGGGTTTAATGGGGATCTACCATGAGGAAGGTAACATCCAGGTCCACTGCAGGGACAACACAGAGATAGGGGATAGGTAAGGATTGAGTAGTATTGCTTAAAACGTAATCTTGGTTGTTAAATGATAATTGGATGATTACATTGTTATCTTAGTTGCAAGATTATTGTTTCCCCCACATACCAGCTTTATACTGACCGACGTTTTGTTTGTCGGTGTTTTAGGTACAAGTGAAAAGAACAAACAGTAAAGTGGCATATGTGGATTTAAATGAGGATTAAAGTACAAAGGAGGATTAGTTAGAATAGACTTCAGTAATGGATAGAAGTAGTTACCCTCAGTTTGAAAGAAGAAAAAAGGTATGCAAAGTTTTACTTTATTACAACCTTTCAGTTTAGTTGGTAGAATTTGATAATTATTATTGATTATTTGTCGAACCTTTGATCCAGAAATGGGGTTAATGACTCTGACCTCTTGGTCTCCCTTAATTTGGGGTTACTGGGAGGCGGGGTCATTACATTTGGTATTAGAGCGTAGGTTCTTCATTTAATCTTTAATAATTATTAAATTTTACAAACTCCGTAGAACCCAAGGGAGTTATTAGAGGATTTTTTGAAAGACTGAGGTGTCTAGAAAAGGATCACATCCGGGGGCTGGCAAGATTTTCCTATGCACCGCTAGTCAGAATACGAGGACTCCCGGATTAGTGTGATTGCCTGGTTGATGTCTTAGGATCTGACTCGAAATAAGATATCTTTAGGACTCTCTCATCTTGTTCATCCCTTCTCAACTCAAATGCTGTTAAGGACCTTAAGGATTAGGGTTTTCTCTCTTTTCCTCACCCTTTTGAGGTATGGGTAAGGTTAATAAGGTTTAAGGAATCCTCCACCTAATTAATAAAAAGCATGTAAATAAGATGTCATTGAAATAAGCTTAATAGATTAAGCATAAAAGAATAGATACATGCTTAGGTCGTATGACATAAGTTGTCATACCCTCAGGAGAGATCTGAGGCTAGACCTTCTTGTCAGGAGGATAAGTAAAGAGAGTTAGTCTTGGAGGTAGAGACCTCCATTAAAAGTGGAGACCTGGCACATCCTCTAAGGATGATGTTAACCCTAACCCTAAGTGAAGGTTAGAGAGAGAGATGACATGATGAGTTAGATGTCATGGTAAACTAGGCGTTTGGGTAGACATGCCTTGGATGCCATATGAGCCATGAGGGGTTGGATGACTGAGTACCTTTGGCGACCCAACCCGGGGAAGGGTCATGCATGTTAGAGTGAAGGATAGCTCCTTCATCGATGAGGTAGAGAAGAACCTATGTAAACCCCATGAGCTTATATGAGCATAGCATAGTAGGCACCCATAGTACGTCAGTCGTGCTAAAAACCTGGTCAAGGGGATTTGTTGGAAAGATGATGAGATAAGCATAAAGAGTTATGGATAACCTTGAACAAACATAAGCTTGAGCATAGGCTTCACCATGTGGGGGTATGTTTGTGAGCTTGATCCAACTCCATGGAAAGAGGACCTTTAGTATAAGGCTAGTTGTGGAGTTAGCTCTAGAGAGAGAGAGCAGGACCCAAGCAAGAAGGTTGGAAGCCTAGACTCTGAGATATGAGGAAAAGTGGGGAGTTGAGGATGATGCGACCTAAGTGGATGATAGTGGTTGCCTCATGCTGATGGTATCTTGGTATCCACTAGAGGAACCAAACCCTAGAGAGAGGATGAGACTGCTGATACCTCTATACCTCTGGTATAGATGAGAAGAAGGGTTCCTTAAACCATGAAGAGGTTTAGTAATAGGTTGTGAGGCCTTGTACCTTGTTGTTTGTCCTTGAGGAGGACTCAACTCTGAAGTGTTGCTCGAGTAGAAGGATGACAGGAAGTGCATGTCATACCTTGTACATGTTTGGTTTGGGGTTAAGAGGTTGAGCAGACAGTTGGACATTAGAGAAGTGAACCTAGGGTTCCTAGGCCTATAAGAGGGGAAGCGGTGTACCTGATAATCATGATGAGATTTGAGTTTCTATAGATTTGAGCATGGTACTCCTCATGTTTAGAGGAAAAAGGAAACCCCTTAAGTTTAAAGGTATGTTTGATGAACCCCTCACAGCTAAGTGGACAGCATGGGAAAGTATGATCTTGATCCAATGTTGAGGATGAGAACAAGTGGGACCTAGCATGGTTTAGTAGGTGGTTTGCTTGTGCCTTAGTAGCTTGCTAGAGTTAATCATGCTCACGTTGAGGTAAACCTTAAACCCCAGGATGTTTGTGGCCTTGTTGTTAAGAGTTGTAGTTACCTCCCATCCTGGGAGAGGGACCCTTTGGTAGGGTGTATACCAATTTTTTGGGTTTTGAGGAAACCTGAAGAGGTCTCATAGCATCTGGAGAAGTTAAGTGAAAAGTACATGGTATGAGGATGAACATGTAGGCCCATAGATGACCATCTCTAGAAGTGCATATGGATGTGTTACCATGGAGGTAACTAGTGTGGGAGCCTGACCAAGGTAGGCATGTTACCATGACCCCTATGAAAGGATGAAAGTTAGCCCATGAATGCAGAGAGAGAGATGATGAAGGCTTGGGCAAGGTTCTATGTTGGACATTTACTACGATAGAATCCTAATTCTATCCTAGGGTCAGGTAGGGATAAGACCGATGGAAGTAGGAGTTTCCTAATTCCCTAGTTGTAAATGACCATAGGGTCGGGAGGTAACAACTATCATTATCTGAGGGCCATGGGTTAGGATTTTGATCACCTTCATGAACTCATGGGACCCAAAAGGAAGATGAGTAGGACACTCTCTAGATGCATAAGGGAAGATGGATGACCCCAAAAGTTCTGGCACCCTATAGACCTAGAGGAGATGACCACAGATTGTGTGATGACCCAAGTGGGTTCGAGACCGGTTTTCCATGGAAGTAACTTTGATATCGAGATGTTTGTGCTATAGAGACATATGTGGCATGTTTCAACTTAGATTTAAAAGGTGTAATGGCAAGGTGGGATGTACCATCTCTACTCCTGGAACAGGAAGAACTCTGTATTTGGACTACAGCCAAATGCTTATTTCCTCTTGTTATGGGAGTGAGAGATAGGACAATACACATGCCATACACCAAGGATAAAAGGTGATGTGAGTTGGAACGTTGCCATGAGGTATGAGGATAGAGATGATAACATGCCGTTGTGGAGTGAATGATACATGTATGGTTTACAAACAAGGTAGTCATCCTATGATGATGTTTTATCATGAGCTACGAGTTATATAAGTTTGAGTTCGAAAAACCAAGAGAATAAGCTCAGAGTTTTCTTGATGAAGATAGACTTAGAGTTGAGATGAGATAATAAGTGGGATACATGGAGGTGTATGTCTTGAACTGTACCAACACCTAAGGATGTGAAGAGGTTATTAAGTTAATCCTCAATTGGGAAAAAAGCTAAGTTTGGATAACACTCAAATGTAACAATAATGGTTGATCAAGTTAATGGTTGTTTGGTTAGCCAGCTTAGTCCTTGGTGCAATGAAAGGATGGTTGTAGAACCTCAGATGCACTTCTTGGGAAAGGAAGGTGATGAAACCCTGTTTAGAGTGGTTTAGGGTTTCTGAGAAATCAAACTTAAGGAATCATGACAATACAGGAGATCATGATTTAAGATTACCATATACCATGGCACTACCAAGATAATAAGTGACAATAGTACTTTGGATGCTTAGGATGAAGTTGCATGGGGTAATTTGCCATGCAAGCCAGGAGGTGAAGGATGAACACCAGTAACCCAGTGTTTTGACATAGAGGATAATTAATCCCTGAGAAGGAATGGGAGATCATCACTATGGATGTCGTGGTAAATCTCCCCTAGACTAAGGAAGGTCAAGATGCAGTATGGGTTATGGTAGATCGCCTTACCTATATGACATGAGAAAGAAAGAGTACTATTAAGGGAAAGATCTAGTTGAACTACATATGAGAGGGATGGTCAACTACACCATGATATGAGTTTAAAAGTTCTTGAATATAACCTAAAGATACATTTTCGTAAGGTGGAACTAGATACATGAAGAACTCGATGATAGTCCAGTTTATCACCCTAGCTAATGGTTAGTGAGATCCAGACTAGAGGGTCTGATGAGAGCATGTGTGCTCATTATGGGTGATACATAGAGACAGTTTTTATCCTTTGTAAGATGTGATGATAACCACCATAGCCAGTATCAGGATGTAAAGAAGCTCTACAAGGGAGGTTGTGTCGGTCACCACTTCATTAAGATGATGTTGGTGAAGAGACCTCGCGAAGGTCAAGAAAGGACCACAATGTGTGCAGATGAATTCGCTTTGGTCATGCAATGGATGAAAGGAGCCTAAAGACGGCATGAGTTGTAAGCTGATGCAAGGTAGATTGACATGCAGTTCACTGTGAGGGTATATGTGACATGAAAATTTGACTCCTCTAAGTTATAGCTAAGAGAGCTGAGTTCCCAATGCATGGGTTCTTTTGACATGGTTTGGTGGAGAAGGTTAAGTTTGCCCTTACCCCTCAGGATAATGTGATGTGTGATGAGTTTCATGTGTCTAATTTAAAGCACTATGTGAGGTACCCGAACCATGCGCGGAGCAATGAACCTAGTGAGCCCCAAGGGAGGCTGTAATGACCTGAGTCACCTATGAGGTTTATAGATGCCAAGGTGAAAGAACTCAGAGAAAGGAATATGTGATGATAAAGGTTCTTTGGAAGCACCATGGATAAGGTAAAGCCACATAGGGGCCAATGATGGACATGTAAAAGTCTTATCCTGAATTGTTTGTTTGCTTGATGGAATTTTGAGGGCAAAATTCCTATAAGAGGGGAAGGATGTTACAACCCCAACTTTTGGGTTCTTTTGGTGAGGAATGTAAATTCTCATATTAAAGATATTGGAACAAATAATGATATAATTTTTTTTGAATAAATGGATTTCATTTACAATAGCCTTGATGATTGTTTTGTGGGCTTTATTGGCTATTGGGCCCAATAACAAGGAAAAGACAAAGGAACTCCATTATTAATAAGAAATGGAGAAAAGTAAAATGTAGAAACCTCCAGAAGGCAAAAGAATATAATCCAAAGGTGGATTTCATGCCTCTTGGATTCCTTGGATCCCAAGGAGTCCAAAGTTGCAAAGATAATACACCAAGAAAAGAAAAGACCAATTAAGTATTTCTTTACTAAGAAAGAAATTGAAAACAATGATAAAATGTGGAAAATAAGTAAAAAGAGGTATAATTGAGTTATACTTGATGGATTTTCATATCCAAAGGACTCCTAATGTTAATTGGAATGCCATTGAGGAAAATAAAAAGAAAGATAAAGAGAAATACTCAAAAAGAAATATTTTAATAAGAAATAAACAAGATAATGTGAAATAATGAATAAAGATGCATCTAGAAGGATAATAAGTATCCTTAAAAAGGAATTTCGAAATATTTGAGTTTCTTGGGGTCCAAGGAGCCCCAATGGAGAAAAAGAAAGAGAAAATACCTATAATAGAAAATAAGAAGATAATGTGAATACATAATTAATGGATTATGTGTTATTGTTAAAAAGGAAGTAATTTCTATTAAAAGAAAATAGAAATTCGTGCCAATGGATTAAAAGCAAGAATAAAGAGAATAAGTGAGAGGAATTTTGAATTCCAAATTATCCAAGAAATAAGAAATATCAAAGGGATAGTAAGGAGAGAGAGCTTGCTTCTTCATGAAGGAATCACATTCCTATTAGAAAAGGGCATTGCTAGTTCGTGGATGAGTACCACAGAGTGTGGATACCCTCCTCTATAAAAGCGTAGACCCCTTTGGACGAGCCCAAACAGATCCCATGCATCTCTCTCCCCTCTCTGTCTTCTTTTTCATGAAAACCCTAGTCGAAAGTAGGGATCTATCCCTGAAGCAACGACAGTTTGTCTTGCAGTCTTGATGGGGGTAGAAAACCACCACGACAACCTAAGATGGATCAGACATACACCCTCATCCTTGCCTTTGAGCAGCTAGGGCCGTAGGACTGCAAGGTTGCAACAAATGCATCAGTAAAACGAGGGCAGATATAGCTCGAGAATGGTTGTTTTGGCCACGACTTGGAAGCTCCCTGCATGCGCCAGGGTAGGGTAGATGCAACGACACCCTCCCTGGTGGCTGACGAGGTAGGGAAAGAAGAGGAGGAGCCGGACCCTCGGCCGCTAGGGCGGCAACAAGCAGCTGCCCGAGGTTGAAGAAGGGAAAAGTTGTGTTGGACGGTTATGCCTTGCGTAGGTTGAAGAGTCGATCCACTTAACCAAGGGTATAAACGAAAATTCATTATATTCCCAAATCACAATGTTGCATGGAGCATGACACTTGGCGCACTCTGATTGGCCCAATGTAAGTCAATTTTGCATAATTCATATCTAATTATCCATAGCTCGGATGGATACATGTAATATATGAATTTTGCTAAAAAAATGAGAGGAATTCAATAAAATATATTTGAAGGATAACTCCTCTTACTATTTTAAAAGTAGTGTAATTTATCAACTTTAATGAATTAAAGATTAAGAAATCCTATTTGGAGATGATTAATGTATATAGTAGGGTTTAATTGATGATTAAAGTTGATATTAACCTGTTAATGGTAAAAAGGTACATTAAGAACAAAAAGGATGAACTTTGCATGTAATTAGTTTAATTTAGAGTTTTATGTGCATAAATATGCTTTAATGGGCCTTGAAACCCTAATATTGGTAAATGCGGCTCTTAAATGCTTTAATTATTCAAAATTGTGAATAAAGCTGAAATATGATGATTCTAAGCTATTTCGAGTATAATAGTTTCTAATTGTGAATAAATACCCTTAATGTAGTAATTAGGGTTTTCTAATGAATAAAAAGGTAGAATTAATGATGAATAGAGCTCATATGTGATTTAGATTATAATGAATTATGAATTGATGATAAATGAGCATAATGATCTTGTCATGGATTAAAAGGATAAAAATGGTATCTTTAATGTAAAAGAAGCTTAATGGACTTAATCGATGTTTAATTGTGCCTTAATATGAAATTAGGGTTATAGGTTGCTAAAAGGTAACCTTAATATCTTTCGTGAAGAATAGACGAGATAAATAGGGTTTGCGAGTAATTGTATTAAATTAGGGTTTAAAATAGTAAAAGGTTAAGGAAAACCCTAATTGCAATGGAAACCCTAAAAGTGGGATAGAAACCCTAGGAAGCGAGCTAAGTTTAATAGATCTTGATGACATGAGTAATAAAAGGGAATTGCATGATTATTTCAGGATCTTGTTATGTGTGCTTGCTTGCTTGGATTTCTTACTTGCATGGATTATTCTATCTCAATTCAGCCTGACAGGTATGTGGTTACGCTTATGAATATCTTAAATTAGTTTTTCGAGGTTTTCCAAAGTTTTCCTCGATGACTTGAATTAAACTTTTGGATGAATTTAATTCATGCAAACTATAATTTGGATATGACTATCACTTAAGATATGTGCCTACTAGCTCAGATCCTAGTCCCCTTTGTGGCTTAATAGTTTGACCTAGTACATGGCTACCTATGGGGTAGGTCCATCATGTCATTGGATGACTTAGTACATGGCTACCAGTGGGGTAGGTCCATCAAGTCACCTTGAGTCAGGGATTCTGCTACCTATGGGTAGTGCCATGCGACTCTTTAGCACACCATAAGTTAGGGATTGGGTTACCTATGGGTAGTTCCATGCGACTCTTTAAGCACACCATGAGTTAGGGATTGGGCTACCTATGGGTAGTTCCATGCGACTCAACCCTAGATATTGATCTACCTGTTAGGTAGGATCATGCAGGGTTTAATGGGGATCTACCATGAGGAAGGTAGCATCTAGGTCCACTGCAGGGACAACACAGAGATAGGGGATAGGTAAGGATTGAGTAGTATTGCTTAAAATGTAATCTTGATTGTTAAATGATAATTGGCTGATTACATTGTTATCATAGTTGCACGATTATTGTTTCCCCAACATACCAATTTTATGCTGCCGACGTTTTGTTTGTCGGCATTTTAGGTACAAGTGAAAAGAACAAACAGTAAAGTGGCATATGTGAATTTAAATGAGGATTAAAGTACACAGGAGGATTAGTTAGAATAGACTCCAGTTATGGATAGAAGTAGTTACCCTCAGTTTGAAAGAAAAAAAAGGTATGCAAAGTTTTACTTTATTACAGCCTTTCAGGTTAGTTGGTAGAATTTGATAATTATTATTGATTATTTGTCAAACCTTTGATCCGGAAATGGGATTAACGACTCTGACCTCTTGGTCTCCCTTAATTGGGGGTTATTGGAAGGTGGGGTCGTTACACTAACTATGATTTAAAGCATGTTTCATGTTTAAACATTGAATTAAACTTGATGCGCACATTATATGGCATACACATGCTAATATATTCATTATACCAAAAATATCTTATACACTAATATATAAGTATATACCTCATATATAAGAGTAAACTCCATACATACTCACATATACTACTTTTACTGACTCATTTATAAAATCAGACGAAAATATAATTATAATAATTTTCCATACCAAATAGGCACATAAAATACATGTTGCCTCACAATATTCATGAATCATCTGACATAATGGCCACTTAGGCCAAAAACTAAATACAAATCCAATTATATATGAAACTCCATCAAAACTTTTAGAGAAGTAATCATACAATGTAGTAAGATCATGTATTAAAATATCATGTCATTTCATAATCAGATAATGGGTGAAATACCCAAAATACCCTTTTTAGGGTTTATATCAAAAACCTCAATCAAACTTCATATAATAGAGATCAGGATTTGAAATCATGTTAAGAATATCATAATACACATTCAGTAAAATTTGCATGAATTTCTAAATTTGTTTGCTATTTTTAATTGACAAGACATCAAAATCATATAGTTTTGGCTACCCAACATATAATAAATAATATACATCCAAATAATATTCTGGAGATATTTTTAGAATATAATACATTCGAAGATATTTTCATAGGTACCTTATTTGATAAATTCTGGGTTTTATATCTCAAGATATGAATTTTAGAATTTTACCTAAACTTGGTCAATCTCGGCCGTCAAGATCTGATCTGGCGGTCGTGGTCTCATGTGCATCCCAGGCCTAGGGCCGGTACTTTCTCCCATCTTCTTCTCCCTCATGAATCCCCTATTCTAAGATCAGGAATAGAGTATGGCGGCGCCAGCCGTGAGCTCCACGTCCAGACCATCACCATTCGAGGTCTAGTTGGCAGCTACTCCAAATGACCCCCACCCCTAGTCTCGGAGACCCCCATATCTGTGAGCAAGGTGGTCAAAGTTGAAGATTCTTGGCTCCATGGAACTCATAGCCCCCCTTCGGCTGCCGCTCATCCCTCTCCCTTGGTTCTCTCTTGTCTCTAAGTTTCAAGCCCGAACCCTAGAAATGATGGTGTTTCCCCTGATCTTCTCAAAACTAGGGCGTTTATAGCCTTTTCCCCTATGGATCTTGGGCGAGATCCTCTCCTTCCAAAGACTATGTTCGGGTCCTAAGAACAGAGGTGCCGATTCTCTGGTCTGCGGACTGGAGTCGGGGTGCCCACTTTTTTTTATTCTTCTTCTTCTTTTTGATAAAAGTCTAAATATAAGAAATATGTATACAACCCACTCTATAGCTCAGTTTGACTTTAGATTTTGGGGTAAATACTATATTATCATCAAATTCATATGAGCAAGATTTTAAGTAAAAACTAGTTGTACAAACACTCCAAATATGTCTTTTAAATAAAAACATTATGATTACTAACTTAATTACCTACACCACTATATACATCAAAATCATATGAAATTTCTCCCATCATCTTATATTCTAATTATTATTCTACTAAAATATTTTGAGCATTCATTATGACCACGAAATACTTAATTCTCAATTTGTACTCCAAGGACCTATTTGTAAAACTTAAATGGTCCAATAGGACTGGAATTGGGCTCTAGGGCACATGGCTCATCCCTTAGTATTTCAAAGGGTCCATGAGCTTAATTGTATTCCAAATCATGAAAATATGTCTTCAATCAATATAATTTCTCAATTGAAGCTCATGTATGACATATGTGATCAATATTTCTTTAGTTACATAACATGAAGACCTAAGCTAGGTCTAAGGCTCAAGCCATGAACTGGACTCATCATATTATATATTCATCACATTATTGTTCATAGGAATAATTCATTTATATTCATATACAACCGACTGCAATCATACACATTTAAATCATTATGTGTGTATTGGTTGACCAGATGACTTGTATCACAAATTTTGTAAACTTAATTACATACCTAGCCATGTTAGGTTCATTATGTCCCTTGGCATGCATTTAATAGAAACCCCACATTAAAGGCTTACATTAGCTATGAAATTGAGGATGTTACATATATTCTATTCAGTATTTTTTTAAATGCTTTATAATTGCTCATATCTGTGTGTAAGAGGATGAGGTGTAGAGGTGATGCCTGGTGAAAATCCAAGGATGCTAAGCCTTATGTTTTTTGATGATAGGAAAAGTAAGGAATATGATATTAAACAAAGTGCATACAACCTGATCTCGATACTTGTATACCCTGGCCAGGTATTCAACTATTGAAGATAAGGTAAGTATGGAACTCTTAGATTATTATCTTTCTGATTACTCTGATCAAGTAGTCATTTTGAGACAATCCAGTGAGCACAACTAAACTAGAAATATGGCATGGATATTTTTCTCACATTCTAAGTGCAATAAATGGAATCTGAGATGATCTCAGATCAATCTGTGTGTATGAGGAAGTAAAAAGTATAATCCTCATGATAAGAGAAAGAGAACAAGGGAGATGATCCATGTTTGATAAAGTCTATGTGAATAGTAAAGATCTTTTCCATAATGTGGAAATGGGAAATGTGATAAAATCATAAAATGTTCATAACATGTTAGACAATAATAAAGAAAGGAATGATGATATGTAATCATCCATATAATTCCTATGCAGATGGAAAGGAACCTAGGATGAAACAAGAGTAAATGACTCATGAATAGTTGAAATTTCATGCAATAATCTTCGAAGATGATAATGTATCCTCTTTGATGAACAACCCTGGGTAATGATGGGGCGATGAAAGGAATATGTTTCTTTGTGTTCTTTCCTTTCAGAGACATGGTAATCAAGTGAGTCTTATGACACCTGATGTGCGTGAGATAGAAGTGTTCTTTTGATGGATACTTGGAAAAGTATCAGTTCGTCTTGGACTTTGGTTCCAAGGTAAAGATATGTGTAATAGGTAATGTCCCAAGATGAAAGAAAGATTCTTTTGTATGTTTGGCTTTGGTATTAACAACAGAGAGATGGATATGATAAAGATGTGATGTGTTTTCGACACATGTGAAGGATACCAAGGTAAGGAATTTTGGTATCTAAGATATGCCAGGTGGTATGGGAAAGTGAGAATATGACTCCTGATAAGATGAATAATGTTTGGTTACCTAGAAGGGCCAACCTTGAGATAACTTTAGTATGGAGATCATATGTTAGGGGTTTATGCCTTGCATAAACATAACATCGATAAGGATGTATCACTTAAGGAACAATTGTAGAATCATTTTGAGAAAAAGCTTATTAAACTAAAAATAAATTACTTAGAATATCCCTACCTAGATCTGTTGAGTAAGCTTATACATAACATCTAGAGATACCTCTGAGATAAGTTCTTCTTTAATAAGTGACCTTTCCTAATGACAAGAGAATGTACAACTAGGAAGATAGTTGGTGCAAGTCATAAGAAAGTTTTGTTTTGTATCAACAGATTAGAGTGGCACGGAAAACATATGATAAGATTTGTAGTCCCAAGAGGGTGACAGAACATAACTATAATCTCTCCATGAAAGAGAAATGCTAAAACTAATTGAGGTTTGACACCTGAATGACCTGAAGTATGAATAACACTTCTTTGACTTAGAAAGTGTTACCTGACATGGTAGGTTTTATGATAGCCCTAAATGGAAGGACCTTATATTGATCAAATTTATATGGCATCTCCATGACAATGAAACTTTATGTGAAGACTTGATGATATGATGCCTAAATACCAATTGTCTTCCTTCATGTAGCATTACAGGGACGAAATCCTTGTTAGGGGTTTATAATTGTAATACCCCTGAAAGTATGCACTGCAATCATTAATGAAAAGACAGTTGTGTGTATCCTACATGGTAGGTTTTATGATAACCCTAAATGGAAGGACCTTATATTGATCAAATTTATATGGAATCTCCATGACAATGAAACTTTATGTGAAGACTTGATGATATGATGCCTAAATACCAATGGTCTTCCTTCATCTAGCATTACAGGGACGAAATCCTTGTTAGGGGTTTATAATTGTAATACCCCTGACCTGGGTTATGGCTTAACCCTAGAAGTTTTGCTTAAGTAAGTTACTTACAAACTGGTTCTAATCTTTTGAAAAGTAATTACGGCTTATTGTGAATTTTATTTTCAAGTTTGAACTTAATTACAAACTATTTGTGCATTATATGATAGTCTGAGTGAAAAGTGCAATTTGACCAAGATGAGGGGTTACATTGCAAACTGTGACATGTTCAATGTGTTCTAAGTGTTTTAGTATCATAAGAGAGATTATGATGCTAAGTGGTGGCTTGTGGAAAGCCTAAATCTCAAGTAATAACTTGTTTGAACAATGCTAGTACTACGTGCACCAATTTTGGTACAATTTATAAATTACCCAAAATATAGGGTTAAAATGCAAATTACCACATATAGAGTGTCCCTACTCCCTATATGTATCTTTTAGAGGAAATAGAAAGAAGGAGAAACTATATTTGAATCACCTTTGAGTAATGAAACTCTTGGTGATAAAAAGACCAAGAATGAGTTGAAGGTGAAGCCTTATATGTGTTGTATCAAGTTGTGGACTTGATATAGGAGTCCTATCAGCCAAGGATCTATGGTAGAAGTCTCATATCAGTTTGTTGATCCTTTGAAAAGGCCATGACGGGAAAAGCACCTCAAGGGGGTGGTCCATGACGAGTTGCAAGCTCCTTGCAAAAAGCGTATCGGGTTGCCTTATTGATGAGATAAAGATGAGATAACTTATCCAACAAGATAAAGGAAGATCAAAATATCACCTCTAGATTATCCTCAAGACTCTTGCATGGCAAGATATATATGTGTGCATGCATGGACATGTGTCAATCATGCATGGCCATGTGTCATCTAGTAGCATGAGGTGAAGACACCTCTTATACACTTTATCTCATGAACCCTAGTATATATACTTCACCTTCCACATACTTATGGAAGTTTACATACCCCACAACTCTCTACCTTGGAGATATCATGCAAAGCATCTCATGGATCAAGGGGAGATCGAGAACCAAGCTTTATGTAAGGCTTTGGTCATCTTCAACCTTGGTTGAAGTAGGATATCGGGTTATGGATATTCCTCTGTTTCCTTTTTCACCAAGTTCTTAACTATGGTGATTTCTTGTATATGGAGGATTTGTGAATGGGCCTTAGACCTTGGAGAAGTTCATATTCAACCTTAGGAACGTAAAGCTTTGGAGCTTGGAGCTTTGAAGTTGTTCATAAAGCGGGTTATATAACTTGAACCCAATTATGTTATTATTCATCACCTAACTTGCTATATTTAATGATCTACTTTCAATTCGAAAATCTTCTTGAATATTTGATGAAATTATGAGTTATAGTAGTTTTTGGACCTGTTGTCCATGTACTATAACAGTTATAATGAAGGTCTAGAGCTTCAAGAAGATGGTATCACTTTATGAAGTGATATCGGGTTCAAGCATACAAACAAGTACCTCTAACCCGATATGGCTATGTACAAACATCATTTGCACGATATGCTTATGAGTGTATATCTCCTTGCACGATATGGAGATGAAGACTCACACCTTGAACATGATATGGTGTTAACCATACACCTTTTGCATGATAGGAAGTCAAGCAAAGACTTTATGCACTATATAGGGTCAAGTGTACACTTTAAAGAAATTGATGTGCTAAAACCCTAGTTTGGGTGACCCGATATGAGTAAAATAAGCAAGTACCTCTTGCACGATATGATCATGTAGTACACACCTAGTACATGATATCTTGAAGCACACATCTTGTGTATGATATGATTGATTGAGCATACACTTATGCACGATATAAGACATGGATTCAAATGCATGGTATAACCCGATATGGTTGAAATACCTTATACCCGATATGAAACCAAAGACGGGGGTTAACCCAATATGGAGATAGATGATATGTCATACATGATATGAGCCATGTCTTATGAATGATATGGGAGATACCCACTTACACCTTATACACGATACAAGTTTAAGACTACACCTCTTACATGATATAGAGATAGTAAGCACTCTAAACAACATAGAGTTGGAAACCCAAGGTGATGGGTAAACTGATACAAGTGGTGAGTGTTACCACATGGACGATATGATTGATATCCCTTGAATGATGGGAATAGCACCTACTTCTACCTTGAGAATGATATGAGGTTCAATTCATGTCTCATGCATGATATGGCCCATTCTATCCAATATGGTGGATAACCCTAGATGATGGATTGAAATCCGATATACCCTATCCTTTGTGTAATGGATTGTGATAAGAGAATTAAATTAAACACCTAGTTTGTCATGTAATAATATGATAGGGCTGATCCTTGAAAGTATAAAGAAGTTATGGTCCTAAGGATCTACCTAACATGGTAACCCGATATGTTACCCAACATGGAGACCCGCCATGATAATCCTAGATGGGAAATTGATATGGTATCTTGTATATACCACTTAAACTATACATGATGAGGCATACACTCTATGCCTGACATGGTGCACACCTTGTGCACGATATGGCACAAAGCACATAGCTTATAACCAATATGGGGTCAAGCACCTAGCTCATACCTGATATGAAGTTATCTTGAGATGATAAGAACTAAGTGATAGTCAATTTGATATGGGAACACGATATGATGATTAGGGGATACACCCTAAAACATGAACATGGTGATGTGGTTATACCACATGCCCAATATGGATACACAACATGAAATATTGAATGTATCTTAAAGCAAAATATGATAATATACACACATCTTGATACTTGATATGGTAGGGATACTTCAATCATATGTAATTGATTGAGTGGCATATGTTGTGTGTTGTGTTAATTGCAATATAAAATATGATGAGGTTTGTTAATGATGAACTAATGTTCCCCAAGAGAAGGATTGAACTAACTTATTAAAAAGTATGATACAATCATTATCCTAATAGAGATAAGAGAGGGACTTTTACATGTGTGATAGACATGTTGATAAGTATGCATTGATACTCCTAAGATGAGTGGAGTATGAATTAGGGTTTGATTCTAGATATTATGATCTTGAATCCTTAATTTTCTAATAAGAATAAAACCCAACCCTAATGAAGGGTGATGGTAAACTCTTACAACCCTAATTGATTAAGGTGGAGAAATCCTAACCCATATAATGGGAAGGATGTACTTTCTTATATCACATGGTGATGATGTCGATAATCCTAACCCTAATAATGGGTAGGATGTATTTTCCCTTGAATGGCATAATGATGTCATGAACTACTAGAGTTTCTACCATGAAGTGCAAACTTCAAGAAACATGAGATGATGAGAAGAGCCCAGAATGAGATATGATGTTGTGTATGTTACTATTTTAAATGAACCTTGTGAGCCATGTTAAATAACTATACAATAAAGTATAATGATTATACAGTCTGATATCTTAAAAAGATAAGTTGTTACCTGGTAAGAGGTGGCAAGTTTCTTAATGAAACCATGTGAGCTATGTGGAATTCTTATACAACAAGTGAAATGAATACCTTGGTCTGAAGACCTAGAGGTAATAATTACATATTATAGAGGTAAAATGCTATGTGGTGATCCAAGGGTTTGAATACCCAAATACAGTAATCATGATGATGATGATGTGAAGGGATGAGAATTCCCAGTGATGTGATAAGGGATTGAGATCCCAAGTGTTATGTATCTAAATGTGTTTTAAAGATTAGAAAAGTACTTGATAGATGTATTACACCTTTCTTTGTAGAATTTGTTTATGATCGATGCTTATAACTTGTGTGATGCTAAAAGAATACTTTAATACACTTAATATATCATAAGAAACCATAAAATGTTGCCCTGACCATAGAGCCATCATCGTTAGGATTTGCTGAATGGTGAAATGAGTTTTTCCCGGGATATAACTCGGAGTGCATATTTTTGAATATGTGGGGGCATAAGCTTGGACGGCCATGTGTGAGCCGATCCCCTTACAAACTCAAAATAAATGGTTATTTGGCTATATGTCATATCCTGGCTCGAGTGCGACTATGGTCATAGACTCAGTTGAGCACGGTGAACTGGCATGTGGCTCAGAGTATGGCTATATGCCATGACTTAGTAATTTCATAACTGGGGACGGTTGTTAGTCGATGTTCCCCTAAGAGAGTGCATGCTGCGACTGTAGCTCTGAGTGAAGATGCCACTATACCCTGAAATGCTCTATTTGTAGATTGACATGAGATGTCACTGCCAATGGTCTCGTACTGACTGAGACAGGAGAGGTCTTGGCAGCCGACACTTCCATTGACCTTGTATGGTACTGACTTGTGAGAAGTTTGCAGTCGGTTGTAGCATGAACGATATACTTCATCTCCTTAGGGCCTAAGTGTGATTGTAAAATGTAATCAGTCATGTAGCGTATTTTCTTGAGGATCGAATGTGGAAAACATTGGTTGATACACAATTCAGTTATACATCTTAGTTGATAGATGTTATTTATATTTCTTTACATTCCTTGTAAAGTAGATAGATGGTTTATTGCTCTACCATGGGTAGATGTGTCACTTTTCTTAAAGTAAAGAGATTACTTTATTCTGTTCATATAGTGATTAATCCTGTTTGTTAAAATAAAAGAACCCTTGCTCAGTTTTATTATGCTTATCTATGATAATAATATGGTCGGCGGAGAGTTATATGTCTCACTGGGACAATTGTCTCACCCCGTGGGATCCACAATTTTTAGGTGGACGTATACGAGGTGGTAGAGACCATTCTGTAGAGGAGGAACAATAGTTGGGGCAACAGTAATAGCTCAGGTTGAGTGTATTGTCTGTCATGTCTTGTAGATAGAAGTCCTATGTGTCATCTCTATAATCTCAGGTCCTTGGAGTTAGTTTGTAATGATTTTATGAACAATCTGAGTTTTTGTCTTGGAAGCCTTGAGGTTTTATTGTTGCTTCAGTATATGTATTGTTAGGACAACTATTACATGATGTCCTCGAGAGGAGATGAAACAATGTTGTATAATGTAAATCATGATATGTATGAGTTTTGGATCTTTCAGTAAGAATTTCCTAGAAGAGGATCTCCTAGAAAAATCGTTTTAAATTTTAGTGATTATCATTAATCTGCTGTTTATGATTATTCCACATAATTAGTAATGATTTGGCTGTCGGTTTGGTGGCGGTTGTTACACCTACCACCTCCTTTCTCTTAGATATTGTGCATAGAGCCTTGGTATCATGCATAGGTGAAGTGGTATCGTGCATAGGGCTTGGGTATCAGCCATAGCAAGTGATATCGACCATAGCATGTTGATATCGGCCATAGCAAGTTGATATCGGCCAAGTGAAATGATATTGGCCACAAGTGAAGGGGATATCAGCCACAAGTGAGGGCATATCGTGCATGAGTAGTGAGTATCGTGCAAGGTGCTAAGGATCAAGAAGGAGCTCAAGTCTTAACCCTAAGGTGAAGCTATGATCATCGTCAACCTTGGATTGAAGCATTGATCTAGGGTTATGATCTTCCTTTCTTTTCTTCTTCACCAAGTTCTTAACTATGGCGATTCCTTGTATATGAAGGAGTTGTGAACAAGCCTTGGACTTTTGATAAGTAATATTAAACCTTAGGAACGTGAAGCTTTGGAGCTTGGAGCTTTGAAGTTGTTCTTGAGGCAGGTTATATAACTTGAACCCAAACATGTTATTACTCACTATCTTTCTTGCTATATTTTTTGATCTACTTTCAATTCTAAATTTTTTCGTGAATACTTGATATATCTATGAGTTATAGAAGTTTCTTAGACCTTTTATCCTTGTACTAGAACAAGTGGAACGAAGGTCTAGAGCTTGAAGATGATGGTATCACCTTATAAAGTGATATCGGGTTCAAGCACATAAGCAAGCACCTCTAACCCTATATGATGATGCACCTATACCACTAAAACGATATGGATATGAGTTTATACTTCCTTGCACGATATGGTGATGTAGTATACACCTCTTGCATGATATGAGGTCAAATATACCCCTTAGTCATAATATGATGTCAAACACATACAGATCTCTAACCCAATATGGTGTTGAAGGATACACCTCTTGCCGGATATGAGGTTGAACCATAGATGGTGATGGTTATACACCTCTAGAACGATATGGTGACACAAACACCCCTCATGAATGATATAGCGATCAAGATACACCTCATAGGCAATATGGAAGCATACATACACCTCTTTCCCGATATGGTGTGAAGCATACACACACCTCTCTGCCCGATATGGTGTGAAGCAAACATACACCTCTAAAGTGATATGGTAAGCACACATACACCTCTAAAGTGATATGGTAAGAAATCATACACCTCTTGCCCGATATGGTAAGCGCACATACACCTCTAAAGTGATATGGTAAGCACACATACACCTCTAAAGTGATATGGTAAGCAAGCATACACCTCTTGCCCGATATGGTAATCACACATACACCTCTAAAGTGATATGGTAAGCAAGCATACACCTCTAAACCAATATTGGGTTAAGAATACACCTCTTGGACGATATAGTTTTGAGCACATATCTCTAAAATGATATGGTGGGTAACCCAATACACTAGATGACAAAAGTGGTAAGGTGGTTAATACCCTAGAACATGTGATGGCCAATACACTAAATTATGGCGTGGCCAATATCTTCAAGTGAGATGAGGATGTTACACCCATGTATGGTGAAGGTGATGCACCATATGATCGGTAAGGTTGATACCTTGATGGTTAAGGGTATGAGGGATATGATGATGCCTAGTCCAATATACACCTAACCCAATACATGTGTTCAACTTGACATACATGATTCAATTTGATACACATTGTAAAGGTGAGGGAAAAACACTATTAGGAGTGATGAGTGTAACACCAAGTAATGGTGTGGCTAATACATTGATAGGTGAAACACCTAAAGTGGTTGATAATGATCAACCCTATATCAACAATGCCTTAACTCGAGATGAGTCTATATCACTTGATGATAGTTGGGTAATTCAAATGTGTGAGTTATGGCCAAAATACTAGAGGATAAATGTGATGAGTAAGTGCATAAAGTATAAGGATGGGACATACCCTAATACAAGATAAGATGATGAACTTAAGTAAGTTAAAAGTGACGAGGGAAGTGATACACCAATGCATGATAAATATCACATCCAACACCTCAAGGTTGATACACCTTGATGTACCTTAAATCTAATATACTTGAATGAGTAACACATGGTGTGTCATGTCAATTGTTACATTAAAATGTAATGAGTTTAATTCACTTTGATAAGTGTAGGCTAACATACCTTAAGAAAGGGTTAAGTCAAGTTAATAAAGTATGATGTAATCAACATCCTAGTGAGGATGACCGAGAAACTCATACTTTATGTTGATAATCATTTAATGATAAATGATGAGAATAAATAAGTATGATTGAATACGATATCAATGTATGCTCCTAGATGTGTGGAGCAATGAATTAGGGTTTGGATTGATAATAAGAACTTGAATCCCTATTCGAATATAAAGGGAAACCCTAACCCTAAATATGGGAAGGTTGTATTTCTCTTATTGCATAAGCCTTGTGAGACACATTAAATACTTGTATAAAAAGTATAATGTTTATGTGGTCTGATGACCTAAAAGATAATTGTTGCCTAGTGAGATGTGACAATATGTTTAATAGGCCTTGTGAGCCATGTGAATAGTTGTTGCCTAGTGAGAGGTGACAAGATGTTTAATGGGCCTTGTGAGCCATGTGAATAGTTGTTGCCTAATGAGAGGTGACAAGACATTTAAATGGGCCTTGTGAGCCATGTGAGATGCTTGTGCAACAAGTATCATGTATACCTTGGTCTGAGGACCTAAAGGTAATAGTTACCTGATAAGTGGTAACAATGTTCAATAATGAACTAAGGGTTTGAATACCCAGATCTAGTAATCATGATGATGATAATGTTGAGGGATGAGAATTCCCAATAATGTGATAAGGGACTAAGATCCCAAGTGTTATGCATTCAAAGTGTTCCAAAGGTTATAAAAGTACTTGAGAAATGTATTACACTGTTCTTTATAGCATCTGTAATAATTCATTTTTGAAACTTGGTTGATGCTAAAAGATATTGTAATGCACCTAATTAATCAAGTGGAATTTCATCATGTAGTGCCCTGACCATAGATCCATCAACGTTAGTAGATGCTGAATGGTGAAATAGGTTTTCCCACATGATTTCCTGAAGCACATATTTTTTAATATGTGGGGGTGATGGGTGCGAATATCTAGACGCCCTAATGAGGGATTGATGTGAGATCTCTTTCATTATAATTATAGGATGTATGTATCATAATCTCCCAATGAAGATGAATGTTGGGGATGGATAACTAAAATTGTTACAACCCCAATTTTTGGATTTATTTGGTGAGAAATGTAATTTCTCATATTAAGGAAATTTGAACAAATAATGATATGATTTGTTTGAAAAAAATGGATTTTGTTTACAATAGCCTTGATGTTTACGTTGTGGGCTTTATTGGATATTGGGCCCAAATAACAAGAAAATTCAATTAGTGAATGAATAATTGAATATTTGAGAAAAGAAGAATGAGGAAACCTCTAGAATGCAAATCCAAAGAGGGATTTCGTCCCTCTTGGGTTCCAAGGAATCCAAAGTTGCAAAGAAAAGGCAATACGAAAAGAAAAGATCAATTAAGTATTTCTTTATTAAAGAAATTGAAAATAATGATAAAACGTGGAAAATGAGTGGAAGGAGGCATAAATGAGATTTCTTGGTGAATTTTCGTATCCATGAGGTTGCTAATATTAAAAGGAATGCCAATGAGGAAAATAAAAGAGAAATAAAGAGAAATATTCAAAAGGAAATATTATAATAAGAAATAAACATGATAATGAGAAATAATGCATATAGATGCATCTAGAAGGATAATAATTATCCTTGAAAAGGGATTTCGAAATACTGGAATGTCTTGGGATCCAAGGAGTCCCAATAAAGAGGAAAGAAAGAGAAAATACCAAAATTGCAAAATAAAAGGATAATGTGATACATTATTAATGAATTTTGTTGATATTGTTAAAAAGGAAAACAATGTCTACTAAAAGAAAATAGAAATTCATGCTTATGGATTAAAAAGCAAACATAAAGAGAATAAGAGAAAATAATTTCAAATTCTTAATGACTAAGGGTCAAAGGGAAAAAAAGAATTAATATAAAGAGAGAGAGAATTTATTATCAACTATGGAAAGATGGTTTCCTAATGAGGAGAAGTCTTGCTTTTCTCATGGGCAAGTATGTTAGGGCGTGGATGTCCTCCCTATATAAAGGGTCAAATCCATTGGTGGAGACCGGAGAGATCCCATGCATATACCTTTCTCTCTTCTTCTCCTTCTTCATCATTTTCATCCAAAAACCCTAGAGTGGAGGGGTAGCATGACTACGAACAACAAGGAACCCATGGACGAGTACAAGGGGAGCATGGTGCCTCCAAGACACCTTGGAAGAACTCAACCATCTTTCCCCGAGCCTAGATCTTGCACGACGGCCGTAGGAGAGCAGTAGGCCATCCACGAGTTGTAGAGATAGAAGAGTTGGATCTGTCCATCTTGGCCATGACCCAGCAACACCCTCACATGCGCACAGGCATGTCAGAGCCAGAGGGAGTTGCCTGGCGGTCGTCGAGCTTTGGGAAGGGCGGCAGGGCCGCTTGGGATCGCTGCTGTAGCGACAGCAGGTCTTGATCGTGAGGTTGAAGAAAGCTGGGTGGCCTTGGACGAAACTGTCCACCATAGGCTACAACATTGATCGACTTAAGGAAGGGCAAAATGGACATTTCATCATGTTTCCCATTAGGCAAGCAACGTTGCATGGGGCGGGGTGACGTGGTGCTCCCGGATTGGCCAAGTAAGTGAATTATTGCGAAAATCATATCTAATAAACCGTAGCTCGGATATATATGAATAATATATGTATTTTGATCAGGAGAAAGAGAGGAATCCAATAAAAACGATATTAAAGATTGATTCCGTTCCTAATTGCAAAAGTACTATAAGTTGATGAAAAGTGCATTAAAGTTAAGTTAAAAACCCTATAAGTGATTAAAGGTTGAATTTAGTAGAGTTTAATGGGTGATTAAAGTTGATAATAACCTGTTAATTGTAAAAAGGTACATTAAGATTGAAAAGGATGAACTTTGCACGCAATTAGTCTAATTTAGAGTTTATGTGCATAAATATGCTTGAAATTTGAAAAGTATATAAAATTACCATCTTTAATGATTTAATTAATGAAAAACCCTTAGATTTGATGATAGATGGATTTAATGTTATTCGTTGGATAATTCAAGCCAATATTAACATGTTATTGATAAAAGTGAAGATAGGATCTAATTATATAATTGGCTTAATTTAGGGTTTCATGCATGAATATGCATTAATGAGCTTGAAAACCCTAATTTAGGTGAATATGTCTTTTAATTGTTTTAATTGTTCAATCCATGAATAAATAGGGATATGATGATCCTAAGTCAATTTGGGTATAAAAGACTATCAAAATGGATAGTTTTTTTGGAAAAGCGAGGAGGCTATCTATTCATTAGGGTTTATATAAGTAGAAATGAGAATTTTAGGGTTTGCTGACCTAAAAGGGATAAAGTTTGAGAAATTGATCTAAGAAACCCTAATGAATGTTAATGAAACCTTAATTCGGATTAAAAACCCTAGAAAGTGAATCCAAGTCAATAAAGTAGATTCTTGATAAAGGGTGTAATAAATAGAGTACATGTGTTTTTCAGGATTCTTGACTATGTGGTTGAATTACTTGCTTGGATTGCTTTCTTGGTTGGAATTTCTTAATGCTTGTAAATCATCAAGTAAGGTATGTGGTTACGCTTATGATTATTCCGACTAGTTTTCCAAGGATTTTATCGACGTTTCCCTCATGTCTTGAAATAACTGTTGGGTGCTTTTATTTCATGAAACCATAGAGTGACTATGACTATCACTATGAATATACATGTATAACTGGTTAGATCCGGGTCCACCTCTGTGGCTTGTAAAGGATAAAAAGGGGTAACCTAGAGTAAGGTCTAGGTTATCGTGGGTTAGAAATTAGGCTACCAATTGTAGTGCCATGAGACTGAAAACCTCTAGAGGGGGGGTGAATAGAGTTTTATAGAGATTTTAAAATAATTTAACCTCAAACAACCAAACTAAAGATTAAGAAGAGGAACACAGGTGTTTAGAGTGGTTCCACCTTAGCAAATACTAAGGAGTCAGTCCACTACCCGGTTGCTTACCCAACCGGGATTTTGAAAGTACTAAATTTTATTACCTCTCAAGGATGTTACATAAAATTTACAATACTTTCTAAACACCCTTTGGACAGCCTTCACCTTGAAGTAGTCTTGCCAACCTCGAAGCAGCCTTCCTTGAAGTAACTTCAAGCTCCCCCTTGAAGTAGCCTTCCTCTCGAAGTAGCTTCCCGTCAAGACAGCCTTCTGAAGTAGTCCAAAGTCTTCCTCTTCACCACGAAGAGCTTCACCCTCTCCAATCCGCAGCCTCCTACCTGGAGTAGCAAGGAGAGTACAAGTAATACAAGGAACAAGAAAGGAATAAAAGAAAATACAACTTATCCTTGTAGCTCAAGGCTTGATTTCCCTAGATCAAGCGTTTGGATTTTCCTAGCCAATATGATGGACTTATGATTGCTAGGGTTAGGAAAATCTAGCCTATAGGACGAGCTTGAGCTAAAGGGAAAATGGCCAATTGATCACAAAGCTCAGTTCACACAGATTGCACAAGAGGGCTCAAGTATTTTCTCAAGTATAGCAAGTGTAAGAAGTGTTTTTTAGTGTCCTATGGCTTGTCCTATTTATAGGAATGGCCTAAGTATGCTTAAGGACGTTCTAGACAACTTCTAGGGGGTTCCTAGTGCTTAACTAGCCGTTAGGAATAAGTTAGGCGCATTAGCAACGGCTAGTTAATTAATTCTGCAGTTGCTGTCAGAGATCATATCGGTCGAGGACTTGTCGACCGAGATGCCCAGTCGGTCGAGGATTTGTCGACCGATAGGCTCTCTGGATTAACGTTGATTTGCAACTGTCAACTGCTGTGTCTAACGGCTACTTTTGGTCAATCTCGGTCGAGAAGTTTGTCGACCGAGAGTGTCTCGGTCGAGGAGTGTGGTCGACCGAGATTGACTCTGTTTTCAATCTTTTAATTAAGATACTAAGTATGTGCATGAGTGTGCATTATGTGATCTATTAGAAGGAGATGACCTAACTAAGTGTGGTGTTTAGCTAGGGAGATCTAACGCTTGATTTACATGAAATTCTAAGTACTTGTACATTATAATTTTGTACAAGTTTTTACAATGATTACATTTGCATGAAAATATAAATACTTCATGTTGGATTTCCCTTATAGTTGTGTCATCCTGCACACTCAAGTAGCTCGTCAGATAAATAAGAATGAAATGTTTGTCATAATCAAAACAAAGGGATTTTATAGATGTCCATTTAGCCAACAATCTCCCCCTTTTTGAAGATGACAAACATTTCCAAAATGTGAATAGAGGAAATATAAAACATATAAATGCCATACCTTTAGATTGCCGTTTGGAACTTTTCCTCTTATTTATAAAATGTGTGCTTAGTATCCCCAATGAATTATGGAACATGAAATCCAGTTCATTTGGGACTATAGCAACTTTCAATGTAAAGCCAAGAGTATATTTATGAAACTCATTGATTGAGTTTGTCATAAATATTAAGTTATATTTTTATATATCTCTCCCCCTTTGTCATCTCAAAAAGATAACCGTTTTATTAAAAAAACTCCCCCTTAATTAGATATCCCATCAAAAAACGAACGAAAAAGATGTCCATTGAATAGCCAAAATGTGAAGCAAGGAAGTTTACGAAAATGATGTCCAAAAAGGCATATTTGGCAAAGCTTGTTTTAGGTCGCCCTTGACTACGACCGTAGCGCCCCTTGGCTAAGTTTTGTTTTAGCCAAGAGGCAACAATTTGCAGATTTCCAATTTAAACGTGCATATCAATTTTGATACTAATCATAAAAGCATAAGTATTCGTTTTAAGAACCGCAGATATCAAAGAAAACATCCTCCAGCGGAGTAATAAGTAGTTGCTTCCTAATGTTGTTAAATTGATCTAATGGAAGCGGTTTTGTAAAAATATCAGCCAATTGATTTTCCGTATCAACATGATGAAGGGAAACATGATTCTTTGAGATGTGATCCCTTAAGAAGTGATGACGGATTTCAATATGTTTGGCCCGGCTGTGTAGAATAGGATTGTGTGCTAAGTTTATGGCGCTTGTGTTGTCACATAAAATAGGTGTAGATGAAAGATGAAAACCATAATCGCTTAAAACCTGTTGCATATAAAGCACTTGAGCACAACAAGACCCAGCTGCCATATATTCAGCTTCGGTTGTAGATAGGGCAACCGTGTTTTGTTTCTTGCTAAACCAAGATACTAAGGCTCTACCTAATAAGAAACATCCACCACTAGTACTTTTGCGATCAAGTCGACAACCGGCATAATCTGCATCAGTATATGCTTTAAAATCCAAGGATTGTCCTTTTGGATACCATAAACCAAAACAAGTAGTGCCGGCTAGATATCGAAGAATTCGTTTAACCGCAAGAAAATGAGATTGCATAGGCTGGGATTGAAATCGAGCACAAAGACCAACGGAAAACATAATGTCCGGTCGAGAAGCGGTTAAATATAACAAACTACCAATCATGGCTCTATATAAGGAATCATCAATAGGTTCCCCATTTTCATCCTTATCAATTTTAATAGAAGTAGCCATAGGAGTAGTAGCATGTTTGCAGTGATCCATCCCAAAGCGTTTTAACAGTTCTTTAGTGTATTTTTCTTGGCTTATAAAAATTCCGGCAGGTGTTTGCTTAATTTGAAAACCAAGAAAGAATGTTAGTTCACCCATAAGGCTCATTTCAAATTCTTTTTGCATAATGTCACTGAATTGTGTGCATAATGATTCATTTGAGGCACCAAAAATAATGTCATCAACATATATTTGCACAACTAAGAAATCAGATGCATATGTTTTGAAAAATAAAGTAGAATCTGAATTTCCAATAGAGAAACCATTATCAAAAAGATATGTCTTGAGCCGTTCATACCAAGTCCTAGGTGCTTGTTTTAGACCATAAAGTGCCTTTTTAAGTTTATAAACATGATCGTCCTTTTCTGGTATTTCGAAGCCAGGTGGTTGAGCAACATAAACTTCTTCTTGTATGATGCCATTTAGAAATGCACTTTTGACATCCATTTGATATAGCTGAATGTTTTTATGGGCAGCAATAGCTAGTAACATCCTAATAGCTTCAAGTCTAGCTACGGGTGCATATGTTTCATCAAAATCTATTCCTTCTTGTTGATTATATCCTTGTGCAACTAACCGTGCTTTATTCCTTATGACTTCTCCTGCCTCATTAAGCTTGTTCCTAAAAACCCATTTAGTTCCTATGATAGTTTTATCTTGTGGTTTAGGAACTAAATCCCATACATCGTTTTTTGTGAATTGATTTAATTCTTCTTGCATGGCTATTATCCAGTAATCATCCTTAAGAGCTTCGGATATTTTCTTAGGTTCAATGATAGAGACAAAAGCCATGTTTGCAACATCTTGGAAAGAGGACCTAGTTTTGACTTTATCATTTAGATCTCCAATAATTAGCTCTTGGGGATGATCCTTGATCAGCCTAGGTGTAGGTTGTGTTTCAACTGGAGGATCGGATGTGGGAGTTTTCTCATTATCATTGGGAATGGTTATAGTTTCAAACTGATTAGTGAGATCAATGATATCTAAATTTGTGGATTTTGATTCCTCATGAAAAGAAACATGAATGGATTCCTCAACTTTTCTAGAGATAGTGTTATATACCCTAAACGCTTTGCTAGAAGTAGAGTATCCCAAGAAGAATGCTTTGTGTGATTTAGAATCAAACTTGTCTCTATCATCCTTGGTGTTTAAAATGTAACATGTAGAGCCAAAAGTATGGAAGTAGTCAACTCTAGGTTTCTTAGAGTGTATTATTTCATATGGAGTTTTCTTCAAATGAGAGTGAACCGTGACTCTATTTAGCACATAACAAGCAGTGTTTACAGCTTCAGCCCAAAAGGTTTTAGGTGTGTTGTGTTCAAGCATCATGGTCCTAGCCATTTCTTGTAGAGATCGATTTTTCCATTCTACAATACCATTTTGTTGTGGGGTACGTGGAGCAGAGAAATTGTGAGTATACCCCTGAGAAGTACAAAAAGTTTCAAATGTATGATTTTCAAATTCGCCACCGTGATCACTTCTAATGGTACATATTTTATGTTGTAAAAGATTTTCAATCTTAGAACAAAATTGCATAAAGACATGAATAGTATCATCTTTAGTTGCAATAAAATGTACCCATGTAAATCTACTATAATCATCAACAATAACAAAACAGTATCGTTTACCACCAATAGATTGTGTTCTCATTGGTCCAAATAAATCCATATGAATTAATTCTAAGGATCTACTGGTGCTAAGTACATGTTTTGATTTAAAAGATGTTTTGGTTTGCTTTCCCATTGTACAAGGTTCACAATTTGCAACTTGATCAAAAGACAAAGCAGGTAATCCACGAATAAGATCATATTTTACTAACTTTTTAATAGCATGTGAACTAGCATGACCAAGCTTTTTATGCCATAGTTGTAAGGTGTTTTCATTTGCAAGGAAGCATTTACCTACTACTGATTTCATAGAGTTTGGTTTAAGGATATAAAGATTTCCAACTCTATTTCCTTCATAAACAACAGTTGTAGTATTTTCTATCAATAACTTGCAGCAGGTTTTGTTAAATAACACATCATAACCACTATCACATAGTTGACTTACACTTATTAAGTTATGGTGCAATCCATCAACTAGTAGAACATTTTTGATTTCAAGATTTGTTCCAACATTACCTATTCCAACGATTTTGCCCTTACCATTGTCTCCAAAAGTGACCGTTCCACTTTTCTTTTCTTCAAAAGTTGAAAATGCATCCTTGTTTCCGGTCATATGTTTGGAGCAGCCACTGTCAACGACCCATTCCTGCATTAGAATGTAGATTTTGGTACCCATGTGATGGTCCGATAAGGTTAGAAACTTTTTAATTTGCTGATGTGTATAAAAGTTCTGATACAGAAAACCAGTCGGTCGACAATTGTTCGACCGATATCATTCTCGGTCGACAATTTGTCGATCGAGCAGGTTACTGTATTATAATCAAAAGACACAGAGAATTTCTCGGTTGACCAATTTTTGACCGAAATAAGTAATGGAAGATTTTCGATTTGTTAAAGACATCCAGTCGGTCGACAATACTTCGACCGACCCAGAGCTCGGTCGACAGTACTTCGACCGACGAAGTTTCTGTTTTAGTACAGCAATGCAGAAAAAATAATACTAATAAGCATAGCATTGTTTGTTGAGATAGGACAATATAAATTGCAAAAATTAAGTATTTTGTCATATCTCAACTACATTCCATTCTTCTAAATTTGGGGTCTTGGGGTCCAAACTAAGTTGGACTTCTTAGTCTTGTAGGGGCATGAAAAACAGTAATGTCCAAGACGTAAACAGAAATGACAAGTAATAGAATCAACTTCATTTCTCTTTCTAGCCATTGTGTTTTTGGGTACAAACATAGTTTGGATCTTTTTGGTTTGGTTTTTCTTTGGAACATATTCCAAACCTTTTCTTCCATTGAAGGTAGTACCACTTCTCAATATGTTATCAAGAATATCTTTTCTTCTTAACTCATAAAGTTCTCTTTGCAATTGAGCAATGTCATTCATCTTCTTATGTATATCTTTTCTTGCCTGGTCTAAATCAGAAAACAATGAATCCTTTTCTTTTACAATATTGTCATAGTCCGAATGATTGCACAAGATAGGTAGAGTTTGAAAAGCTTGTAGTTTGGCTAACAAATCAGTCTTTTCTTTTGATAGAAGATTAAGATTGGTTTCCAAAGTAAGTAGCTTTCTAGTGCAATCATCTAAAGATGTTTTTAAAGATACATTTTCAAGCTCAATGTTATTCTTTTCAGAAGAGAGTTCATCTATTTTGGCAATGAGCTCATTATTTGATTTCATAGTCTTCTTTAGTTTCTTCTTGGCATCAACATACTTATCATGAGTTTCTTGTAAGCTAGCAACTAATTCTTCTTTAGGAAGATCAATAAGGCTTACCTCTTGAGAGTCTTCATTGTCTTCTCTTGCCATTAGACATTCCACATTTTCATCTCCACTTTCACTTTCACTGGTTTCATCCCATGCCGCTTTATAAGATTTTTCTTTCTTCTTATGTGAGCTTTTCTTTCCCTTCTTTGCTTTGGGACATTCATTTTTGAAGTGTCCTTTCTTTCCACATTCGAAGCACCTGGGAGTGGAAGAAGAACTAGAAATTTTATTAGATTTAAACCTTCTGTATTTCTTACCGTTGACTATCAATGCTTCTTCTCCTTCTTCTTCACTGGATTCCTCACTCTCATGTGAGGGAGCTTTTGATGCTTTGAGAGCCACGTCTTTCTTTGGCCCCCGTTGATGCTCATGTTCTCTTCTCTCTTCCTCTTCTAGGTCTGCCTCATGAGCTTCTAGGTTTCCGATGAGCTGCTCCATTTTGAGGCGAGTGAGGTCGTTTGCTTCTGCAATAGCTGTCACCTTTGGTTTGTACTTTGGAGGAAGAGATCGAAGTATTTTTGATACCTGATCCTCCTCAAGAACAGGTTTCCCTAAAGCACTTAAACCATTAACAATAGTAGAAAAGTTTGAATACATTTCACTAATAGTTTCGTTTGGATCCATACGAAAATGTTCAAACTTGGTTTTAAGCAAACTAACTTTAGAATTTTTAACTTGAACGGTACCCTCATATGTTATAGATAATCTATGCCAAATCTCATATGCGGTATCACAGTTTGATACTCTATTAAATTCACTTACTGAAATGGAACAATATAAAATGCTTACTGCCTTTGCATTTATTTGGGCCATTTTTACCGTATTAGCATCCCATAATGCGAAATCGTCTTGTGGGACTGTGTATGGTGTAGATACCATTCTCCAAAGATCCCAGTTGATTCCTTGGAAGTAGAATTGCATCCTTCTCTTCCAGTATTGATAGTTTGTCCCGTCGAACACCGGAGGTCTAGCAACGAGCGTTCCTTCAATGTTGAGGTTGTTGAGCACTCCATCCCCCATCTTTTCTTCAAGACTTTGTTAGGGCTCCTTGAAGCCTGCTCTGATACCAATTGAAAACCTCTAGAGGGGGGGTGAATAGAGTTTTATAGAGATTTTAAAATAATTTAACCTCAAACAACCAAACTAAAGATTAAGAAGAGGAACACATGTGTTTAGAGTGGTTCCACCTTAGCAAATACTAAGGAGTCAGTCCACTACCCGGTTGCTTACCCAACCGGGATTTTGAAAGTACTAAATTTTATTACCTCTCAAGGATGTTACATAAAATTTACAATACTTTCTAAACACCCTTTGGACAGCCTTCACCTTGAAGTAGTCTTGCCAACCTCGAAGCAGCCTTCCTTGAAGTAACTTCAAGCTCCCCCTTGAAGTAGCCTTCCTCTCGAAGTAGCTTCCCGTAAAGACAGCCTTCTGAAGTAGTCCAAAGTCTTCCTCTTCACCACGAAGAGCTTCACCCTCTCCAATCCGCAGCCTCCTACCTGGAGTAGCAAGGAGAGTACAAGTAATACAAGGAACAAGAAAGGAATAAAAGAAAATACAACTTATCCTTGTAGCTCAAGGCTTGATTTCCCTAGATCAAGCGTTTGGATTTTCCTAGCCAATATGATGGACTTGTGATTGCTAGGGTTAGGAAAATCTAGCCTATAGGACGAGCTTGAGCTAAAGGGAAAATGGCCAATTGATCACAAAGCTCAGTTCACACAGATTGCACAAGAGGGCTCAAGTAGTTTCTCAAGTATAGCAAGTGTAAGAAGTGTTTTTTAGTGTCCTATGGCTTGTCCTATTTATAGGAATGGCCTAAGTATGCTTAAGGACGTTCTAGACAACTTCTAGGGGGTTCCTAGTGCTTAACTAGCCGTTAGGAATAAGTTAGGCGCATTAGCAACGGCTAGTTAATTAATTCTGCAGTTGCTGTCAGAGATCATATCGGTCGAGGACTTGTCGACCGAGATGCCCAGTCGGTCGAGGATTTGTCGACCGACAGGCTCTCTGGATTAACGTTGATTTGCAACTGTCAACTGCTATGTCTAACGGCTACTTTTGGTCAATCTCGGTCGAGAAGTTTGTCGACCGAGAGTGTCTCGGTCGAGGAGTGTGGTCGACCGAGATTGACTCTGTTTTCAATCTTTTAATTAAGATACTAAGTATGTGCATGAGTGTGCATTATGTGATCTATTAGAAGGAGATGACCTAACTAAGTGTGGTGTTTAGCTAGGGAGATCTAACGCTTGATTTACATGAAATTCTAAGTACTTGTACATTATAATTTTGTACAAGTTTTTACAATGATTACATTTGCATGAAAATATAAATACTTCATGTTGGATTTCCCTTATAGTTGTGTCATCCTGCACACTCAAGTAGCTCGTCAGATAAATAAGAATGAAATGTTTGTCATAATCAAAACAAAGGGATTTTATAGATGTCCATTTAGCCAACAGAGACCCTTAGCATGCCATGAGTTAAGGAGTGGGATACTTACGAGTAGTGCCATGTGACTCAACCCTAGAAACTGGTTCACCTATAGGTGGGACCATGAGGGGTTTAATGGGGATCTACCATAAGGAAGGTAGTATCTAGGTCTACTATAGGGATAGCACAGAGGATAGGGTACTCATGGATCGCAGAGTTATATTTAAAACATAATCTTGGTTGTTAAATGATAAATTGAATGATTACGTTGTTATCATAGCTGCAAGTTTATTGTTTCCCCCACATACCAGCTTCGGCTGACTGACGTTTTGTTTGTCGGCATTTTAGGTACAAGCCAAAAGGACAAACAGTAAATCGTCATATTGTGAAATACATGAAGTAAAATACAAGGAGGATTAGTTAGAGTAGAATTCATACCTGGATAGAAGTTTAGAAATCCAAAATTTCAAAAGGTATGCAAAGTTTATTTTCTTACAGCTTTTCAGTTTAGTCTGTTAAAATTTAATAATTATTCTTAGTTAATTGCTGAACCTTTGATCCTTAAATTATGGGTGCGGCTTCGACCTCTCGGACTCCCTTAATTGGGGGTTACCAGAAGGTGGGGTCATAATAGAAATCTCCCTAAAGGGAGTGCATGCTGCGGCTGTAGCTCTATAGTGAAGATACCAGTATACCTTGGTAAGCTAATTGCAACTGACACGAGATGTCCTGCTAGTGGTCTCACACTAACCAAGACGATAGAGGTCATGGCAGCTGGATCTTCCATTGACCTTGTATGGTACCTATGCTTTACGGAATCGTGGTCGGTTGGAGCATGAGCGGTATACCTCATCTCCTCAGGGCATAAGTGTGATTGTAAATATGTAATCAGCCATGCAACATATTTGCTTAAGGGTTGAATACATAAAACATTGGTTGATGTTACACTTCTGTTATACATCTTGAAAGGGTAGATGTTATACATGTTGTTTATATTCCTTATATAATGAATAAATGATTTACTACTTTATCATATATAGTTGCAATGCTTCAGAATATGATATTTCTCTACTATGCTTAAACAGTGATTAAATCCTATTATTAATGTAAAAGAATCCCCTGACCAGTTTTATACTATTTAACTGTGATAATAATATTGTTGGTAGAGAGTTATATCTCTCACTGGGACATGGGTCTTACCCCGTTGGTCATCAACATTTTTAGGTGGATGCGGATGAGGAGGTAGAGACCATACTCTAGAGGTACAACAACATTAGCAAGAATAGTAGTAATAGGTCAGGTTGAGTATACTGTCTGTCGTGTCTTATAGATAGAAGTCCTATGCATCATCTCTATACTCTCAGGTCCTTAGAGTCAGTACGTAAAGGTTTTATAAATGATTTGAGATTTTAGCTTGTATGCCTGGAGGTTTTATGTTGCTTCAGTATGTGTTTTGACAAAACAACTATTATATATTATCCTTGAGATGAGATGGTACAATGTGTGTAAAATGTGAACCCTGATGTATATAAAGTTTTGGTTCTTTCAGTAAGAGTTTCTTGGAAGAGGATCTCTTTGCAAAATGGTTTTAATTTTTAGTGATTTTGTTAATCCACTGCTTATGGTTATTCTGCAATTTTATCACTGGTGATAGTTTGATTTGATATCGGATCATCACAAAGTTTTGGTATCAAAGCTTAAGGTTCATTGAGTCTACAGAGACATAGGACTAAGGTGTTGAGTCTGTTCTAGTGTCCTCCAGTATATCCTACAGTGACTTCTTCGTATGCATAAGAAGGGTGAAATTTAAAATGACTGGAGAACATGAGGAACACGTTGCTAAGAGCAATGTTGTTGCACTAGGAGAGGGTGCAAGGGAGAAAATAAGAGAAGAACGAGTTCCTGAGAATTCCCATATTGACCTAATCAAGATAGAGAATCCTACTTTTTATACTCTTGTTGGGCAGGTCAGGACAATAGTGATGCATATAGTAGACTGGATATTAGCATTACAACCTAGGTTAGCAGTCCTCAATGCAGAAACTTTGGGTTCTGAAAGGGTTTCTGAATGACATAGTCATGTTGGAACAATGGAAAATGTGGGAAGGACTAACGTATGGCAAGAAAATAGACTCTTCCATCAATATTAACAGATATTACATCAGTGATGTCAATGCCCAAAAAGGGGAATAAGTTGAGAATTAAGGAAAGGTCTCTACAATTATAGAGACATTTTCCTAGTTGTTCTAAAAAGCCAAAGTTTTGGGTACCACCAGTGCAATAAATGCCTAGTGCACTGGGGCAGTAGTCACTAAATAAAGGCAAAAGTCCTAACTTTCCACCTGTAAGAACTCATGCCTTATCTTCTACATCGGTAATAAGACCGTTAAGACCATGGTACAAGGACAAGACATGTTATAGATATGTACATGTTGAGCATAGAAACCCTTTTGTTTAAAAAGAAGGGTGGAAATGACCCAACAACTGAGGCAAACTCGATAGGGCTTATGAAAGTTATAGCCCAATAGTGTAAAAAGGTAAAAGCAACATGAAACAACTATAATCTATGTTTTGAGTCAACCTGAAGTGGTAGATGACCGTGAGGGGTGACAGTCAGATAGAGATTTTTCATTCTAATATGTCTTCTCTTGATTTTATCCAATAATCACAAGAAGCATTGTTGTTGTTGACTTCCCTTTAGTTGTCCTATGGGAACATGGGAAAGAAATGATGAGGACTAGAATTTATATTATGTCTAGTATTCTTATAAATACTTTATAATTGCTCTTGTTTGTATAAAAGAGGATGAGGTGTGAAAGAGATGCCTAGAGAAATCTAGGGATATCAAGTCCTATGATTTGGATGATATGAAAAGTAAGGCATATGATACAAATGAGGTGCATACTACCTAACCTCAGTACTTGTATACCCTGGCCAGGTATTCAACTGTTGAAGGTAGGGTAAGTATGGAACTCTTAGATTGCTATCTTTATGATTACTCTAATCAAGTAATCATTTTGAGACAATCTAAAGAGCATAATGAAGTTCAAAATATGGCATGGATATTTCTATCACATCCTAAGTGCAATAAAATGGAATATGAGATTATCTCATTTCAACCTATGAGTATGAGAAAGTACAAAGAATAATTCTCATGATAAGTGAAAGGGAACAATGAAGATGATCCCTGTTCAAATAAAGAATATGTGAAGGATAATGATCTCTTCCATAATGAGAAAATGAGAAATGTGATAAAATCATAAAATGTTCATGAACATGTTAGGCAATAACAAAGAAAGGAGTAATGATATGTAATCATCCTTATAATTCCTATGCAGATGACAAGAAACCTAGGATGAAACAAGAGTAAATGACTCATGAATAGTTGAAAGTTCATGCAATAATCAGAGGAGATGATAATCTCTTCTCTTTGATAAACAACCCTGGGTGATGATGGGGTGATAAGAGGAATATGTCTCTTTGTGTTCTTTCCTTTTATGGACATGGCAATCAAGTGAGTCCTATGACACTTTATATGCATGGATTAGAAATAATCCATTGATGGATACTTAGAAAAGTATCAGTTCGTCTTGGACTTTGATTCCAAGATAAAGATATGTGTAATAAGTAATGTCCCAAGATGAAAGAAAGGTCATATCATATGTTTGGCTTTGGTAATAACAACAGAGAGATGGAAATGATGAGGATGTGATGTGTTTTTGACACATGTGACAGATACCAAGGTAAAAAATTTTGGTATCCAAGAAGTGTCAGGTGGTATGGGAAAGTGAAAACACAACTCCTAATAAGATGATTTATGTTTGGCTACTTAGAAGGGGTCGACTTTGGGATCATTCTAGTTATGTACCTATAGTATGGATGTCTTATGTTAGGGGTTTATGCTCCGCATAAACATGACATCAACAAGGATGTATGAGTTGAAGAAATAGTTGTAAGATTATTGTGGGAAAATCTTATCAAGCTAAAAATAATTCCTTAGAATATCCCTATCTATATTTGTTGAGGCAACTTATACACAACATCTAGAGATACCTATGAGATAAGTTCTTCTTTAATAAGTGGCCTTTCCTTATGATTAGAGAATGTACAACTAGGAAGATAGTTGGTATAAGTCATAAGAAAGTTTAGTGTTGTTTCAGCAGATTAGATGGCACAGTAGATACATGTTAAGACTTGTAGTCCCAAGTGGGTGATAAAACATAACTCTGGTTTTTCCTTGGAGGTGAAATGCTAAACCGAGTGAGGAGTATGGAAGACTCCCTAGAATTAAGAATCTTATCACATAAAGTTGTAAGTTGAGAAAGGTGACAAATCAGTGAGGTTTGACACCTGAGTTAAATAAGGTATGTATAATGCTTCTCTGACTAAGAAAAGTGTTACCTGACACAGAATTGACTTTGTAGTCAGTAATGGAAAGGACGATTGAGTATCTATCATGTGTGACAGATCTCATGATGATCTTTAATGGAAAGGACTTTGTGCTTATCAAAGTTCTATGACATCTCTATGACATTAATATGTTATGTGGAGACTTGATGATATGATGCATGAATGTCAATTGTCTTCCTTCATCCGGGATTTCGAGGACGAAATCCTTGTTAGCGGTTTATAACTTGTAATGACCCTGACCTGGGTTATGAGTTAACCCTATTTATTTTGTCTATGAAAGTTTCTTAGAACTTTAATATAATCTTATAAGGTGTTTTTTTATCATGTGACACACTTATGTTTCAAGTTTGGTCCTGATTGAATGTTGTTTGAGCAATGTTCCTTTGTTTTGGACCAAAGTATAATTTACCCAAGATGAAGGTTTATATTGCAAAATGTCACATATTGAAAATGAATTAAGTGTTTTAGCATCATAAGAGAGAGAATTATGCTAAGTTGTGGCTTGTGGAAAGCCTAAGATCCAAGTTGGAGCTTGTTTGAATAATGCTTGTACCTGCTGTACCAGTTTTGGTGCAATTTGCAATCTACCCAAATTATGGGGTTGATGTGAAAATTACCAACTCTAGAGTGTTACTACTCTCTCCTAGAATCATATAGAGAATAGAGAAAGAAGGATATACCATGTTTGAATCATCTTTGAATGATGGTACTCTTGGTGATGAAAAGACCAAGAGATGATGTATAGTTGAAGCCCTTACTTGAGTTGTATCGAGTTGTAGACTTGATATGGGAGTGCATAATGGCTAAGGAGACATATAAGAGATACCATATTAGTTTGGGGAGTCTTGGAAAAGTCCATGATGGGAAAAGCACCTCAAGGAGGTGAGATGTATCGGTTTACAACTTCCTTAGAAAAGTTGTATTGGGTTGTGAATAAAGTGGTGATTGAGTTGATATACCTTATCAAAAGAGATAAGTGATGGGCGAAATTTCATCTCTAGATCATCCTCAAGTGTTTTTCATGTCAAGATACATGCATGTACATGTTTCAACCATGCATGGACACGTGGCACCTAGTATCTTAAAATGATGACACCTCATATACACACTTTTTCATGAACCTCAAGTATATATACCCTTCCTTTCACCTCTTAGTGAATTTTTTTGAATACTACCACCTCCTTGCTCTTAGATATCATGCATAGAGTCTTGGTATCGTGCATAGGTGAAGTGGTATCGTGCATAGGTCTTGGGTATCAGCCATAGCAAGTGATATCAGCCATAACATGTTGATATCGGCCATAGCAAGTTGATATCGGCCAATTGAAGTGATATTGGCCACAAGTGAAGGGGATATCAGCCAAAAGTGAGGGCATATCTTGTATGAGTAGTGAGGTATCTTGCAAGGTTCTAAGGATCAAGAAGGAGCTCAAGTCTTAACCCTAAGGTAAAGCTATGATCATCTTTAACCTTGGATTGAAGCATGGATCTAGGGTTATGATCTTCCTTTCTTTTCTTCTTCACCAAGTTCTTAACTATGGTGATTCCTTGTATATGAAGGAGTTGTGAACAAGCCTTGGACTTTTGAGAAGTCATCTTAAACCTTAGGAATGTGAATCTTTGGAGCTTGTAGCTTTGAAGTTGTTCTTGAGGTGGGTTATATAACTTGAACCCAAACATGTTATTACTCACTATCTTTCTTTCTATATTTTCTTATCTAATTTCAATTCCGAAATTTTCTTGAATACTTGATATATTTATGAGTTCTAGTAGTTTCTTAGACCTGTTATCCTTGTACTAGAACAAGTGGAACAAAAGTCTAGAGCTTTAAGATGATGGTATCACCTTATAAAGTGATATCGGGTTCAAGAACATAAGCAAGCACCACTAAAACGACATGGATATGAGTTTATATTTCCTTGCACGATATGGTGATGTAGTATACACCTCTTGCACGATATGAGGTCAAATATACCTCTTAGTCACAATATGATGTCAAGCACATACACATCTCTAACCCAATATGGTGTTAAAGGATACACCTCTTGCCCGATATGAGGTTGAAACCATAGACAGTGATGGTTATACACCTCTAGAATGGTATGGTGACACACACACACACACCTCATGAATGATATAGTGATCAAGATACACCTCATAGGCAATAAAGTGATATGGTAAGCAGACATACACTTGTAAAGTGATATGGTAAGCAAGCATACACCTCTTACCCGATATGGTAAGCACCCATACCTCTAAATTGATATGGTAAGCACACATACACCTCTAAAGTGATATGGTAAGCACACATACACCTCTAAAGTGATATGGTAAGAAAGCATACACCTCTTTCCCGATATGGTAAGCACACATTCACCTCTAAAGTGATTTGGTAAGCAAGCATACACCTCTAAACCGATATTGGGTTAAGCATACCCCTCTTAGATGATATGGTGTTGAACACATATCTCTAAACTAATATGGTGGGTAACCCAATACACTAGATGACAAAAGTGGTAAGGTGGTTAATACCCTAGAACATGTGATGTCCAATACACTAAAGTATGGTGTAGCTAGTATCTTCAAGTGAGGTGCGGATGTTAAACCCATGTATGGTGAAGGTGATACACCATATGATTGGTAAGGTTGATACCTTAATGGTTAAGGGTATGAGGGATATGATGATGCCTAGTCTGATATACACCTAACCCAATACATGTGTTCAACTTGACATACATGATTCAATTCGATACACCTTGTAAAGGTGAGGGAAAAATACTGTTAGAAGTGATGAGTGTAACATCAAGAAATGGTGTGGCTAATACCTTGATAGGTGAAACACCTAAAGTGGTTGATAACGGTCAACCCTATATCAAAAATGCCTTAACCCGAGATGAGTCTATATCACTTGATGATAGTTGGGTAATTCAAGTATGTGACTTATGGCCAATACACTACAGGATAAATGTGATGAGTAAGTGCATAAAGTATTAGGATGGGCCATACCCTAATACAAGATAAGATGATGAAATAAAGTAATTTAAAAGTGATGAGGGAAGTGATACACCAAGGCATGGTAAATATCACATCCATCACCTCAAGGTTGATACACCTTGATGTACCTTAAATCCAATATACTTGTATGAGTAACACATGAAGTGTGTCATGTCAATTGTTACATTAAGATGTAATGAGTTTGATGCACTTTGATAAGTGTAGGCTAACATACCTTAAGAAAGGGTTAAGCCAAGTTAATAAAGTATGATGTAATCAACATCCTAGTGAGGATGAGAGAGAAACTCATACTTTGTGTTGATAATCATTTAATGATAAATGATGAGAATAAATAAGTATGATTGAATACTTATGATATCAATGTATGCTCCTAGATGTGTGGAGCAATGAATTAGGGTTTGGATTGATAATAAGAACTTGCAACCCTATTCGGATATAAAGGGAAAGCCTAACCCTAATAATGGGAAGGTTGTATTTCTCTTATTGCATAAGCCTTGTGAGACACATTAAATACTTGTATAAAAAGTATAATGTTTATGTGATCTGATGATCTAAAAGATAATTGTTTCCTAGTGAGAGGTGACAAGATGTTTAATAGGCCTTGTGAGCCATGTGAATAGTTGTTGCCTAGTAAGAGGTGACAAGATGTTTAATGGGCCTTGTGAGATGTGCGTATAGTTGTTTCCTAGTGAGAGGTGACAAGACATTTAAGTGGGCCTTGTGAGCCATGTGAGATGCTTGTGAAACAAGTATCATGTATACCTTGGTCTGAGGACCTAGAGGTAATAGTTACCTGATAAGTGGTAACAATGTTCAATAATGAACTAAGGGTTTGAATACCTAGATCTAGTAATCATGATGATGATAATGTTGAGGGATGAGAATTCCCAGTAATGTGATAAGGGACTGAGATATCAAGTGTTATGCATTCAAAGTGTTCCAAAGGTTATAAAAGTATTTGATAAATGTATTACACTATTCTTTGTAGCATATATATGTAATAATTCATGTTTGAAACTTGGTTGATGCTAAAAGATATTATAATGCACCTAATTAATCAAGTGGAATTTCATCATGTAGTGCCCTGACCATAGATCCATCAGTGTCTGTAGCTACTGAATAGTGAAACATGTTTTCCCATGGGATTTCCTAGAGCACATATTTTTGAATATGTGGGGGCGATGGGCGTGAATATCCAAATGCCCTAATGAAGGATTCATGTGAGATTTCCTTCATTGTAATTATGGGATGGATGTATTATAATCTCCCAATGATGATGAAAGCCGAGGATGGATAACTGAAATCTCCCTAAAGAGAGTGCATGTTGTAGCTCTATAGTGAATTACTAGTATACCCTGGTAAGCTAATTGCAGCTGACACAAGATGTCATGCTAGTGGTCTCGTACTGACCGAGATGGCATAGTTCATGGCAGCTGGCTCTTCTATTGACCTTGTATGGTACCGATGCTTTACGGAGTTGTGGTCAGTTGTAGCATGAGCAGTATACCTCATCTCCTCAGGGAATAAGTTTGATTGTAAATATGTAATTAATCTTGTAGCGTATTTGCTTAAGGGTTGAATATAGAAAACATTGGTTGATGATACATTTCTGTTATACATCTTTAAAGGGTAGATGTTATACATGTTCTCCATATTCCTTATAATATGAATAAATGATTTACTGCTTTATCATATATAGCTGCAATGCTTCATAAGATGATATTTCTCTACTCTTCTTAAATAGTGATTAAATACTATTATTAATGTAAAAGAATCCTCTGCCCAGTTTTAAACTGTTTAACTGTGATAATATTATTATTGGTAGAGAGTTATATCTCTCTCTGGGACATGGGTCTCACCCCATTGGTCATCAATATTTTTAGGTGGATGCAGATGAGGAAGTAGAGACCATACTGCAGAGGTACAACAATAGTAGTAGGAACAACAGTAATAGTTCAGGTAGAGTATACTGTCTGTCGTGTCTTGTAGATAGAAGTCCTATGTGTCGTCTCTATACTCTTAGGTCCTTAGAGTCAATACATAAAGGTTTTATGTTGCTTTAGTATGTGTTTTGACAAAGCAACTGTTATATATTATCCTCGAGATGAGATGGTACAATGTGTGTACAATGTGAACCCTGATGTATATAAAATTTTGGTTCTTTCAGTAAGAGTTTCCTGGAAGAGGATCTCTCTGCAAAATGGTTTCAATTTTTAGTGATTTTGTTAATCCTCTGATTATGGTTATTCTGCAATTATATCATGGGTGACAGTTTGATTTGATATCGGATCGTCACAGGCGGGTTGTGTGGGGGTGGGGCGAGTGGTTGCGGCATGAGAGGGATTAAGGAGAGAAGAATAGTAAGAATGATTCTAGGAGAGAAAAAGGAGGCTCCTTTCTTAAAAACTAGATGGGTACTCTTGATATCATGTGAAGAGAAAGTCATATTATGAGAGGATCATTGTTATAGAGATTCATATATATAGCCTTTTCTCAAGGTATGATGTACTAGAGACCCAAAATATCATAAACTAAACTAATGCTAACGAGGCCAGAGTTGAGGAAGCCCAATTAGATAATATAAGGAAAATAAATAACATAAAATACCACCAACAAGTTTAAACCGTAATTTGTGAGAAAGGCTTCATTTGAAGAATTATTGACTAGTTGCTTCCTTTTTTTGTTCATTATAGGGTGTAGGATCTTGAACCTCCATAAAAGCAATAATTGGGCTTTAAAGAACTAAAAATATGTTACCTTGGGAAATATACTAAATTAGTACAAAAGCTATTGCATGTGGCATTATAATGAGAAGAAAATGTCAAGATTCGTAAACACTTTCATATTGGTTTAGCGTTCAATTTTTGTCCAAGATTGCGTGCCCACTTGATAGCTTAAGAGAATTATTTGTCTACTAAGAGATGTGGGTCACTGCTTTGTGAATACACAATTACTTTTATGGTCAATCTCAATGCAAGGATTTAAGATAAAATGTTGAAAATAGGAGTGGAATTTTACTAAAAAAATATTTTTTCTTACATGACCCTTATGGTTCATTTTTTTATAGACATTACCTTTAGAAGTTGGGTTCAAGAAGATGCAATCAAATATGAAAAATCACACATTGTGGACATCACTTTAAGATGCCTCAAATTTGTGTGGCAAACTTTGCATCCTTACAAAGATTGAAAATGGTCCACCAAAAGGTATGTCGTGAGAATCCCAAATCCAACATACACTCCATAAGGACATTTCATTGGTAAGTGTGCATTCATACCGATATGGTGTCAAGAGGGAAAGCAAGTGACCTTTGGTTATCAACTATTATATGATTAAAGTCCTAATAGTCAATAACATCATATATGTCACACAAACAACATCATTCATAAATGAAAAGATAGGATTTTACATATTATCGAGATGAAGAATCTAACTAAAGAAAGAAAAGCACATAGGTATGACATGCATCCTATACATCAAATAGGGAAAGAAATGATAGATAAAACTATCTAACAAGTAGATGAAAAGAAACATCTAAGCTACTTTAGATCCTACACGATCCATTATTATTGTCTTATGGTACTTTTCTCTTAAGTGTTATTTGCACCTAGAAAATACGTGAAACAATGGATATTCACATAAGGTGTTGTGTGTTGTGTACGTGGGTATAAAGATAAATACATATATGGTTGCATATTTGAATAATTTGATAAAGAAAAGAAAGAGTAAAATAAAGTATTTTTAATGCAAAAATCAGGATAACCATTCTTTTTAATTATTCTTTTAATGACAGTGTACTACTAAGTGATGTCAAGATTTCATATATGTATTTTTATGTTGATCCCTTCCCACCCCTTCGTCTATGGGGATCCTCACCCCTAGGGCTATGGGGATGTGTTGACCTTATATTTTGAAAGAGAGAGAAAAAGAGATAGAGTATAAAACACTTACTAGTTACAAAACATCCATTTTTTTGACATTCTTAGTGACATGGCAGAGGTCAATATTTCATTAGTGACATGGCAGAGGTCAATGTTTCATTCATATTTCATACAAGCAATTATCTCAATTAACATCTAGCAATACATCATATTTTAAGTTTCATACAACAAAACTAGTCATATTCTTAGATAATATCATGTATCTAATTAATCAGATGTTGAATTTAAAAATTAGATATATTCAAATGATGTAAGTTGATCACCCTGAACAGAAGTTGAGTTTCCATTGATATTATGTGTCCATAATATAAAGATAAGGATTTTGGGTTTAACTAGGGTTTTTATATGTACCCTAAAGTTGTATCAGAGTTAATCATGGTTATGGGATCTTAATTCATACTATTGGGGTAGATCTAGGGTGTATGTAATTACTTAACTAATCACCTACTTTTGTTACTCAAAGAGAGAACAAATATTAAGCTTTTGGAGGGTTTAGATCATCATTGATTACAAAGTTAAGGTTTCATGATTTAGATAAATCAGAGATATTACCTAGGGTTTATGGTCTGAACTTTAATGATATCAGATCATAAACATCATTTTCCATCATTTCCATATAAGAAGAGAAAATGAATCATTAACTTATGTCTTAAACCATCAATTTTAGAATAGGATTTAGATAGGTTAAGATATCATTTTTCTAGATTTTGGAATTTTTTGATGAATTTGATGTATAACTTTGCCTACATCCGATATTCCTATTATTTATTATGATTTTTCTAAATTAACCTAAATTTATAAAATAATTAGATTAAAAAAATAAACTCTATTTGCAGACCCACAACCTTGGTCTACTGATCCAAAGGTCAAATTTGATGTGGGTCATTTTTTATGGTGATGAGCGTGAATGGCTTGGCTCCTCTCTAATCGACCTCAGAGTTGAGATGGAGCCCCCAATTGGTTGCCTCTATTCCAACTGAAAGCACATGGATCTTGTGAGAACCCATTACTCTATACGATATTATTCAAAACATAAAGCACAATTAATCACTAATTAATCACATACCCAAAAATATGGGTAAATTAAAACTAATTTCAACATCAACACCCACTCAAAAACATTTGCATAAGAGCCCAACATCTTTCTTATATCCATACTATGCCAAGAATTTGATACAAATTGTTCAATCACCTTAGCCACAACATATGTACACAGGAGAACATATTTGTATATGCCACACAACAAACATTAACATTCTAACAAAATTTTGATTCGTTTGAAACACGATATACAAACTTTTCTTGTCTGGACCTGAGAGTACATGGACGACTCTAGGACACACTAGACATCTAATCAACTTTCTCAAATATTCATTACTATAGCTCCTCTTTACTTCCAAGGTTCTGTTATCATCACTGCCAATTACCTAAAAAGATGTGGTGAACCACAAGGGTGATATCCATGTCCCAACAAGAGATATAACGTCCAACAACGCTTATTGATTACGATATTTTAAATAGTAGATAACTAAGCAGTTGGAGTATTTAATAATCAATTGAACAGTTCAAGTATACTAAATAGATTAAGCAAATAATCTTAGCAACAAGTCTGATCATCAATACATATATAGATAACAAATAAATCCATTTCTCTGGATAGATATCAACTCAAATATCATCAAATTGCATCTAATAACAATCATTATCATTAATCTGATATCATCACATTCCTTGCTAACAATACATGCAATCTAGTAGCATAAGCATCACTAACATCCTAAATATGTCTAGTAACATAACATGGCTATCAATATTGGCATCTCAAATAAGTGAACAAATCTATATCACAAGTAGAACTAACATCATAGCACAATTAATTACATAGACATGATTAGTAGTTTAAGCATTTATAATTACATAGGCATGGCTAGCAATATTAAACATAGCTACCAGCATCATCTTAACCATCAATGTCAGTATATTTGACAACATAAGCATGTTTACAACATGAGCATAACTACAACATAAGAATATTTATTATCTTTTATTGTACTATACATGATCTCAATGAAAAGAAAGCAAACAAGGGTAATCATCCAATACGAAGTGTTGTGTATAACCCTAAACATATATGCTACACGGCTGTCTTACATCTTTTATTATGCTATGGGGAGTTTGAGGTGTACCAACCAAAGTCCAACCAACCCCTGCGAAGGGCTATTCGGTTCTGTACAAGATCTACGAGTGTCGGTATCCTAAGATCTCTTCCCCTCGATCAATATGAGTAAAAAGGAAATGGCATATCAGTCAAAGCTGCCACTACAATGACATATAGTTAAGCTGCTAACCACTAGTCCACCCTTGGTACAGGTTGCGACACTAGAAACTAGGGTATACGAAACCCTCTAATCTGAGGTACAACTGTAGTTGTCCTCAATCACATCAAATGTCTGAGGCATGACCATAGCCATCCTCCATAACTTGCATTGTGGATGACATGGATATAACCTCAACTTGGCACCCGCACATACTCAGCAGTATGGGCTTCGAGTTTCCCTTAGGAGTACTTGTTTCACCTTCCAGCAAGTTCTGACATTGAAGATGGCTCTACGACACATGGCACTACATGATTAGAGTTGCACTTAATTAGTTATGCTAATTGGGTGAATTAAGACTGCATAAAACAAGTGGACATACAAACCCTGATTCACTTCTAGCAAGCATATAAATATCACAACTTCAAAAGGTATAAAATGAGTGAAACATAATTTCTCATCTCATCATCACATGGTACTATTCACTTGCCATTCATGAGACTACAATAGTCATCATACTATCACAAGATATAAATCATTTTCACAATATCACAGGGTATCAACCCTTATCAACACAAAATGATTACACCTCATTCATGGCTCAACCATGCCCACAGGTCATTAAGACCATCACACTATTCCATGCAAGATCATCATTATCTTTGCATGGCTTATAACAAGGCTCAACAACATCACTGTGATGATCTGACAACAAATCAAACTATCACCAGTGATATAATTGTGGAATAACCATAAGCAGCGACAAAATCACTAAAAATTAAAACCATTTTTGCAAAGAGATCCAGTTCAAAGAAACTCTTAAGGAGAGAACCAAAGTAATACATACATCATGGTTCACATTGTACATATAGAGTACCATCTCATCTCTAGGATAACATATAAGAGTTTCTTTGCCAAAACTATACATAAGCAACATAAAACCTCAAATCATACAAGCCAAAACCTTAGATCATTTATAAAAATGTAACGTACTGACTCCAAGGACATAAGAGTATAGAGCCGACACATAGGGTTTATATCTACAAGACATGACAGACAATATACTCAACCTGAGATGCTACTGCTGCCCCCGATGATGTTATCCTCCCTCTAATATATGGTCTCTACCTCCTCGTCTGCATCCACTTAAAAATGTTGGTGACCTATGGGGTGAGACCCATGTCCCAGTGAGAGATATAAATCTCTGCCAACAATATTATTATCACAGATAAATAGTATAAAACTGGGTAGAAGATTCTTTTACATTAATAAGTAGGATTTAATCATTTCTTAAGGAGAGTAGAGCAATATCATCTTCTGAAGCATTATAGCTATATATGATAAAGCAGTAAATCATCTATTCATTTTATAAGGGATATGAAAAACATGTATAACATTTATCCATTTAAGATGTATAAATGAAATGTAACATCAACCAATGTTTTCCGTATTCAATCCTTAAGAAAATATGCTACACGACTGATTACATATTTACAATCACACTTATGCCTTGAGGAGATGAGGTATACCGCTCATACTCCAACCAACCTCTGTGAAGTCAAAATTGGTACCATACAAGGTCAATGGAAGAGATGGCTGCCATGATCTCTTCTGTCTCAGTCAGTGCGAGACCACTAGTAGGACATCTCGTGTCAGATGCAATTAGCTTACAAGGTATACTGGTATCTTCACTATAGAGCTACAACTACAACATGCACTCTCTTCAGGGAGATTTCAGTTATCCATCCTTGGCATTCATCATCATCGGGAGATCATGATACATCCTTCCCAGAATTTATAATGAAGGAGATCTCACATCAATCCCTCATTAGGACATCTAGATATTGGCACCCATCGCCCCCACATATTCAAAAATATGTGATCCAGGAGATCCAATGGGAAAACCTATTTCACCATTCAACAGCTACTGATGTTGATGGATCTATGGTCAGGGAACTACATGATGAGATTCCACTTGATTAATTAGGTGCATTACAATATCATTTAGCATCAACCAAGTTTCAAACATGAATTATTATAACAGATGCTACAAAGAAAGGTGTAATACATCTATCAAATACTTTTCTAATCTTTGGAACAAATATAACATTTAGGATCTCAATCCCTTATCTCATTACTAGGAATTCTCATCCCTTAGCATTATCATCATCATGATTACTAGGTCTGGGTATTCAAACCCTTAGTTCATCACTGAACATTGTTACCACTTATCAGGTAACTAATACCTCTAGGTCCTCAGACCAAGGTATACATGATACTTGTTGCACAAGCATCTCACATGGCTCACAAGGCCCATTTAAATGTCTTGTCACCTCTCACTAGGAAACAACTATTCACATGGCTCACAAGGCCCATTAAACATCTTGTCACCTCTCACTAGGCAACAAATATCTTTTAGGTCATCAGACTACATAAACATTATACTTTTTATACAAGTATTTAATATGTCTCACAAGGCTTATGCAATAAGAGGAATACAACCTTCCCATTATTAGGTTTAGGGTTTCCCTTTATAGCCGAATAGGGTTTCAAGTTCATATTATTAATCCAAACCCTAATTCATTGCTCCACACATCTAGGAGCAAACATTGATATCATAAGTATTCAATCATACTTATTTATTCTCATCATTTATCATCAAATGATTATCAACACAAAGTATGAGTTTCTCTCACATCCTCATTAGGATATTGATTACCTCATACTTTATTAACTTGGATTAACCCTTTTTCAAGGTATTTGTTAGCCAACACTTATCAAAGTGCATTAAATACATTACATCTTAATGTAACAATTGACATGACACACTTCATGTGTTATTCAACCAAGTATATTGGATTTGAGGTGCATCAAGGTGTATCAACCTTGAGGTGCTGGATGTGATATTTATCATGCCTTAGTGTATCACTTCCCTCATCACTTTTAACTTACTTCAATTCATCAACTTATCTTGTATTAGGGTAGTTTCCATCCTAATACTTTATGCACTAACTCATCACATTTATCCTATAGTGTATTGTCCATAAGTCACATACTTGAATTACCCAACTATCATCAAGTGATATAGACTCATCTTGGGTTAAGGCATTGTTGATATAGGGTTCACCATTATCAACCACTTTAGGTGTTTCACCTATCAAGGTATTAGCCACACCATCACTTGGTGTTACACTCATCACTTCTAAGAGTGTATTTCCCTCACCTTTACAAGGTGTATCGAATTGAATCATGCATGTCAAGTTGAACACATGTATTGGGTTCATTGTAAATTGGACTAGGCATCATCATACCCTCATACCCTTACCCATCAAGGTATATAACTTACCAATCATATGGTGTATTGCCCTCACCCTACATGGGTGTAACATCCTCACCTCACTTGAAGATATTGGCCACACCATACTTTAGTGTGTTTCCCATCACATGTTCTAGGGTATTAGCCACGTTACCACTTTTGTCATCTAGTGTATTGGGTTACCCACCATATAATTTTAGAGATGTGTTCTCGACACCAGATCATCCAAGAGGTGTATGCTTAACCCAATATTGATTTAGAGGTGTATGCTTTCTACCCATATCACTTTAGAGGTGTATGTGTGCCTACCATATCGTGCAAGAGGTGCATTGTAACACCCCTGACCTGGGTTATGGCTTAACCCTAGAAGTTTTGCTTAAGAAAGATAATTATAAACTTTTTCTAATCCTTTGTAAAGTAATTAATACTCTTTGTGAAGTTTATTTTCAAGTTTGAGCTTATTTGCAAACTATGTGTGCATTATATGACAATCAGAGAGAAAAGTGCAATTTGCCCAAGATAAGGGGCTACATTGCAAATGTCACATGTTGAATGTGTTCTAAGTATTTTAATATCATAATAGAGAAAATGATGCTAAGTGGTGGCTTTTGGAAATCCTAAATTTCAAGTACTAAGCTTGTTTGAACAATGCTAGTTTCTTGCGTACCAATTTTGGTACAAATTGTAATTTACCCAAAATACAAGGTTCATATGCAAATTAACACCTCTAAGTGTGTCCCTACTCCCTTTAGGTATCATTTAGAGGAGAGAGGAATAAGGGGGCACCATGATTTAACCACCTTTGAGGGATGGTACTCTTAGTCATGAAAAGACCAAGAAAGAATTGAAGGTGAAGCCCTTACTTGAGCTATATTGAGTTGTAAACTTAGGATGGGAGTCCCTATCGGCAAAGGGGCCATAAAGGGAGTCTCCAATTGGTTTGTTGATTCTTGTAAAAGGCCATGATGGGCAAAGAACCTCAATAAGGTGGACCATGAGGAGTTGGAAACTCCTTGCAAAAAGTGTATCAGTTTGCATTATTAATGAGATAAAGATAAGATAGCTTATCCAATAAGATAAAGGATGGCCGAAGTATCACCTTTAGATTATCCTTAAGATTTTTGCATGGTAAGATATATATGTGTGCATGCATGGACACATGTCAACCATGCATGGCCACGTGTCATTTAGTACCATAAGGTGAAGACACCTCTTATACACTTTATCTCAAGGATCCAAGTATATATACCTCTTCCTTCACTTACTAATAACATTTTCAAACTCCACAACTCTCCTTTCTTTTAGATATCATGCATGGACTCATAGATATTGTGCATACCACTTTGGTATTGTGCACAAGTGAGGGAGTGTCGAGATAGATCTTGGTATTGGCCATAGAGAAAGGATATCGACCAGGCAAGGTGATATCAGTCAAGTAAGGTGATATCGGCCACAAGAGGAGAAGATATCGTGCAAAGTGCTAAGGATCTCAAGCCATAGACTTCTATAAGCTCATATTCAACCTTAGGAATGTGAAGTTTTGTAGCTTGAAGCTTTAGAGTTGTTCATAAGGTGGGTTATATAACCTGAACCCCACTATGTTATTATTCACCACCTATCTTGTTATACTTAATGTTCTACTTTCAATTCTGAGATTTTCTTAAATATTTGATGAATCTATGAGTTATAGTAGTTTCTAAGACATGTTGTCCATGAACTATAATAGTAAGAACGAAGGTCTATAGCATGAAGAAGATGGTATAAACTTATAAAGTGATATCGGGTTCAAGCACCTAAGCAAGTACCTCTAACCCGATATGGTTATGTACATACATCACTAGCACGATATTCCTAGGAGTTTATACCTCCTTGTATGATATGGAGATGAATTTTACATCTTGAACATGACATGGTGTCAATCATACATCCTTTACACGATATGAAGTCAAGTAAAGACTTCATGCATGTTATAGTGTCAAGTACATACTTATAAATTGATAAGTTAAACCCTAATTTTGAGTAACCCGAGATGAGGGAGACAAGCAAGTACTTCTTGCATGATATGATCATGAAATACATACCTTGTGCATGATATGTTATTAATAACTTACTTGTACACAATATAAGACATATAGTCAAACATATGGTACAAACTGACATAGGTTGGAATACCTTAAACCCGATATGAAACACAAGATGGGGGTCAACCCAATATTGAGATAGGAGATACCTTATACTTGATGTGAGACATTTCTTGTGAATTACATGGGAGTTACCTACTAGCACCTTATACATGATTCAAGGTTAAAGCTTTACCTTTTATACGACATGGGCAAAACCTTAGATGGAGAAATGAAAACCCGATATGCTTTGAAAATCAATTGCCTTTGAAACCCGATATACCCTACTACCTTGAGATGATTTGATGAGTAACCAAGTATTTATCTTGTCATGTACTTATTATAAAAGAACTGAATCTTGAAAGTATATAGAGGTTATAAGATCAAGGGTTTATCTATTATAGGTAACCTGACATGATACCCAATATATATAACTCACTATGCTAAATCCAAGATGGAAACCGATATGATGTTCAACACATAAACCAATATGACACCCAATATGGATCATGATTTGGAAACCCAATATGGGAATACGATATGATATCCAATATGGGAACATGATATGATATCCAATATAGGAGCACGATATGGAAACCTAATGTGGGGACACGATATGGTAAACTCAAGATGGAAACTGATATGGGAATCCAAGATAGAAAACCGATATGGAAGTTGAGATGGAAACTTGATATAGCAATTCAAGGTAGGAAATAAATATAATATTATCTTACATTATCTTGAATGATAAATGGTAAACCCATAAAAGACATGCCCGATATGGTGTACTCTTGTACACGATATGAGAACTCATTATGTCTCTATACCCGATATAAGGTTAAGAGTTCAACCTATACCCGATATGAGGTTGACTTGAGATGATAAAAGCTAAAGTGATAGCTAACCCGACATGGCTACATGAGATGATGCTAGGGGATATACCCTAAATCTAATATAATGATGTGGTTTCACCACATGACTAATGTGGATATATAATATGATGACATGTGCATCTTCAAGCATGATAGGATAACATTATCCACTATGATGCCCGATATGATAGGCATGCTCCAATTCATTAGGTTTGTCTAAGTCATGTATATGATTAATGAAATATTGAGACACAATGAGTTTAATTCAATTTGATAAAGTTAATCTAATAGACCTTAAGAGGTGAATTAAGTAAGTTGCTGTCAATATCCTAATAATGATGAGAGAGAGAGAGACTTATACATGTGTAATAAACATGTTGATAAGTATGTATTGATACTCCTAAGATGAGTAGGGTAAGAATTAGGGTTTGATTCAAGACATTATGATCTTGAATCCTTAATTGTTAATAAAGGGAAAATCTAATCCTAATGAAGGGTGATGATATGCTTTTACAACCATAATCGTTTAGATTGAGAAATCCTAACCCTATCATGGGAAAGATTCATTTATCTTAAATTGTATAATGATGTTATATTGATAAGAGTCTTTCATCATAAAGTGCATACTATACAAGAATCATGAAATGATGAGCCTAGCAAGATATGAGCTATGATAAGCTATATCAATAGACTTAAATAAGTCTTGAAAGTTGTGTGAAATACTTGTATAACAAGTATAATGATTATATAGTCTGATGTCTTAAAAGATAATTTGTTGCCAAGTAAGAGGTGACAAGATGTTTAGTGAACTATGCGAGCTATGTGAAATACATGAACAACAATTAAGATGAATACCTTGATCAGAGGACCTAGAGGTAATAGTTACATGTTACAGAGGTAACAATGCTATGTGGTGATCTAAGGGTTTGAATACCCAGATCTAGTAATCAAGATGATGATGATATGAAGGGAGGATAATTCCGAGTGATGTGATATGGGACTGAGATCCTGAGTGATATACTTCCAAAAATGTTCCAAAGATCTTAAAAGTATTATCCTTTCTTTAATAGCATATGTTATAATTCATGTTTGAAACTTGGTTGGTGCTAAAAGAATACCGTAAGGTACCTAATTAATCAAGTAAAATCTCATCATTTAGTGCCCTGACCATAGATCCATTCAGTGTCAGAAATTGTTGATGGTGAAACGAGTTTAACTTGGAAGCATATTTTTGAATATGCAGCGGTAAAGGATGAAGCATATCCGAACATCCCAATGAAGAATTGGTGTCACACCTTCCTTATTTATCCCAGGATGATGTGAATTCTCCCGATCAAATAAGAAATTTCTGTGCAAATCCTTCTACATTTCTAAGTGGTATCAAGATGGAAGTATAAAATCTCCCAACCAGGAAAGGAATTGATGTTGATATTCCTTATCCTTATATTATAATTTGGGAAAGCTATGTGGACCCTCCTGAAGAGAGTACATGCTATGGAAGTAACTCTATAGCAAAGATGCCGCTATACCCCGACATGCTATTTGTAGATGACACAAGATGTCCTGTCAACAGCTGACACAAGATGTCCTGTTGAATCTAAGTGGTCTTATATTGACTGGGAAAAGGAGAGGTCTTGACATTCGGCTCTGCCATTGACCTTGTATGGTACCGATTTTGACTTACTAGTGGTCAGTTGAAGTATGAAAGGTATATTTCACCTCCTCAGGGCATAAGTGTGACTATAATATGTAATCAGCTATGTAGCATATTTGCTTAAGGATCAAATACGGAAAGACATTGGTTGATGTACACTCCTTTTATACATATTAGTTAAATAGATGTTATTCATATTTCTTCATATTCCCTTGGATAGTGAATGTTGGCTAAATTGACATTAGTACAATCCCTTTATTTCAATGATGACAAACATTTCATTCTTGTTGATCTAACGAGCTACTTGAGTGTTGCAGGAATAAGGTGGATGACAAAGCATTGGGAAATCTATATGATGCTTGAATACTTGTATTTTCATGAAATGTAATCAATTGTAAAAACTTGTACAAATATATAATGTACAAGTACTTAGACATCATGTAAATCAAGCGTTAGATCTTTCCTAGCTAAACACTACACTTAGATAGGTTATCCCCTTCAATAGTGTCATATATGCACACTCACATACACACTTAGTACTTTAATTGAAACAGGGTCAATCTCGGTCGACAAAATCCTCAATCGAGACACTCTCGGTCGACAAACTTCTCGACCGAGAAAGATCCAAGTAGCCGTTAGGGTTGAGCATCGGACCAGGCCGGCCCGACCCAGCCCGCTACCCGGCCTGTCAAACCCGACCCAGACCCGACCCTGATATTCTAAATGGGCGGGCCGGGCTGGCATTTTAGGCCCATTTTCTTATCTGGGCCGGGCTCGGGCCACCATAAACCCAGACCCGAAACCCAGTACCCGGCCCGCATAAATAATCTATATCTTATAATATAAATACACAAATATGTATATCATTTTAAAACTTCTTTTTTCCATAATAGGATCCGTCGTCTAATGATTGATATAATCAGCCAACTTCCCCTATACTAATAGTTGGTTATAATAACAAGTCTAATAGCTCATCGATATGAATCAACAACTAGCAACAACATTATGGATTATTAATTTGTCTGCTCATTCATATTATGTTCAACCTTCACGCAAAGCACCACCATTCCTAACACAACGACATTCTACAATTTAATAAATATGTCTACAACAAATATTTTTCTACTTATATACAAATTCAACATTGATTGTAAATCAAACACGTCATTTTGATGAAACCTATTGTTAGACGGGCTGGCCCGAGCCCTGCCCAAAACCCAAATTTTTTATACGGGCCGGGTACAGGCTCGTCTTTCTTAAAATTTTTTGGGCCAAAACCCGGCCCGTGGCCCGCATAATAATATGGATATGGATCTGGGCTTGCCAAAACTCGGGGTGACCCGCCCCGATGCTCATCCCTAGTAGCCATTAGACACAGCTGACAAGGTAGTTGGCAGTTGGAGATGAATGTTGCAAACACTTGCTCCAGAGAGCCTATCAGTCGACAAACCCTCGACCGAGTAGGTATCTCGGTCGACAATTCCTCGACCGAGATGAGTTCTGACAACACTTGCAGAATTAATTAACTAGCCGTTGCTAAAGCAACTAAAGTGTACCTAACGGCAAGTTAAGCACTTAGAACCCCCTAGAAAGTGTCTAGAACGTCCTTAAGCACGTGTAGGTCATTCCTATAAATAGGACATGCCTTAGGACACCTAAACTCACCAATTCTACACTTGTGCATATACTTGAGATTACACTTGCAATTGGAAATGTGTTTTGAGCAATCGAGAAACACTAGCATTGACTATTCTTTTCTTTGCTCCAAATTTCATGTCCTATAGGCTAGCATCTCCTATCCACTAAACCTACACTTCAATATTCATTGGTTAGGAGATCTATATGCTTGATATAGGCAAATCAAGCCTTGAGCTACAAGTGGTATTGTAATTTCTGTTTTTCCTTCTTGTTCCTTTGTATCTTTTGTATTCTCCTTGCTACTCCTAGGGTTGGAGGCTGCAGATTGGAGAAGGTTCTTCTCGGTGGAGAAGGTGGACTTCAGACTACTTCAAGAAGGATGTTGCAATGGGAAGCTACTTCAAGGGGGAGCTTGAAGTTACTTCAAGAAGGCTGCTTCAAAGCTGGTGCAACTACTTCTAGGTGAAGGCTGTTTGAAGGGTTTGGTGAAAGAATTGTAATTTTATGTAAAGTCCTTGCGAGGTAATAAAATTTGATTCTTTCAAAATCCCAGTTGGGTAAGCAACTGGGTAGTGGATTGACTGCCTTAGTATTTGCTAAGGTTGGAACCACTCTAAATCCTTGTCCCCTTGTCCAATATTTTTGTGGTTGGTTGTTTGAGTTAAATTATTTATAAAATATCCATAAAACCCTATTCATACCCCTCTAGTGGTTTTTCAATTGGTATCATAGCAGGCTTCAAGGAACTCTAACCAAGTCTTGAAGAATGGGTGACGGGTTACTCAACAACCTCAACCTTGAAGGGACACTTGTGGCTAGGCCTCCTGCATTTGATGGTACTAACTACACCTACTGGAAGAGGAGGATGCAATTTACTTCCAAGGGATTAGTTGGGATCTATGGAGAATGGTGTCAACTCCCTACGAACTTCCTCAAGCAGAATATGCAGCTTGGGATACTAATACGGTAAAGTCTGCTCAAATGAATGCAAAGGCTGTAAGTATACTTTATTGTTCAATTTCAGTTGGAGAATTTAATTGAATATCAAATTGTGAAACGACTTATGAAATATGGCATAGACTTTCTATAACATATGAAGGAACCGTTCAAGTTAAAAATTCTAAAATTGGAATGCTCAAACAGAAATTTGAACAATTTCGTATGGATCAAAATGAATCTATTAGTAAAATGTATGCAAAATTTTCTTCTATTGTAAATGGTTTGAATGCCTTAGGCAAGGTAATTAGTGAAGAAGACCAGGTGTCAAAGATCCTTAGATCTCTTCCTCCCAAGTACAAGCCCAAAGTGACGGCCATTGAAGAAGCAAATGACCTCACCCGACTAAGGATGGAACAACTCATTGGCAACCTAGAAGCTCATGAGGCAACCTTAGAAGAGGAAGAAAGAAGAGAATATGAACTTCAACAAGGGAGAAAGAAGGACATTGCATTCAAAGCATCAACTAAGAACAATCATGATACAAGTGAAGATGATAGTGAAGAAGAAACTCTCATTGTAAATGGTAAGCAATATAAAAGTTTTAAAACTAATAAAACTTCTAGTGTTTCTTCTTCTAGGTGCTTTGAATGTGGCAAGAAGGGACACATGAAAGGTGATTGTCCAAAATTCAAGAAAGGGAAGAAATCATCTCACAAAAAGAAAGAAAGAGCATATAAAGCTGCATGGGTTGATTCAAGTGATGAGTGTGATGATGGAAAAGAAGAAGTAGAATGCCTTATTGCTACAACAAATGAAGAAGAAGAAGAAGAAGAGGTAAGTCTTTTTGATCTGCCAAAAGAAGATCTAATTGCTAGTCTTCAAGATACCCATGAGAAGTATATTGAGTGCAAGAAGAAATTTAAGAAATCAAATAAAATGAATGATGAGTTAAACTCTAAATTTCTTGCTCTCACATCTGAAAATGAAGATCTCAAAAAGACTATTGAAGATTATGATATTAAGTTAAAATCTATAGAAGCAAATTGTAATCTCCTTTCCTTAGAAAAGTTAAATTTGCAAACACAAGTAAATGATCTTCAAAGACAATCTATTTTATGTTCACATTTAGATTATGATAATGTTGTACAAGAAAGAAACTCTCTATTATCTGATTTAGATCAAGCAAGGAAAGATATAAACAAGAAGATGGATGATATTGCTAAGCTACAAAGAAAAATAAATGAGTTAAGAGGAAATGACATCCTTGATAATATTATGAAAATTTCCTCTAGTTACAATGGAAGAAGAGGATTAGGATATGATCCAAAGAGAAATCAACCCAAAAGAGCTAAAGCATCCAAGACTAAGACTATGTTTGTACCTAAGAACACAATTCCTACAAAAAGAAATGAAATTGACTCTATTAGTTGTCATTATTGCTTGCGCCTTGGACACTACTCTTTTTCATGCCCATACAAGAAAAGGAATGATGATCTAGCTTGGGTTCCTAAAACTTAGAAGCTTAAATTTGACTAGTTGAGATTTGACCTAAACTGATTCTTGATATACAAATGTCATATCTCAACACAATCGAGCTCTAACTTTCATAATTTTGTATTTACTTGAAAGCATTTACTGAAAACAGTTCTGAAACAGTACAGAACCTTTCTCGGTCGAGAAACTGTCGACTGAGAGAACCATCGGCCAAGAAATCGTCGACCGAGCAGGATACTGATTTCCAGTCTGCAATAAATCTGTTGAATATGTTTTCAAATAATCTATTTGTTATCAATTTGTTATTAATGACTGATCATACATGCAAAACAAGAATAAATGTTGAAGACCATCCTTGAAACAAAATATATTAATCTTTTGCATCATGAATTAAGATAAATAATTATGAAAATCCTTAAACATATTGCAACAGTGCCATATGAAAAGACTGATCTTGAACAAACCTTATTCATTGATTGAAAAAGTTTATTAGGTATGATCAGTTATATAGCTTATCTTAAAATTAAAAACTCATGAACCTAAATGAAGATTATTTTGGTTTATACTCTAAATGGCTTAAAACTGAAAATCATGATTAGTTTAATCAAAAGAAATTACTATTTTATCATTATTCACATGGTTTTTTCCTAAAGTATTTCTTGGTCTATCCATATAGGAACCATGTGTTTTGATATTTAGTTTAAATGATCATAATCATTGTATTTCATGAAATTATCATTATATGCTTCTACTATTCTATCAAAATAATTGTGCCATTATGTTTCATTGGTTTGCTTAATATAATCTTTAATTCCATATATGCAAACCATGAATGGATATTGTTTTGATCATTGTGATTCAGCTCATATGAAGATGCCATTTTTGCACAAACAGTAAAAATTAATGGCATAAATGCATTTTAAAAATAGGAAATCTGTAGAAATTGCCTCTTGGTTAAAATCAAGTTTGACCAAGGGGCGCTATGGTCGAAGTCAAGGTCGACCTAAAATAAGCTTGACAAAATGCTTACTTGTACATCTTTTTACTACACTTCACCTTAGTATCTTGATTCAAAATGTGTTCATCACATAAAGCTCTAATAAAAGGTCAAAATAAAATCTTAAAAATCATTTGTGACCTTAGATTCCTTAAATTATCTTAATTATAAGATTAAGGGGGAGCTCACAAAAACTATTATAAGATAAAGAAGCTTACAAAACTTTGTAAATATCTTTTGAAGCTGGTCATGACCTTAGTATTTTTTATGAAAATAAAGGAATCTACAAATTTCATGTATGTGATATATATCTTGTTCTTAATAGAATTCTCTAAACAAATCAGGGCTTAACATCCCGTGCATTTGGTTAGAGATACTTTTTATGTACTTTACTATAAGCTTAAAGGATTCTCATGTCATTTTTTAGGGCTTAACATCCCTTGAAAAATGGATGAGAAATCAATACACATATGCCATGAACTTAAGAGAATCTCATATCATTTCAAGGCTTAACATCCTTTGCAAATGATTTAGAAATAAATTGTGGCTAAATTTGACAATAAGTGGTTTGCATCCCTTGCTTTTAAAATTGAATATATTATTAAGGGGGAGCACCTAATTATCAAATTAAGGGGGAGAAATAAAAAGTTATACTAAATGATTATCTTGGATATCTTTTTGAAATGACAAAGGGGGAGAAATAATATAAAATCAAAAACATAAAATAAAATGAGTTTCATAATATCTCGGCCAACACACACTTGCAACACAAGAATGGCTACAAAAGGTAAACTTCAGGTATGAAACTCATATGACTTATATTTCCTTATTTTATATTTAGGAAATGTTTGTCATCTTCAAAAAGGGGGATATTGTTGGATAAACTGACATTAGTATAATCCCTTTATTTCGATGATGACAAACATTTCATTCTTGTTGATCTAACGAGCTACTTGAGTGTTGCAGGAATAAGGTGGATGACAAAGCATTGGGAAATCTATATGATGCTTGAATACTTGTATTTTCATGAAATGTAATCAATTGTAAAAACTTGTACAAATATATAATGTACAAGTACTTAGACATCATGTAAATCAAGCATTAGATCTTTCCTAGCTAAACACTACACTTAGATAGGTTATCCCCTTCAATAGTGTCATATATGCACACTCACATACACACTTAGTACTTTAATTGAAACATTGAAACAGGGTCAATCTCGGTCGACAAAATCCTCGACCGAGACACTCTCAGTCGACAAACTTCTCGACTGAGAAAGACCCAAGTAGCCATTAGACACAACTGACAAGGTAGTTGGCAGTTGGAGATGAATGTTGCAAACACTTGCTCCAGAGAGCCTGTCGGTCGACAAACCCTCGACCGAGTAGGTATCTCAGTCGACAATTCCTCGACCGAGATGAGTTCTGACAACACTTGCAGAATTAATTAACTAGCCGTTGCTAAAGCAACTAAAGTGTACCTAACGGCTAGTTAAGCACTTAGAACCCCCTAGAAAGTGTCTAGAACGTCCTTAAACACTTATAGGTCATTCCTATAAATAGGACATGTCTTAGGACACCTAAACTCACCAATTCTACACATGTGCATATACTTGAGCTTACACTTGCAATTGGAAATGTGTTTTGAGCAATTGAGCAACACTAGCATTGCCTATTCTTTTCTTTACTCCAAATTTCGTGTCCTATAGGCTAGCATCTCCTATCCACTAATCCTACACTTCAATATTAATTGGTTAGGAGATCTATACACTTGATATAGGAAAATCAAGCCTTGAGCTACAAGTGGTATTATAATTTCTATTTTTCCTTCTTGTTCCTTTGTATCTTTTATATTCTCCTTGCTACTCATAGGGTTGGAGGCTGAGGATTGGAGAAGGTTCTTCTCGGTGGAGAAGGTGGACTTCGGACTACTTCAAGAAGGCTGTTGCAACGGGAAGCTACTTCAAGAGGAAGGCTACTTCAAGGGGGAGCTTGAAGTTACTTCAAGAAGGTTGCTTCAAAGTTGGTGCAACTACTTCTAGGTGAAGGCTGTTTGAAGGGTTTGGTGAAAGAATTGTAATTTTATGTAAAGTCCTTGCGAGGTAATAAAATTTGATTCTTTCAAAATCCCGATTGGGTAAGCAACCGGGTAGTGGATTGACTGCCTTAGTATTTTCTAAGGTTGGAACCACTCTAAATCCTTGTCCCCTTGTCCAATATTTTTGTGGTTGGTTGTTTGAGTTAAATTATTTATAAAATATCCATAAAACCCTATTCACCCCCTCTCTAGTGGTTTTTCAGTGAATAGATGATTTATTTCTCTACCACAGATAGATGCATTATTTTAAGAGGAATAACTACCCTGTTCTTCTTTTAACAAATTAATCATATTTATTAATATAAAAGAACCCCTGCTCAGTTTTTATACTGCTTAAACTTGATAATAAAATAGTCAGCGGAGAGTTATATCTCTCACTGGGACAATTGTCTCACCCCATGGGATCCACAATTTTTAGGTGGACGTGTACAAGGAGGTAGAGACCTTACTGTAGAAAGAGAACAACAGTTGGAACAGTAGTGACATCTTAGGTTGAATGTACTGTCTGTCATGTCTTATAGATAGAGGTCCTATGTTTTGTCTCTGTACTCTCAAGTCCTTGGGAGATAGTTCTTATTGGTTTTTACGAATGAATTGAGATTTTTGTTGTTTACCTCGAGATTTTATGTTGCTATTATACATTTTAAAGTAAAGTAATAGGTACTTGTTATCCTTGAGATGAGACGGTGCAATGTATGTACGAAATGAACCACGTGTATATAAAGTTTTGGTTCTTTTTGTAAGAGTTTCTTGGAAGAGGATCTATGTGCAAAACAGTTTTAATTCTTAGTGATTTTTGTTAATTTAGTTGCTTATGGTTATTACACAATTATTACTGGTGGTGGCTTGATATGTAATCAGGTCGTCACAACATTTTAGTATCAGAGCCTAAGGTTTGCTGAGTCTACAGAGACATAGGACTAAGGTGTTGAGTCTATTTTAGTGTCCTTCAGTATGTCTTATAATGACTTCTACTTATGCAGAAGATAGAGTAAAGCTTAAAGATGTCTAGAGAACACAAGGAACACATTGCTGAAAGTAATGCTATTGCACCAGGAGAAGGTGCAAGGGATCAGGACAGAGAAGAACAATTGCCTAAGAATTCCCAGGTTGATCCAACCATGATGGAGAACCTTAACTTTAATGCTCTCACTGGAATAGTTATGACAGCATTAAGGCATATCGAGGATCAGATACAAGCAAAACAACCTTGATTACCAGTTCCCCATGATGAAATTTTGGGCTCTAGTAGGATTTTTGATCCACATAGTCATAATAGTGCAGTGGAAAATGTTGAAGGAATTAGGTTACGACACAGAAACAAAGTTTACTACAGGTGTGGGAAACTAGGACATTTTATAAAGGACTGTCCATAAAGGGATAATGAGGAAGGAATTAAGAAAAGATCTACCCAAATTCAGGAATAGATGCCTAGTAGTTCTAAAAGGGGAAGTTTTTGGTGCCAGCAATGCAACAAATGTTTAATGCACCATGGAAGTGGCTACCAAGAAGGGGCAAAGTACCTAATGTTCCACCAATTAGAACTTTTGATGTAACCCCTACATTAGTAACAAGGCCGAAATGACCAGGGAATGCATATAGGACATGTTTTGGTTGTGGACAAATTGGGCATATTAGACCCTTTTGTCTGAGAAGAAGGAAGGGAATGACCCAACCACTGAGGCAGAATCAACAAGACTCTCAAAGGAAATGGTTTAGCAGTGGAACACAAGGACATGGACAGGCATCCCGAGCAGATCCATCTACATCAAATGATAGAGCATGACATTGGAATCAGGCAACAACAAGATTCAATGCAATGAATTATCCTGAGACAATAATCAATCCAAAAATTGAGACATGTCAGATGAAATTGTGTCATTCTGATATGTCATTTCATGATTTTATCTGTTAAGTATGAGAAGGTAGCTATTGTTGAACTTCCTTTAATTAATCCTATGAGAACATAAGGAAGATGAGAACTTACATTCTGCTCAGTAATCTTTAAAATGCTTTATAAATTCTTTCTATCTATGTGAAAGAGGATGAGGTGTGAAAATGATACCTGGAGAAAATCCAGGGATGCTAAGTCCTATATTTTGATGATATGGAAATTAAGGTATATGATATTAAAACAAGATGCACACTACCTCATCTCAGTACTTGTATACCCTGGCTAAGTATTCAACTATTGAAGACAAGGTAAGTATGGAACTCTTAGATTGCTATCTTTTTTATTACTCTGATTAAATAGACATTTTGAGACAATCTAGTGAGCAATAAAAAACTGGAAATATGGCATGGATATTTTTATCACATCCTAAGTGTAATGAAATGGAATCTGAAATGATCTCAAATCAATCTGTGTGTATGAAGAAGTAAAAAGTATAATCCTCATGATAAGAGAAAAGGAACAAGGGAGATGATTCCTATTTGATAAAGACTGTGTGAATAGTAAATATCTTTTCTATAAATGTGAAAATGAGAAATGTGATAAAATCATAAAATGTTCATGAACATGTTAGGCAATAACAAAGAAAAGAGTGATGACATGTAATCATCCTTATAATTCGTATGCTGATGGCAAGTAATTTAGGATGAAACAAGAGTAAATGACTCTTGAACAGATGAAAGTTCATGCAATAATGAGAGGGAATGATAATCTCTTATCTTTGATAAACAACCCTAGATGATGATGGGGCAATAAGAGGAATATGTTTCCATATGTTCTTTCCTTATAAGAACATGATAATTAAGTAAATATTATGACACGATGTGCATGAGTTAGAAGTTTTCTTTTGATGGACACCTAGAAAAATATCAGTTAGTCCTGGATTTTTTGGTTCCAAGATAAAGATATGTGCATTAAGTAATGTCCCAAGATGAAAGAAAGATCCAATTATATGATTGGCTTTGGTAATAATAATAATAGGCAAATGGATGAGATGATGATATGATGTGTTTTTGGCACATGTAATGAATACCAAGGTAAGGAATCCTAGTATCTAAGAACTCTCAATGGTATAAGAAAATAAGAATATGACTCCTGATAAAATGAATCATGTTTGGTAACCTAGAAGGGCCATCTTTGAGATAAATATTGTATGGATATCATCTGTTAGGGGTTTATGCTTTGTATAAACATGACATCATTAAGGATGTATCAATTGAAGGTACAATTATACGATCATTTTGGGGAAAAGCTTATCAAGCTAAAAATAATTCCTTAGAATATCCCTGTCTAGATCTATTGAGGCAGTTTATACATGACATCTAGAAATACCTTTGAGATAAGTTCTTTTTGATAAGTAGCCTCATGTTATGATAAAGATATAAGATGTCTTAAAAAATTCATAAGAAAATTTAGTATTGTATCTGTAGATTAGAATAGCACAACAAAAGTATGATTAGACTTGTAGTCCCAAATGAGTGATAGAATGAAACTCTAGTCCTTCCTTAGAAGAGGAATGCTAAACTAAGTAAGGAATATGGAAGACTCCTAAGGTTAAGAATCTTATTACATAAGAAGATGTAAGTAGAGAAGGTGATAATTCAATGAGGATTGATACTTGAATCATTCAAAGTATGAATAATACTGTTTCAACTTAGAAAGTGTTAACAAACACAGAATTGGTACTATAATCCTTAATGGAAAGGACAATTGAGTATGCATCCTATATGGCAGATTCTATGATAACTCTGAGTGGAAGAACTTTGTACTGGTCCAAGTTCTATGGAAATGAGATGTTATGTGGAAACTTGATGATATGATGTATGAATAACGATTGTCTTCCTTCGTCCAGGATTTCGGGGACAAAATCCTTGTTAGGAGTTTATAATTGTAACACCCATGACCAGGGTTATGGATTAACCCTAGAAGTTTTGCTTAAGCAAGATAATTATAGACTTGTTATAATCCTTTTTAAAGTAATTAAGACTCTTTGTGAAGTTTATTTTCAAGTTTGAGCTTATTTGCAAACTATGTGTGCATTATATGACAATCTGAGAGAAAAGTGCAATTTACCCAAGATAAGGGGCTACATTGCAAATGTCACATGTTGAATGTGTTATAAGTATTTTAATATCATAAGAGAGAGAATTATGCTAAGTGGTGGCTTATGGAAAGCCTAAATTTCAAGTATTAAGCTTGTTTGAACAATGTTAGTGCCTTGCATACCAATTTTGGTATAAATTGTAATTTACCCAAAATATAGGGTTAATATGCAAATTACCACCTCCAAGTGTCCCTCTAGGTATCATTTCGAGGAGATAAAAATAAGGGGGAGCCATGATTGAACCACCTTTGAGGGATGATACTCTTAGTTATGAAAAGACCAAGAAAGAATTGAAGGTGAAGCCCTTACTTGAACTGTATCGAGTTGTAAACTTAGGATGGGAGTCCTTATCGGCCAAGGGGCCATAAAGGGAGTCTCCTATCAGTTTTTTTAGTCTTGGCTAAGGCCATGACGGGCAAAGCACCTCAATAAGGTGGCCCATGATGAGTTGGAAACTCCTTGCAAAAAGTGTATTAGTTTGCATTATTAATGAGATAAAGATAAGATAGCTTATCCAATAAGATAAAGGATGGCCGAAGTATCACCTTTAGAATATCCTTAAGATTTTTGCATGGAAAGATATATATGTGTGCATGCATGGACATGTGTCAACCATGCATGGCCATGTGTCATTTAGTACCATAAGGTGAAGACACCTCTTATACACTTTATCTCAAGGATCCAAGTATATGTACCTCTTCCTTCACTTACTAATGACATTTTCGAACTCCACAACTCTCCTTTCCTTGGGATATCGTGCAGGGACTCTTAGATATCGTGCATACCACTTTGGTATCATGCACAAGTGAGGGAGTGTCGAGTTAGAGCTTGGTATTGGCCATAGAGGAAGGATATCAACCAGGAAAGGTGATATCAGTCAAGTAAGGTGATATTGGCCACAAGAGGAGAAGATATCATGCAAAGTGCTAAGGAGCTCAAGCCTTGGACTTCTATAAGCTCATATTCAACCTTAGGAACGTGAAGTTTTGGATCTTGAAGCTTTGGTGTTGTTCATAAGGCAGGTTATATAACCTGAACCCCACTATGTTATTATTCACCACCTATCTTGTTATACTTAATGTTCTACTTTCAATTATGAGATTTTCTTAAATATTTGATGAATCTATGAGTTCTAGTAGTTTCTTTGACATGTTGTACATGAACTATAATAGTAAGAACGAAGTTCTAGAGCTTGAAGAAGATGGTATCACCTTATAAAGTGATATCGGGTTCAAGCACCTAAGCAAGTACCTCTAACCCGATATGGTTATGTACATACATCACTAGCACAATATTCTTAGGATTTTATACCTCCTTGTATGATATGGAGATCAATTTTACATCTTCAACATGACATGATTCCAATCATACATCCTTTACATGATATGTAGTCAAGTAAAAACTTCATGAATGTTATAGTGTCAAGTGCATACTTATAAATTGATAAGTTAAACCCTAATTTTGAGTAACCTGAGATGAGGGAGACAAGAAAGTACTTATTGCACGATATGATCATGAAATGCATACCTAGTACATGATATGTTATTAAGCACTTACTTGTACATGATATAAGACATATAGTCAAACATATGGTACAACCCGACATAGGTTGGAATACCTTAAACCCGATATAAAACCCAAGATGGGGGTCAACCCGAATATTGAGATAGGAGATACCTTATACTTGATGTGAGTCGTGTCTTGTGAATGACATGGGAGTTACCCACTAGCACCTTGCACACGATACAAGGTTAAAGCTTTACCTTTTATACGAAATGGGCAAAACTTTAGATGGAGAAATGAAAACCCGATATGCTTTGAAAATCAATTGCCTTCAAAACCCGATATACCCTACTACCTTGAGATGATTTGATGAGTAACCAAGTATTTATCTTGTTGTGTACTTATTATAAAATAATTGAATCTTGAAAATATAGAGAGGTTATAAGATCAAGGGTTTATCTATTATAGGTAACCCGACATGATACCCAATATATATAACTCGATATGCTAAATCCAAGATGGAAACCGATATGATGTTCAACACATAAACAAATATGACACCCAATATGGATCATGATATGGCAACCCAATATGGGAATATGATATGGTATCCAATATGGGGACATGATATGATATCCAATATAGGAGCACGATATGGCAACCTAATGTGGGGACACGATATGGTAAACTCAAGTCGGAAACTGATATGGGAATCCAAGATAGAAAACTGATATGGAAGTTGAGATGGAAACTTGATATAGCAATTCAAGGTAGGAAATAAATACAATATTATCTTACATTATCTTAAATGATACATGGTAAACCCATAAAAGACATGCCCGATATGGTGTACTCTTGTACACGATATGAGAACTCAATATGTCTCTATACCCGATATAAGGTCAAGAGTTCAACCTATACCCGATATGAGGTTGACTTGAGATGATAAAAGCTAAAGTGATAGCTAACCCGACATGACTACATGAGATGGTGTTAGGGGATATACCCTAAATCTAATATAATGATGTGGTTTCACCGCATGACTAATATGGATATATAATATGGTGACGTGCATCTTCAAGCACGATAGGAGAACATTATCCACTACGATGCTCGATGTGATAGGCATGCTCCAATTCATTAGGTTTGTCTAAGTCATGTATATGATTAATGCAGTATTGAAACACAATGAGTTTAATTCAATTTGATAATGTTAAGCTAATAGACCTTAAGAGGTGAATTAAGTAAGATGCAATCAATATCCTAATAATGATGAGAGAGAGACTTTTACATGTGTGATAAACATGTTGATAAGTATGTATTGATACTCCTAAGATGAGTGGGGTATGAATTAGGGTTTGATTTTAGAAATTATGATCTTGAATCCTTAATTGTTAATAAAGGGAAAATCTATTCCTAATGAAGGGTGATGATATGCTTTTACAACCATAATCATTTAGGTTGAGAAATCCTAACCCTAATCATCGGAAAGATGCATTTCTATTAAATTGTATAATGATGTTATATGTTGATAAGAGTCTTACATCATAAAGTGCACACTATACAAGAATCATGAAATGATGAGCATAGCAAGATATGATCTATGATATGCTATATCAATAAACTTGAATAAGTCTTGAAAGCTATGTGAAATACTTGTATAGCAAGTATAATGATTATATAGTCTGATGTCTTAAAAGATAATTTGTTGCCTAGTAAGAGGTGACAAGATGTTTAATGAACTATGTGAGCTATGTGAAATATATGAACAACAAGTAAGATGAATACCTTGGTCAGAGGACCTAGAGGTAATAGTTACCTGTTACAGAGGTAACAATGCTATGTGGTGATCTAAGGGTTTGAATACCCAGATCCAGTAATCATGATGATGATGATATGAAGGGATGATAATTCCCAGTGATGTGATATGGGACTGAGATCTTGAGTGAGATACTTCAAAAAATGTTCCAAATATCTTAAAAGTATTATCCTTTCTTTAATAGCAGCTGTTATAATTCATGTTTGAAACTTGATTGGTGTTAAAAGAATACTGTAAGGTACCTAATTAATCAAGTAAAATCTCATCATGTATTGCCCTGACCATAGATCCATTTAGTGCCAGAAAATACTGATGGTGAAACCAGTTTAACTCGAAAGCATATTTTTGAGTATGAAGGGGTAAAGGATGAAGTATATCTGAACGTCCCAATGAAGAATTGGTGTCACACCTTCCTTATTTATCCCGGGATGATGTGAATTCTCCCAACCAAATAAGAAATTGATGTGTAAATCCTTCTTCATTTCTTAGTGGTATCGAGATTGAAGCATAAAATCTCCCAACCAGGAAAGGAATTGATGTTGATCTTCCTTATCCTTATATTATAATCCACGAAAGCTATGTGGACCCTCCTGAAGAGAGTACATGCTATGGAAGTAACTCTATAGAGAAGATGCCACTATACCCCAACATGCTATATGCAGATGACACAAGATGTCCTGCCAGCAGCTGACACAAGATGTCCTGCTGAATCTAAGTGGTCTCGTATTGACCGAGAAAGGAGAAGTCTTGACAGTCGGCTCTGCCATTGACCTTGTATGGTACCGATTTTGGACTTACTAGTGGTTGGTTGGAGTATGAAAGGTATATTTCACCTCCTCAGGGCATAAGTGTGACTGTATAATGTAATCAGCTGTGTAGCATATTTGCTTAAGGATCAAATACGAAAAGACATTGGTTGATGTACACTCCTTTTATACATCTTAGTTAAATAGAGGTTATTCATATTTCTTCATATTCCCTTGAATATTGAATAGATGATTTATTTCTCTACCATGGATAGATTCATTATTTTAAGAGGAATAACTACCATGTTCTGCTTATAATAATAATTAATCCTATTTATTAATATAAAAGAACCTCTACTCAGTTTTTATACTGCTTAACCTTGATAATAATGTTGTCGGCGGAGAGTTATATCTCTTGCTGGGACAATTGTCTCACCCCATGGGATCCACAATTTTTAGGTGGATGTTCACAAGGAGGTAGAGACCTTACTAGAGAAGGAGAACAATAGTTGGGATAGTAGTAACAGCTCAGGTTGAATGTACTGTCTATCATGTCTTATAGATAGAAGTCCTATGTTTCGTCGCTGTACTCTGAGGTTCTTGGGAGATAGTTCTTAGTGGTTTTTACGAACGACTTGAGATTTTGGTTGTTTACCTCGAGTTTTTATGTTGCTATTGTACTTGTTAAAGTAAAGTAATAGGTAGTTGTTATCCTTGAGATGAGACAATGCAATGTATGTATGAAATGAACCACATGTATATAAAGTTTTGGTTCTTTTTGTAATAATTTCCTGGAAGAGGATCTATGTGCTAAACAATTTTAATTCATAGTGATTTTTGTTAATTTTGTTGCTTATGGTTATTCCACGATTATTACTGGTGGTGGCTTGATTTGTAATCAGTTCGTCACAAAGTTTTGGTATCAGAACTTTTGATGTAACCCCTACATCAGTAACAAGGCCGACAAGACCAGGGGATGCATATAGGACATGTTTTGGTTGTGGAAAGTTTGGGCATATTAGACCCTTTTGTCTGAGAAGAAGGAATGGAATGACCCAACCACTGAGGGAATGTCAACAAGACTCTCAAAGACAATGGTTTAGTAGTGGCGTGCGAGGACATTGACATGCATCTCGAGCAGATCCGTCTACATCAAATGATAGAGCATGACATTGGAATCAGGCAACAACAAGATTCATTGCAATGAATCATCCTGAGATAGTAATCAATCCACAAATTGAGTCAGGTCATATGAAATTGTGTCATTTTGATATGTCATTTCATGATTTTATCTGTTAAGTATGAGAAGGTAGCTATTGTTGAACTTCCTTTAATTAATCCTATGAGAACATAAGGAAGATGAGAACTAACATTCTACTCAGTAATCTTTAAAATTCTTTATTAATTCTTTCTATCTGTGTGAAAGAGAATGAGGTGTGAAAATGATACCTGGAGAAAATCCAGGGATGCTAAGTCCTATATTTTGATGATATGAAAAGTAAGGTATATGATATTAAAATAAGATGCATACTACCTGATCTCAGTACTTGTATACCCTGGCTAGGTATTCAACTATTGAAGACAAGGTAAGTATGGAACTCTTAGATTTCTATCTTTCTAATTACTCTCATTAAATAGTCATTTTGAGACAATCTAGTGAGAATAAGAAAACTAGAAATATGGCATGGATATTTTTATCACATCCTAAGTGTAATGAAATGGAATCTGAAATGATCTCAAATCAATCTGTGTGTATGAAGAAGTAAAAAGTATAATTCTCATGATAAGAGAAAAGGAACAAGGGAGATGATTCCTATTCGATAAAGACTGTGTGAATAGTAAAGATCTTTTCTATAAATGTGAAAATGAGAAATGTGATAAAATCATAAAATGTTCATGAACATGTTAGGCAATAACAAAGAAAGGAGTGATGACATGTAATCATCCTTATAATCCCTATGCTGGTGGCAAGTAACTCAGGATGAAACAAGAGTAAATGACTCTTGAACAGATGAAAGTTCATGCAATAATCAGAAGGAATGATGATCTCTTCTCTTTGGTAAGCAACCCTGGATGATGATGAGGCGATAAGAGGAATATGTTTCCATATGTTCTTTCCTTATAGGAACATGATAATTAAGTAAATCTTATGACACTTGATGTGCATGAGTTAGAAGTGTTCTTTTGATGGATACCTAGAAAAATATCAGTTAGTCTTAGATTTTTTGGTTCCAAGATAAAGATATGTGTATTAAGTAATGTCCCAAGATGAAAGAAAGATCCTCTTATATGTTTGGATTTGGTAATAATAATAATAGGTAGATAGATGAGATGAGGATATGATGTGTTTTTGGCACATGTAATGAATACCAAGGTAAGGAATCCTAGTATCTAAGAACTCTTAATGGTATAAGAAAATAAGAATATGACTCATGATAAGATGAATCATGTTTGGTAACCTAGAAGGGTTAGCTTTGAGATAAATATAGTATGGATATAATATGTTAGGGGTTTATGCTTTGCATAAACATGACATCATTAAGGATGTATCAATTGAAGGAACAATTGTATGATCATTTTGGGAAAAATCTTATCCGGCTAAAAATAATTCCTTAGAATATCCCTATCTAGATCTATTGAGGCAGTTTATACATGACATCTAGAAATACCTTTGAGATAAGTTCTTTTTGATAAGTAGCCTCTTTTTATGACAAAGATATAAGATATATTAAAAAATTCATAAGAAAATTTAGTATTGTATCAGCAGATTTGAATAGCATAATAAAAGTATGATAAGACTTGTAGTCCCAAATGAGTGATAGAATGAAACTCTAGTCCATCCTTAGAATAGGAATACTAAACTAAGTAAGGAATATGGAAGACTCCTAAGGTTAAGAATCTTTTTTTTTGAAAGACACCACATTCATTACATTAAAGCCATACGACATCTACATGTAAAGGGAGATACACCAACTGGACACAAAAAGTAAAGACCAGATACAATAACCAGAAACTCATATTGGAACGTGATAAGAACAATGATGTATTGATCTCTCTTCTATATCGCTGAACAAAACAACTTTTTATGAGAGATTCCTTCAACCTGAGATAATATCTGATATAGAGTATATGCTCCAAACCAGTGACCGAAGAAGGGATCACCTTCACACTTGCTGCCATATAACAAAGAAACAAAAGAAGACCTAACATGAAAGGGGGACACAAACCACACGACAACAAAGAAACTATAACTCACTAAAGAAGACTATAAACAATGAGAAAGATAACAGATAACATGCCGCACTTGACCGAAGAAGGGATCACCTTCACACTTGCTGCCATATAACAAAGAAACAAAAGAAGACCTAACATGAAAGGGGGACACAAACCACACGACAACAAAGAAACTATAACTCACTAAAGAAGACTATAAACAATGAGAAAGATAACAGATAACATGCCGCACTACGGCACCAACATAAAAAGCCACTTTGGATCCCTTTCAAGGAAAAGCAAAGGAGCAGAAAAGGCCGGAGGAAGAACAAGGATGGGGGATAGAAAACATAGCAGAACCCCACCACCACTCACCAAGAATCCTAACTCTATCACAATTGAGAGAGGAACGGAAGCAATGCCTCCAAACCCAAGACCCCTGATTATCCCCTACCCCAGCAAGCCAATAGAGAAACCGAGGGCACACCCACCAAACCTCAAACGGCAGAACAGACACAAGACACATAGAAAAGAAGACCCCAACAACCTATACCTACAAACGACACAAAACATAAACAACTAGATCCATCCAAAGAAGAAGCACCTCCAGGACCACTCTAGGAGAGGATTGTAGACAAACGGACAGATAAACGCCGAAAGACTGAAAATACATAGGGCAGAGAAGCTACCACTAACGAGAACTACCAAACAAAGGAAAAAAAAATAGGAAGCTAAATGAAACTGGAAAGGAAAAGAAGAGGGGGGTTGCTTCAGATCCGAATCGAAGAAGACAGAGCATCGGAATTACCACGATCAGAGATCTATAAATGAAACCACATGCACCCATTCGTAGCATTCAACTCCGTCGAAACCGCCGCAGGAGGGAGAAGAACTAGACTCAGGATCCAAAGGCTGGTGTCGAGCATCGAAACGGAAGGCAGAGGGAACCTGCACCGCACAACACCTGATCAGATGAGAAGCTTCCCAAGCGAAAAGAGGCCAGGGGGAGCGACCAGCACCCAAAGGCGGTCGGAGGCCCTCCCCCAAGCCCGCCGCTGCTGCGTATAGGAGCCCCAAAACACATATATCGCCATTTTTGCATTCCTAAGGTTAAGAATCTTATTACATAATAAGATGTAAGTAGAGTAGGTGATAATTCAATGAGGATGGATACTTGAATCATTCGAAGTATGAATAGTACTGCTCTAACTTAGAAAGTGTTACCAAACACAGAATTGATACTATAATCCTTAATAGAAAGGATAGTTGAGTATGCATCCTATATGGCAAATTCTATGATAACTATGAGTGGAAGAACTTTATACTAGTCCAAGTTCTTTGAAAATGAGATGGTATGTGGAAACTTGATGATATGATGTATGAATAATGATTGTCTTCCTTCGTCCAGGATTTTGGGGACGAAATCCTTGTTAGGGGTTTATAATTGTAACACCCCTTACTGGGGTTATGGATTAACCCTAGAGGTTTTGCTTAAGAAAGATAATTATAAACTTGTTCTAATCCTTTGTAAAGTAATTAAGACTCTTTGTGAAGTTTATTTTCAAGTTTGATCTTATTTGCAAACTATGTGTGCATTATATGACAATCTGAGAGAAAAGTGCAATTTATCCAAGATAAGGGGATACATTGCAAATGTCACATGTTGAATGTGTTCTAAGTATTTTAATATCATAAGAGAGAGAATTATGCCAAGTGGTTGCTTGTAGAAAGCCTAAATTTCAAGTATTAAGCTTGTTTGAACAATGCTAGTGCCTTGCGTACCAATTTTGGTACAAATTGTAATTTACCCAAAATATAGGGTTGATATGCAAATTACCACCTCTAAGTGTGTCCCTATTCCCTCTAGGTATCATTTAGAGGAGAGAGAAAGAATGGGGCGCCATGATTGAACCACCGTTGAGGGATGGTACTCTTAGTTATGAAAAGACCAAGAAAGAATTGAAGGTGAAGCCCTTACTTGAACTATATCGAGTTGTAAACTTAGGATGGGAGTCCCTATCTGCCAAGGGGCCATAAAGGGAGTATCATATTAGTTTTTGAGTCTTGGAAAAGGCCATGACGGGAAAAGCACCTCAAGAAGGTGGCCCCTGATGAGTTGGAAACTTCTTGCAAAAAGTGTATCGGTTTGCATTATTAATGAGATAAAGATAGGATAGCTTATCAAATAAGATAAAGGATGGCCAATGTATCACCTTTATATTATCCTTAAGATTTTTGCATGGAAAGATATATATGTTTGCATGCATCATGTGTCAACCATGCATGTCCATGTGTCATTTAGTACCATAAGGTGAAGACACCTCTTATACACTTTATCTCAAGGATCCAAGTATATGTACCTCTTCCTTCACTTATTAATGACATTTTTGAACTCCAAAACTCTCCTTTCTTTGAGATATCGTGCATGGACTCTTAGATATCGTGCATACCACTTTGGTATCGTGCATAAGTGATGGAGTGTCGAGTTAGAGCTTGGTATTGGCCATAGAGGAAGGATATCAACCAGGCAAGGTGATATCAGTCAAGTAAGGTGATATTGACCACAAGAGGAGAAGATATCGTGCAAAGTGCTAAGGAGCTCAAGCCTTGGACTTCTATAAGCTCATATCCAACCTTAGGAATGTGAAGTTTTGGATCTTGAAGCTTTGGTGTTGTTGATAAGGTGGGTTATATAACCTGAACCCCACTATGTTATTATTCACCACCTATCTTGTTATACTTAATGTTCTACTTTCAATTATGAGATTTTCTTAAATATTTGATGAATCTATGAGTTCTAGTAGTTGCTTAGACCTGTTTTCCATGAACTATAATAGTAAGAACGAAGGTCTAGAGCTTGAATAAGATGGTATCACCTTATAAAGTGATATCAGGTTCACGCACCTAAGCAAGTACCTCTAACCCAATATGGTTATGTACATACATCACTAGCACGATGTGCTTAGGAGTTTATACCTCCTTGCATGATATGGAGATGAAGTTTACATCTTTAACATGACATGGTGTCAATCATACATCTTTTACACGATATGAAGTCAAGTAAAGACTTCATGTATGTTATAGTGTCAAATACATACTTATAAATTGATAAGTTAAACCCTAATTTTGAGTAACCCGAGATGAGGGAGACAAGCAAGTACTTCTTGCATGATATGATCATGAAATACATACCTAGTACATGATATGTTATTAAGAACTTACTTGTACATGATATAAGACATATAGTCAAACATATGGTACAACCCGACATAGGTTGGAATACCTTAAACCCGATGTGAAACCTAAGATGCGGGTTAACCCGATATTGAGATAAGAGATACCTTATACTTGATGTGAGACATGTCTTGTGAATGACATGGGAGTTACCTACTAGCACCTTATACATGATACAAGGTTAAAGATTTACCTTTTATACGATATGGTAAAAACCTTAGATGGAGAAATGAAAACCCGATATGCTTTGAAAATCAATTGCCTTTGAAACCCAATACACCCTACTACTTTGAGATGAGTTGATGAGTAACCAAGTATTTATCTTGTCGTGTACGTATTACAAAAGAAATGAATCATGAAAGTATAGAGAGGTTATAAGATCGAGGGTTTATCTATTATAGGTAACCTGACATGATACCCAATATATAACATGATACGCTAAATCCAAGATGGAAACTAATATGATGTTCAACACATAAACTAATATGACCCCCAATATGGATCATGATATGGCAGCCCAATATGGGAATACGATATGGTATCCAATATGCTAACATGATATGATATCCAATATCGGAGCATGATATGGCAACCTAATGTGGGGACACAATATGGTAAACTCAAGATGGAAACCGATATGGGAATCCAAGATAGAAAATCGATATGGAAGTTGAGATGGAAACTTGATATGGCAATTCAAGGTAGGAAATCAATACAATATTATCTTACATTATCTTAAACGATACATGGTAAAGCCATAAAAGACATGCCTGATATGGTGTGCTGTTGTACACGATATGAGAACTCAATATGTCTCTATACCCGATATAAGGTCAAGAGTTCAACCTATACCCGGTATGAGGTTGACTTGAGATGATAAAAGCTAAAGTGATAGCTAACCCGACATGGCTACATGAGATGGTTTTAGGGGATATACACTAAATCTGATATACTGATGTGGTTTCACCACATGACTAATATGGATACATAATATGATGACATGTGCATCTTCAAGCATGATAGGAGAACATTATCCACTTTGATGCCCGATATGATAGGCATGCTCCAATTCATTATGTTTGTCTAAGTGATGTATATGATTAATGCAATATTGAGACATAGTGAGTTTAATTCAATTTGATAATGTTAAGCTAATAGACCTTAAGAAGTGAATTAAGTAAGATGCAATCAATATCTTAATAAGGATGAGAGAGAGACTTTTACATGTGTGATAAACATGTTGATAAGTATGTATTGATACCCCTAAGATGAGTGGGTATGCATTAGGGTTTGATTCTAGACATTATGATCTTGAATCCTTAATTGTTAATAGGGAAAATCTTACCCTAATGAAGGGTGATGATATGCGTTTACAACCATAATCGATTTGATTGAGAAATCCTAAGCCTAATCAAGGGAAAGATGCATTTCTCTTAAATTTTATTATGATATTATATGTTGATAAGAGTATTTCATCATAAAGTGCACACTATACAAGAATCATGAAATGATGAGCATAGCAAGATATGAGCTATGATATGCTATATCAATAGACTTAAATAATTCTTGAAAGTTGTGTGAAATACTTGTATAACAGGTATAATTATTATGTAGTCTGATGTGTTAAAAGATAATTTGTTGCCTAGTAAGAGGTGAAAAGATGTTTAATGAACTATGTGAGCTATGTGAAATACTTGAATAACAAGTAAGATGAATACCTTGGTCAGAGGACCTAGAGGTAATAGTTACATGTTACAGAGGTAACAATGCTATGTAGTGATCAAAGGGTTTGAATACCCAGATCCAGTAATCATGATGATAATGATGATATGAAGGGATGAGAATTCCAAGTGATGTGATAAGGGACTGAGATCTCGAGTGACATACTTCCAAAAATGTTCCAAATATCTTAAAAGTATTATCCTTTCTTTAATAGCTTCTATTATAATTCATGTTTGAAACTTGGTTGGTGCTAAAAGAATACTGTAAGGTACCTAATTAATCAAGTAAAATCTCATCATGTAGTGCCCTGACCATAGATTCATTCAGTGTCGAAAATTGCTGATGGTGAAATGAGTTTAACTCATAAGCATATTTTTGAATATGCGGGGGTGAAGGGCGAAGTATATCTGAACGCCCCAATGAAGAATCGGTGTCACACCTTCCTTATTTATCCTGGGATGATGTGAATTCTCCTGATCAAATAAGATATTGATGTGTAAATCCTTCTTCGTTTCTAAGTGGTATCAAATTGAAGTATAAAATCTCCCGGCCAAGAAATGAATTGATGTTGATCTTCCTTATCCTTATATTATAATCCGGGAAAGCTATGTGGACTCTCCTGAAAAGAGTACATGCTACGGTAGTAACTCTATAGAGAAGATGACTCTATACCCCGACATGCTATTTGCAGATGACCCAAGATGTCCTGCCAATAGCTGATACAAGATGTCCTACTGAATCTAAGTGGTCTTGTACTGACTGAGAAAGGAGAGGTCTTGATAGTCGGCTCTGCCATTGACCTTGTATGGTACCGATTTTGACTTACTAATGGTCGGTTGGAGTATGAAAGTTATATTTCACCTCCTCAGGGCATAAGCGTGACTGTAATTTGTAATCAGCCATGTAGAATATTTGCTTAAGCATCAAATATAGAAAGACATTGGTTGATGTATACTCCTTTTATACATCTTAGTTAAATAGATGTTATTCATATTTCTTCATATTCCCTTGAATAGTGAATAGATGATTTATTCCTCTACCATGGATAGATGCATTATTTTAAGAGGAATAACTACTATGTTCTGCTTATAAAAGTAATTAATCATATTTATTAATATAAAAGAACCTCTGCTCAGTTTTTATACTGCTTAACCTTGATAATAAGATAGTCGATGGAGAGTTATATCTCTCACTTGGATAATTGTCTCACCGTGTGGGATCCATAATTTTTAGGTGGACGTGCACGAGGAGGTAGAGACCTTACTGTAGAAGGAGAACAACAGTCGGGACAACAATGGCAACTCAGGTTGAATGTACTGCCTATCATGTCTTATAGATAGAAGTCCTATGTGTCGTATCTGTACTCTTAGGTCCTTGGGAGATAGTTCTTAGTGGTTTTTATGAACAACTTGAGATTTTGGTTGTTTACCTCAAGATTTTTTGTTGCTATTTTACATGTTAAAGTAAAGTAACAGGTACTTGTTATCCTCAAGATGAGACGGTACAGTGTATGTATGATATGAACCACATCTATATGAAGCTTTGGTTCTTTTTGTAAGAGTTTCCTGGAAGAGGATCAATGTGCAAAACAATTTTAATTCTTAGTGATTTTTGTTAATTCCATTGCTTATGGTTAATCTATGATTATTACTGGTGATGGCTTGATTTATAATCGGGTCATCACAAATATGCTTGCTTGCCATATCACTTTAGAGGTGTATGTGTGCTTACCATATCGGGTAAGAGGTGTATGCTTGCTTGCCATATCACTTTAGAGGTGTATGTGTGCTTACCATATTGGGCAAGAGGTGTATGCTTGCTTGCCATATCACTTTAGATGTGTATGTGTGCTTACCATATCGGGCAATAGGTGTGTGTGTGCTTCACACCATATTGGGCAAAGAGGTGTGTGTATGCTTCATACCATATCGGGAAAAGAGGTGTGTGTGTGATTCAAACCATATCGGGAAAAGAGGTGTGTGTCTGCTTCACACCATTTTGGGCAAAGAGGTGTGTGTGCGCTTCACACCATATGAGGCAAAGAGGTGTGTGTATGCTTCACACCATATCGGGCAAAGAGGTGTGTGTATGCTTCACACCATTTCAGGCAAAGAGGTGTGTGTGCGCTTCACACCATATCGGGCAAAGAGGTGTGTGCTTTAACCCAATATAAAGAATTAGGTGTATGCTTGACCTCATATTGTTTAAGAGGTGTATACTAAATCACCATATCATGCAAGGAAGTATAAACTCATATCCATATCATTTTAGTGGTGTATGTGCATCACCATATCGGGTTAGAGGTGCTTGCTTGTGTGCTTGAACCCGATATCACTTTGTAAGGTGATACCATCATCTTCAAGCTCTAGACCTTCATTCTACATGTTCTAGTACAAGGATAACAAGTCTAAGAAAATACTAGAACTCATAGATATATGAATTATTCAAGAAAATCTTGGAATTTAAAGTAGATCATCAAATATAGCAAGAAATATGATGAGTAATAACATATTTGGGTTCAAGTTATAAAACACTCCTTAAGAACATCTTCAAAGCTCCAAGCTCAAATGATCCACATTCCTAATGCACTACTACAGAAAAGGCCTTTGGCATCATTTATTTAGAGCCTTTAGCATCAGTTTCCAAGAGACACCCAAGTGGGTGCCGCTAAAAGTGGACACCTTCAGCGTTAGTTTCTAACCAACGCCATAACCCTTCCCGCCACCGAAAACTCCCCAGTAGGGAACTATAGGCGTCAGTTAGGAAAGAAAAATGACACTATAACATGGTTAAAGACGTTGGTTATTAAACAAAAACCGACGCCATTACCCTTCTTGCCACCGAAAAGGGAATTATATGTGTCGGTTAGGAAAGAAAACTGACACTATATCATGGTTAAATACGTCGGTTATTAAAAAAAAACTGACGCCATTACCCTTCCCACCACCAAAAATGCACCAGCAAGGGAACTATAAGTGTTGGTTAGTAAAGAAAACTGACACTATATCATGGTTAAAGACGTCGGTTATTAAACAAAAACTGACACCATTACCCTTCCCCCACCAAGCCAGCAAGGGCACAAAGACATCGGTTGCTAATAACCGACACCGTAAGTCTTTGAAGTCAGTTTTATACAAATAACCGACACCTATGTTCAGATTTTTGTTTCTTATCAGTTTGCAGGCCTACTATATGGCTAGTCAATAGGATGCATAACCTGTAGTTTAGTTCTAAATTATAGGTTTACAACATCCATTGATATCAGCCAACAATAGGCCACAAACCTGCAAAGTCATTCACATTCAGACACATGTATTGATCAGATACATGTAGAAACATGCAAAGTCATTTACATTCACAACCAGTTCCATTCATTTCATCTCTTTTCACATTCAGACATTCATGTATTGATCAGAAAAAGTCATTCACATTCACACAAAAATAATTATGAGAACAAAGTTTAGAAATATCATTCTTTATTCATCATCGTCATCATTGTCATCAAATACCCAATTATATTTAAAAATTCCCACTACTTGTAGGGCTTTTTCCCATTGTTCTCTTACAACATCTAATTCCTCCCTCATATAGGGAGTATGTACATCTAATAACTTTCCACCTGTACTGAAGTCAGTTTTAAACACCTGCAAAGAGAATGATGTATATATATAATTAATAATATATAATAAGATTGATATATTTTATATTATCTAATGAGACTATATATAATACCTTATGTATAGTATCAATTTCCATTGTGGCATATTTGATGATTAGGTCCATAAATCACATCACATAGTAGGCACATGCCCAGTCGTTGTCTTATGTAGAACACTATAAATTGAAACATACTAAATATTCAAAAATACAAATAAGCACAGTTCACATAAATAATATATACATTGGAGTCAGGAAATTACTTTCACATTCTCCCAAATTAGTGGCTGATTCTTTTTCCTGGGGACCTTTCCTCTAGCTTTTTTGAACTCTTGTAAAGCTCTACATGTTAATGTAACACATTAAATTGCATAATTAAATAGTAATGTAATAACATATGTTAACAGATATAAAAATATGAAATATTTCTCACGAGAATAATGGCCTTTTCATTGTGTGTCCATATAATGTATTCAATTCGTTCCCCACAAGATATAGATAATAGACAGTGAATGTCTTGGGGACAATAACTAGTAACTCCCAATTCCTACCACTACAGGTAAGAAAGTTAAAAATTAATAACTCAAAATCCACAATAAAAATGTTATTTTCTTAAGTCCAAATAATAAGAAAAGTAAACTTACTCAACATTGAATGGAGCTATTATCACCAACTTCTTATTTTTACCAAAATATTCAAAAGCAGCACAACAGTATGAAGTAACTGAAGAAGGGTTTGTATCTACAAGACCAATCAAAGATGGAACCAAAAATCCCACATGGGAAAATGCAAAATATGTACATATCATGTGTAAGTGGCTGTAAAACATGTATTACGTATGCATTAATATATAAGAAACTAGAACACCATATATAAAATAAGGTATATGAATGTATGAACAAGATCTAACCATATCCATAGCTCTATCATAGATGTGTTCAACCAATCGTAATGAAACAACTCCAAAATATCTTGTATAACTAACTTGTTATCGTATGACTGACTTGCATTAATACGTATGCATTAATGTGTATGCAAAACTTGTATTACGTATGCATTAATACGTATGCAAAACTTGTATAAATAGATTGTTATCGTATGATTGACCTGCAACATCCTCCAGAATAGTAACATTTATAGGGAAATTTGAATCATGTTTGCCTATCCATACTGCCATACCCCTACAATTAGGACCTAACGAGGCGTGTAGGTCCCTTGGAAGCCAACTTGATACTTTAGGAGGTGGAGGTGGAGGTCGATATGTAGCGGGTGTCTTCCTTTTGACCTATATATATAATTTCAAATCAATTGCCTCATATATACACACTAACAAATTAACGTAATGTAAATTTACCATATAATATTAATATAGGTGACATCCGCTTTGGGCCACATTATCACTCCGCCTTCGGCCTCACCAAGCGTTTCAGAATCTGGGTGGGCATATGGCAGTGGAAGATCCCTCCAATCGAGGAGTATATGTATCGGTCTCACACGAACCGTACCAGCTGGTACTGGAGTCCCATGAAACATCTCCCCTAGAAGGGCTGGGTAAGCATGTGCCTCTGCAATGATATATTCTTGACTTTTGAGACGACATGGCTTCAACCCCTACAAATTTACAAAAAGAATGTTATATACATATATACATAAACATATCATCTTGAAAAGACTATCTACTATATATGTCATAAAAATACTTACAATGGACGTGCTAGGTGGTGGGTCTACAGGATTACTCCCAACCTCTGCAGTAGGAGAAGAGTGGCCCACCATAGGTACTATTTGAGTGGTAGTCTGATACGCCTGCCACTTGCTAATTGCTTCATTGACTCTCTTATTAAGTGTTTCCTCGACTCTCCTATCAAGTGCTTCCTCGACTCTCCTTTCAATTAACTGATGTACCTATACATGGACAAAAGAAACTCTAGCTTCTGATTATTGAATTCTCTTTCGCAATAACATTCTAAAAAAAGAATAAGTTACCTCAGCTTATGAAAGTCCCGCTCTTGGGACTGGTTTGCGCTATGATGGCCCAAAGAATGCTTTGATCCCCACACCAGTGCATGCACCCCTAACACGTTCAGGATGCTCTAGGTTACCCAGAGCAACTGTCAATTCATCCCTTGTGCCCTCAGGGATGAACTTGCCTTCCTTCCTCTGCTCGTGCAGCTCCCGCTAATTGACATCAACAGAAATTGGTAAGTAAACATAATAATAATCAATATCGATCAATTGATCTAAGAGTTGAATTTTAGCATTTTTATAGCCGCCTCAGCAGTTGCGGGCTTCGTTATATCTCCCTTCTTGTTTTTCCTCCCAGCTATCCACAGAGCATGGCGAGGTGGAGGTGCATGACCAATAGTGGAGGACTCCTGAGTAGCAGCAGACTGAGCAGTAGACTCAACATGTAGTCTTTAGCAAATGCCTGCATAGCCTCTTGGACCCATTGTGTGGTCATGTACATTCAGTGCACGCCTTGCTCTTTGAGCATCCCTGATATCCATTTAGTAAGCACATTGATTTGGTTAGTAGCACTAAAGGTTAATCTTGAATAGGTGAATACATAAGAACGTATATTAATTAAATTGGGAGTGGCACTTAATACCTTGAATTCATACGTTTTTCTTTGGGTAACAAACTCCTCCCAGTCTTTGGCGTCCAGGTGGTTCCATTTCTCAGTGGCTGCCTTCTGCCTAAATTTATTTTTTTAAAAAGAATACAAACAAAAACTATTAGTGTAGAGTTAGTCAAAAAGTGATCAATGTCTAGAATTGGAAATCAATCAAGAACCTCTTCTCAGCATCACATATGTAATCTTAGGTGATATTTGTCCTATCGTTCCTTAGGACCCTCCCATAGCGTTGCATCACACATTTATGATGCAACTTTTCATCCAGATCAAATATACTCTACAAAATAGAATTGCTATTAACTAGTATCCTAAAAATTAGTAATTTACAAAAATAGAATTGCAAATAATAACTCACACATAGTTCCTTCCATACTAAGTCTTTCTTCCCCTTAGGAACTTTATGCCAGGATTCAAAAATAGGACTACAATGTCTACGAGTAAGAACCCCAAGATATGAAATAAATGAGTTGCGGTTCACTCCAATAGGATTTCCTGCATGATTGAAATCCACAGCCAGTTTGGGTCCATTGCCCTCTTACTGTAGTAACTTGTTCATCATTGTGATGCCCCTCACTTTCTCAGTTTCTTTTCACTGCTCATCAAGTGCCCCAATTTCTTCAGGGGGTACATCACCGACCTAAAATTAACAAAAAAAACACACTTACAGGATATAACTATAAATTAACATATAGATAGAAACCTCAGGGATATATTTTTAAAACTTACATTGTGAGGTAGTGCATTGACATCCTCACCCTCACAGTAATCATCAACATGGTCATAAGGAGAATGCTCAGCCATATGAAAGTTCACATTCACATTGTAAAGCAATTCACATTGTAAAGTTCACATTCACATTGTAAAGTTCACATTCAGAAAAATAAAACATATAAAAAATATAAACATGCATGCCTCTAATATTGCGATCTTTTATCAATTAACAATCCTTCATTGTGATCTCCGCGCACATATAGGTGAACATTAGCTTCAATATTTGGTGGTGTTGGCAACCTAACTGAGAATGGACTGGATTCATCATACTTATCATAGTAATGTTCTTCATCTATAGGATCTTCAATGAACTGTCTTTTACCATGAAGAACAACTGACCATTTATCATTTGTAGGATCATTGTTATAAAATACTTGTTTTTCCTGTGATGCCAATATGAATGGTTCGCTCTTCTCACCAATCTTTTCAAAGTTCACTAATGTGAAACCTAATTCATCCACTATAACTCCTTTGGTGTTATCAACCCAATTACATTTAAAGAGTGGAATTCTGAAATCTATGTAGGCAAACTCCCATATGTCTTCAATGACACCATAAATATGACATTTTAGCTTCACATGGACTCTTATCCTTTGCACTTGCAAAAAACAATGAAGAGGCTTGAAGGGTGACCCCTTTGTTTTGGACGACACTCTTATCATCTTAACACTTTGTGTAATATGAGAATCCATTTATGTCAAACCCTTCATAAGACATAACATTCAATTTTGGTTTAAAGGTGAGGCATTTGATAGTTTCAATAAGATTATCTGGTGTTTGAGATAGTTGATGTAAGACTTTATCTTCAAACCACTTTATAAATGTCTTGTTATGCTCTCTAGCAAGCCACATTGAATTGGCTCGAGGATATTGTCTCTTGATGAAATTGGTATGTTCCTCGATATAAACACTCACTTCGTCGATGTTGTGTAAAATATACAAGTGACCTTGTTCCAACTGCTCATGACTTATTACTTTCATATGTGATCCCAAAATTCCTTTGCCAAAATGCTCCTCAATATTCTTGTCATTAACAGGAGTGTCATTAGCACTCAGAAAGTCATTGCAAAAACCCATAACCTCTCTTGCCACATAACCCTCCATAATACTCCCTTCAGGCCGATAACGGTTTCAAACATCACCTTTAAAAATGCTCATGTATCGTTCAAAGGGATACATCCAATGCAAGAAAAATGATCCCAACATTTTCACTTCCCTAGTCAAGTGGACAACAAGATGTACCATGATATCAAAGAACAAAGGAGGAAAATACATCTCAAGCTAACATAGAGTAACAACCACTTCTCTTTGCAATTTATCGAGAGTATCAGGGTCAATCACTTTACTGCATAGACAGTTGAAAAAGAAACAAAGTCTGGTGATTGCAAACCTTACATGCTTTGGCAATATAGATCGAATTGCTACAGGAAATCTTTGTTGCATTAGAGTGTGACAATCATGAGATTTAAGACCTATCAACTTCAGATCATTCATTGATACCAATGTACGGATGTTGGATGAGTAACCCTGTGGCACCTTAACATTTACCAAGCATACACAAAAAGCTTTCTTCTCCTTTCTCGACAACTTGTAGCAAGCGGGAGGTAAATATGTTCTCCAATTTCTACTAACTACTTCTGTTAATTCCATCCTTCTTCGCATTTCATGTAGGTCCATTCTGGATTTTATCCCATCTTTAACCTTACCTGGTATATTCAATAGAGTATCGATGATGCTATCACAAACATTTTTCTCCACTTGCATGACATCGATACAATGCTTGACTGTCAAAGAACTCCAGTAAGGAAGATCCCAAAATATTGACTTCTTCTTGAATAATGATTTGTCACTCCGTGTGGGCATCGTACATTGTGATATTTTACCAAATTCATTGGCAAAGTCTTTTACTCTTTCATAAACATCCTCCCCTAGTATAGGTTTAGGTTCACTCTGTTGTTGGTATGTATTCCCTGAGAGCCAATCATGAGATGATTGGTGGGATACATTAAGATTGATTTGATAAACATCAAAGGCAAGCTTTCAATTCTTTCTAGTTCAGTCATATGAGATAATGATAGAACAGATTGAATGTCTAGAGAATGACAGTACTCAATGATGTATGCTTTCAGGTTAAGGACCTAAACGATGAGATCATACATATGCTAAGAGTTTGTACATTCTTATTATGTCCCTAGTCGGATGTCATTGTAGAAGGTAGATAGACAGCAATGACACACAAGACTAGATTGTGGTGTTGGTTGATGATAGAATCTCATTAGTCATGATATGGAGATATCAAACCAAACACATAGGTACTTGTTAGAAAACAAGTTTACCGGACAGACCCACCGTGAGTTTGACACATGGAACCATGACATGGTAGTCACAGTCAGTTCTCATAGTGATGGTGGTGAGTGCGATTCTTAGACCTGAAATCACTACACTCAAACACATGTCGTTGGGTACACTTTGACATCATCAAACGCAGTCCTGAAACATGGGTTGTTATAAAGGTGATAATTGGGTGGCTTTGACACATGGGGCTTTTGAGGGGTGAGTGATAGATATGGGATTTGTCCCTCTCAAGGGAGTTTGATATCCATGGCCACTTGATGAGTAGGATTGATATAGGCGTGCGCACGCATGTGTGAATCAATATATGATATTGATGTCATACATATCTCCTCCAATCTACTCTGAGATCAAGAAAGTGAATGAACGTTGACTACTCCATGCCTTGTGTTCATTTGGGATACCAGTGATAAAGGATATATACATTCGATGTAACACCATTCACGGATTGTAGGATTGAAAGTTGTTCTCCAACTTTCTATTTCACTTGGGTAGCACTGATGTGTGAATAGGCATCGCTCTTTGCTTGTGAAGTCATAAGTGTTATGGACTTTCACTGCCAATGTGAAATGGACCAGCAGGGTCACACACATAGGATTTAACTTGGAAGAGGAGTTTATCCACAAATGATGTTTAGATTGATTAATAAAGGAGTTTAGTAGTTTAATTTAACACTCAATCAATTGATAGCTCAGTATCATAGTATTCAAGGTGTTGGACTGATTAATTAGAGTATCAGATTGATTGAAACTGCAATTGACTAATTTATACAAGTCTGCTGCCCCAACCGATCGGCTCATGGGATGAACCGATCAGCACGGGTTGGTGAACTGACCGACTCAATTGGTGAGACGATCGGCTCATGTGTCACCAAACGATCGACTCAATTGTTGAACCAGTCAGTTCGTGTGACCAACTGAGATCGTTTGGAAAGTCAGAAGACTATTTTGCAAATATAATTTGTTTCACTTGTACAAATTCGATTTAGACAAGGATTAATATTTGATTAATTGGAAACAAATTCGAAAGTCAATTTGAGTTGGACCAGGACAACGACCCAATTGGCTCAGAAGTGAACTGATTGGCTCAGGTGTCCCAAACGATCGATTCAAGTGTGACAGTTGCTTGTTTTATGGAAAATCTCGAACCCTTCTACTCCTGCTTTAATCCCGCATTGCCCAGGGTAGAGAACCCTATCCCATGACCCTCCTATATATAAGGGTAGTGGGGCTTCTCAAACAACAACTCAGTGCACCAGTTGCTCTGCAAAGTTGTCATTCTCTCTGGTTTTGGTAACTGAGAGAGAGCCCGAGCAAGTGCTACCCGATAAGGGAGGCACAACAAGAGAAATACAACTGCAGAAAGCACTGGTTGCAGGAGAGTGTGTCGGTGACTAGTACGCCGACATGAGGGTGAGACTCCTTCCGATTCCTTGTAGGATAAGGAGATCAGAGTTCCAGGTGGTCCGTGTGGACTACTTCAGAGGCAGGAGACTTATGTCGCTCGGAGGACAACTGTCAATCATGACAGTCCCGGTAAGACCAGGAGCAGCACAGACACCGTCCAAGACCGAAGGTGAAGACCGCGCAAGCCGCAAGGTTACATCACTGAGTAAGGCTCGAGATAAGGTACGCCTCCACAAACCATCCTTCCTACTGTATAGACGTTGACGTGATTCCTTCATTTTGTGTTTGGGAGAAGAAAATTTTTGTTTCTGCTGCCTTCTCTATCTCCCCTAAAACCCAACAGTGGTATCAGAGCCACGTCAACTGCTCTATACTTTAGGATTATCGATGTGATCGATTTTGGTTTGTCACCATTATTTATTGCATATGATGTAAATAAAATTGGCTTTATGCATGTCCAATCTTAAATCCACAAATCCTAATATTCATATATGATATGTAATATGAAAGCACTCGATACACGTCACCCTTAAATGAGTTTTGTGGTGGATGTATAGTGTGGTTATGGCCAATAAACCCAATGTATGTGTGCTTGGTTGTATGTGGTTGCTTGCATCTCGGTCTGCGCACCGATTCCCTACCTCCTTATTCCTGATGTAACTTGAGACAACTCGAGATTTCTTTCCTACCTTTGCTCCCCCCGAATGTAACTCGGGGTTTCCCAATTCAAATGTAAAATAGGATAAATCTTTTATTTCCTATTATGTCAAAGAACAGCAGACAACCTGACGCAAATGAGACGATCAGTTCAAGGCGTGAACCGATCAATTGGCGATCTAGACGATCGGCTAAAGGAGCGAGATGAGCGGGTGGTGACCTGAGGAGATGCACGATGACCAGGCAAACAGATCGGTTAAAGGAGTCAACCGATCGAATGGTGGCACCCAGATGACTGACCAGGGTGAGACATGTCATTCATGTGATGAGTTGATCAACTCAGACGGCTATAGCACTTCATCATGGATAGGTTGCATGTGATGTGGACCTAGATGACCGTGATTCCTCTTGGCTCGAGGAATCACATTAGGATGGCCATAATCACCGCTTTTATCATTTCACATGTTTTCTGTGGGATATAACATGTATATAATACGTACTATGTATTGTGGTGATTGGATCATGTATATGTACTTATAAAAACCAAATCCTTCATTAAATATTAAAGTTTTAGATGCCTTCCAAATGTGACACACATGAAAAGCTTGATCGGCCAACTGTGGGCATGCCCTAGCATGATGCACCATCTATCTCGTGGAAGCGTGAAGGATGGATATGTGGGTATACCCTAGAAGGGTGCATATTCATCGTGTTGGCTTTGGGTCGGACTTAACAAGGTGACCTAGATAGGATATAGCACCTTGAGGCATGGAGATGATCATGGCAATGAGTTGCATATGACATCTTTCAAGAGTTGCATATGATGCAATTGGCAAAAGTTGCCTACCTGGAAGATCTAAGCTGTGCGTGACAACCCTAGCTGGTCCATGACTCACAGGATTTTAGGATTTTGCCCACTAGAAGATTGTATGCTACAATCTTCTGAATTGATGGTGAGGACCATCAATTTGAACAAAAATAGTAGGAGTGATAATTAATTAAAGTCCTAATTATATCGTCAACCTTTCAAATCAATCAAATAAGTCAAAATTGAGTTTTGGACTACATTTCATATATTTCCTTTTGTAGTTCAAATGACAACAAACATTAATCACTTTTCGTTGCGATCGATCCTTGAGAAGGACAAGTTGAATGAGACTAACTTCCACGACTGGTTCAGGACATTGAGAATTGTTCTCACTCAAGAGCAAAAGCTCTATGTCCTGGATACTCTAGTTCCAGAGGAACCTGCTCCTACCCCACCAAAGGCAGAAAGGGATGCTTATAAGAAGCATTCTGATGATGCCATTGATGCAAAGTGCTTGATGTTGTGCTCCGTGAACCTCGAGTTGCAGAGACAACATGAGAACATGGGTGTCATTGAGATGATTCAGCATCTCAAGAACATGTATGAAGATCAAGAATGACAAGAGAGATATGATGTCTCCAAGGTGGTACTTAAGTGTGTCATGACAGAAGGAGATCCAGTTGGTCCTCACACGCTCAAAATGATTGGGTATGTGGAGAACCTGACAAGACTGGGATTTCCTTTGAGGCAAGAGTTGGCTACAGACGTGATACTACAATCGTTGCCAGAATCCTACAGTCAGTTTGTGATGAACTACAACATGAACAACTTTGACAAGCCATTGACAGAGTTGTTGGGCATGTTGAGGATAGCCGAGACACAGATGAAGAAGGACAAGCCTAAGTCTGTTATGATGATCAGCAGCAAGAAAGGCAAGTCCAAGCATAAGGGCAAATGCAAGGCTAAGAAAGGTTCTAATGCTAGCCAGCAGCCCAAGTCATCTTCAACTCTCAAGGCCAAAGGAGGCATGACCAAGAGAGGCAATTGACACCATTGTCAAAAGCTAGGACATTGGAAAAGGAATTGCCCACTCTATCTGGAAGAACTAAAGAAGAAGGAGGCGACAAACGTCTCCACTTGAAGGTGTCATGAAATAAACTTGTAACATTTTTGAGGTATATGATACCAAGATATAAAATGTAAAGCACTCAATAAATGGGGAAAGTGTTGCCGCCATAGATAGGAGTACTTTAGTTTATTTGCAGCCTTGACAACATGTAATAGAGTTATGAACTGTTATTTCATATTTGCCAATGAATAGAAACACTTTAATTTTTGCATATTGTATGACAATGATGGCAATTAATAAAGTTGATGTTTCAATAATTATGGAAATGCCTTGTTTATCTTATAGTACTTGGTATGCATAAGATAAATTGATACCTAAAAGTTATTGATAAATCAAACAATCAAATTAGCATAAATCATGATAAGTTCATTTCTAGTTTCCATATAATGGATAAGCTAGACTCTTTTGGTTAGAGAACCAGTAAGAGACATGAATCTCTTAGACATGATTAATCAATTTTCACTAGTGGTAGTGGGAGAATGATTATCCTATTAGGTATAATACATATGATGTATTTACATACCTATTGGACTTAATGCTAGTACTTCAAATGGTGTTTAGAGAAATACCAATATGAATATCTTGAAGTGTTCAAGAATATCATAGATGAAGTAAAAATTTGGTAAAGTGTTAATTCTTGATGAGATCAATGAATGAAATACTTGGACCAAATGTTTGAGAACCTTGTGAGTGATTATGATAATGTATCATAGTGAACTCATGATTAAGGCATGGTGATGTCTAATCAACAAGGAGTCATACTCTAAGGAGTTAGAGGATGATTAGCAAATAACTAAATTCTTCTTAAATAATGAATACCCCACATTAATAAAGGACATTAAGAATCACAAAGAGTTGTAAGTTCTTATATCCTTGACAGATACACCTCAATTATCTATGTGATGAGTTGGTCATGTGATGAATCGACTATCTAGATGAATATGTGGAACCAGATTTTGAGTTATGGTTTGTGACCATTACATCCTAAATGACTTCCATGTGAACCATAAGGTATGACCTTGATGGTAGCACCCATTGGGATGAAATCCATAAGTGCGAATGAGTCTTAAGTGTTAAGACACATGGATAACATTTTGATAAGGATGATGCTTGTTGATTGCAACTTAATGCCTAAGACATTTGGCATATAGATACTAAAACTGCATTCCTATAAGGAATTTAAACAGGGATGTGTACATGACACAACCTATAAGGTTTATGAATCCATTAATGCAAATGAAGTCTATAAGTTATAATGGATTAATCAATGTGATTGATTAAGTATAAGAAACTCAGAGATGGATCTTTACTTTGATGATATAGTCAAAGGGTTTGACTGATATGTCAAAGATAAAGAAGGGATTTGTGATTTAGTGGGAGTGTGTTCACATTCCACATGTTAATGTGAAATGGAAATGTTCTAGAATGGAAATTCAAAGTGGACATTATCTTTAAGGAAGATAGAGACATTTCCTATGTGATAGGAATAGAGATCTATAGAGATAGTTATTGAAAACCTCTTGACCTGAATTGAGAGAGCATACGGTTCAGTGTGCATAGATTTAGTGGGAGAAAACTTGTCCATGTTACATGGAGCTAGTATCCCAAGGCCAAGTGTCCAATTCTTATGAAGAATGGGAACACTAAGAATATATATGGATCTATCATGTATGTAATAATCCCATCATCTTGCATGTATAGGACATAGCAAGAATAAAATGCATTCATCTTGTATGTAGGACATGACAATATGATGTGCTCATCCTAATAACTCGTATGTGGGACATGACGAGTGGATGTCTGTCTAGTTCCAGTAAGGGTTACTGGAATACCATAAGAACTTGATAAGTACTTGAGATGTACTAGTTCTAGGGAAATAAGGAAGGGTTCAATGTAAAGAGTTACACTGATGCGAACTTCTGAAAAGGACAGAAAATTAATCGCAATATATATGAGATATATATAAAAGTGAATGTTTATTTATGGAAACATTCCAAGAAAGTCGTTTAAAAGGAAAAGCTGAGTATCTGTGTGTTAGAGAACATCAGTGGATACTATATGGATCTAGAAGTTCATGAGATGAACTTATAATATTCCAATCATTGATGACAAGTAAGGAATACTTGGTCATTCAATATGGCTAAAGGTTAGCAAAGGAATACTAGATCACATATTGTGGCAACTCCATCTCATACGTGTGACATACAACAAAGAGATGAGAGACATGAAGTTAATACTGACTTTGGCAAGGTGTTTCCATAACTCACTATGTTAGTACTAGAGCATAATAACATGTGGGACATGTTTGAAGATCACTATGAATATGATTCAAGGGTGATTGGCTCGCAGTGCAAGTGGGAGTCCGTTGGTATGTATGCCCTGAGAGCCAATCATTGGATGATTGGTGGGATAAATTAAGATTGATTTGATAAACATTAAAGGCAAGCTTCCAATTCTTTCTGGTTCAGTCATATGAGATAATGATAGAACCGTTTGAATGTCTAGAGAATGACAATACTCAATGACGTATGCTTTCAGGTTAAGGACCTGAACGATGAGATCATACGGATGCTAAGAGTTTTTACATTCTTATTATGTCCCTAGTTGGAAGTCATTGTGGAAGTTAGATAGACAGTAATGACACACAAGACTAGATTGTGGTGTTGGTTGATGACAGAATCTCATTAGTCATGATATGGAGATATCAAACCAAACACATAGGTACTTGTTAGAGAACAAGTTTATCGGACATACCCACCATGTGTTTAACACATGGAACCATGACATGATAGTCACAGTCAGTTCTCACAGTGATGGTGGCGAGTGTGATTCTTATACCTGAAATCACTACACTCAACACATGTTTTTGGGTACACTTTGACATCATCAAACGCAGTCCTGAAACATGGGTTGTTATAAAGGTGATGATTGGGTGGATTTGACACATGGGGATTTTGAGGGGTGAGTGACAAATATGGGATTTGTCCCTCCTGAGGGAGTTTGATATCCATGCCCACTTGATGAGTAGGATTGAGATAGGCATGCACACGCATGTGTGAATCAATATATGATATTGATGTCATACATATTTCCTCCAATCTACTCTGAGATTAAGAAAGTGAATGAATGTTGACATGATGACTGCTCCATGCCTTGAGTTCATTCAGGATATCAGTGACAAAGGAATTATACATTCACTATAACACCATTCACGGATTGTAGGATTGAAAGTTGTTCTCCAACTTTCTATTTCACTTGGGTAGCACTGATGTGCGACTAGGCACCGCTCTTTGCTTGTGAAGTCATAAGTGTTATGGACTTTCACTGCCAACGTGAAATGGACCTGCAGGGTCACACACATAGGATTTAACCTGGAAGAGGAGTTTATCCACAAATGATGTTTAGATTGATTACTAAAGGAGTTTAGTAGTTCATTTAAACACTCAATTAATTGATAGCTCAGTATCATAGTGTTCAAGGTGTTTGATCGATTAATTAGAGTATCAGATTGATTGAAACTGTAATTGACTGATTTGCACAAGTCTGCTACCCCAACCGATCGGCTCATGGGATGAACCGATTGGCTCAGGTTGGTGAACTAATTGGCTCAACTGGTGAGACGATTGACTCATGTGTCACCAAATGATTGGCTCAATTGTTGAACCGATCGGTTCGTGTGACCAACTAAGATCGTTTGGAAAGTCAGAAGACTATTTTGCAAATACAATTTGTTTCACTTGTACAAATTTGATTTGGACATGGATTAATATTTGATTAATTGGAAACAAATTCGAAAGTCAATTTGAGTTGGACCAGGACAATGAACTGATCATCTCAGAAGTGAACCGATCGGCTCAGGTGTCCCAAACGATCGGTTCAGGTGTGAACTGATCGGTTAAGGTCACCAAACGACCGTTTCAAGGTTGAAATGATCGGTTCAACTGGCGCAGTTGGTTGTTTTGTGGAAAATCTCAAACCCTTCTACTTCTATTTTAATCCTGCATTACCCGGGGTAGAGAACCCTGTCCCATGACCCTCCTATATATAGGGGTATTGGGGGCTTCTCAAACAACAACTCAGTGCACCAGTTGCTCTGCAAAGTTGTCATTCTCTCTGGTTTTGGTAACCGAGAGAGAGCCCGATCAAGTGCTACCCGATAAGGGAGGCACAACAAGGGAAAGACAACTACAGAAAGTGACTGGTTGTAGGAGAGTGTGTCGGTGACTAGTATGCCGACAGGAGGGTGCGACTCCTTCCGATTCCTTGTGGGATAAGGAGATCGGAGTTCCAGGTGGTCTGTGTGGACTACTTCATAGGTGGGAGACTTTTGCCGCTCGAAGGACAATTGTTAATCCTGACAGTCCTGGTAAGACCAGGAGCTTCACAGACACCGTCCAAGACTGGAGGTGAAGACCGTGCAAGTCGCGAGGTTACGTCGCCGAGCAAGCCTCAGGACAAGGTACGCCTCCACAAACCATCCTTCCTAATGTATAGATGTTGACGCGATTCCTTCATTCTGGGTTTGGGAGAAGAAATTTTTTTTTTCCGCTGCCTTCTCTATCTCCCCTAAAACCCAACATTTGTTCCTCATTCTGTCCATTGAATGATTTGCGCAACCTACGATACAGATGGAATTTTGGAAGAAACCTTCGATGGACAACATATACAGTCTTGCCATCGTGTTTTAGTCATATTGAATCAGTGTTCTCTTCACATATAGGACACACTTTAGATCCTTTGACACTATATCCAGACAAATTCCCATATGCTAGAAAGTCATTCACTGTTCAAAACAACATAGCGTACAACCAAAATGTCTCTCTTTGTGAAGCATCATAGGTCATCACACCTTCACCCCAGAGCTTCTTCAAGTCATCAATCAAAGATTCAAGATAAACGTCGATATCATTTCCAGGTTTTATAGGGCCCGATATCAAAAACAACAACATAACGTACTTATTTTTCATACACAACCAGGGAGGAAGATTATTTATAACAAGCATAACTGGCAAAGTGCTATGTTGGTAGCTTAATGTCCCGTACAGATTCATCCCATATGTACAAAGCCCAAGTCTTAGATTCCTGACTTCTTCACCAAGTTCAGGGTACAATAAATCAATCTTCTTCCACTGTGGGGAATCAGACGCATGTTGTAGGATCCCATCATTATTTTTCTTAACATTTTCATGCCACCTCAAATTCTTCACATCTATCGAATTGGCAAACAAGCATTGAAACCGTGGTATTATAGGTAGATACCACATCACCTTGGCAGGAGAACCAGTTTTGGACTCTCCCAAAGTCATCAATTTATACCTTGACACACCACATTTGGGACAATATTTTAAATCCACATAGTCCTTTTGAAATAATACACAATCATTCGGGCATGTGTGTATCTTCTTGGCTTCCATTCCCATTGGGCACAACAATTTCTTTAACCGGTATGTTGAGATTGGTAGCTCGTTTCCTTCAAGAAGAATTTCTTTCAACAAAGATAACAATGACGTGAAGCTTTTGTCACTCCAACTATTGTTAGCTTTCAACTTATACAATCTCAACACAACGCTAAGCTTCATAAACTTACCCTGTGTATAACAATATCTCAGCATCATGCACAATGTTTCTAAACATGGGAGGTGGATCAGTGTGCTCTACCCCACAACTATCCAACATCGCATCAACGATGTCTACTAGAACTGGTTCATTCACATCTACGTAATCGAAGGCAATTTCTTCTTCCACACAAGCACTGCTATCGACATCCACTGATTTTAGGTTTGAAATATCTCCATGCCAATGCCATTCTCTATAGATTTGTACAATCCCGTTGCACATGACATGACTTTTTATTTCATCACTAGTGCTAAATTTCAAGTTGTTACCGCAATGCCTACATGGATAGTAGAACCTATCTCCAGGTTGTTTCCTATGTTCCTCAACAAATCTAATAAACTGATCAAGACCAGAAATAAACTCTGGGGTGCAGTGATTTGGAATGGACATCCATGATCTATCCATTCTATGATCAAAGAGAAAACAAGTATATATTAGAACAAGATTAGGGTCTAGGGTTAAAAGATTAGGGTTTATGGTTAAAACTTTAGGGTTTAAGGTCTTATATATAATAAATGTGTACCACCTATCCCATTCTTGAACACCTAATCTCACTAGTAAGTGTATAATGTGTATTGGGTTTTTAAGAAAATTTCGACAACATTTCCCCACTGTTCTCCAAGTACATATGTACTTAGAGAACAAACGGGGAAATGCTACCGAAATTTTCTTGAAAAACCAATACACATTATACACTTACATCCTAAGTGAGATTAGGTGTTCAAGAACAATCCCAAACCAGGGACTATCCAAGATTTACTCCTAATGAGTAAATCTTGGATGGGTTTCTAGGCCAACAAAATATAACACCAGTCCCTTGTTCACAACCCCATTCACATAACATGTCCTTAATACACAATTATTTAAAAGATATGATGTTCATGTGACATCAACTTAGGGTTACAACAACATAGAGAGAGAAAGTACTCTATCATCATAATAATCACACAAAAGGCTATGTACCATAACCTCTTACTTGCATTAGGGTTAGATTAAGAATTTATAACTGATCTTTTCATATATGGTTAGAAACTCTTGATGAATAATTGAAGTTTTTAGATTAATAATATCATTCATGTTGATTTAGTGTTTTGAAACCATGGACATCTTACTATGATCTTAATGCTAGTAATATGATAAAAAACAAGGAGGCCCAAGCTTGCTAGCAAGTGCAGCCATGTGGTGATGGTCCCTTTAATTTGAGTTAGCATCTCCTCAACTGTTTCCAAAATGATGGAAGAGAAGAAAATAGTGATGTGTAGTGTGGACTAGTTAAGTTGTATATAGTTGGTTGGTGAGAAGGTTATAGATACAAGATCCACATGACACCCATAATTCATCGGACCATCAGTTTGTATGAGTAGATGTTTAAGGGAGAAACAAAGGTAGGTCATGGGGAGGTGCTTATTTAGATATTTCATGTTTTCAAATTAAGCTCCACGCGCGATAATTGTTAAGATGTGTATCTTGCTGAGCCAGTGCCACTCATCAACGCATCAGTATTGGGTTATGTATGATAAAAAAAAGCGTGAGGAAAATAGACTCAACGTTGTTAATAATGTTGTAAACAGTTGAGTGATACACATTCAATTTATATAGTATAATGCCGAATTAACAGTAGCATTGGTAAACACGCATAAGAACTTCGGTGGGTTGTATCTACACTAGGATCTCAAGTAAGATGGGTTTAACTTAGATAATGTGGGTCTGAGTTATTACTGAGTGTTTGATTTGGTAGGAGAGAGGTTTGGGCACCGTCGTCCCAAAGTATCCACGATTCGGTGACCATGTGCAAATGGGGCAGCTGTCCTTAGGTATAAGAGATTAAGAAGAAGCTATTTTTACGTAAGAGTATGATGAATCTCATTTATAATATAGAAAAGGGGGGTGACCTTGGGCGGCAGAGGGCAGGGAGCAGGTGGAGGAGGACGAGCAGGTCATAGTTGGGATTTTGGGCGGCGACGAGCAGGGAGCTGACAAGCACAACGCCGATGGCGGCGAGCAGGGAGAAGGGCAGAGGCGGCGGCAAGTAAGGAGAAGGAGAAATGTGGTGGCGGCGAGCAAGGAGAAAGAGCAGTGCAACAGTGGCAAGCAGGGACAAGTAGGGAGCAGCGGGCGGCAGCGTGCAAGGAGGAGGGAGTAGGGGGCGGTATCGCCAGACCTAAGCTTCAATCACAATGAAACAGAGAAAGGGAAAGAGTCTGCTTCACGCGGGTGCTATTAAGTTAACAATCGGTGTCGGTTATTACAAACAACCGATGCTTATAACAATAGGAATCGGTTACCACAAAAAAACCAACACCTATGCTCAATGATAGTCGTCGGTTTCTACTTGAAAAACCGACGTCTATTGACATATGCTGACAAAAAAAATGTTCTCGAATTCTGACCATAGTCGTCGGTTGTCATAGAAAAATGACGCCAAAGGGGGGTGAAAATTTTTGCGGGGACAGCGTGCGAAAACACATCGGCATCGGTTATTGCAAGAAAACCGACGATAAAAATGGGCCCAATTTCTATCTCGTGAAAAACCTTTAGTCATCGGTTGATTTGTAAACAACTAACGATGTATGTTAAATTTGGAGGTAATTTTTTTCACTAGAAAATTTGGATTTGGCGATCGATTTTAGGCATCCGTTTTTTATTAAGGAACCGACGCTACATTAAAAGCAATATTCATGTCTATCCACTCTTCACAGATAGATGTCAGTTTGTGTATTCAACCGACACTGTGGGGTTTATGCGTCAATTTCTTATATACAACTGACACTTGTAAATGTGACATTATAAGCCATTTCTGTAGTAGTGATGGTTGAAGATGACTTAAAAAAATCCTAAGGCTCTTTCACCACTACTCCATATACAAGGAATCACCATATTTAAGTACTTGGTGAAGAAGAAAAGAAAGGAAATAATTACAACCGAGATCCATGCTTGAACCAAGGTTGAAGATGACCATGGCCTCAACTTAAGCTTGGTTCTCGAGCTCCCCTTGCTCCTTGAGCTACTATGCACGATATCTAAGAGTAAGAGAGTGATAGGGGTCGAAAATATTCACTAGTAGGTGAAAGGAAGGGTATATATCCTTAAGGTTCATGGGAGAGAGAGTAAGAGGTGTCATCACCTTACTACTAGTAGGTGGCACATGGCCATGCATGGATTGACACATGTACTTGCATGCACTCCATATTTATCTTGCCATGAAAAATAAAAACTTGAGGATATTGAAAGGGATAAGGGTCGGCCCCCTTTGGTTATCTTCTAGGGAAAGCCACTTCCACTCACATTATTATTATATTCACAATTATGCAAACAGATACAACTTTTGCAAGGAGCATCTAACTCATCATGGATCACCTCCTTGAGGTGCTTAGGCCATCATGGAATTTTTCAAGAGTCCATAAACATATATGGGATCCCCTCTATGACTCCTTGGCTGATAGGCACTCCCATATAAGCTTTACAACTCATAGCAACTCATTTTAGGATTTCAACTATACACATTTCTTGGTCTTTTCATCATCAAGAGTACCATCACCCAAATCTAAATCAAACATGGTGTCTTCTTATTTATCTCTCCTCTAAATGATTCATATAGGAAGTCAGGACACTCTAGAGGTGGTAAGTTTCACATCAACCCCATAATTTAGGTAAATTACAAATTGCACCAAAACTGGTACACAAGGCACAAACATTATTCAAACAAGCTCCAACTTGGAACTTAGGATTTACACAAGTCACCCCTTTAGAATAATTCTCTCTATTATGATTCTAAAGCACTTAAGGCACGTTCAACATGTGACATTTTGCAATATAACCCCTCATCTTGGGTAAATTGCACTTTGGTCCAAAATAAAGGAACATTGCTCAAACAACATTCAATCAGGACCAAACTTGAAACATAAGTTTGGCACATGATAAAAAACACCTTAGAGGATTAAATTAAAGTTCAAAGAAACTTACTTAGACAAAAAAAATAGGGTTAACTCATAACCCATGTCATCATCATTACAAGTTATAAACCCCTAACAAGGATTTCGTCCCCGAAATCCCAGACAAAGGGAGGCATATATTATTCATTCATTATATCATCAAGTCTCCACATAACATCTTGATGTCATGGATATTCCATAAAAATTTGACCAACACAAAGTATGTCCATTTAGAGTCATCATAAAATCTATCATAGAGGACACATACTCAATTGTCTTTCCCATTAATGACTATACTGTCAACTCTGTGTCAGGTAACACTTTTCTTAGTCAGAGAAGTTGTAATGACCCTAACCTGGGTTTAGGGCTAACCCTATTTGTTTATCCTAAATAAGTTGCTTAGAACTTTAATATAACCATCTAAAGTGTTTTGTTATCAGATAATAAACTTATGTTTCAAATTTGGTCTTGTTTGAATAATGTTTGAGTAATGTTCCTTTATTTTGGACCAAAATGCAATTTACCCATGATAAGGGGTTATAGTGCAATATTTCATATGTTGAACATACCTCATGTGTTTTAGCATCATTAGATAGAGAATGATGCAAGGTGGTGGCTTGTGGAAAGCCTAAATTCCAAGTTTGAACTTGTTTGAATAATGTTGGTGACTTGTGTACCAATTTTGGTGCAAGTTGTAATTTAACCAAATATAGGGTTGATATGAAAACTACCACATCTAGAGTGTCCCTACTCCCTCCTAGTATCATTTATAGGAGAGAGAAAGGAGGTGACACCATGTTTGAATCATGTATAAGTGATGGTACTTTTTGCAATACCCCTGACCTGGGTTATGGCTTAACCCTAGAAGTTTTACTTAAGTAAGCTACTTATCACTAGGTTCTAATCTCTTAAAAGGTAATTAAGGCTTCTTGTGAAGTTTGTTTTCAAGATTGAGCTTAATTGCAAACTATTGTGCATTATATGAAAGTCTGAGTGAAAAGTGCAATTCACCCAAGATGAGAGGTTACATTGCAAAATGCCACATGTGGAATGTGTTATAAGTGTTTTAATATCACAAGAGAGAGAATGACGCTAAGTAGTGGCTTTTGGAAAGCCTAAATCCCAAGTTATAACTTGTTTGAACAATGCTAGTACTTTGTGCACCAATTTTGGTACAATTTGTAATTTACCCAATGTATGGGGTTGAAATGCAAATTACCACCTCTAGAGTGTCTGTAATCCCTCTATGTATCTTTTAGAGGAAATATAAAGAAGGAGATACTATGTTTGAATCACTGTTGAGTGATGATGCTCTTGGTGATGGAAGACCAAGAATGAGTTGTAGGCAAATTATTATCTGATTTTAAATCAATGAAGATAGGGAAGTCCAATTATGAAGACTCTAGAACCCAGATCCTCACATAAACTAGCCTTGAGAAAAAAAAGTGTGGTTTCGTCAGCACATACTAAAATACCCAAATATGAGCCAATACATTCAAACATTTTCTTGCCCCAAAGTTCAACATGAAGGTTGTGAATCTAAATCTAGATTGGTACATTCTTAATGGCTATCCTTTCCAGATCTTGTCAAGGTTTCCATTTCAAGATGGCGAGGGGTCAATTTCTGACATACCACTGACCCACATTTAGACCATGATAGATCTACAACTTCAAAAAATATGATCACAAACAAATTGTTTCCTCTTTCAATGACCTCCAGTGAGCCTCCATGTTTCCATATCTAGTGAAGATAGTTCTCCAATGTGGGTAGATGGGGGTTGAAACCTAGCACATACCTAACGATGCAGTGAGACCATCTACATGAGTTTTCAATCACCTCTGATGCCAGGTAGATGATTTTTTCATTCTCGACAAAAATGGGAGAAACACTCATGCTATAAGGATCTTCAGTTAGCTTTGAGACCTTCGACCATTACTTTGGTTCAAATAGAATAAGGGGGTAGAATTAGGAGGATATGTGGTAGCATCACCCTTCTTCTTCTTCCAGATTTGATGGTGGTCGTGAGGTAAGGGGTGGCGACACTCAATCACCTTTCCATTTGCTCGCTCCAACATTGTGGTCTTCCTCCATGTTATCCTAATCTAATTAATCATAATTAATGAGTTGTAACAATTAAAATAAGTATGTAGGTAGTAGCCATGAAACACGTGTCCTGGTTGTTTTATCATTTGCTGTTACTTGTTTAGTTCGTTGCTTATTTAGATAATTTAGTCAATCAATCAACCTATCAAAATATCATTCTAAATAGCTTTTCTTAATGATAAGAATCCAATTTGTTCTTTAAAGGTTGTCTCTAGGGTTTGATTTGTAACTATATTACAAAAAATCTACCCGCTTGTGGGTGGTGTTTGTCATATGATTATTTCAGTAAAACCTAAAATTTTATTATCTAAGTGAATTTGAGAGTAAAAAAGAATGACATCAAATTTTGGCACCATCGTCAAGGACAAAATAACTTTTTTATTTATTATTTGATTAGGATAAAGTTAGGATTTTCCTTCCTAGCTTATTTTTGTATAAATTCTTAGTTTCATTTTCTTAACTTTTTACTTTGATTTATGATTTCTTTTAGCTTCCTTAGACCCTTTAGTTGATATTGGTTTTTAGGTTTTACTAATTTATTAATTTTTCCATTCTACCAAAATAAAATGAAAACAAAAATCCTTCGTTCATTTTTTTTGTAATTTAATTTACATTGTAATTATTGATTTTGATTTATTATTTCTTACTTTGTTTTGTAATTTTTAATTTGTTAACTCCTTAGTTTGTTTTTTGTAACTTTTAGTTTGTCTATAATTTTTAGTTTCGATTCATAATTTCTTTTATCTTATATATTTTTTCTTTCTTTCTATCTTATATTTTTGTAAATGATTTTTTTTGCTTTTGTAAAGGAAAAGAATTTGTATATACCTTCATTAAAGCAATTTTTCTTTGAGCCTGGTATGTAGACTTTCTACCTTTTAGGCATTCATTATAAATGGAGTGTTCAGTGCCATAAATCATATAATATGGGAAATATGACTCCTACAATCATGATACATGGGGCTAGCAAGAATATACTTAAAAGCTAAAGTAATAATGTGTAGGGTCATCACTTCACAAAATGTTAGGATCAACACTGAGCGCAAAGGCTGTCGTAAATGGACTCCACAAGTCAAAGATGCCATTTAGAGGATCAACCTCAGGCATAATTTTAGACTCCTACGAATTAGACATGAAGTGGACTGCAATGAGCAATATTTTGAAGGATACTATGAGGATCCATTATATGAAGGTGGTTTTTCTAAAGAAGCATCCTACAAGAAATAATATTTTGAGGTTTATGATGAAGAGTCTACTATGTATATTTTACCTACTTGATAGATATGAGAGGATGGATGCCCTCCAGAAGATGTTAGATGACCAACAATCAATTCTAGATTACCAACAAACAATGCTAGTTGATGAACAAGCATGGGACAGAAGGTTGTAGGAACAACATGACCACATGATAGAAAAACTCTCCAAACTACTCACGTTACTTGAAGTTAATTTTAAAGCTCCCGGGGGTGATGGAGCAACCATCATTCATGATTGATGATGAGGATGAAACTTATGTCAGCCTTGAGACAATAATGTGCCATCCAGTGACAAGGCCATCACATGAGGAATAGGTGACAAATATCAATATGCACAATTGTGTTCCATCCTTATTTTCATTAGAGTCCTTGAAATTTTAATATCAAAAGCAACAAAATGATACCATGACATGGAGGAAGGTCCTAATGATCCACCACCATTCCCTTTTGCATCTCACATCTAGTTGATTCCAGTTATCAACCAACCTTGGTTGAATCTATTTTGGAAGATAACAACCAACTTCAATTACATATCATGTTGTTTTTTATGATTACATACATCTCTAATAGAAGCTATACATTCCACCACCACTTTATTTTTCTATCTCCTCTCTACTTATATGTTCTACAAATCCCATGGTAGAGTTGGGTGTGTTTCACATGGAGGATCCAGAGCTACATGTTGACATTCTGAAGGACCCCACTGTTTCTATTACTTTTGATGTTGATTGGGTGATGGACCAAGAGGATAAACTGCACAAAAATACTTTTCAAGCTAATTTTATAGATGAGATAGTTCCTCCTATACCAGCACCATATATTGCTCTACAAATTTAGGTGATGAGAAGAATTAAGAGCCACATCATCCACATGATTTAGCACAGTTTGCAGTAATAGTTGGAGATTCATTACATACTATCTTGGCTGTAAAAGAAGGTAGTCCACCGTTAGTCTTCATGAGGGAGCATACCTTGAGGCCACTAGACAAGAAGCACTCCTACATTTTCCCACTTTTTTCCACAAGACGAGCACCATCCTACATTGTGCCAATTTTTTAGATCCACACAAAGCAGCTCAAGGAGCAATGGGAGCTCGAGCACCAAGCTTTAGGTAAGGCTTTGGTTATCTTCAACCTTGGTTGAAGATGGATATAGGGTTATGGATATTCCTTCCTTTCCTTCTTCACCAAGTGCTTAACTATGGTGATTTCTTGTCTATGGAGGAGTTGTCAATGAGTCTTGGACCTTAAAGAAGTTCATCTTCAACCTTAGGAACATGAAGCTTTGGAGCTTGGAGCTTTGAAGTTGTTAATAAGGTAGGTTATATAACTTGAACTCAATCATGTTATTATTCATCACCTAAATTGCTATACTTAAATGATCTACTTTTAATTCCAAAATCTTCTTGAATAGTTGATGAATTATGAGTTCTAGTAATTGTTGGACCTATTTTCCATGAAAAATAATATTTAGAACGAAGTTCTATAGCTTGAAGAAGATGGTATCACTTTATAAAGTGATATCGGGTTCAAGCACACACACTAGTACCTCTAACCCGATATGGGTATGTGTAAACATCACTTGCACGATATGCTTGTGAGATTATATCTCCTTGCACGATATGGAGATGAAGTTCATACCTTGGAACACGATATGGTGTTAACCATATACCTATTGCATGATAGGAAGTCAAGTATATACTCCATGCATGATATAGAAACAAGTGTATACTTGTAAGTTGATATGAAACCCTAGTTTGGGTAATCAATATGAGTAAGAATAGCAAGTATTCCTTGCACGATATGATCATGTAATATACAACTGTACATGATATGTTGAAGCACACATTGGGTGCATGATATGATGGATTGAGTATACATTTATGCACAATATAATATATGGATTAAAAGACAAGGTGTAACCCGATATGGTTGGAACACCTCAACCCGATATGAAACCCGATATGGGGGTTAACCCGATATGGGGATAGAGGATATCTCATACACGATATGAGGCATACCTTTTTGCATGATATGGAAGATACCCACTTACCCTTATACACAATACAAGTCTAGACTACACCTCTTATACGATATAGATGTAGTAAGCACTCTAATCAACATAGAGTTGGAAACCCAAGGTGATGGGTAAACTAAGATGAGTGGTGAATGATACCACATGTATGATATGATTGATATTCCTTGGATGATGGAAATAGCACCTACTTCTACCTTGTGAACGATATGAGGTCCAACTCATGCCTCATGCATGATATGGTCCATTCTACCTAATATGATGGATAACCCTAGATAATGGATGGAAACCTGATATCCCTATTCTTTGAGTAATAGATTTTGATAAGGGAATTTAATTAGACACCTAATCTGTCATGTAAACTATAAGATATGGTTGATCCTTGAAGGTATATAGAAGTTGTGAGCCTAAGGGTTTACCTAACATGGTAACTCGATATGTTACCCAACATGGATACCCGATATGATAATCCTGGATGGGAAACTAAGTTGGTATCATGTATATACCACTCAAATGATACATGATGAGGCATATACTATATTCCCGATATGGTGCATATCTTGTGCACGATATGACACCAAGTACATATCTTATACCCAATAAGGGGTCAAACAACTAGCTCATACCCGATATAAAGCTAATTTGAGATGATAAGATCTAAGTGATAGTCCATCTGATATGGGTACACGATATACTGATTAGGGAATACACCCTAAAACATGACATGGTGATGTGGTTATACCACATGTCCGATATGGATACACAAAATGAAGTAAATAATGTGGTTTAAAGTATAATATGATAATACACATATCTTGATACCCAATATGGTAGAGACACTTCAATCATGTGTAGTTGATTGGGAGACATATGTTGAATGTGGTGTTAATTCAAAGATGATGTGAACTATTAATGATGGACTAATGTTCCTCAAGAGGAGGATTGAACTTAAAAGTATGATGTAATCGATATCCTAGTAAGGATGAGAGAGAAACACATATTTTGTGATGATAATCATTTAGTGATAAATAATGAGAATATATAAGTATGATTGAATACTTATGATATCAATATATGCTCCTAGACATGTGGAGAAATGAATTAGGGTTTGGATTAATAATATGAACATGAAGCCTTATTTGTCTATAAAGGGAAACCCTAACCCTAATAATGGAAAGGTTGTATTTCTCTTATTGAATAAGCCTTATAAAGCATGTTAAATACTTGTATAACAAGTATAATGTCTATCTAGGTCTTATGACCTAGAGATATTTGTTGCCTAGTGAGAGGTGACAAGATGTTTAATGGCCTTGTGATCCATATGAATAGTTGTTGCCTAGTGAGAGGTGACATGATGTTTAATGTCCTTGTGAGCCATATGAATAATTGTTACCTAGTAAGAGGTGATAAGATGTTTAATTAAAACATGTGAGCTATGTGGAATACTTGTACAACAAGTAAAATGAATACCTTGGTCTGAGGACCTAGAGGTAATAGTTACATGTTAGAGAGGTAACAATGCTATGTGATGATCTAAGGGTTTGAATACCTAGATCCAGTGATCATGATAATGATGATGTGAAGGGATGAGAATTCCCAGTAATGCGATAAGGGACTGAGATCCCAAGTATCATGTGTCTTAAAGATTTGAAAATTAAGTGATAGATGTATCACACCTTTCTTTATAGCATTTGTTGTGAATAATAATGATAACTTGTTTGATGCTAAAATAATGATGTAATGCACGTAATATATCATTAGAAACCATAAAATGTTGCCCTGACCATAGATCCATCAGCGTCAGAATTTGTTGAATGGTGAAATGGGTTCCCCATGGCATAACTCGGAGTGCATACTTTTGAGTATGTGGGGGAGTAAGTACATACGGCCATGTGTGAGCCGATCCGCTTATGAACTCAAAATAATTGGGGATTTGGCTATATGCCTTATCCTGGCTTGAGTGTGACTTCGGTCGTAGACTCTATGTTGAGCATGGTGAACTGGCCCGTGGCTCAGAGTATGGCTATAGGCCATGACTTCATAATTTCATAACTGGGGACAGTTGTTAGTAGATGCTCCCCTAAGAGAGTGTAGTTGATGTTGTGGCTTTGAGCACAGATGCATGTATACCCTGGCACACTCTTTTTACAGCTGACACGAGATGTCCTGCTAATCCTAAGTGGTCTCATACTAACCGAGATAGATGAGGTCTTGGCAACCGACTCTTCTAATGACCTTGTATGGTACCGACTTGTGAGAAGTTTGTGGTCGGTTGGAGATGAATGGGGTATACTTCATCTCCTCAGGGCATAAGTGTGATTGTAAAAAATATGTTCAGCTGTGTAGCATACTGCTTAAGGATTGAATATGGAAAACATTGTTTGATTCACAATTCTGTTATACAGCTTAGTTGATAGATGTTATTTATGTTTCTTCACATTCCTTGTTAAGTAGATAGATGATTTATAACTCTACCATGGGTAGATGCAACATTCTCCTTAACTAAGGAGATTACTTTATTATATTCATATAGTGATTAATCCTGCCTATTAATATAAAAGAACATCTACTTAGTTTTATAAATACTTATCTGTGATAATAATATGGTCGGCGGACAGTTATATCTCTCATTGGGACAATTGTCTCACCCCGTGGGATCCAAAATTTTTAGGTGGACGTGCATGAGGTAGTGGAGACCTTTTTGTAGAGGAGGAACAATAGCTGAGGCAGCAGTGACAACTCAGGTTGAGTGTACTGTCTATCGTGTCTTATAGATAGAAGTCATATGTGTCGTCTCTATACTCTCAGGTCCTTTGTTATGACCGCATCTGAGCTTAATTGGTAAACTAGGGTTTACCTGAATGATTATATGCTTAATTGGATTGATCATTGTTTAAATCTAATTAATGATGATAATTAAATTATGATGTTTTAAACCTAATAAGAATGTTAAGTGTTCTATTGTTTGAGAAATTAGGGTTTGAGAAATATAAACCCTAGTTGGCTGAAATTAGGGTTTTGATAGTACATGAATATGGAATTTGATTAGGATAGCAGTGTGGTAAATGATTTTTCATATTTTCTACAAATTTTTTTATTTAATTTAAATTTGAATATGATATGTATAACTCAATCATGCATATTGGAGAAAAATTTCAGAATATTTGAATGTTCTTTAAATGTGGTTCTCAGTCGAACTATACTTCAACCAAAATGCTGACAGAGTGCTTTTTAGTAGTGTAGTGTTTTATTTTTATTTATTTATTGGTAATCCAAAATTATCTGAAATTTTATCTGGATATCTGAAACTCCATCATAAATAGAATGTAAAATTTTCAGAATTTTTGGATGCGTTTAGACCTTATCAGTAAACGAATTATAGTAACTGACATTTCCGTAGAATTCTAGATAGAAGTGCACTATTCGATTTTTATTTATTTAATGGAAGCATGGAATGCTCTAAAATTTTAACTGAAGCTTTGTAACTCAATTATACACAACATGCTAAAGTATCATAATTTTTGGTTGAGGTTTCATCTTTGAAATATACGAATTTATAGAAACCTTTTTATGACAAAACAATTTGCTGAAATAAGAAAAAGTATAGTAAAGGGTTAAAGTGAAATTGAACCAAGCATCTCAAATGCTCTATATGGTCAACCTAACACACAAGGATCTCCCCTGATTCGTGATTCAATCTAGAGAAATGAAATCCTAGAGAGAGAGAGAGAGTTAGGGTTTAAGAGGAGAAATTGATGGAGATGCTGACCTAGGGTTTTACGATCCGAGGAATGATGAAATCATGTAAGTTTAGCTTCTTTGGATAACGTTTCATGGTGAATCTTCTCTCACATGTCAAAATTCCATCCCTCCTTTGATTTGATCCAAAATGGTATCAACACTTCCCCTTTTCTCACTCTTTCTTCATAATCCCTCATTTTTAGGGTTTCCGAGTTGAAAGGAAGAAGATTTGGGTGAATTGCTAGGGATTTGATATGAGATCGAGATTTTTAGGGATGAGCTACGTTTTTAAGGTGTTTTAACACCTTAGGGTGAGTGGGAACTTCCTTTAAACAATATATTGTATGAAAATTGGTTAATTCATCCATAATCTTTAATTGCTAGTATGCGACTACAAACCCTGAATTGTCTATTTGTTCTAAGTTGTTGCAAAATGATATGAAATGGATTCTTCCTCTATTTGGATGAAGTTTAGATGATAAAATCATATTAGAAAATGTATACAATACATCCTAATGAGAATTCCCTAAGTATTCACAGAGGTTATAAGAGTAAACTGAAATATAGGGAATTTGTCTATGACTGAAATTTGCTGTATAAGTAAATAGAGAAAATTTCTTATCTAGATCCCCTTGGTTATGAATGATTGTTTATCTAAATTCATAGTACATATATGTCAGATACTATCTTGGATTTCATTCAAACAGTAAAGAGGGTGAAACCCTAGATGTGTGGAAAGTTGGATATTCACGAATAGATATCGTGAAATCCATTTGAAGGGATTTTCTTGACATGATAGACTTTATTTATTCAATGTTATTATTGATGCATGATATCCTACTGAATGGCATGGAAACCCAAATTCAACTCAGTTCCAAGGTTTCATACATATATTGATTTTATATGATTTTTTGATAGTAGTCTTTATTAAATGAATGTTTATGTCGCATGAAATCTTTATGGGAGCCATGTGAATTAGTTGTTGCTTAGTGAGAGGTGACAAGATGTGTGATGGCCTTGTGAGCCATGAGAATACTTGTATAGATAGTGAAAATGAATACCTTGGTCTAAGGACCTAGAGGTAATGGTTACCTATTATAGAGGTAACAATTCTATGTGATGATCTAAGGGTTTGAATGCCCAGATCCAGTAATCATGATAATGATGTGAAGGGATGAGAATTCCCAGTAATGTGATAAGGGATTGAGATCCTAGGTATTATGTGTTTTAAAGATTTGAAAAGTATGTGATAGATGTATTACACCTTTCTTTGTAGCATTTGTGGTGATTAAATGAAACCTCAAGGGTGGGTGTTCAATGAATCAAGTATTGTGATATCAATGTTCTCAGTTATTATTAGTAATTCTTGTCATGATAAGTAATTAACTCTTAATTGAGTTATGAGATGCACAACTCAAGATTTAGGTTGTTATGCATGATTCTAGTGTGTATGTGCCAAGTGGACATGAAATCTGTTTATTTAATAATTTTAGTCTACCTGCATGTATAGTATGTTGATTACTCAGTATATTACAGTGTTTTTAATATACAGCTCTGCCAAGTTCAGAATGATATACATGTTGTATTATAACTTCAAATAAGTAGACGCAACACCATAGAGATACCAAAGTCAAGTATAAGTAAGAGAAGGGTACAATGTAGAAAGAGCTTTCTAGGAATAATAAAATAATAGACTTAGGAGCCCTGAACACCGTAGAACCCCTATGTGAGGTTTGTGCCTTAGGGGTGAAATGACCTAACCCTGGCAACGTCCAGTATACGGGGGTTGGAACGTGCTATCAGGTGGCACGGGGGATGAATCCCTAGTGGAAGTCTCCTTAAATTATAGTTTGCAGTGTCCAACATCAACCAGAAGTCCTGGTGGTACTAGAGTACAGAAAAGCTAAGAGGTGGCTTGACTCTCCACATGTGTGCTCAAGTTAGAGGAGGAGTCCAGTTTAGGCCAGAGAGACATTTCCCTATTGCTTACCAGGAGAGTAGTCAGACTTAGCATTTTCCGGGTGTGTCTGCTAATTCCTATACTGTGTGATCATAGTGCACTATGAGTCTTCATATGTAGAGTACACTGCATATGATCAGGACATAATAAAATGAATAAGAGGTCAAACAAGTGTGTACAATTATTCAATTATTGTTTGTGTATTTCTGAATCATTAGTTCTCTTTATGATCAATCAAGCATTTCATATATTGATTCACACTTATAGATATTTAGAGCATCCTACCATATTTATGATTGTCAATTATTAGACTCTCTAAAGCTTTCTACTGTTATAATTGATATCAATTACTCAAAAGTATATATGTGATTATATCAGTGCTTTAGACTGTTTCTTTGAAGTACTCATTCACTGAGCGAGTAGGCTCACCCCTCTACTCACAATTTTTAGGGAAATCACATGGACTTGAAGAAGATATCATTGCATAAGAGTAGATCTGCCACAAGAGTTAAGTCTGAGTATTGTTAAGTTCAGCCGGTCCTTGTCACTCTAGGTCCTTGTAAAGAAATAAGAGAGAGTTGTAAATGATGATGTATAACATTATTCCTCTTTTAGCAATATGCGTGAATCAGTAAGTCTTATGTGCTTAAAAGTATGAGGAACATAATGAATGTTCATACACACATTTTTACTATTGAAATCAGATTAGAGAAATCAATGTTTAGATCCCCTTATAAAGTTGGTTTATGTGGTTCAATGTGAGAAAACAAAGAGTTTTGAAAGAGAAGAAAAAGTTAAGGGTGATCTTTGTATTACGTTAAATCCTCAATTTATGCCCTAATCTCATGATTAGTGGAAATTGTGAGATCGGGATGTAACATCCTTGGAGTCGGTTTGTAATGGTTTCATGAACGATATGAGATTTTGGCTTGTATGCCTCGAGGTTTTATGTTTCTTCAATATATGTGTTGATAGAACAATTGTTATATGTTATCCTCGATATGAGAAGAAACAATGTTGTACAATGTGAATCATGATATGTATATGATTTGGACCTTTCAGTAAGAGTATTCCGGAAGAAGATGCATTTGCAAAATGGTTTTAAATTTTATTGATTTTTGTTAATCCACTATTTATTATAATTCTGCATAATTAGTAACGATTTGGTTGTTGGTTTGATGACGGTCGTTTCACTCTTGGTGGTGAAAAGACCAAGTAAGGGTTGAATATGAAACCCTAAATTGAGCTAATATCGGGTTGTAGAGTCCATATGGGAGTGCCTATCAGCCAAGGAGCCAAAGAGGGGATCCCATATCGGATTTTGGACTTTTGGCCTTGTCCATGATGGGCAAATCAACTCAAGGAGGTGATCCATGTCGAGTTAGAAGCTTCCTGTAAAAGTTGTATCAGTTTTCTTAATTTATGAGATAAAGATGAGATATCTTATATAACAATATAACTAATGGCCGAAATATCATCTCTAGATTATCCTATAGTGTTTTGCATGTCAAGATAAATATGAGTGCATGCAAGGACAAGTGTCAACCATGCATGGACACGTGGAACCTAGTAGCTTAAAATGGTGACACCTCATATACACACTCTTGCATGAACCTCAAGTATATATACCCTTCCTTTCACCCATAAGTGGAATGTTTTGAAATCTATCACCCCCTTGCTCTTAGATATCATGCATAGAATCTAGATATCGTGCAAGGCTAAAGGAATATCGTGCATAGAGCTTTGGTATCACCCATAGATATCACCCATTGCAAAGTGATATCGGCCAAGTGAGGGATATAAGCCATAAGTGAGGGATATCAACCACAAGTGGTGAGGTATCGTGCATAGGGCTGAGGAGCTCAAGTCTTGGACCTTTGAGAATCTCACCTTCAACCTTGGGAATGTGAAGCTTTGGAGCTTGGAGCTTTGAAGTTGCTCTTGAGGCAGGTTATATAACTTGAACTCAATTATGTTATTATTTATCATTAATCTTGCCTTAGTTAAATGATTTACTTTCAAATAGAATTTTCTTGCATAATTGATGAATCCATGAGCTCTAGTAGTAACTTAGGACTGTTGTCCATGAACTAGAACAAGTAGAATGAAGGTCTAGAGCTTGAAGATGATGGTATCACCTTATAAAGTGATATTGGGTTCAAGCACATAAGCAAGCACCTCTAACCCAATCTGGTGATGCACCTACACCACTAAAACAATATGGATATGAGTTTATACTTCCTTGCATGATATTTTTATATAGTATACATCTCTTGGATGATATGAGGTCAAGCATACACCTCTTTGCCTGATATGGTGTGAAGCACACACACACACCTCTTACCCGATATGGTAAGCAAGCATACACCTCAAACCTGAGATGGTAAGCACACATACACCTCAAGGGTGGTATGGTAAGCACACATACACCTCAAGGGTGGTATGGTAAGCACACATGCACCTCCAAAGTGATATGGAAGAAAGCATACACCTCAAACCTGAGATGGTAAGCATACATACACCTCAAGGGTGACATGGTAAGCACACATACACCTCTAAAGTGCTATGGAAGAACACATACACCTCATACCCGATATGGTAAGCACACATACACCTAAAGGGTGATATGGTAAGAACACATACACCTCTAAAGTGATATGGGTAGCAAGCACACACCGCATGCCCGATATGGTGGAAGCACCTCAAAACCTATATGAAGGAAAGCACCTTAGATGCAATGTACTTGATGGAGTAACACATGAAGTGTCTTATATCAAGTCATACATTAAGAGGTATGGAGTTTAATGAATATTGATTAAGTAGGATAATGTACCTTGAAGGAAAGGTTGAGCCAACTTAATAAAGTATGAAGTAATCAACATCCCAGTAAGGATGAGAGAGAAACTCATACTTCTGTGATAATCATGAAATGAGCATACATTGATACTCTTAATGTGTGGAATCTGAATTAGGGTTGTGATTCTTAATGAATGTACTTGAAAACCCTAGTTAGCTTAAAAAGGGAAACCTTAACCCTAATGAAGGGTAATGATGTGATTTGAAACTATAATTGGTTAATAAAGGGGAATCCTTAACCATGATGAAACCATGTTGATAGAATGAGATAATGATCATAGCTAAGTATGAGCTATGATGTTTCATATAATACCAATTATATGGGCCTTGTGAGCCATGAGAATAGTTATTACCTAGTGAAAGGTAACAAGATGTTTAATGGGCCTTGTGAGCCATGTGGTTAGTTGTTTCTTAGTGAAAGGTAACAAGATGTTTAATGGGCCTTGTGAGCCATGAGAATAGTTGTTGCCTAGTGAGAGGTAACAAGATATTTATAAAAGTCTCATGTAAGAAATGATAATGTTCAAAATAAACTAGGAAATGGAAACTTAGTAACATAATAATAATAATAATAATAATAATAATAATAAAAATAAAAATAAATGGATACAATAATAATAATGAAATCTTGATCATACGTTCTTTATGCTTATAGCTAAATAAGGGCTATAGTGTATTGAATATGCTTAAAGGAGATAAGAGGAATACTTGTATTATATAAAGGATGTGAATAAGTATGATTGCTTGGCCAAGGTATAATGCCTAGTAAAGGTGATGTGGTATTCAGTGGTGAGATGCACATGATTGGCATAGTCCAATACCTAGAATAGATGTACATGATTGGCATAGTCCAATACCTAGAATAAATGCACAAGATTGGCATAGTCCAATACCTAGAATAGATGCACATGATTGGTCATAACCCAATACCTAGAATAATTGCATAATATTGGTAATAACCCAATACCTGGAATAATTCCACAGGATTGGTCATAACACAATACCTGGAATAATTGCAAAGGATTGGTAATAACCCAATACCTGGAATAATTGCACATGATTGGTCATAACCCAATACATGGAATAATTGCACAAGATTAGTAATAACCCAATGCCTGGAATAATGTCACAGGATTGGTCATAATCCAATACTTGGAATAATTGCACATAATTGGTAATAACCCAATACATGGAATAATTGCACATGATTGGTCATAACCCAATACCTAGAATAATTGCACAGGATTGGTAATAACCCAATGCCTGGAGTAATGTCATAGGATTGGTCATAACCCAATACCTGGAATAGTTGCACATGATTGGTAATAACCCAATACCTGGAATAATTGCATAGGATTGATAATAACCCAATACCTCGAATAATGTTATAGGATTGGTCATAACCCAATACTTGGAATAATTGCACAGGATTGGTAATAACCCAATGCCTGGAATAATGTCACAAGATTGGTCATAACCCAATACCTAGAATAATTGCACATAATTGGTAATAACCCAATGCCTAGAATAGTTGCACATGATTGGCATAGTCCGATACCTGGAATAGTTGCACAAGATTGGCATAGTCCAATACCTAGAATAGTTTCATAGGATTGGCATAGTCCAATACCTGGAATAGTTGCACATGATTGGCATAGTCCAATACCTGGAATAGTTTCATAGGATTGGCATAGTCCAATACCTAGAATAGTTGCATAGGATAGGCATAGTCCAATACCTAGAATAGTTGCACAGGATTGGTATAGTACAATGCCTGGACAAAATATGATGATGTATATTCACATGATTGGTACAATTCAATATTTGGCTAGCAGATTGGCTGAGGCCAACAGATAGAAATGAGAATGATTCATGGATGTCATACCATGATAATGAGTATCACATGATAAGCTTGAGATGTTGACATAGTATGATGAGTAAATGATATACATGTTCTTCATATTACTTATAAAGTGAATAGATGATTTACTTATCTATCATAGATAGTTGTAATGCTTTAAAAGATGAGAATGTTCTAAACTACTTATCCTCTACTCAGTTTAATACTAAGTACCTGTGATAATAACATTGTTGGCGGAGAGTTATATCTCTCGCTGGGATAATTGTCTCACCCCGTGGGATCCACATTTTTTTATGTGGACATGCACGAGGGGGTAGAGACCATACTGCATAGGAAGGACAATAACAATAGGGACACCAGTAACAACTCAGGTTGAGTGTACTGTCTATCATGTCTTGTAGATAGAAGTCCTATGTGTCGTCTATGTACTCTCAGGTCCTTGGATTTAGTACGTGTTGGTTTTATGAACAATATGAGATTTTGGCTTGTATGCCTTGAGGTTTGATGTTGCTTTAAGTATATGTTTTGAGAAAGAAACTATTATATGTTATCCTCGAGAATAGATGGTACAGTGTATGTACAATATGATCAATGATGAATATTAGGTTTTGGTTCTTACTTAAAGAGTTTTCCTGGAAATGGATCTCTTCGCAAAATGGTTTTAATTTTTAGTGATTTTTTGTTAATCCACTGCTTATGATTATCTCGCATAATTAGTAATGATTTGGCTATCAGTTTGGTGGAAGTCATTACAAGTTTGGTATCAGAGCTTAAGGTTCGCTGAGTCCACAAAGATGTAGGACTAAGGTGTTGAGTCTGTTCTAGTGTCCTTCAAGTATACCCTATAGTGACTTCTGCTTATGCAGAAGAAAGGGTGAAGTTTAAAAATGACTAGAGAACACAAGGAACAAGCTACTAAGAGCAACATTGTTGCACCAAGAGAGGGTGCAAGGGATCAGGAAAGAGAAGAATGAGTGTCTGAGAATTCCCATTTGGATCCAATTAGGATAGAGAATCCTGATTTTATGCTCTTATTGGACAGGTTAGGACAATAGTAATGAATATAGTGGGCAGGATACTAGTAATACAACCTGGGTTACTAGCCCTCAATGTAGAAACTTTGGGTTCAGAAAGGGTTCTTGAATGACATAGTTATGTTGAACAGTGAAAAATATGTGAAGAGTTAACATATGGCAAGAAAATAGACTCTGCCATAAGTATAGACAGATAATACATCTATGATGGAAATGCCCAAGGAGGGCCAATAAGCTAAGAATTAAGGAAAGGTCTCTATAATTCTAGAGAAATTTGCCTAGTTGTTCTAAAAAGCCAATGTTTTTTATACCACTAGTGCAATAAATGCCTAGTGCACCAGGGCAGTAGTCCCTAAGTAAAGGCAAAAGTCCTAACTTTCCACCTGTAAGAACTCCTGACTTAGCTGATATATCGGTAATTAGATCGATAAGACTATGGTATGAGAACAAGACATATTATAGGTATTGTTGAGCATACTAAACCCTTTTGTTCAAAAAGAAGGGAGGAAATGACCCAACAACCGAGACAAACTCGGCATGGCTTATAGAAGTTACAACCCAATAGAGTAAAAAGGCAAAAGTAACAACATGAAATAACTTGACTCTATGTTTGAGTCAACCTAAAGTTGTAGATGACCGTGAGGGGCGAAAGTCAGATAGAGAATTTTCATTCTGATATGTCTTCTCTTGATTTTATCTGATAATCATAAGAAGATAGTTGTTGTTGATCTTCCTTTAATTAGTCCTATGAGGACATGAGGAAGAGATAAGAAGGATGAGAACTTATATTCAGTCCAATATTCTCTTATATGCTTTGAAATTTCTCTCTTCATGTAGAAAGGAATGAGATGTAAAAGAAACACCCAGAGAAAATTTGAGATACTAAGTAGTAAAACTTAAAGAGACGAAACACAATATAAAACCAATGCATACTACTTAATTTCAGTTCTTGAATACCCTGGCTAGGTATATATCTATTGAAAGGCAAGGTAGGTATGGAACTCTTAGATTGCTATCTTTCTAATTACTCTGATCAAGTATTCATTTTGAGACAATCTAAAGAGCATAATGAAGTTAGAGATGTGGCATGGATATTTCTACCACATCCTAATTGATATATGGAGAAATATGAGTTAATCATAGATCAACTTATAAACAAAATAAGATGTTTAGTATAATGTATACCTTAGTTTGAGGACCTAGAGGTAACAATTACCTGATGAGAGATAACAATGTTTAGTGATGAACTGAGGGTTTGAATACCCGGATCTAGTAATCATGATGATGATAATATTGAGAGGTGGTGACATGTAATCATCTCTATAATTCCTATGCTGAAGGAAAGGAACCTAAGAGGAAATAATATTGAATGACATGTGAACAATTGAAAGTTCATGTAATACTCAAAGGTGATAATATCTTTTCTTTGATAAACAACCCTGGGTAATGATGGGGTGATAAGAGAAATATGTTTCTTTGTGTTCTTTCCTTTCAGGGACATGTCTATCAAGTGAGTCTTATGACACTTGATGTGCACGAGTTAGAAGTGTTATGTGGATGGATACTTAGAAAAGTATCAGCTAGTCTTGGATTTTAGTTCCAAGACAAGTATATGTGATAAGTAATACGTTTAGTCTTGGTAAATAACAATAGAGGATGGAAATGTTGATGATATGATGTGTTTTTGGCACAAATAATGGATACCAAGGTAAAGAATCCTAGTATCCAAGAACTTTCAATGATATGAGAAAATGAGAACATGATTCCTGACAAGGAGTAATGTTTGGTTACTTAGAAGGGCCAACTTTGAGAATAGTCCAGTTATATACTGTAGTATGGAAACCACATGTTAGGGGTTTATGCCCGGCATAAACATGACATCAGCAAGGATGTATGGGTTGAAGGAACAATTGTGGAATCATTTTGGGAGAAGCTTGTCAATCTAAAAAAAATTCCTTAGAATATCCCTTTTAGAATTGTTGAGGTAGCTTATACATAACATCTAGAGTTACCTCTGAGGTAGTTCTTGTTTAATAAGTAGCCTCTCCTTATGACAATGGGATGGTTGATTCTAATCATACGTAAGTTAGTGTTGAACCAACAAATTAAACTGGTACAACAAAAGTATGATAAGACTTGTAGTCTTAAATGAATGACAGAATGCAACTCTAATATGGGAAGGACAGTTAAGTTTGACAGATTCTATGATAACCCTGTGTGAAAGAACTTTGTGCTGGTCAAAGTTCTATGGCATCTCTATGACATCAAGATGTTATGAGATTTTATGATATGATACACGAATGACAAATTGTCTTCCATCATCTGGGATTTTAGGGACGAAATCCTCATTAGAGGTTTATAATTTGTAATTACCCTGACCTGGGTTTAGGGCTAACCCTATTTTTTTAGCCTAAATAAGTTGTTTAGAACTTTAATATAACCCTCTAAAGTATTCTGTTATCAGGTAACAAACTTAGGTTTCAAATTTGGTCTTGTTTGAATAATGTTTGAGTAATGTTCCTTTATTTTGGACCAAAATGCAATTTACCCAAGATAAGGGGTTATAGTGCAATATGTCATATTTTTAACATACCTCATATGTTTTAGCATCATTAGAGAGAGAATGATGCAAGGTGGTGTCTTGTGGAAAGCCTAAATTCCAAGTTTGAACTTGTTTGAATAATGCTGGTGACTTGTGTACCAATTTTGGTGCAAGTTGTAATTTAACCAAAATATAGGGTTTATATGCAAATTACCATATCTAGAGTGTCCCTAATCCCTCCTAGTATCATATAGAGGAGAGAGAAACGAGTAGACACCTTGTTTGAATCATGTATAAGTGATGGTACTCTTAGTGGTGAAAAGACCAAGAAAGGGTTGAATATGAAACTCTAATTTGAGCTTGTATCGGGTTGAAGAGTCCATATGGGAGAGCCTATCAGCCAAGGATCCATAGAGGGGATCCCATATCGGTTTGTGGATTATTGGCCTCGTCCATGATGGGAAAAGCACCTCAAGGAGGTGATCTATGTCGAGTTAGAAGCTCCTTGCAAAAGTTGTATCAGTTTGCTTAATTTATGAGATAAAGATGAGATATCTTATCAAATAAGATAACTAATGGCCGAAATATCATCTCTAGATTATCCTCTAGTATTTTGTATGTCAAGATAAATATGATTTCATGCAATGAAAGGTGTCAACCATGCATGGACACGTGGCACCTAGTAGCTTAAAATGGTGACACCTCATATAAACACTCTTACATGAACCTCAAGTATATATACCCTTCCTTTCACCCATAAGTGGAATTTTTAAAAATATATACCCCCTTGCTCTTAGATATTGTGCATAGAGTCTAGATATAGTGCAAGTTTGAAGGAGTATCATGCATATATATTTGATATCACACATGGAAAATTGATATCGCCCATTGCAAAGTGATATCGGCCAAGTGAGGAATATCAGCCATAAGTGAGGGATATCAGCCACAAGTGGTGAGGTATCGTGCACATGGCTGTGGAGCTCAAGTCTTGGGCCTTTGAGAAGCTCACCTTCAACCTTGGGAACGTGAATCTTTGATCTTTGAAGTTTCTCTTGAGGCGTGTTACATAACTTGAACTCAATTATGTTATTATTTATCATCAATCCTGCCTTAGTTGAATGATTTACTTTCAAATAGAATTTTCTTGCATAATTAATGAATCCATGAGCTATAATAGTAACTTAGGACTGTTTTCCATGAACTATAACAAGTATAACGAAGGTCTAGAGCTTGAAAATGATGGTATCACCTTATAAAGTGATATCGAGTTCAAGCACATAAGCAAGTACCTCTAACCCGATATGGTGATGCACCTACACCACTAAAACAATATGGATATGAGTTTATACTTCCTTGCACGATATGGTTATGTAGTATACACCTCTTGGATGATATGAGGTCAAGAATACACCTCTTTGCCCGATATGGTGTGAAGCACACACACCCCTCTTACCCGATATGGTAAGTAGGCATACACCTCAAACCCAAGATGGTAAGTACACATACACCTCTAAAGTGATATGGAAGCAAGCATACACCTCAACCCCGAGATGGTAAGCACACATACACCTAAAGGGTGATATGGTAAGCACACATACACCTCTAAAGTGATATGGAAGCAAGCATACACCTTAAACCCGAGATGGTAAGCATACATACACCTCAAGGGTGACATGGTAAGCACACGTACACCTCTAAAGTGATATGGAAGCACACATACACCTAATACCCGATATGGTAAGCACACATACACCTCAAGGGTGATATGGTAAGAACACATACACCTCTAAAGTAATATGGGTAGCAAGGACACACCTCATACCCGATATGGTGGAAGTACCTCAAAACCTATATGAAGGAAAGCACCTTAGATGCAATGTACTTGATGTAGTAACACATGAAGTGTCTTATATCAAGTCATACATTAAGAGGTATGGATTTTAATGAATATTGATTAAGTAGGCTAATGTACCTTGAAGAAAAGGTTGAGCCAACTTAATAAAGTATGAAGTAATCAACATCCTAGTAAGTATGAGAGAGAAACTCATACTTCAGTGATAATCATGAAATGAGCATACATTGATACTCCTAATATGTGTGGAATCTAGATTAGGGTTGTGATTCTTGATGAATGTACTTGAAAACCCTAGTTATCTTAAAAAAGGAAACCTTAACCCTAATGAAGGGTAATGATGTGATTTGAAACTACAATTGGTTAATAAAGGGGAATCCTTAACCGTATTGAAACCATGCTGATAGCATGAGAAAATGAGCATAGCTAATTATGAGCTATGATGTTTCATATAATACCAAGTATATTGGCCTTTTGAGCCATGAGAATAGTTGTTGCCTAGTGAAAGGTAACAAGATGTTTAATGGGCCTTGTGAGCCATGTGGTTAGTTGTTGCCTAGTGAAAGGTAACCAGATGTTTAAGGGGCCTTGTGGGCCATGAGAATAGTTGTTTCCTAGTGAGAGGTAACAAGATATTTATAAAAGTCTCATGTAAGAAATGATAATGTTCAAAATAAACTAGGAAATGGAAACTTAGTAACATAATCATAATAATAAATGGATACAATATTAATAATGAAATCTTGATCATACATGCTTTATTCTTATATACAATTAAGGGCTATAGTGTTTTGAATATTCTTAAAGGAAATAAGAGGAATACTTGTATTATATAAAGGATGTGAATAAGTATGATGGCTTGGCCAAGGTATAATGCCTAGTAAAGGTGATGTGGTATTCAGTGGTGAGATACACATGATTGGCATAGTCCAATACCTGGAATAGATGCACATGATTGGCATAGTCCAATACCTAGAATAGATGCACATATTGGCATAGTCCAATACCTAGAATAGATGCACATGATTGGCATAGTCCAATACCTAGAATAGATGCACATGATTTGTCATAATCCAATACCTTGAATAACTGCACAGGATTCGTAATAACCCAATACATGGAATAATGTCACATGATTAATTATAACCCAATACCAGGAATAATTGCACAGGATTGGTAATAACCTAATACCTGGAATAATTGCACATGATTGGTCATAACCCAATACCTGGAATAATTGCACATGATTGGTAATAACCTAATGCCTGGAATAATGTCACAGGATTGGTCATAACCCAATACCTGGAATAATTGCACATGATTGGTAATAACCCAATACCTAGAATAATTGAACATGATTGGTCATAACCCAATACATAGAATAATTTCACATGATTGGTAATAACCCAATGTCTGGAATAATGTCACAGGATTGGTCATAACCCAATACCTGGAATAATTGCATAGGATTCGTAATAACCCAATACCTAGAATAATTGCACATGATTGGTAATAACCCAATGCCTGGAATAATGTCACAGGTTTGGTCATAACCCAATACCTGGAATAATTATACATGATTGGTAATAACCCAATGCTTGGAATAATGTCACATGATTGTTCATAACCCAATACCTAGAATAATTGCACATGATTGGCATAGTCTAATACCTGGAATAGTTGTACATGATTGGCATAGTCCAATACCTAGAATAGTTGCACAAGATTGGCATAGTCCAATACTTGGAATAGTTGCACAAGATTGGCATAGTCCAATACTTGGAATAGTTGCACATGATTGGCATAGTCCAATACCTGGAATAGTTGCACAAGATTGGCATAGTCCAATACATGGAATAGTTGCACAGGATTGGTATAGTCCAATGCCTAGAATAAATTCACATGATTGGCAAAGAAATACCTGGATAGAATATGATGATGTATATTCACATGACTGGTACAATTCAATATCTGGCTAGCAGATTGGCTGAGGCCAACAGATAGTAATGAGAATGATTCATGGATGTCATACCAAGATAATGAGTATCACAGGATAAGCTTGAGTTGTTGATACAGTATGATGAGTAAATGATATACATGTTCTCTATATTCCTTATAAAGTGAATAAATGATTTACTGCTCAATCATAGATAGTTGCAATGCTTTAAAAGATGAGAATGTTCTAAACTTCTTATCCTCTGCTTAGTTTAATACTATTTACCTATGATAATAACATTGTTGGCGGAGAGTTATATCTATCACTGGGACAATTGTCTCACCCCGTGGGATCAACATTTTTTTAGGTGGACGTGAATGAGGGGGTGAAAAACCACTAGAGGGGGGAGAATAGGGTTTTATAATGATTTTAAAAATTAATTCAACCAAGCAACCATAATTGAAATTTGGAGAAGGAGACTCGATGTTTAGTGTGGTTCCACCCTTAGCAAATACTAAAGGAGTCAGTCCACTACCCAATTGTTTCCAATTGGGATTTTGAAAGAACTTGTATTTTATTACCTTGCAAGGATGTTACATAAGATACAAATACCTTCACCCTTAGGATAGCCTTCACCTAGAAGTAGTATCACCAACCTTGAAGCAACCTTCCTTGAAGTAACTCCAAGCTCCCCCTTGAAGTAGCCTTCCTCTTAAAGTAGCTTCCCATTGAGACAACCTTCTTAAAGTAATCCTAAGTCTGCCGAGCTACCTTCACCACCTAAGAATCTCTAACAACCTCCTTTCTGCAGCCTCCAATCTAGGAGTAGCAAAGAAGAACCAAAGCAATAAAAAGGAACAAGAAAGAAGCAGGAAAGTACAACTTTACCAATGTAGCACAAGGCTTGAATCCTATATCAAACTTTTGATCTCCTAACCAAAGTGGATGGACGTGAATGTATAGTGGATAGGAGATATCAGCCTATAGGACACGAATTCACAACTTGTGAAAATGTTTCGCAATTGAAATCTTTTCTAATGGCTTGCTACAATGTGATCTCAAGTGAATTGTATATGCAAGTTGTGTACTCAAGTGAGTTTAGGTAACCTAAGACATGCCCTATTTATAGGAATGTCCTACTAGTGCTTAGGGACGTTCTAGACACTTTATAGGGGGTTCTTAGGGCTTAACTAGATGTTAGGTATCCACTAATTGCATTAGTAATGACTAGTTAATTACTTCTGAAAAGTGCAGACAGACACCTTCTTGGTCGAGAAGTTTGTCGACCGAGTGTCTCTTGGTCAAAGAAATTGTCGACCGAGGGTGAGTTTGGAGCAACGTTCAACTCAACTCCCAACCACTTTTTCCATTAACTCTAACAGTTATATAGCTAAGTCTAACGGCTATAGAACCTGCTCGAGACATTGTCTCGGTCGAAGTAAAGTTCGACCGAGCCTTTCTCTGTGATTGCTTTTAGTAGGTTATACAAAGATGTTCGTTCTTTAGACTTGGGAGTTTCTCGGTCGAGAAAATGTTCGACCAAGAGTATCTTGGTCAATAAATGTGTCGACCAAGACAAACTCTGTTTCAAAACATTAACTCATATGCTAAGTGTAAGAAATGAATGTGCAGTTGTGATGTTCACTTAGGGATGACTTATCTAAGTGTTGTGTGTGGATGGGGAAGATCTAAACGCTTGATTTACATGATATCTAAGTACTTGTACATTATATATTTGTACAAGTTTACATTTGATTACAATCATGAAAATAAAGCAATTGAAGCATGTAGATCTTCCAAAACTATGTCACCCACTTTGTTCCTGAAATACTCAAGTAGCACGCTAGATCCACAAGAATGAAATGTTTGTCATTTTCAAAACAAAAGGGATTTTGATGATGTCCATTTAGCCAACAATCTCCCCCTTTTTGAAGATGACAAAACATTTCAAAAATATAAATCAAGGCAATATAAATCATATGAGTTTCATACCAGAACTTTACCTTTTGCATCCATTCTTTTCTTTGCAAGTATGTGCAAGCTGAGAGATTGTGAAACTCATTTTACTTTATGTTATTGATTTTATATTATTTCTCCCCCTTTGTTATTTCAAAAAGATAACCAAGCTAATCTTTAATTATGACTTTTATTTCTCCCCCTTAATTTGATAATTTAATACTCAATACAAACCACTTATTTTTATGTCAAATTTAGCCACAAGTTATTTCTCAATCATTTGCAAAGATTGTTAAGCCTAGAAATTATATGAGATCCTTTTATATTTATGACATATGTGTTTTTATTTCTCATCCATTTTACTAGGGATGTTAAGCCCTAAAAATGACATGAGAATCCTTTAAGCTCATGACTATAATTAATAGTTTCTCAACCATTTACAAGGGATGTTAAGCCCTGAAATGATATGAGATTCTTTTAAGCTTATAGTAGAATCAATGAATGTATCTCTAACCAAATGCATGGTATGTCAAGTCCTAATTTGTTTAGAGAATTCCATTAAGGACAAGATATACATTATATTCATAAATATTGTAGACTCCTTTATTTTCATAACCAAGATTACTTTAAAGATACTAAGGTCATAACTAGTTTCAAATTTTCTTTATGATGTTTACAAAGTTTTGTGAGCTCCTTCTTAATTTTATAGTCAAGATAGTTTTTGTTAGCTCCCCCTTAATCTTATAGTCAAGATAATTTAAGGATTCTAAGGTCACAATAAGCATTAGATTATAATAAGTTAACCTTAATGAGAGTTATGCACTAAAATCGTGTTTTAATATACTAAGATTGAGTGCAAGGAAATGATTTACAATTAAGCATTTTTTCAAGCTTATTTTAGGTCGACCTTGACTTTGACCTTGGCGCCCCTCGGTTGATTTTTATTTCGACCGAGAGGCAATTTCTGTAGATTTCTAGTTTGAGCATTCACAATGATCCACTTGATTGAATATTTGAAACATAGCTTATAGAGTATCATATAAAAAGTATTCATGTATAACAAGGATGATATCATTTTCCATAAGCTAAGAACAAGATAATCATTTAACTAATATGCCAAGATGCATTTGTGCCATAGAGATTTACCTTAATGCAAAAGTGGCATTTTCAAGTTTATAGCATCATCTATATATGCAATGAGCTGAATCACTATAATCATTTTGATGATAATAGTAGTCCATTCACTTTGATAAGTTTCAATAAAATTTCTAAGCACATGGTTTATATATAGATATAGACCAGGGATTATTTTAGACAAACCATGTGGAATATGAAACACAGTTAAAGCATATCCATAATTTCTTTGAATAAGTTTTCTCAAATAAACATGCTTTTTAGATTTAATATAGACAAAGTAGAGAATCAAGGCAATCATGTTTCAACAATTTTCAAATTTAAAGCAAACCATGAAAAGGAACATGCTTAATAAACCTTTTTCAAAAATATGAATCTTCAATCAATGAAGAAAGCATGTCCAATATCAATTTTCATATAGTAGTTTTGCAATATAAGAATGTCATATCCATAATCAAAATATACCTTCAGTCATGATGCAAAAGATCAATATGTCTTGATTGTGATTCATTCTTAATTAAATCAATTTTTCATTGTTGCTGAATTGATAGCAAATTGAAAATAGTTAAACAGGTTTTCCAGACCCTTGATCGGTCGAATTCTTTCTCGATCGATTTATTTTCGGTCAAAGTTCTTTTCGACCGAGTGAGTTGTTGTTTATCAGTTAAAATAGTGTTAGGTTTGGTCCACAAATCTTCGATCGGACATTTACTCGGTCGAAATCTTTTTCGACCGATTTACTTTCGATCGAAGTATTTATCGACCGAGAGTGTCTTTGTAGATTTATTCAGGAATTTGTTTGTTCAAGTTATGGGTTAAGTTTATTATTTTATTGTTCCTTTATGTTTAGTTGAGATAAGACATAAAGATAGTCAAATTAGAGTCTTTGGTCATATCTCAACTTGATTTTATTCATATTCATCTAGTTTGGGAGTTTTGGAACCCATACCAACTCAACATCCTTTTTCTTGTAAGGACATGAAAAAGAATAGTGTCCAAGACGCAAGCAATAGTGACAACAAATGGAATCAATTTCATTTCTCTTTCTAGGATTTTGAGTTGAGTTTTTCTTGGGTACATACATGATCTTGGTCTTGGGTGCTTGAGTTCTCCTAGGTTTAGGTTGATAAGAGTTTTCTTTTGGAACATATCCTAAACCTCTTCTTCCACTATAACCAGAAGAATTCTTTAGGATCTTATCAAGAATGCCATTATTTCTCAAGCTACTAACTTCTTTTTGTAACTTAGCCATCTCATCCATTTTATTTTTGATATCAAACTTTGCTTGATCTAGATTAGATGATAAAGCATCTTTTTGTTTCACAATAGCATCATAATCTAGATGAGTACATAGGATAGGTTGAGTCTAAAAATTATTTAGTTTTGCAAGAAATTCAACCTTTTCTTGAGAAAGAAGACCATAGTTTGTTTCTAAAGTAAGCAACTTCGTATTGCAATCATTTAAAGATGATTTCAAAGTAAAGTTTTCAGAAATAATATTGTCCTTTTCAAAAGAAAGATTATTTAATTTAGCATACAACTCCTCATTAGTTTTAGTAACTCTTTTTAGTTTCTTTTTACAATCAATATATTTATCATGCAATTTCCCTATGCTAGCAACTAACTCTTCTTTAGATGAATCAAATAAGCTTACCTCATCCTCTTCTTCATTGATTGTTGCAATTAAATAACATACCTTGTATTCTTTATGAGTACTTGATTGTTCCCTTTTATCTTTGTGGAACTTTCTCTTTGGACAATTAAATGTTGTGTGGCCCTTTGCTTCACATTCAAAACACCATCTATGATCTTGATCGCTTGTTGATTTCTTGCTCATGTTTCTCCTTTCCATGTAGAGGTTGTTGAAGACACCATCCCCCATCTCTTCAAGACATGTTAAGGCTCCTTGAAGACTTGCTTTGATACCAATTGAAAAACCACTAGAGGGGGGTGAATAGGGTTTTATAATGATTTTAAAAATTCATTCAACCAAGCAACGACAATTGAAATTTGGAGAAGGAGACACGACGCTTAGAGTGGTTCCACCCTTAGCAAATACTAAGGGAGTCAGTCCACTACCCAATTGTTTCCAATTGGGATTTTGAAAGCACTTGTATTTTATTAACTCGCAAGGATGTTACATAAGATATAAATACCTTCACCCTTAGGATAACCTTCACCTAGAAGTGGTCTCACTAACCTTGAAGCAGCCTTGAAGTAACTCCAAGCTCCCCCTTGAAGTAGCCTTCCTCTTGAAGTAGCTTCCCGTTGAGATAGCCTTCTTGAGGTAATCCTAAGTCCGCCGAGCTACCTTCACCATCGAAGAAGCTCTAACAACCTCCTTTCCATAGTCTCCAACCTAGGAGTAGCAAAGGAGAACCAAAGTAATAAAAAGGAACAAGAAAGAAGCAGGAAAGTAAAACTTTACCAATGTAGCACAAGGCTTGAATCCTATATCAAGCGTTCAATCTCATAACCAAAGTTGATGGACGTGAATGTATAGTGGATAGGAGATATCAGCCTATAGGACACGAATTCACAGCTTGTGGAAATGTTTTGCAAGTGAAAGCTTTGCTAATGGCTTGCTACAATGTGATCTCAAGTGAATTGTATATGCAAGTTGTGTACTCAAGTGAGTTTAGGTGTCCTAAGGCATGTCCTATTTATAGGAATGGCCTACTGGTGCTTAGGGACGTTCTAGACACTTTCTAGGGGGTTCTTAGTGCTTAACTAGCTGTTAGGTATCCACTAATTGCATTAGTAACAACTAGTTGATTACTTCTGAAAAGTGCAGACAGACACCTTCTCGGTCGAGAAGTTTGTCGACCGAGTGTCTCTCGGTTGAGGAAATTGTCAAACGAGAGTGAGTCTAGAGCAACGTTCAACTCAACTCCCAACTACTTTTTCCACTAACTCTAACGGTTATATAACTATGTCTAACGGCTATAGAACCTACTCGAGACACTGTCTCGGTCGAAGTAAAGTTCGACCGAGCCTTTCTCTGTGATTGCTTTTAGCAGGTTATGCAAAGATGTTCATTCTTTAGACTTGGGAGTTTCTCAGTCAACAAAATGTTCGACCGAGAGTATCTCGGTCGAGAAGTGTGTCAACCGAGACAAACTCTTTTTCAAAACTTTAACTCATATGCTAAGTGTAAGAAATGAATGTGCAGTTGTGATGTTCACTTTGGGATGACTTATCTAAGTGTTGTGTGTGGATGGGGAAGATCTAAATGCTTGATTTACATGATATCTAATTACTTGTAAATTATATATTTGTACAAGTTTACATTTGATTACAATCATGAAAATAAAGCAATTGAAGCATGTAGATCTTCCAAAACTTTGTCACCCACTTTGTTCCTGAAATATTCAAGTAGCACGTTATATCCACAAGAATGAAATGTTTGTCATTTTCAAAACAAAAGGGATTTTGATGATGTCCATTTAGCCAACAGGGGGTAGAGACTATACTGTAGAGTAAGGACAACAATAACAGGGACAACAATAATAGCTCAGGTTGAGTCACTGTCTGTCGTGTCTTATAGATAAAAGTCATATGTGCCGTCTCTATACTCTCAGGTCCTTGGATTTAGTACATGTTGGATTTATGAACAATATGAGATTTTGGCTTGTATGCCTCGAGGTTTGATGTTTCTTTAAGTATATGTTTTGAGAAAGCAACTATTATATGTTATCCTCGAGAAGAGATGGTACAATGTATGTATAATATGATCAATGATGAATATCAGGTTTTGGTTCTTCCTTAAAGAGTTTTCCTGGAAATGGATCTCTTTAAAAAATGGTTTTAATTTTTTAGTGATTTTTTTATTAATCCACTGCTTATGATTATCCCTCATAATTAGTAACAATTTGGCTGTCAGTTTGGTGGTGGTCGTTATAGAAGCATTATACATACCTTATTTAACTTAGGTGTCAAACCTCTCTGAGTTGTCACCTTCTCAACTTGCAACTTTATGTGATAAGATTTTTGATCTAGGGAGTTTACCATACCCCTCTCATACATTATCATGATTCTTCCAAAGAAAGACTAGGGATACGTACTATCACCCACTTGGGATTACAAGTCCTAGAATACATCTGTTGTGCCATCTAATCCGGTGAAACAACACTAAACTTTCTTATGGCTTGTACCAACTATCTTTCTAGTTGTACATTATCGTCATAAGGAGAGGCCACTTATTAAATAAGAACTTATCTCAGAGGTAACTCTAAATGTTATGTATAAGTTGCCTCAACATATCTGGATACGAATATTCTAAGGAATTATTTTTTAGCTTGATAAGCTTTTCCCAAAATGATTCTACAATTGTTCCTTCAATTAGTACATTCTTGTTGATGTCATGTTTATGGAGAGTATAAACCCCTAACATATGATTTCCATACTATTGTTACATAACTAGGCTGATCTCAAAGTAAGCCCTTCTAAGTATCCAAACATCAATCATCTTATCAGGAATCATATTCTCACTTTCCCATACCACCTGGCACTTCTTGGATACTAGAATTCCTTATCTCGGTATCCGTTACATGTGTCAAAAACACACCACATCCTCATCATTTCCATATCTGTATTGTTACTACCAAAGCCCAACTTACAAAAGGATCTTTCTTTCATCTTGGGACATTACTTATTACACATATCTTTATCTTGGAATCAAAGTCCAAGATGAACTGATACTTTTCTAAGTATATATCAATAGAACACTTCTAACTCATGCAAATCAAGTGTCATAAGACTTACTTGATTGCCATGTCCCTGAAAGGAAAGAACACAGAAACATATTCCTCTTATCACCCCATCATCACCTAGGGTTGTTTATCAAAGACAAGTGATTATCATATCCTCTAATTATTACATGAACTTTCAACTTTTCATGAGTCATTTACTCTTGTTTCATCCTAGGTTCCTTGCCATCATCATAGGAATTATAAGGATGATTACATATCATCACTCCTTTCATTGTTATTATCTAACATGTTCATGAACATTTCATGATTTTATCACATTTCTCATTTTCACATTATGAAAGAGATCATTATCCTTCACATATTCTTTATTTGAACAAGGATCATCTTCCTTGTTCCCTTTCACTTATCATGAGAATTGTACTTTGTACTTTCTCATACTCACATGTTGATATGAGATAATCTCAGATTCTATTTTATTACACTTAGGATGTGATAGAAACATTTGTGTCATATTTTCAATTTCATGATTCACTTTAGATTGTCTCAAAATGATTACTTGATCAGAGTAATTAGAAAGATAGCAATCTAAGAGTTCCATACTTACCCTACCTTCAATAATTGAATACTTGGCCAGGGTATGGAAGTACTGAGATTAGGTATTATGCACCTTATTTGTATCATATACCTTACTTTTCATATCATCCAAATCATAGTACTTAATATCTCGAGATTTCTCTAGGCATCTCTTTCACACCTCATCTGTAACACCCCTGACCTGGGTTATGGCTTAACCCTAGGAGTTTTGCTTAAACAAGTTTATATAAACTTGTTCTAATCTTCTAAAAAGTAATTAAGACTCTTTGTGAAGTTTATTTTCAAATTTGAGCTTATTTGCAAACTATGTGTGCATAAGAGAGAGAATGATTCTAAATAGTGGCTTGTGGAAAGCCTAAATTTCAAGTATTAAGCTTATTTGAACAATGATAGTGCATTGTGTACCAATTTTGGTAAAAATTGTAATTTACCCAAAATATAGGTTGATATGCAAATTACCACCTCTGGTGTGTCCCTACTCCCTTTAGGTATCATTTAGAGGAGAGAGAAAGAAGGGGGAGCCGTAATTGAACCACCTTTGAGGGATGGTACTCTTAGTGATGAAAAGACCAAGAAAGAATTAAAGGTGAAGCCTTACTTGAGCTATATCAAGTTGTTGACTTAGAATGGGAGTACCTATCGGCCAAGGGGCCATGGAGGAAGTCTCCTATCAGTTTGTGGACCCTTGACAAATGTCATGACGACCTAAGCACCTTAGGGAGGTAATCCATGATGGGTTAGATGCTCCATTGCAAAAAGTGCATCGGTTTGCTTTATTTGTGAGATAAAGAAGAGATATCTTATCCTATAAGATAAGGAATGGTCGAGATATTATCCATAGATTATCTTATAGAGTTTTTCATGTCACGATGAGTGTGTGTGCATGCATGGACACGTGTCAACCATGCATGGCCATGTGTCACTTAGTAGCATATGGTGAAGACACCTCTTATACACTTTATATCAAGGACCCAAGTATATATACCTCTTCCTTCACTTACTAATGAAATTTTCAAACCCCACAACTCTACTTTCCTTTATATATCATGCATAGACTCTTAGATATCATGCATACCACTTTTGTATCGTGCACAAGTGAAGGAGTGTCGAGTTAGCGCTCGGTATTGGCCATAGAGGAAGGATATCGACCAGGCAAGGTGATATCAGTCAAGTAAGGTGATATCAGCCACAAGAGGAGAAGAAATCGTGCAACGTTATAAGGAGCTCAAGACTTGGACTTATATAAGCTCATCTTCCACCTTAGGATCGTGAGTCTTTGGAGCTTGAAGTTTTGAAGTTGTTCATCAGGCGGGGTTTTGAAGTTGTTCATCAGGCGGGTTATATAACTTAAACCTAACTATGTTCTTATTCACTGTCAATATTGTTGAACTTGATGATCTAATTTCAAATTCAAATTCCTTTAATTAATTGATGTTCCTTTGAGTTTCAAAAATATCTTAGACTGTTTTCCATGACCTAGAACAGTAAGGGCAAGGATTTAGAGGTTGATGATGATGATATCATCATGGTATAACCCGATATGGGTTGAAGTGCTTCAAAACCTAATATGATGGATTGAACACACCATTAACTCGATATGGTAATGAGTGGGTAGCGTTTACCCGATATGATGATGAAGTTCATACCCCATGCACGGTATGTTATTAATAAGACACTATATGCACGATATGAGATCAAGTCATGCACCCTATGCACAATAGGGAACCAAGCATGTACTCTAACCCGATGTAGTAAACCCTAGAAGATAAGCAATATGATATGTTGATGTAAACCTACTACAAGTATGACATAGTGAAAAGTGTATATCCCATGGATGATATGAGTAAATACTAATACACACCTTGAGCACAATATAGGGCCATATATTCGACTTAAGCATGATATCATGATAGGTCTTTATCCTAACCCGATATGAGATCAAAACCCTAGATAGTAATGAGAAATCTGATATGAAATCCAAGATGAAGAGTAACCCGAAATAGTGGCAATTGATACCACATGAATGATATGAGGGATATATCATAGACGATAGGATTGGCACCTACTTACACCTTATACACGACACAAGGTTAAAGCAATATTTTTACACAATATGGGCAAAACCCTAGATGATGACATGGGAATTTGATATGTTTTGAAACCTATTTCCTTTGAAACCCAATACACCCCATTACTTTGTGATGGGTAGAAGAGCAATTTAGTACCCATCTTGTCATGTTTTTATAAGAAAAAGAACTGAACCTTGAAAGTATAAAAAGGTTTTGAGTTCAAGGTTTCATCTAAAGTAGGAAACTGATATGGTAAACCCATAAAGGAAATCGATATAGGAATTCAACATATAAAACTGATATGATATCCAATATGGGAACACGATATGATATCCAATATAGGAGCACGATATGGAAACTTAATGTGGGAACACAATATGGTAAACTCAAATTGGAAACTGATATGGGAATCCAAGATAGAAAAATGATATGGAAGTTGAGATGGAAACTTGATATAACAATTCAAGGTAGGAAATCAATATAATATTATCTTATATTATCTTGAACGATCCATGGTAGAGTCATAAAAGACATGTACGATATGGTGTACTCTTGTACATGATATGTGAACTCAATATGTCTCTACACCCGATATACGGTCAAGAGTTCAACCTATACTCGATATATGGTTGATTTGAGATGATAAAAGCTAAAGTGATAGAGAACCCGACATGGCTACATGAGATGGTGTTAGGGGATATACTATAAACTTGATATAATGATGTGGTTTCACCACATGACTAATATGGATACATAATATGATGCCATGCACATCTTCAAGCATGATAGGAGAACATTATCCACTATGATGCCCGATATGATAGACATGTTCCAATTCATTAGGTATGTCTAAGTGATATATATGATTAATGCAATATTGAGACATAATGAGTTTAATTCAATTTGATAATGACAAGCTAATAGACCTTAAGAGGTGAATTAAGTAAGATGCAATCAATAATCCTAATAAGGATGAGAGATAGAGAGAGTTTTACATGTGTGATAACCATGTTGATAAGTACGTATTGATACTCCTATGAAGAGTGGGGTATGAATTAGGGTTTGATTCTAGACATTATGATCTTGAATCCTTAATTGTTAATAAAGGTAAAATATAACCCTAATGAAGGGTGATGATATGTTTTTACAACTGTAATCACAGGGTGATGATGTAGATAATCCTAACCCTAATCATGGGAAGGATGCATTTCTCTTAAATTGTATAATTGTGACATCCCGCTATCACACAGACAACAAAATGCCACACAAAAATGCGCGGAACCATTATAATCAACACATTACCAAAAACACGGGTTAATTAAAACTAATTGTGGAAAACATCATAAGAAAGGAACTATCAAAACCAGATCCACATCCTACAAAGAACATGATATATATAAGCATGATATATGTCCACCAACACATAGGATCCAACTGTTCCATATCCATCAAGGATGCATCACCTATTTATGTACATAACAGGCCTTACCGGGGCCTACATCAGGATACAAGAAACCATTTCAAGATCATACATCGTGAAACCTCATCAAAACACCTCCAAGGACCTGAGAGTACAAGGAAGACTCTAAGACTCTGCTACAAAACAACCACAGTAGCAGCATATCCAACTTTGCCTTCTACTGATCTTCTTGTTGCTCAGCCGCAACACTACGATCACCACCATGTCTAGCTCGATCACCTAAAAAGGTTGAAACCAGCGGGGTGAGACACACAGTCCCAGTGAGAAACATAACTCCCCGCCGAACTATAAAATCTCAAAAAAAGCTAGAACAGATAAAGCATGTAGCAGGTAACCATGTCATATATGAAATATGATGAACAAGATCATATATGTAACAACTTACCATGATATCTGAGAGGCATATAACTAACTGCAAGAAATACTTAGAGCATGTATATAAGACAATCATACATTATGCAAGGCCTCAACCAATGTTCCGTGTTTGCCCCAAGCAAATATACTATACAGTTGGATTACCATTTATGCCCTGAGGAAGTGAGCCGTACCGCTCAAATCCAACCTTTAGTTGTGAAACCCTAAGTAGGTGCCATACAAGGTCAATGGAAGAGCCAGACTCCATGAACTCATCCTCTTCGTGGTCAGTGCACGATATCCAAAGTAGGACTGCAGTCTCTTGCTTAAGTGACCTCAGTCACAGGGTCAGCTCTCATAGGCTACCCTTTCCTCTAACCCGCCTTGGTACAGGTCTCGACGCTAGTACAATGAGCCACATGCCTATTCATTGTGCTCCCGAGCCATGAATGCATTCATTCTCTATCACACTAATCCATGGGCCTGTTCACCATGCTCTTATACATGTTCTGAGTCTACAACCGAAGTTCCACTCTATTCCTCCTATTTTTTGGCTAGGAGAAAACCCACATATTCAACAATATGCGATCCAGGTTAACCCGTAGGAGAACCCGTTTCACCATTACCAGCTCCTGACGATGATGGATCTATGGCCATGGAAAACTACAAAGGTTCATCTGTAATTAATTAATACATTTTAAGTGGATTTTTGGGGTCATCCAAGTTTTATTATGCAAACCATAAACAAGAGCAAACAACTTAGATTCCATTATTTTGTGCACACTGTTACTGCTATTCTCAATGCCATCAACATCATCATGATCCCTCTCAAGGATCCAACATCACATGTTGCCACTTGGCCTCTTTCCAATTATCATGATCCATTTGAAGGATTCAACATCATAGGGATTCAATCCCACCATTAAGCACATGTTACTGACACATAGGCAACACTCAACACGTGTCATCATAGTCCACATAACACATAGTGTTCCTCATTATCTCAATATCAAGAGAATGTCACCAATGACATCATTATAGCTCATACCTGATTACACATCTCAATTGAGGAAACCTAGATGGTTAGTATACTCAAGAGTAGATAAACACTTCATCATCGAAATATATTTGTGCAACATTAGATGACCATGCATATACATAACATCCATTTATAAGCATTCCAAACAATATTAGGGTTACAAACCGATTATAGAGCATGACCCTCACAAAAGCTTATCGGGTAAGGGATAACCTTCACCAAAAGGCACAATGACCCTCACCATAGGTATTCGTTACAACCATACCCTATTGATGTCAGATAAAACCCATATCGGGCAAGCCTAAAGCAAGTTGATATTGAGCATCACTCCAAGAACCAACCCGTGCCGCCCATACGGTCAAGGCAACATCATATTGGGAAACACACCTACATGGAGTAACAGGAAGAACTACCCAAGAAGGTATCATGCAAAGCAGTAGCAATGCCATGCAATGCCCTAACGCCCGACGCAACACTCTATTGGCCAAGAACTCAAAACCATCCAAGATCCATATCAGCCAATGGTTACAACCCATATCACCAAACAAGATCATCATCACCCTATTAGGCAAGGCATTACTTAGCAGGGTGTCGGGTAGCACCATCCAAGAGGATGTCATGCAAGGCACCAAAAATCCATAACGCCCAACAAAAACCACCTATTGTCTAAGGGATACAAGCCTCACAACGCCCAAGCTAACTCAACCCTTAAGCACCATATCAGGTGAAGGATCAACAAGGCATCTGCCTACTATATCGCCCAAACCCTAACTCAAGGGAAGAAAAGGGATATCGGGCAACACTCTCGAGGAACCATATCATGTAACTAGGGTTAGGACAACCCTATCGGCCAATCTCACCATATCGCCCAAGGCATCAAGAGTATTGGCTCACCTCTCAACTTGAAGAGAGAGAGGGGTCTTGCATAATCTCCAAGCATATCGGACAAGAGCTAGAGCTCACCTCACAACTCAAGGAAGGAGGGGTGCTTCTCAAAGCCCACCATCAAAGGCATGGCCACACCCTATCGCCCAAGGTACCAACTAAGGGTTTAACCCTAAAGGCATATTGTGCAACTAGGGTAGGACAACACCCTATCGGACAAGCCAACTCACTATGTCACCCAACACCATAGGCTCACCTCTCAACGGCAAAGTGAGAGAGGGGTTTTTCCCAAAGACACACTACTAAAGGATCGGCCAACACAAAGGTAGATATAACATAACACCCAACCTGATCTAGGGGACATATAGGGCAACAATGTCACCAACTAAAGCATAAGCACTACTAGCAAGATATGTATAGATGAACAAGATAACATTCAAAGAAACATATAAAAGGCATAATATAGCTAGGTTAGAAGTTATGTAACCCGCCTTAAGCACAACTTCTCCAAGCTCCAAGCTCCAAAGCACCACCTACAACCTTCGACCACCAACTAGAGAAGAAGAAAGCAAACACAACAAGGTATATCATCCACCACCTCTTCTCCTTCTCCTCTTCTACTCGGCCACCAAGGGAAAAGAGAGAAACAGATAAAGGAAACTAAAGGGGCTACTAGCAAGCAAGGTGGGTCGTATATATACAAGAGGGTAAAGGGGGAGAGCAAGGCAAGGTGACATCCACTAAGGGCCACGCCACTTGCTAACACCCGAAATACCACTTGTCCGTGACTTGCCACTTGCTAGCAGCGAGCACCATGTGTCCAAGAGAAGGTGACACAAACAATGCTAGGTGGAGGGGTGTGTGTCGCCCAAAATGGCAACCCGACACACAACCTGACACACCACCAACACTCCTATGGACAATACACACCAAGCACCTCCTTGCCCGACACACCAAGTAAGGGGAAAAGGCACCAAGCCCAACAACAAGCCCAAGCTTAAACAAGCAAGCCAAAACGAGGCCCAAATGGCTCAAGCAAGGCACCCAACTCAATCTCTCAACCTTAGGGGATGCAAAGAGATACAAAGATCTCTCAAGTTGGAAAACTTGCACATAAATCCTAGAACTTGAGTAAATTGCAAGTTGCACTAAAAAGACCCACACAAAGCACAACAACCCTAATCACACCTCTGGTGATTAAGCAAGCTTCTAAACACCATGTTTAGGAAAAGCAAATAGGGTAAGACCAAAATCAAGGTCAGGGTCCTTACAAGCCATAAAACCCTACAAAAGGATTTTGTCACCGAAATGCGAAGAGAAAAGTGAGGGATACTTCCTCCGCATCTCTTCCTCAAGCTCCCACATGGCTTCCTCAATGCCACGATGATGCTAGAGAACCTTCACGAGCATAAGGTTTTTCCTCTTTAGCTTCTTCATCTATTTGTCAAGGATCAACACCGACCCTTCCTTGTAGGTCACATCTTCATCAAGCTCGATCTCAAATGGTTGTATCACTATCTCTATTCCCGGATGACTTTTCTTTAACATACTAACATGAAGCACTGGATGCAACCTGTGACAGAGTGAGTTTTTCCTATATATATTATTTCTTTATTTTCTCTCTCCTACAATTTTGATTATTCCAATTATGCCCTCAATCATCTCCCTCACTAAATTTATTAATTGGAATATCAATTTCATTTAATACCATCCATAGTATCACATAAAGTCAAAAAATACAAGCAATATGACATGTGGTCAATTGATATGATCAACAATCGAATTTTAACTCCAATCTTGCACCTTAGCTACATCATGACATCATTAAACTACCCCAATAATTTTATTACTATTGGATCTACCAATTAGGAGTTATGACCAATTTAATTTGGTGCATTTTTCCTTGCTATTTTGGACCTAAGACCTAAGTTCTTGCTTTAATTGATTGATTGATGTGTCACGCAGCCCATTTAGGGCTTGGGTGTGGATCACCTATATGGGGTTCGACCCCAGCCATTCTATTAAGGGGACGTGGATCCACTCAGGATCCAAGGGTGAATACCTCATCTTCTACCTCCTCTATCTTCGGCCTCGACCCCCAACAGTACAACAACCTCTCCAAAATATCTAGTGCCTGAATCTCGTCACCTCAACGCGAGATATTTGGAGGATAGACTCCTCTCACCGATATGAGTTCAACGACCCTCTACTCACCTCCCCTTATCCACAGAATAGGGAGAATGAACTCTCGATTCCTCGCCCCTTTCCTGGCGGCGGCGGCGGCTGGTTTTAAGGCTTCACTGCCTTCAGCCTCAAGAGCCTATATAAAGCCTCCAATAGCTCTGCCCGACCTCCCTTAGACTCCCACTCAACCCAATTCAAAGCAACTGATCTCCGAGCACCTCCCCCAAGTCGACCTTCTCTCCACTGCTGCACCACCTTGGCGACATCCTCACAGACCTCACCCCATCGATTTCTCCTCGCCATCATACTCACCACAGTCCGAAGGTGTTTCCTGGCCATCTCCCACCTCCTCCAACCACCTAAACCCCTTCAACCCTCAGCGCGTCGACGACCTTTTCACCTACTCGACGTTTAAGAAAACTAGAGAGTGTCGCACCTCCAAAACTGGCCAACCCTCTTTAGTTTGCCTCAGTAGAGGTGAGGTCTCCATCACCCGAGCCAACAGGGTCATCCTCTACCAACCAATCCTTGTCAGAGCTTCTCTAGGCTCCTGCCCGTGCGCTAGTGAAGGAGAAGAAGGAGGCAAAGGGTGCCAGCGTGGACCAAGGTAGACCAATCCTTGAATGCCAAATAAGCAACCTAATCCATCCCGTACAAAGCCTGGGATCAATGAGAGCCGTCGATCCAGTCGGATCCGGTCGTTGATCAAGGTAAAACCCTTTCATTTTATTTCCTTTTACCCAAGAAATGGTTTATCTTAAGAAAATCGTAGAAAATTCTAGGAATGTTGGATTATAGTGAACCTATTTACCATTTTCATTAGAAAAATGTGTACTATTCAAATAAAATATAAACATGACCTGGATCTGAGCCCTTTTCGAAAAGTATGGCCTACAAGCCCTAATAACCTTTTAATGTATATTTTTTGTAATAAAAGTCATCCCTAGTTTTAGATCTGACTAGTGGACATCCTAAATTTGATTTGGAGTCCTTGATCATCATGTTATTTGAAACCCTAATTAAAGAAAGATAATTGATCTACAGTTGTAAAAAACCTTAGTTCTAATTACTCTCTCTCTCTCTAATAATGTAAACTTTATACAACTTTATGTCAAACCCTAACTATTAATGACATTAAATGACTTTGTATGACCCTGACACCTTAAGATCCCAATCATATCTGTTGAATCATATTCGTCTTAAAGAGATACCCTTGATGATCTAATCCATAATATAAACCCTAAATGAGGATACTCCCTTTCTAGACAAAATAGGTATCTTCAAGTAAATGAAACCAAAATATGAATATCTGATTTTAAAACTTCATAAGTAAGATAAAAGTCATATATTATCCCTGATCTAAAACATGAGACTATGAATGACATCATACTTAAAGAACCAACCTTAATCATGGGTCATTTGGACCAAAAGTAACAAGTATACCCTTGATTTCATTTCAGGGTGATCTACTCTCTCTCTCTCACTTAATCTAGGACTTGTGGAATTCAGATCTAAAATTAAAGGTATGTGGATATAATTATATGACTAATTTTTTGGATGTTAAATATATGTACTTGCATTTTTGTATTTGAAATACATTGTTGGATGTAGATGTATGTATATTGACAATTTCCACCTTGAACATTAAAGAACATAAATGATGATAAATGAAATGTAGTTACTAGTGGTGTTCATTAATCTCCCTATTAGAGAGGGAAAGTATTAATGTTGACTAGCACCTCCCTAGAGTACACGATATATGAGGAGATCCCTAGAGTACAAGGTACACGGGGAAGAGCCCACCATTTATGTGATTATGTACTAAGTCCACCATAGTAATGCATATTCATTCTAAATGTGGTTAATAACTTGCGATTACCTGATTTTCCGCCTCTAAATAACGTTTTCTTTTTCTTTCTTCAATTTCGAGTATTTTATATGCCAGTATAGTATAGCTTTTAATTCCACGTACCAACTTTGTTGATGTTTTTGTTTCTCGTATTTTCTAGGTACAAGCAACATATGAAGCACTTCAAAGTACCTAAAGCCACTAAATAATGAGCATGGAGGATAGTAGATAGATCTCCACTTCTCATCTTATTCATTTTAGTTAGATAGTTTTCTTTATATGTTGTAATAGGATGTTATAGATCCTATGGAATAATCATATTTTTTCCTTTCTCATAGACTTATTCTTCTTCCTTCTCAATTTTTAGCATGTATGACTTTATCTATTATCAATGAATGAAGTGTTGTGTGGCTATCATAAATGATGATGTGAACTTGATCTTTGCTTTTCTCTAATTTTAGTTGTCTATCTTAATTTCTTATATTTTCCCTTTTGACATTTATAGATATGAGTGCACACATATCTGTGGATGTCACTAAGGAAAGTATATAGAAATTGGGTCATCATAGTTGGTATCAGAGCCAAGGTATACACATCATAGTCATATAACCTTCATTCACCCTATTATGAGTCTAGGGTAGTCCTTGAGTTAGGGATTGAAGGGTTGAGGTGACTAGGATTGCATCTGCCTAAGGTCTAGCTAAAGTCTTTAAGCCACTTTGCTTGGCAATCACGGGGCTACCTATAAGGCAGTGTAAGCCTACCTGGACGATATCCTAAATGTCCTCTACTTCTTGGGCATACCTTAAATAAGGATCCTTATCATATATAGAAATTCCCTCTCATCTTTTCCATAGGAATATTTCACTCTTATATCTATTTTTGAAATCCCCCCTTACCTTTATGATATAAGGTTAGGAAAGAGTCTTTCTATTTAGAAAGTCTTCAGGACTGACTGATAAGGATTTTAGGGTATCCTCCACAAATTGTAACATTAAGAACATTAATATTTAATAAAAGAGAATAATGAAATATTATGTGATAAAACAAATATGATTATTACATAGGATCTATAACATCCTATTACAACATCTAAAGAAAACTATCTAACTAAAATGAATAAGATGATAAGTGGAGATCTATCTACTATCCTCCATGATCATTATTTAGTGGCTTCAGGTACTTTGAAGTGCTTCATATGTTGCTTGTACCTAGAAAATATGAGAAACAAAAGCATCAAAAAAGTTGGTACGTGGAATTAAAAGCTATACTATGATGGCATATAAAATACTCAAAATTGAAGAAAGAGAAAGAAAATGTTATTTAGAGGTAGAAAATCAGGTAATCCCAAGCATGGTTCAGGAATGCGGTATGTGGTGTACGGGCGGAGAGGGTACTGCATAGAGTATATGCGGTATGCGGGAGTATATACGGGAGTTTATGCAGTTTTGGATTTTTTTATTTCAATAAACTAATTATATATAAAATAATATAGCGAGATCATAAATTAACATATATAGAGTAGGCATGTACATTTAATTTACTTATAAACATATTAATATGCATGCATGATGTATGATATGCTTATATATGTATATATGTCTATATATAGATGTTGGATAAATTGGACATTATGATAAATCCCTTTGTTTTGATGATGACAAACATTTCATTCTTGTTGATCTAACGTGCTACTTGAGTGTTGCAGGAATAAGGTGGATGACAAAGCTCTAGGGAATCTATATGCTTCAATGATTGTAAATGTCATGAAATGTAATCAATTGTAAACTTGTACAAATATATAATGTACAAGTACTTAGACTTCATGTAAATCAAGCGTTAGATCTTCCCTAGCTAAGCACCACACTTAGTCATGTCATCCCCTTCAATAGTGTCACATATGCACACTCGTACACACACTTAGTGCCTTAATTGAAAGATTGAAACAGGGTCAATCTCGGTCGACAAACTCCTCGACCGAAACACTCTCGGTCGACAAACTTCTCGACCGAGAAAGACCTAAGTAGCCGTTAGACACAGCTGACAAGGTAGTTGGCAGTTGCAAATGAACGTTGATCCAGAGAGCCTGTCGGTCGACAAAACTTCGACCGAGTAGGTATCTCGGTCGACAATTTGTCGACCGAGATGGACTCTGACAGCAACTGCAGAATAAAGCAACTAGCCGTTACTAATGCACCTAACTTATACCTAACGGCTAGTTAAGCACTTAGAACCCCCTAGAAAGTGTCTAGAACATCCTTAAGCATTTGTAGGTCATTCCTATAAATAGGACATGCCTTAGGACACCCAAATACACCTAAGCTACACTTGTGCTATACTTGAGCTTGAATACTCATTGGCAATCTGTTTTGAGCAATAGAGCAATTCCAACATTGGCTATTCATTCCCATTGCTCCATTTTCATGTCCTATAGGCTAGCATCTCCTTTCCACAACACATACACTTCTACACTCATTGGTTAGGAGATCAATACGCTTGATATAGGCAAATCAAGCCTTGTGCTTAAAAGGATAAGTTGTAATTTTCTGTTTTCCTTCTTGTTCCTTTTATTCTTTGTATTCTCCCTGCTACTCCTAGGGTTGGAGGCTGCGGATTGGAGAAGGTTCTTCTCGGAGGAGAAGGTGGACTTCAAGCTACTTCAAGAAGGCTATCGCAACGGGAAGCTACTTCAAGAAGGCTATTGCAACGGGAAGCTACTTCAGGAGGAAGGCTGCTTCAAGGTTGGTGCAATTACTTCTAGGTGAAGGCTGCTTCAAGGTTGGTGCGATTACTTCTAGGTGAAGGCTGCTTGAAGGGTTTAGGGAGAGAATTGTAATTTTATGTAAAGTCCTTGCGAGGTAATAAAATTAAATTCTTTCCAAATCCCGGTTGGGTAAGAAACCGGGTAGTGGACTGACAACTTTAGTATTTGCTAAAGTTGGAACCACTCTAAATCCTTGTCCCCTTGTCCAATATTTTGTGGTTGTTTGTTTGAGTTCAATAATTGTTAAAATTGTTTTAAAACTCTATTCACCCCCCCCTCTAGTGTTTTTCAATTGGTATCAGAGCAGGCTTCAAGGAACCCTAACAAGTTCTTGAAGAATGGGTGACGGGGTGCTCAACAACCTTAATCTTGAAGGGACATTTGTTGCCAGGCCTCCAGTGTTTGATGGAACAAACTACACATATTGGAAGAGAAGGATGCAGTTCTACTTTCAAGGCATAAGTTGGGACTTATGGAGGATGGTCTCAACCCCATACGAGCTTCCTCAAATGCAATATGCAGAGTGGGATGCAAATACGGTAAAATCGGCTCAAATGAATGCAAAGGCTGTAAGTATTCTTTATTGTTCAATTTCAGTAGGAGAATTTAATAGAATATCAAATTGTGAAACAGCCTATGAAATATGGCATAGATTGTCCATAACCTATGAAGGTACGGTTCAAGTTAAGAATTCTAAGATTAGTATGCTTAAACAGAAATTTGAACACTTTCGTATGGATCCAAATGAATCCATTAGTGAAATGTTTGCAAAATTCTCTTCTATTGTTAATGGTTTGAATGCCTTAGGAAAAACCGTTCTTGAAGAAGACCAGATATCAAAAGTACTTCGATCACTTCCTCCCAAATACAAGCCCAAGGTGACAGCCATTGAAGAAGCTAATGATCTCACTAAACTGAAAATGGAGCAACTCATTGGCAATCTAGAAGCTCATGAGACAACTTTAGAAGAGGAAGAAAGAAGAGAACGTGAACGTCAACAAGGCAAAAAGAAGGACATTGCATTCAAAGCATCAACCAAGGACACTTATGACACAAGTGAAGATGATAGTGAAGAAGAAACTCTCATTGTAAATGGTAAGCAATATAAAAGTTTTAAAACTAATAAAACTTCTAGTGTTTCTTCTTCCAGGTGCTTTGAATGTGGCAAAAAGGGACACATGAGAGGTGATTGTCCAAAACTCAAGAAAGGGAAGAAATCATCTCACAAAAAGAAAGAAAGAGCATATAAAGCTGCATGGGATGATTCAAGTGATGATAGTGATGATGGAAAAGAAGAAGTAGAATGCCTCATTGCTACAACAAATGAAGACGAAGAAGAGGTAAGTCTTTATGATCTACCAAAAGAAGATCTAATTGCTAGTCTTCAAGATACTCATGAGAAATATATTGAGTGCAAGAAGAAACTTAAGAAATCAAATAAAGTAAATGATGATTTAAATGTTAAACTTCTTGCTCTTATATCCGAAAATGAAAATCTCAAAAAGGAAAATGAAGATTATGATCTTAAGTTAAAATCGGTAGAAGCTAATTGCAATCTTCTTTCCTTAGAAAAGTCAAACTTGCAAACTCAAGTGAATGATCTTCAGAAACAACCTGTTCTATGTTCACATTTAGATTATGATGAGGTTGTCAAAGAAAGAAACTCTCTAGTATCTGATTTAGATCAAGCAAAGAAAGATATAAACAAGAAGATGGATGATATTGCTAAGTTACAAAGAAATGAGTTAAGAGGAAATGACATGCTTGAAAATATTCTGAAAATTTCCTCTAGTTATAATGGAAGAAAAGGATTAGGATATGATCCAAGGAGAAATAAACCCAAAAGAGTTAAATCATCCAAGACTAAGATTATGTTTGTACCTAGGAACACAATTCCTAGAGAAAGAAATGAAGTTGACTCTATTAGTTGTCATTATTGCATGCGTCTTGGACATTATTCATTTTCATGCCCATATAAGAAAAAGAATGATGATTTAGCTTGGATTCCTAAAACTTAGTAGCTTAAAATTAACTAGTTGAGATTTGACCTAAACTGATTCTTGATATACAAATGTCATATCTCAACACAATTGAGCTCTAACTTGCATAATCTTATTTTGCTTGGAATAAAATAATAGTTCTGAAAAATATTCCAGAAACCTTGTCGGTCGAGAATCTGTCGACCGAGTGAACCTCGGTCGAGAAATTGTCGACCGAGCATGACACTGATTTCCAGTCTGCTGTAAAATTGCTGAATTCTTTTTGTAATTGATCAAATTGCTATCTATTTGTGATTAATGACTGTATATATTTTGGAAATCATCCCTGAAAACTTATATGAGATTAATTTGGTGTATTCTCTAAATGATTTAAGTTAAAACTGAAATTATGCTTAGCTTAATAAAAAGGAAATTTCTATTTTATCATTATTCACATGATGTTTCCTAAAGTATTTTATGGTCTACCCATATAGAAATCATGTGATTACAATCATGGAATTATCATTTTCATCATGATGATGCTGTGTTAGCAAGAATAGATAATGATAATTGTATGCATGGATCCTTGATGATACATAGGCAAGCAAAATAATTCAATGATGATATCTCTCTTAGAAATGCTTGCAACATATAAGATAAAAATTTCTCAATTGGCATCTTTAAAAGACCTGAGATATTAATCGTGCTTTCATTTTTAAGAGGATGTTTTCATATTGAGTATCACTAAACATGCTTCAAAATTGATATCTAATCAAGTACTTCACATATGAATGCTTAAATTGGAAATCTGCAAATTTTTGCCTCTTGGTTGAAATAAAATTTGACCAAGGGGCGCTATGGTCGAAGTCAAGGTCGACCTAAAATAAGCTTTGACAAAATGCTTATTTGGACATCATTTTATTATACTTAATCTTAGTATACTTTTGATAAAGGTCAAAATCAAAATTTAAAATCATCTGTGACCTTAGAAGCTTTAAATTGCTTTAATTGTAAGATTAAGGGGGAGCTCATACAAACAAATTTGATTATTTGCTTAAGAAGCTTACAAAAACATTGTAATCATCATTTGGAGCTTATTAAGACCTTAGTACTTTTACTCTTGGTTATGACGAAATCTATGAGTTTCATAAAAATGATATATCTTGTTCTTAAAGGAACTCTCTAAACAAATCAGGGCTTAACATCCCATGCATTTGGTTGGAGACATTTTTATGTACTTTAAGATTAAAGGATTCTCATTTCATTTTTAGGGATTAACATCCCTTATAAAATGGGTGAGAAATCAATATACATTCATCATAAGCTTAAGGGAATCTCATATCATTTCAAGGCTTAACACCCTTTCCAAATGATTGAGAAACAAATTGTGGCTAAATTAGACAAAAATGATATTAATCCATGTTCCTAATACAATATCTATTTAAGGGGGAGCATAGTATCAAATTAAGGGGGAGAAGAAATATACAATATTCAACTTGGATATCTTTTTGAAATGACAAAGGGGGAGAAAGAATATAAAATCAAACATATAAATAAGTTTCATAACATCTTGGCCAGAACTCACTTGCAAAACAAGAATGGCTACAAAAGGTAATCTTCAGGTATGAAACTCACATGCTTTATATTTCCTTATTTCATATTTAGGAAATGTTTGTCATCTTCAAAAAGGGGGAGATTGTTGGATAAATTGGACATTATGATAAATCCCTTTGTTTCGATGATGACAAACATTTCATTCTTGTTGATCTAACGTGCTACTTGAGCGTTGCAGGAATAAGGTGGATGACAAAGCTCTAGGGAATCTATATGCTTCAATGATTGTAAATGTCATGAAATGTAATCAATTGTAAACTTGTACAAATATATAATGTACAAGTACTTAGACTTCATGTAAATCAAGCGTTAGATCTTCCCTAGCTAAGCACCACACTTAGTCATGTCATCCCCTTCAGTAGTGTCACATATGCACACTCATACACACACTTAGTGCCTTAATTGAAAGATTGAAACAGGGTCAATCTCGGTCGACAAACTCCTCGATCGAGACACTCTCGGTCGACAAACTTCTCGACCGAGAAAGACCTAAGTAGCCGTTAGACACAGCTGACAAGGTAGTTGGCAGTTGCAAATGAACGTTGATCCAGAGAGCCTGTCGGTCGACAAAACTTCGACCGAGTAGGTATCTCGGTCGACAATTTGTCGACCGAGATGGACTCTGACAGCAACTGCAGAATAAAGCAACTAGCCGTTACTAATGCAACTAACTTATACCTAACGGCTAGTTAAGCACTTAGAACCCCCTAGAAAGTGTCTAGAACGTCCTTAAGCATTTGTAGGTCATTCCTATAAATAGGACATGCCTTAGGACACCCAAATACACCTAAGCTACACTTGTGCTATACTTGAGCTTGAATACTCATTGGCAATCTGTTTTGAGCAATAGAGCAATTCCAACATTGGCTATTCATTCCCATTGCTCCATTTTCATGTCCTATAGGCTAGCATCTCCTTTCCACAGCACTTACACTTCTACACTCATTGGTTAGGAGATCAATACGCTTGATATAGGCAAATCAAGCCTTGTGCTTAAAAGGATAAGTTGTAATTTTCTGTTTTCCTTCTTGTTCCTTTTATTCTTTGTATTCTCCTTGCTACTCCTAGGGTTGGAGGTTGCGGATTGGAGAAGGTTCTTCTCGGAGGAGAAGGTGGACTTCAAGCTACTTCAATAAGGCTATTGCAACGGGAAGCTACTTCAAGAAGGCTATTGCAACGGGAAGCTACTTCAGGAGGAAGGCTGCTTCAAGGTTGGTGCAATTACTTCTAGGTGAAGGCTGCTTCAAGGTTGGTGCGATTACTTCTAGGTGAAGGCTGCTTGAAGGGTTTAGGGAGAGAATTGTAATTTTATGTAAAGTCCTTGCGAGGTAATAAAATTAAATTCTTTCCAAATCCCGGTTGGGTAAGCAACCGGGTAGTGGACTGACAACTTTAGTATTTGCTAAAGTTGGAACCACTCTAAATCCTTGTCCCCTTGTCCAATATTTTGTGGTTGGTTGTTTGAGTTCAATAATTGTTAAAATTGTTTTAAAACTCTATTCACCCCCCCTCTAGTGTTTTTCAATAGAATGTGTTTTTAATATATGTACAGATACTAAAATGTAGGTAAATCAATGTACAAATATATGTATAGTGTGTATAAATGTGAATAAATCAAAATGTATAATTACATGCAAAAATATGTGATTGTATATTTAGGTATATTGTATATGTATCTATATATGTTAATATATCAAAAGGTATTTGAATAAATGTACAAATGCATGTTGAAAAATTTTATATGTATTACAATGTATACATATAATTCAATGACTATATATCTCAAATTATATATATAATGAAATGTGTGCATATATATGCATGTATGTACGAAATGCATGAACATTAGTTGTGGGATTTTTGAAAATCAGAGTTCAATCGGTCGCTTAATCTGCCAAGCGGGAGTATATGCAGCCCATGACCGCTTAGTGGACCGATTAGTAATATGTAGTGCGGTAGGGTGACTAAATAAGTATATGCAAGAGTATATTCAGCCGTGCGGACCGATTTCCTAAACAGTGATCCCAAGTTATTAACCACATTATAATGAATATGCATTACTATGGTGGACTTAGCACATAATCACATAAATGGTGGGTCCTTCCTTATGTACCTTGTACTCTAGGGATCTCCCCATATACCGTGTACTCTAGGGAGGTGCTAGTCAACATTAATACTTTCCCTCTCTAATAGGGAGATTAATGAACACCACTAGTACCTACATTTCATTTATCATCATTTATGTTCTTTAATGTTCAAGGTGGAAATTGTCAATATACATACATCTACATCCAACAATGTATTTCAAATACAAGCAAGCAAGTACATATATTTAACATCCAACAAAATTAGTCATATAATTATACCCACGTACCTTTAATTTCAGATTTGAATTCCACAAGTCCTAGATTAAGAGAGAGAGAGAGAGAGAGTAGATCACCCTAAAATGAAATCAAGGGTATACTTGTTACTTTTGGTCCAAATGACCCATGATTAAGGTTGGTTCTTTAAGTATGATGTCTTTCATAGTCTCATATTTTAGATCAGGGATAATATATGACTTTTATCTTACTTATGAAGTTTCAAAATCAGATCTTCATATTGTGGTTTCATTTACTTGAAGATACCTATTTTGTCCAGAAAGGGAGTATCCTCATTTAGGGTTTATATAATGGATTAGATCATCAAGGGTATCTCTTTAAGATGAATATGATTCAATAGATTTGATTGGGATCTTAAGGTGGCAGGGTCGTACAAAGTCATTTAATGTCATTAATAGTTAGGATTTGACATAAAGTTGTATAAAGTTTATATTATTAGAGAGCGAGAGAGAGTAATTAGAACTAAAGTTTTTCACAACTATAGATCAATCATCTTTCTTTGATTAGAGTTTCGAATAACATGATGATCAAGGACTCCAAATCAAGTTTAGGACGTCCACTAGTCAGATCTAAAACTAGGGATGACTTTTATTACACAAAATATATAATAAAAGGTTATTAGAGCTTGTAGGCCATAATTTTCGAAAAGGGCTTAGATCCAGGTCCTGTTTATATTTTATTTGAATATTACACATTTTTCTGATGAAAATGGTATATAGGTTCACTATAATCCGACATTCCTAACATTTTCTAAGATTTTCTTAAGATAAATCATTTCTTGGGTAAAAGAAAATAAAAAGAAAGGGTTTTACCTTGATCAACGGTCGGACCCGACTGGATCGACGACTCTCGTTGATCCTAGGGTTTGCATGAGATGGATTAGGTTGCTTATTTGGTGTTCAAGGATTGGTATACCTTGGTCCACGCTGGCACCCTTTGCCTCCTTCTTCTCCTTCACGGGCGCACGAGCAGGAGCCTAGAGAAGCTCCGATGAGGATTGGTTGGCGGAGGACGGCCATGTTGGCTCGGGTGAGGGCAGCCTCACCTCCACTGAGGCAAACCGAAGAGGGTTGGCCAGTTTTGGAGGTGCGGCACTCTCTGGTTTGCCGAACCGCCGAGCAGGTGAAAAGGTCGCCAGCGCGCCAAGGGTTGAAGGGGTTCAGGTGGTTGGAGGAGGTGGGAGATGGCCGGGAAGCACCTCTGAACTGTGATGAGTGTGATGGTGAGGAGAAATCGATGGGGCAAGGTCCATGAGGATTTCGCCGAGGTGGTGCAGTGGAAGAGAGAAGGTCTACTTGGGGGAGGTTCTCAGAGATCAGTTGCTTCAAATTGGGTTGAGTGGGAGTCTAAAGGAGGTCGGGCGGAGCTATTGGAGGCTTTATATAGGCCCTTGAGGTTGAGGGAAGTGAAGCCCTAAAACCAGCCGGCGCCGCCAGGAAAGGGGTGAGGAATCAGGAGTTTGTTCGCCCTATTTCGTGGATGAGGGGAGGTGAGTAGAGGTTTGTTGAACTCATCTCGGTGAGAGGAGTCTATCTTCCAAATATCTCGAGCTGAGGTGATGAGATTGAGGCGCTAGATATTTTGGAGAGGTTGTTGTATTGTTGGGGGTCGAGGCCGAAGATAGTGGAGGTAGAATACGAGGTCTTCACCCTTGGATCCTGAGTGGATCCATATCCCCTTAATCATACAGCTGGGGTCGAACCCCAGATAGGTGATCCACGCCCAAGCCCTAAATGGGTTGTGTGACACATCAATCGATCACATAAAGCAAGAACTTAGGTCTTAGGTCCAAAAAAGCAAGGAAAAATGTGCCAAATTAATTTGGTCATAACTCTTAATTGGTAGATCTAAAAGCAATAAATTTTTTGGGGTAGTTTAATGATGCCATGATGTAGCTACTGTGCAAGATTGGAGTCAAAATTTGATTGTTGATCATATCAATTGACCACATGTCATATTGCTTATATTTTTGACTTTATGTGATACTATGGATGGTATTAAATGAAATTGATAATCCAATTAATCACTTTAGTGGGGGAGATGATTGAGGGAATAATTGGAATAATCAAAATTGTAGGAGAGAGAAAATAAATAAATAATATATATAGGAAAAACTCACTCTGTCTCATTAATTTCAGGATGCCTCCTAAGACTCGCAACTCAAAGGCCTCGGAGGATTTGTCCTCTAAAAAGAGAAAAGACCCTAAAACCTCTTAAGTACATGATCTCGATGCTACAGCCAGAGAAAGGTGGGAGGAACAGAAGAAAATCCTTATAGACTTTATGGAAACCCTTTCCACAAAAGGAACCCCTGAACCTAGATCCTCTAGGAAAAAGGAGGTGACAATGATAGATTTCATCAAACTCAACCCTAATACCTTCTCGGGGGAAGATCAGCATGAGGTCATGGATAAGGAAGAGGCATGGATCCTCTCCATGGAGAACGATTTTTGTACCCTAGAAGTACCCAATGAGAAGAGGGTCAAGTTTGCCACCCATTTGCTTAAGGGAGGGGCAAAAATATGGTGGGAGAACTATGATGGGAATAGGGGAGAAGAAGTAGATGCCATGGGGTGGGAAGCCTTCAAAACCCTTTTCACTGATCATTTTATGCCCATAGATGAGTGGAAGAGGAAGGAGAAGATGTACATGGAATTAAGGTAGGGTAGTCTTTCAGTGGATGGTTACACTCAGAAGTTTAGGCTTCTGGAGCATTATGCACCCATCAAGATTGAAGACTGCCTTACAGATCATTACGTTGACTACCTTTTCGCCCACCTAAAAACTCTAGTCATAGCCTCTCATCCCAGAAGCATAGATGAAGCCCTAGACATGACCCTCAAGTAGGAGAGAGAGTAGGGAATGCAGAAACCTTCCAGCATGGGATACTTAGGGTTAACCACTACTGGGGAGGATAAGTCTAGGAAGTTCAACCCAAGCCATAACAACAAGGGATCATGGAAAGGAGGAGGTTCAGGAAAAGGAGAATAGAAGCACAACCGAAATCAACAGAAGATATTTCACCCAAAGTACAAGACTTGTGGGCAACACCATGGTGGGGTATGTCTCCATACTAAGCCGATCTGCTATAACTGCAAGAAGGAGGGTCATTTCATCACCAAGTGTCCCACTCCCTCCATCTTTGGCAATCCTGCAACAGGTGCTCCACAACCTCAGGGACACCACAATGGCAGGGTATTTGCAGTGAATGCATAAGAGGCCAAGGGAAATCCTAACTAGCTCTGTGAAGGTAATCTAAGTTCTTTTATAATTTAATATATTGTTCAAACCTACAATTATTTTTAACTTGATTATCATGTGTAGGCACTATAATATTAAATGGTCATCCTATTAAGGCTTTATTTGACTCTGGATCTACAAATACATTTATTTCTCAAACTCTGACATTTATATTACATTTGCATATAAGGGACTGGGATATATTCTGGATGTGTCTACTCCGAGTGGCAAAATACTCACAACTCTATAGAAAACTGATGAGCTCTCTCTTAAATACGAAAATCATGATATGCCCTTTGAATTCATTCTCTTAACTATGGAAGACTTTGATGTTATACTTGGTATGGATTGGCTAAACACATACCATGCTCACATTGATTATAGAAACAAGATGGTAGTCCTCTCTCAACCTCATTCTTGTCCTGTGAAAATTCCTAGGGGAAGCAGATTATATAATAATATTATAATATCCTCTCTTAAAGCTAAAAAGCTCATTTCTCAAGGATGTAAAGTCTTCCTCACATTATTCTTAGAGACCAGTCCTAGTAGCAGGCATGTAGAAAGTCTAGAGGTGGTACGTGACTTCCCTAACATTTTTCTGGAGGAGCTTCCTGGGCTGCCTCCAAATAGAGACATTGGGTTCTCCATATATCTTCTTCCTAGAACCACTCCGATTTCTAAGGAACCGTATAGGATGGATCCTGCTGAGCTTATGGAGTTGAAGAAACAGTTGCAAGAACTTCTCAACAAAGGTTTCATTCATCCTAGTGTTTCCCCTGGAGTGCTCCTATTCTTTTTATTAAAAAGACAGACGGTTCTATGTGTATGTGTATTGACTACCGCATGTTGAACCAATCTACTATTAAAAACAAGTATCCTCTCCCTCATATTGATGACCTCTTTGATCAGCTTCGTACTGCTAAAGTTTTCTCAAATATTGATCTTCGTCCTGGCTACCATCAACTTAAAATCAAGGATTCTAATATTTCTAAAACTACTTTTCAAACTCGTTATGGGCATTACGAATTTCTAGTGATGCCATTCGGGTTGACCAACACATCGAGTGTATTTATGAACTTGATGAACAAAGTCTTCCAACCTTATCTTGATGAGTTTGTGGTCGTCTTCATTGATGATATCTTGATCTATTCTAATTCTATGGAAAAACACCGGGAACACTTGCGAGTTGTTCTTGACATTCTTCAAACCCAGAAATTTTATGGCAAGCTTTCAAAATGTGAATTCTGGATTGATAAAGTCATGTTTCTTGGACATGTCATTTCTGGGGGTAATATATCCATTGATCCCGCTAAAGTCTTTGTTGTACTTGATTGGCAACCTCCTCACAATCCTTCTGAAATTTGGAGTTTCTTAGGTCTAGTCAGATATTATCGTCGTTTTATTCTAAATTTCTCCAAAGTGGCACTTCCTCTAACTAAGCTGACTCAGAAGGATGAGCACTTCATCTGGTCAGCTACTTGTGAGTCCAGTTTCCAACAGTTAAAGCAGAAGTTGATGTCGGCTCCTATTCTTGTTCTACCCTCTAGCAATGAAGGATTTGTGATATTCACTAATGCATCGGGTTAGGATGTGTCCTGCAATAGAATGGAAAGGTAGTGGCCTTTGCATCTAGATAGCTAAAACCCAATGAAATTAATTATCCCACACATGATTTGGAATTAGCTACAATCATTCATGCTCTTAAAATCTAGAGGCACTACTTGTAAGGGGCAACGTTTGACATCTTTACTGACCACAAAAGCCTGAAGTACATCCTGACTCAAGAGGACTTAAATCTGCATCAATGTCGATGGATTGAATACCTAAAGGACTACGATTTCAATATTTCCTATCATCCGTGTAAGGCAAATGTAGTCACTGACACCCTTAGTAGAAAAAGGGTAGTGTGTGCATCTCTATCTATTCCTGACTGGAGGAATATGGAGGATCTAGTGGGCTGGAAGCCACGATTTCTGTCTGATCATGTGCATGTTAATAACATCTCCATCACATCCAACTTGCATTTTAAACTGCTTGAGGTACAGAAGGCTAGTCCTGATTTTGTAGAGCTCTCCTCTCTCCTATTGAAGCCTCAAGCACATCTGTCTGTGGGTCTTGATGGTGGTCTTTGATACAAGAATCGTATGTGGGTTCCTGAGCAGTCAGCTATAAAGACAATGATTCTTAGTGAGGCACATGGGTTCAAGTATATAGTTCATCATGACATGACAAAGATGTACAAAGACCTACAACGTCAGTTCTGGTGGAGGGGCATGAAGCGTTGTTGGGTTTTAGGGGAGACAGAGAAGGCAGCGGAAACAAAAAAAAAATTCTCCCCAAACCCATACCGAGGAAACGCGTCAACGTCTATATAATAGGAAAGGATGGTTTGCGGAATCATACCTTGTCCCGAGGCTTGCTCGGCGACAATACCTCGTGCAATGCGCGGTCTTCAACTCCGGACTTCGACGGTGTCTGTGCAGCTCCTGGTCGCACCGGGACTGAAAACTCCTACTCGAACCGGACTGTCGGATGACAGTTGTCCTCCTAAGCGGCAGTGTCCTCCCGCCTCTGTAGTAGTCCACACGGACCACCTGGAACTCCACTCTCCTTGTCCCACAAGGAAGTGGAAGGAGTCGCACCCTCCTGTTGACGTACTAGTCGCCAACACGCTCTCCTGCCTCCTGTTGCAACTGCAGTTGTCCTTCCCTTGCTGCACCTCCCTTTTACGGGAAGCACTTGCTCGGGCTCTCTCATGGTTACCAAAACCAGAGAGAACGACAACTTACAGAGCAACTGGTTGCACTGAGCTGTACTTTGAGAAGCCCCCAATACCCCTATATATATAGGAGAGTCACGCGACAGGGTTCTCCATCCCGGGCAATGCGGGACTAAAGCAGGAGTAGAAGGGTTCGAGAATTTTCCACAAAAAGCAATCGGTTCGCAACTTGAAATGATCGGTTCACAACTGAACCGATCGGTTCGGCCATTGAGCCGATCGGTTGGACATGAGCCGATCGTTTGGGGCACTCCAACCGATCGGTTGGTGCCCTGAACCGATCGGTTCACGGTCCTAATCCGGCTCAAAAAGACTTTTCTTGTTTCGTTCTCAATTGGTATCGCATACCAATGTTATTCCCAATCGAATTGGGCAATTTGAAACCAAAGGAAAATTCTTGCCGACATGACTTTCCCAACTGGTCGGTTGCACCAGTTGAGCCGATCGGTTCAACCCTTGAACCGGTCGTTTCAACCTGGGCATGAGCCGATCGGCCTGGACACTCCAGCCGACCGGTTCAGCAACCTCAGCCGACCGGTTCATCACATGAACCGATCGGTTGGGAGCACAGGTTGGGCAAAATCAGTCAATTGCGATTTCAATCAATCCGACACTCCAATCAATGCGTCCAACATCTTGAACCATACGATATTGAGCTATCGACTGATTGAGTGTTTAATTGAACTACTAAACTCCTTTAGTATTCAATCTAAACATTGCTTTGTGGACAAAACTCCTCTTCCAGGTTAAATCCTATGTGTGTGACCCTGCAGGTCCATTTCACGTTGGCAGTGAAAGTTCATAACACTTATGACTTCACAAGCAAAGAGCGGTGCCTAGTCACACATCAGTGCTACCCAAGTGAAAGTAGAAAGTTGGAGAACAACTTTCATCCTACAATCCGTGAATGGTGTTACAGCGAATGTATAATTCCTTTGTCACTAATATCTCGAATGAACTCGAGGCATGGAACAGTCATCCTGTCAACGTTCATTCACTTCCTTGATCTTAGAGTAGACTGGAAGAGATATGTATGACATCAGTATCACATACTTATTCACACATGCGTGCACACCTTTCTCAATCCTACTCATCAAGTGGCCATGGATATCAAACTCCCTCAGGAGGGACAAATCCCATATCTATCACTCACCCCTCAAAAGCCCCATGTGTCAAAGCCACCCAATCATCACCTTTATAACAACCCATGTTTCAGGACTGCGTTTGATGATGTCAAAGTGTACCCAACGAAATGTGTTGAGTGCAGTGATTTCAGGTCTAAGAATCACACTCACCACCATCACTGTGAGTACTGACTGTGACTACCATCTCATGGTTCCATGTGTCAAACTCACGGTGGGTCTGTCCGGTACACTTGTTCTCTAACAAGTACCTATGTGTTTGGTTTGATATCTCTATATCATGACTAATGAGATTCTGTCATCAACCAACACCACAATCTAGTCTTGTGTGTCATTGCTGTCTATCTACCTTCCACAATGACATCTGACTAGGGACATAACAAGAATGTACAAACTCTTAGCATCCGTATGATCTCATCGTTCAGGTCATGAACCTGAAGGCATATGTCATTGAGTACTGTCATTCTCTAGACATTCAATCTATTCTATCACTATCTCATATGACTGAACCAGAAAGAATTGGAAGTTCGCCTTTTATGTTTATCAAATCAATCTTAATGTATCCCACCAATCATCATATGATTGGCTCTCAGGGCATACATACCAACAGACTCCCACTTGCACTGCGAGCCAATCACCCATGAATCATATTCATAGTGATCTTCAAACATGTCCCACATGTTACTGTGCTGTAGTGCCAACATGGTGAGTAATGGCAACACCTTGCCAAAATCTGTATAAATTGCATGTCTCTCATCTCTTCGTTGTACGTCACACGTATGAGATGGAGTTGCTGTAATATGTGATCTTGCATTCCATTTGCTAACCTTTAGCCACATTGCATGATCAAGGATTCCAGACTTGTCATCAATGAGTGGAATATAAGTTCATCTCATGAACTTTCAGATCCATATAGTATCCACTGCTGTTCACTAACACATAGATACTCGACATTTCCTTTTAAATGGCTTTATTGGAACACTTCCAATTATCAACAAACATTCACTTTTATACATCTCATGTATATATATTGCTATTAATTTTCTGTCCTTTCGGAAGTTCGCATCAATGTAACTCTTTACATCGAACTCTTCCTTATCTCCATAGAACTAGTACTTCACAAGCACTTATCAAGTTCTCATGGTATTCCAGTAACCCTTACTGGAAATAGACAGACATCCACTCATCATGTCACACATACGAGTTATCAGGATGAGCACATCATATTGCCATGTCCTACATATAAGATGATGAATGCATTTTATTCTTGCCATGTCATACATGCAAGATAATGGGATGATTACATACATGATAGATCCATATCTATTCTTAGTTTTCCCATTCTTCATAAGAATTGGACACTTGGCCTTGGGATACTAATATCCATGCAACATGGATAAGTTTTCTCCCACTGAATCTGTGCATACTGAACACTTCAGTACAGATTGCCAATGTATGCTCTCTCTTTCCAGGTCAAGAGATTTTCGAGAACTATCTCTATAGATCTCTATTCCTATCACATAGGAAACATATCTATCTTCCTTAAAGATAATTTCCACATTTGGATTTCCAATCTAGAACATTTCCATTTCACATCAATATGTGGAATGTGAATATGCTCCCACTAAATCATAGATCCCTTCTTTATCTTTGACATATCAGTCAAACTCTTTGACTATATCATCAAAGTAAAGATCCAATTTTGAGTTGCTTGTACTCAATCAATCACATTGATTAGTCCATTGTAACTTATAGACTTCATTTGCATTAGTGGATTCATAAACCTTATAGGCTGTGTCACGTACACATCCTATTTTTATTCCTCATAGGAATGCGGTTTTAGTATCCATATGCCAAATGTCTTAGTCATTAAGTTGCAATCAACAAGCATCATCCTTGTCAAATGTTATCCATGTGTCTTAACAATTAAGACTCATCTGTACTTATGGATATGATCCAATGAGTGCTACCATCAAGGTCATACCTTATGGTTCATATGGATGTCATTTAGGATGTAATGGTTTTAAACCATAACTCAAGATTCGGTTCCTCATATTCATCTTTATAGTTGACTCATCACATGAACAACTCATCACATAGATAATTGAGGTGTATCTGTTAAAGATATAAGAACTCACAACCCTTGTGATTCTTAATTTCTTTTATTAGTGTGGGGTATTCTTTTATTAAGAATAATTCAGTTATTTGATAATCATTCTCTAACTCCTTAGAGTATGATTCCTTCTTGATTCAGACATCACCATGCCTTAATCATGAGTTCACTATGATACACTATCATAATCACTCATAAGGATCTCAAACATTTGGTCCAAGTATTTCATTCCTTGATCTCATCAAGAATTAATACTTTACCAAATTTGTACTTCATTTATGATAATCTTGAACACTTCAAGATATTCATATTGGTATTTCTCTAAACACCATTTGAAGTATTTAGCATTTATTCCAATAGGTATGTAAATACATCACATGTATTATACCTAATAGGATAATCACTCTCCCACTACATTAGTGAAGATTGATTAATCATGTCCAAGATATTCATGTCTCTTACTGGTTCCATAACCAAAAGAGTCTAGATTTATCCATCACATGGAAACTAGAAATGAATTTCTCATGATTAATGCTAATTAAATTGTTTGAGTTATCTATAACTTTTAGGTATCATTTTATCTTATGCATATCAAATATCACAAGATAAATAAGGCATTGCCACAAAGATCACATCTTTATAAATTGAAACATCTCTTTATTAATTGCCATCATTGTCACACAATATGCAAAAATAAAGTGTTTCTATCTATTGGCAAGTATGAAATAACAGTTCATAACTGTATTACATGCCTTATTGGCTGAAAATAAACTAAAGTATTCCTATCTATAAAGGCAACACTTGCCCCAAGTAAGAATTCTTTACACTTTACATCTTGATATCATATATCTCAAAAAGTGTTACAAGTTTATTTACATGACACCTTCAAGTAGAGGCTTCAGTCGCCTCCTTCTTCTTTTGTTCTTCCAGGTAGAGAGGACAATTCCTTTTCCAATGTCCTGGCTTTTGACAATGGTGGCAATTTCCTTTCTTGGTCACGCCTCCCTTGGCCTTGAGAGCTGAAGATGGCTTGGACTCCTGGGTAGCTTCAGAACCTTTCTTAGCTTTGCCCTTGCCCTTGCGCTTGGACTTGCCTTTCTTGCTCGTGATCACCATCACGGACTTAGGCTTGTCCTTCTTCATCTGTAACTCGGCTGTCCTCAACATGCCCAACAACTCTGACAGTGGCCTATCAAAGTTGTTCATGTTGTAGTTCATCACAAACTGACTGTAAGATTCTGGCAACGATTGCAGTATCACGTCAGTAGCCAACTCTTGGCTCAGTGGAAATCCCAGTCTCTGCAGGTTCTCCACATACCCAATCATCTTGAGTGTGTGAGGACCAACTGGATCTCCTTCTGTCATGACGCACTTGAACAGCGCCCTAGAAACATTGTACCTCTCTTGCCGTGCCTGATCTTCATACATGTTCCTGAGATGCAGAATCATCTCTATGACACCCATGTTCTCATGTTGCCTCTGCAACTCATGGTTCATTGAACATAGCATCAAGCACTTTGCATCAATGGCATCATCAGAATGCTTCTTGTAAGCATCCCTTTCTGCCTTTGGTGCATTAGGAGCGGGTTCCTCTGGAATTGGAGTATCCAGGACATAGAGCTTACGCTCTTGAGTGAGAACAATTCTCAATGTCCGATACCAGTCGTGGAAGTTTGTCCCATTTAGCTTGTCCTTGTCAAGGACCGATCGCAAAGAAAAGTTGTTGTTGTTTGTTGCCATTTGAACTACAAAAAGGAAAATATGCAATTTTAGTCCAAAACTCATTTTTGACTTATTTGATTGATTTGAAAATTTGGCAATATAATTAGGCCTTTAATTAATTATCGCTCCCACTATTTTACTTCAAATTGATAGCCCTCACCATCAATTCGGAAGATTGCAGCGTACAACCTTCTAGTGGGCAAAATCCTGAAATCCTCTAAGTCATGGACCAGCTAGGGCTATCACCCACAACATAGATCTCTTAGGTAGGCAACTTTTGCCAATTGCATCATATGCAACTCTTGATAAGATGTCATATACAACTCCTTGCAATGATCATCTCCATGCCTCAAGGTACTAGATCCCATCTAGATCACCTTGTTAAGTCCGACCCAAAGCAAACACGATGAACATGCACCCTGCTAGGGCAGGCCCACACATTCATCCTTCACGCTTCCACGAGGTAGACGGTGCACCACGCTAGGGCGTGCCCACACTTGGTCGAACAAGCTTTTCACGTGTGTCACATTTGGAAGGCATATAAAACTTAATATTTTAATGAGGGATTTGGTTTTATATACATATACATATCCAATCACCACAATACATAGTACGTATCATATACATGCTATATCCCACAGAAAACATGCACAAACGATAAAAAGCGATGATTATGGCCATCCTAATGTGATTCCTCGAGCCAAGAGGAATCACGGTCATCTAGGTCTACATCACATACAACCTTTACAAGATGAACTATGTGCCTTGCCATCCGAGTAGATCAACTCATCACATGAATGGTCTGTACTCTCCAGCCGGTCGTCTGGATGCCACCAGCCGATCGGTTGGCTCCTCCAACCGATCGGTTCGCCTGGTCGTCGTGCATCTCGTCATGTCCGCCACCCGCTCGTCTCGCTCCTCGAACCGGTCATCAACCGATCGGTTCACTCCTTGAACCGACCGTCTGGAAGGTCAACCGATCGGTTCACTCCTTGAACCGACCGTCTGAGTAGTCGTCTTGATGTCCGCCGGTCTTTGACATAACAGGAAATAAAATCTATCCTATTTATTACATTGCTTTAAAAGGAGAAACCCCGAGTTACATTCGGGGGGAACAAAGGTAGGAAAGAATCTCGAATTATTTCGAGTTACATCAGGAATAAGAGAGGGAAGATCGGTGCGCAGACCGAGATGCAAGCAACCACAAACAACCACACACAGATAGGGGTTTATAGGCCATAATCATGCTACACACATCCACCACAAAACTCGTTTAAGGGTGACGCGTATCGAGTGCATTAATAATACATATCATATATGTAATTAGGGATTTGTGGATTTAGGATTGGACATGCATAAAGCCGATATTATTTGCATCGTATGCAATAAATAAAGGCGACAAACCAAAATCGATCATATCGATATTCCTAAAATATAGAACAGCTGACGTGGCTCTGATACCACTGTTGGGTTTTAGGGGAGACAGAGAAGGCAGCGGAAACAAAAAAAATTTCTCCCCAAACCCATACCGAGGAAACGCGTCAACGTCTATATAATAGGAAAGGATGGTTTGCGGAATCATACCTTGTCCCGAGGCTTGCTCGGAGACAATACCTCGCGCAATGCGCGGTCTTCAACTCCGGACTTCGACGGTGTCTGTGCAGCTCCTGGTCGCACCGGGACTGACAACTCCTACTCGAACCGGACTGTCGGATGACAGTTGTCCTCCTAAGCGGCAGTGTCCTCCCGCCTTTGCAGTAGTCCACACGGACCACCTGGAACTCCACTCTCCTTGTCCCACAAGGAAGTGGAAGGAGTCGCACCCTCCTGTTGACGTACTAGTCGCCAACACGCTCTCCTGCCTCCTGTTGCAACTGCAGTTGTCCTTCCCTTGCTGCACCTCCCTTTTACGGGAAGCACTTGCTCGGGCTCTCTCACGGTTACCAAAACCAGAGAGAACGACAACTTGCAGAGCAACTGGTTGCACTGAGCTGTACTTTGAGAAGCCCCCAATACCCCTATATATATAGGAGAGTCACGGGACAGGGTTCTCCATCCCGGGCAATGTGGGACTAAAGCAGGAGTAGAAGGGTTCGAGAATTTTCCACAAAAAGCAACCGGTTCGCAACTTGAAATGATCGGTTCATAACTGAACCGATCGGTTCGGCCATTGAGCTGATCGGTTGGACCTGAGCCGATCGTTTGGGGCACTCCAACCGATCGGTTGGTTCCCTGAACTGATCAGTTCACGGTCCTAATCCAGCTCAAAAAGACTTTCCTTGTTTCGTTCTCAATTGGTATCGCATACCAATGTTATTCCCAATCGAATTGGGCAATTTGAAACCAAAGGAAAATTCTTGCCGACATGACTTTCCCAACTGGTCGGTTGCACCAGTTGAGCCGATCGGTTCAACCCTTGAACCGGTCGTTTCAACCTGGGCATGAGCCGATCGGCCTGGACACTCCAGCCGACCGGTTCAGCAACCTCAGCCGACCGGTTCATCACATGAACCGATCAGTTGGGAGCACAGGTTGGGCAAAATCAGTCAATTGCGATTTCAATCAATCCGACACTCTAATCAATGCGTCCAACATCTTGAACCATACGATATTGAGCTATCGACTGATTGAGTGTTTAATTGAACTACTAAACTCCTTTAGTATTCAATCTAAACATTGCTTTGTGGACAAAACTCCTCTTCCAGGTTAAATCCTATGTGTGTGACCCTGCAGGTCCATTTCACGTTGGCAGTGAAAGTCCATAACACTTATGACTTCACAAGAAAAGAGCGGTGCCTAGTCACACATCAGTGCTACCCAAGTGAAAGTAGAAAGTTGGAGAACAACTTTCATCCTACAATCCGTGAATGGTGTTACAGCGAATGTATAGTTCCTTTGTCACTGATATCCCGAATGAACTCGAGGCATGGAACAGTCATCCTGTCAACGTTCATTCACTTCCTTGATCTCAGAGTAGACTGGAAGAGATATGTATGACATCAGTATCACATACTGATTCACACATGCGTGCACGCCTTTCTCAATCCTACTCATCAAGTGGCCATGGATATCAAACTCCCTCAGGAGGGACAAATCCCATATCTATCACTCACCCCTCAAAAGCCCCATGTGTCAAAGCCACCCAATCATCACCTTTATAACAACCCATGTTTCAGGACTGCGTTTGATGATGTCAAAGTGTGCCCAACGACATGTGTTGAGTGCAGTGATTTCAGGTCTAAGAATCACACTCACCACCATCACTGTGAGTACTGACTGTGACTACCATCTCATGGTTCCATGTGTCAAACTCACAGTGGGTCTGTCCGGTACACTTGTTCTCTAACAAGTACCTATGTGTTTGGTTTGATATCTCTATATCATGACTAATGAGATTCTGTCATCAACCAACACCACAATCTAGTCTTGTGTGTCATTGTTGTCTATCTACCTTCCACAATGACATCCGACTAGGGACATAACAAGAATGTACAAACTCTTAGCATCCGTATGATCTCATCGTTCAGGTCATGAACCTGAAGGCATACGTCATTGAGTACTGTCATTCTCTAGACATTCAATCTGTTCTATCACTATCTCATATGACTGAACCAGAAAGAATTGGAAGCTCGCCTTTTATGTTTATCAAATCAATCTTAATGTATCCCACCAATCATCATATGATTGGCTCTCAGGGCATACATACCAACAGCGTGATACTTCCGATTTTCTAACCAGGTGTCTGACATGCCAAAGAATCAAGGCTGAGCATCAAAGACCAGGCGGTCTACTACAACCCCTTGAGATTTTGGAATGGAAATGGGAACACATCACCATGGATTTCATTGTGGGATTACTCAGGACCAGGAAGGGATACGATGTTGCATGGGTCATAGTGGATCGTCTCACCAAGTCAGCTCATTTTCTCCCTGTGAAGACTACTATGAAAGTTTTTGAGTTGGTCGACCTCTACATACGGGAGATAGTATGTCTGCATGGAGTTCCAACATCTATTGTCTCAGATAGGGACCCAAAGTTCACTTCAAAGCTATGGAAGTAGGTTCAAGAAGAACTAGGCACCAAGTTGAACTTCAGTACTACATACCATCCACAGACAGAGCGGCAGTTAGAACGTACAGTGAAGATTCTCAAGGACCTTCCTACGAGCTTATGTACTTGATTGGGAAGGCTCGTGGGACCATTACATGCCTTTAGATGAGTTTGCATATAATAATAGCTATCAGGTGAGTATTGGGATGCCTCCCTATGAAGCTTTATATGGGCACCCCTGCAGGTCTCCACTACACTGGGACGACGTCGGAGAACATACCCTGATGAAATCCGAGGAGATGCATCTATACACTGATAAAGTTGCACTGATCAGGCAAAGGATGAAGCAGGCACATGATAGGCAAAAGTCTTATGCAGATGCTCACCGACAGGAACGACAGTTCAAAGGAGGTGATCATCTCTTTTTGAAGATCTGACCTATTTGATCTTTGGCTAAGAACAAAGGAAAGCTCAGTCCTTGTTATGTGGGACCATTTGAGATCCTTGAAAGGGTTGGTGAATGTACCTATCACCTCGCTTTGCCACCTCAGTATAGTGCCATGCATAATGTCTTTCACGTATCTAATCTGAAACCCTATGTCAAGGACCCCAGTCACATTCTGAATCATGAGCCCCTTGAGTTGAAGGACGATCTCTCATATGATGAGTCCCCAGTCAGAATTCTCAACTTCAAGTCAAAGGAGCTTCGCAGTAATCGGCATATAGATATGGTGAAAGTTCTCTGGAGCCACTATGATGAAACTGATGCCACCTAGGAACTAAAGACTGAGGTTGAGAAGAAGTGTTACAAAGAGGCGAAATCAATCAACCTCTCTACTAATAACAATGGTAAATAAAACTCAATTTGGATAGCAGCGGGAGATAAAATGTTGACTTTATTCAATTTCAAATAAAGTGTACATAAAAATTTCCCCAATATGGGTGTACATGCTTTATACAAAATGAGGATCTAAGTAGAGGGAAACTAGACTACTCCACTTTTGTCTCCAAGCAACACATCCATCAGCCAAGTCCATGCCCAAGCTATGATCTTCATTCCATATCCAACACCTTGCTCCGCATCTGGGTGGTTGGGAAGGCACCCAGCAAAAAGGGAAGGAAAATAAAAGTATGTGTCACTAAACTATACTAAAGGTGACAAGGTAAATATAACAAGTAAATTAGGCTAGGGATTCATCAAAAGATGATACATCAAGAGAATGAGGCCATATATATAAAAGAATATTTCAATAGATGCTTGCCATAAACAACATATAACAAAAAGTTTGCATGTATGATTAATATTGACTATCTTAACTATGTAGGGTTGAGGCACCTACCGGACCTTCAACCAAAAGGGTGAGGGGAGAGTAACACATTCCCAGTCACCTGCACATATTTCATGTGCGGGGGAGAATAACACGTTCCCCGGGGGAGAAATAACACATTCCCCAACTATGGGTGGTTGTACATACAAGTACCACTACACTAGTTAATTAGTCTAATAAAATCAACATGCTAGAATAGATGGCAAGTAACAACAATATCAAATACAAGAAAGTAGTGGGGTACCAAGACCCAAGAATAATATTCCAAACTGATCATGAGGCAAGTATAGCAAGAGAATCATGAAGATAGGATATAAGGTGCAAATAAGCCTCATTATGGAAACATAGGTAATGGAACAAAAAGTTCCCAACTAAAGTGTATTATGCACATACCTTATTCTTTAGAATCCTAGAACCCCTTTTCATAACTTTTACACGAGATCAGTTCCACTTTCCCTAATATGATCATCATATTTATGTATTAGATATATGTATATTCATTAAAGGATTAAAACCTCAAAACCATCGACTTTTTCCACAAACAATCGATTTAGACTCTGAAAACCTCACTACTGTCTTAGTTATGTTCTTCTGATCAAAATAACATATATGTTTGTATATTTTTGAAATATTGACTTTTAGGCTATTTTCCATATTTTTAAGTAATTTAATTCATCCTTAAAAACACATATTCGAAAATATCATAATCAAACCACGAAAGTATTTTTTTAGATAGATCTCGTTCTCCCAATTTCAAAACATATCTTACTTATATTTTTCAACCAACGAATCATTAGATACAAATTTTCTAAGACGGACCAATGATAACTTGCCACGTAGGCACATCATTTGAAAACAAAAATAAACCAAAAGACCGGAGTTCCCCCGCGTGAGCACAGTAAGAGAAGAGAGAAGAGTGCGGGGGTAGAAATGTAAAAAACCATGAGTTGTCTTTCCCAACCCAGCCTACACCATGGCTGCGAGCAAGCAACATCTTGCTTGGGTAAAGATTGGGCGTTTGCCCTATACTCAACCAAATTCCAAGTGCAAGTATGCGATGGAAAGTTCAGAGCAAGACGAACTAGATGGTACCTTTGATTGTGTAGATGATGGAGAGAAGAGTGATGCAAGGTCAGCATCCTCGGTGGCTCGCGGCAGGGTCAAACGCCAACGAAACACGAAATTGATTGTGGGGTTGAGTTGCTAAGGTGACGACGGATCTAGGAGTATGGATATTTATAGGAAAGGAGACCTAGACTAGGGTTTACATAATAGACCGTCGAATCTTGGGGAGAAATCTTTGTGGTTTTCTTGAGTCTTCATCATAATATAAAATTTTTGGGATAATGTGGTGCGAAATAGAGAGAGGAATCTATAGCAACAAAAATCAATCAATTTCATTGAGAGATGAGAGAGATATTGCGATTTTAAAATCGACCAAAACCGCGGCCTATTTCCTATTTGGCCCGAGGTAGATGATGGCCCACAGATCATCAGATCAAGATCCAATGGCTGATAGCTCGTGCAACATATTAAATTAAAGTCCTTAACCAAATCGGATTGCAAATAAAGTGGAGCATTAAATCTTTAAATGAATTTCTCTCTCTTCATTTGGAGGCCCACACGTTAACCAAAAATTACCAAATTTTATATTCTGACTTATTTTGATGCGTAGAATCCAAATATGGAGTTAGTTTTGCCTTTTGATAATATTTAATGTGCTAAATAATTCAAAATATATTTTCTCTTTCCTCCTTTATATATGACTCTATGATTATCCAAAAATTATAAAACTTGGCCCACACGTCATATAAAGTATGTTAGAACCGAATTTGATATTATTTATATTTTTCGAAGTCGTTTGTTATAAAAAATAATGATTTGAAAGTTATGTACACTTTCTCTCTCCTTAATTTATCTTCTCAACAAATATTTTCCAAATTGATTTAAAATTCATACAAAGGTCTATTTTAACATGTAGAACAAGAATTTTACATTAATATATATTTTTGAAGACTTTATTATTTTATTTAATCCATTTAAAATTTATCACTTATTTAACCTTTTAATTTATTAGAGGCATCTAGAAACCTTCTAAAAATATAAAACTTGGTCTACAAGCAATAATAAACGTTCGGAACACGTTTTTGAGATTAGTTAATTTTTATCAACATATATTTAATATTTTTGGTCTTTAAGTCATTTTCTCTCTCCTAAATAAAATAAAATATTAAACATTGACCAAATTAAATGCAAATTTTCCCAAAGGCTTATTTTTATGTTTAGATTACGAATTTGGAGTTAATTTTCCAATTTAAGGATATTAGATATTTTGTTTCTCTTTCTTGGCTTATTTCCCATTATCCTATAATAAAGGATTTTATATATTTATTTATTATCCAAATTAGATGATACTTGGCCATTAAGTTTCTTTTAAGCCAAGAAAACGAGATTGATATACAAATTATCTTCATGGGTTCCACTTATGATTTTTGGGGCAATATGTTCCTCATTATCTCCTTTTATCCATTATATTCCATATTATTTCCAATTACCACTTTTGTCATTTCCTTTATGCATATTTCGAAACTTATCTCCTTTTACATATTCTAAAAGATACTAGAAAGTTCTAACACGAATTTCTTTATTTTTTATCACTCAAGTGGGCATTTTGCATATTAAACCCATTATTAAGCTTCCACTGAGATATTTGTGCATAAAACCCAAATATTGAGAGAAAAGGTGAACAAGTGTTCATTAAACCATCATATTGTCCACAAATTAAATAGATAGGCCAGAGAGGATAAAAATGAAAGGAAAAGATGGAAAAGAGGACCAAAAAGGCAAAATGCCCAGATTTCAGTATGTTACAACACTCCACCCCTTAAAGAGGATTTCGTCCCCGAAATCACTAGCAATTAGGGAAGGGTGAGTGTGCAACCTCTCATCACAAAACTTTAGGTTGTTCCTCCAACCATAAAACTTCCACCATAGCTTATACTTCAACTACACCTAAGGGTTCAGAACTTCACATATAACTCATCGTAGGTTGGGTTCTCAAGGATCACTTAGGGTTCCACTATTAAGATATTCTTTTTAAGAGATTTAACTTTATTTGCATTTTTGACTTATTAACATTATATTCATTATGATAACACATTGTCATCATTATTTTAATTATGTCATGTCACATTCACTTAGTTTCCAAAAAGAATTATATTTCATTATTATGCACAATTAGAGGTTACTCAATTATCTCAACATTCATTATTATATTTGATCACTGTCCTTAATAATTCGGATTTATACTTCCTTATCCTCATATTATCACTTTATTAATTATAACAAATTATTTTACATGAATATAAGACATTCTATCCAATTTTTCATTAAGCATACAATTATTTCAATTAATGTCACATTAGTTACTTATATTCATATTAACGTTGTCACAATGTCACAGTATCTTTATTGCTCACATTAATGTCATCATTAATCATCTCTCATATTTATTCATTTATATTATTGATTTTGCACATTTATGTGAATTCCAGTCACTTCATATTCACATTGAAGCCTTTACATGTATTTTAAATGATCAAGGTGGGACATATTCGTTCACCAAAAAAAAAGGTGGGACATATTACATATTAATGAATAGATTCACATTAGGTGACTAATCACATGTGTATTAGATAACAAGGTAAAATGCATTAATATTGATGACTTAATTATTATGTGATTAGATGATCATATATATCATTTATGTGTATCAAAGTTTGTTAACTTATTATGGCACTTAACATCGTCAATGTATCATGAAAGGCATTAATGATGTATCGATTAGGGTTAGATATTAAAACTTAGGGTTTAGGTCAACATGACCATTATATTGCACTTATTCATTTCTTGGCATGCATTACGTTATGAATTATAACCTTACTCATCATATCATTAGGGTTTATTAGTTCATGACATTATTAACATCTTACTTATTGACAATTAGCATTGATATTCATATTATGTGCATTGGATATTCATTATGGTTCAAGCATATGATTTATTCCTTAGATGATAATTATGTGTTCATTAATATATAAACAAGCACGTTAGGGTTACAACTATTAACTTGTTTGGTCAAAACTAAGGATCTGAGCATACTAACTTCCTATCTATGGAGTTAGGGTTTCTAAAGATAGATCATCATGTTATAGGGTTCCATCCCCCTAAAGAGGATTTCATCCATGAAATCTAACCACTTAAACATCATCATCTAACCATACTCCACCCCTTAAAGAGTCCAACCTACTACACTAGGGTTAAAGGATAAGTCTAACTAAACTATACTCAAGATCCATCATGCTTCCATTGCGCACAAGATCCATCATGCTTCCATTACGCACTCTGATATCTTCCCAAACACCCAAACTCCAAGGTCTAGGTTCTACGGATAAACTATTCAAGCATATAGTCCTAAGGGACATAAGGAACTATATAGGGTATATATCCTCAAACAAGTCAAAGGTTATCGTATTAGGGTTCTAGGAGAAACCGACATACATGTGAAACTTAGTTCAAACTATTAGGATAACCAAAGATATACAACATAGAACTCTAAGGTTACTATTTCCTAAAAGCAAACTATTTCGGGCAATTCGTATCGGCGCAGGCCAGGCCGGTATCATATGGGCATGGGAGTCCTCGTATACCAAGCTAGTGGTGCAGAGTAAAATTTTGCCAGCCCCCAAAACCCTGATCCTTTCTAGACACCCTTGCTTCAACTGCATGCCCTAATAGTTTCCTAAAGGCAAACCTAAACAACATTAAGTTATGCATATTTTAATTATAAGTATTTTAGGATTTTATTCATCAAGGTTCTAATGTGAACCTATTGGTTCCTAAGTCAACCTATCATCAAGGTAGATCAAATGTAACGACCCCACCTCTCGGTAACCCCCAATTAAGGGAGACCGAAAGGTCGGTGCCGTTATCCAATTAACAGGATCAAAGGTTCAACAAATAATAAAAAATAATTATGAAATTCTACTAACTAACTGGAATTTGGTATGAAAATTTAAAACTTTACTTACCTTTGAAAACTTTGGGGATCTATCTATCCAAGATTGAATCTACTCTAACTAATCTTCCTTGCACTTTATGTGTTACTTTCACAATGTGTCACTTTACTGTTCGTTCTTTCAATTGTTGTTCCTAAAACGCCAACAAACAAAACTTCGTTCAGTATATCGAAATATACTGGTATGTGGGAACAACCAAAAACTTGCAAATATGGCTAACAATTTAATAGTCACAATCAAATTAATTAAAAAGCCAATTTACAATTTTCAGTATGACATTCTCCACCGCTTTTTCCCTAACCCTGGCATACCCACCTTAGGGTGCCCCTTGCCAATGACTTAAAGCCACCTTCTCAATCCCGAGCTTGGTTCCTGGGGGTCACCACTCATGGTGCCCATGAGTCATGCAATATCATAGGCCACCTTCTTGGTACCTCGGGTCACCACTCAAGGTGTCCATTGGTCTACCCATCTGGGCCTGACCTTTGGCATCATCCATCAGGGTGGCATGTAGGTGCGAGAATCCATACTTCTATAATTAATGTGATAATTATAGTGACTTTATAGTTTGCAAGTATGAACATCCAAATTGTTTAGATTACATTCAATGCGATGAATCATTCGGAAATCTTCGTGAAACTAAAGCGGTTATTCATAAGCGTAACCACATACCTGATCCAGAGCAACTTGTTTGTCCAAGCAATAAGGATAAAGAATAAATCAACAAGCAATCAACAATATCCTGAAATTAATGCATGTGATCCAAGTGTTATAGTTTATCCAAAACATTCTAAAGCTAGACTTGGATTCCACCTTAGGCTTTCTAGATCACATTAGGGTTTTATTAGGGTTTTTGCCTCCATAACGCTTTTATCATATCAAATTCTCTCTTAGTTCATAAACCCTAATTTCAACATCATAAGCCCAATTAAAGTCGATTATTTTTCTTTTATACCAAAACTGCTATCTTTACCCTTTTAAGTTATTTCAAGGTCAAAAGACTCAATTACCACCTTTAGTTTCCTTTGAAATGATAATTCATACTTCATCATGATTTAATTCATAATTGTATTCCATTTACTATTAATTCCTCATTTATACATTAGAAAACCCTAATCACCAAATTAAGGGTATTATATTATGAAAACTTAGTTCTATAATTATCTTTTCAGATTTAACCCATTAAAACCATATTTTCTCAAATTAGGGTTTCTAAACATAATTATGTGCATAAATAAAACAAGCATGAAACTACCTTTTTCAAAATTAACTCTCCCTTTTATTCTTAATAGGTTAATATTTCTCAGAATAAGGGTTCCAAACCAAATTAACCCAAAAGAGACATTAATTCCGAGTTCCATATCAAATTAGGGTTTCACCATAATTTAATACACCAAAAGTGATAACTTTGTGTACTTTTTAAATTGCAAGCAATATAAGGTTCAAATTATATTTTTATTGGCTTTCTCACGTTTTTTTGATCAATTTTCATGATAACTTATTTTCATCAGGGCTACCAATCTTTAGTTGTGATTTATGCAAGATAAATACTTTTAAGCCAATAAGAAAGTGACACGTCTACCATGCGAGACTTACTTTTATTTCCACGCAATTGGTTGATTACCCTTCTACCCTTGATTCCTCTTCACGGCTGTCGGGGTAGGGGAGTCTTTTCTCCCTTGCTCGTCTTCCTCCCCTGCTTGCTCGACGTAGAGCAATGGAAGGTCAACTCCGATGTTGACTTCCATCGGGAGGGCTCCTTCCTCGCTCAGAGTTGGTCCATTACCTCCGCCTGACCAGTCCAAACTCATCGGTGGTCTCAATCACCCCACCCACGCCCGGAGTTGCCAAGACGAAACAGAGGTTCTCCCGGCGGCAAGCCAAGGAGATCCGAGGTACAGAAGGGGTCGAGAAAGGAAATTGATGGAATATGCTTGTCCTGAAAGTCCCACAACACTTCACTGAGCTTTGCATCCTCTCACAGAGGGGATTCACCCCTTTATATAGACTGTGGCTATGGGGCCCAACCGGCGGCATCCTTAGGTTTTAGGGGATTCATCTAGAGACCCCCAAACTAGGAAAACCTAGGATCATTCTGTCCGCGAGAAACTCTCGAATAATTCTAGCACATTTCCGAGTTGCACACTCATTGATTGATAGGAAATCAATCAAGGAAACACAGTATTCTGTCCCTGCTTTCCTAACCAGACGTGAGCTGGAATACAAGATCATCACCGTCAGATCTAGATCTGGCGGCCCTAAACACGTGCGCCAAATAAAAGGAACCATATTAGGAAACATGACATTTAATACAATTTGAAGATTACCCATTTACTTTAGGAAAACTTGTAAAAGCTATAACTCCCAAACCAAATATCCAATTAATCTCAAATTTGGAGGGAATATCCATTATGACTTAATCTACCTCTCTACCAAAATTGGGCTCATTGTCTCAAAAGAAACGTTCCTTTTCTTTAAGTAAAAGATATCTCTTAATTATTTATATTTTTCACCTATTTTCTCTTTCCCTTGCTATTAAATTATTATTCTGAGTTCCTTGAACCTCAAGGAACCTTAATGACTCAGAATTCCATCTTGGGAATATTTCTCTAGCCTCTTTCCTTATCTTTCATCCTTTTTCTTATTATCTTACTTTTCTTATTAAAATATCTCTTTTTGAGAATTTCTCTTTTATTTCTCTTTTGTCTTCCTCATTGGTATTTCCTTTTAGCATTAGAAATCCATTGGATACGAAAATCCACCAAGGATAATTTAATTATAACCATTTCCACTTATTTCCATATTTTATCATTGTTTTCAATTTCTTTCTTAATAAAGAAATATCTAATTGATCTTTTCTTTTCTTATTGCTTTCTTTATGTAACTTTGGACTCCTTGGAACCCAAGGAACCCAAGAGGCACGAAATTCATTCTTGGATTACATTCCTTTACCTTCTAGAGGTTTCTACTTCATCTCTCTTTTCTCAACAACTCAATTATTCATTAATTAATTGAATTTTCTTGTTATTGGGCCCAATAGCCAATAAAGCCCACAAATCAAACAACAAGGCTATTGAAATCCATTTATTCAAAATAGAATATATCATTATTCGTTCAAATATCTTTAACATGAGAAATAACATTTCTCACCAAAGGAACCCAAAAAAAGGGTTGTAACATCCTTCCCCTCTTATAATAATTTTGTCCTCAAAATTCCATCAAGCAAGCAAACAAACTGGATAAGCCTTTCATATGTCCATCATGGCTCCCATGTGGCTTCACCCTTTCCATGGTTCTTCCCACGAACCTTCACTATCTCATATTCTTCCATCTGAGTTCTTTCTTACCTTGGTATATCGTACCCTCATAGGTGACTCAGGACATTTTAGCTTCTCAAAAGCTGAATAGGTTCAGGGCTCAACACATGGCTTGGGTACCTCACATAGTGCTCTAGATCAGACTCATGTAACACATCATGTTATCCTGAGGGGTAAGGCTAAACACAACCATTTCCACCAATCCATTTCAAATGGACCCATATATCGGGGACTCAGCTTTCTCAGCTGTAGCTTAGAGGGGTCGGATTTTCACATTTCCTACAGTGAACGGCATGTCAGTCAGCTTTGCATCAGCTCACAACTCATGTCGTCCCTGGGCTCTCTCTCTCAGCCCTTGCACGATCAAAGTGACTTCATCTGCACACACTGTGGTTCTTTTCTGACCTTTGCGAGGCCTTCTTCACCAACATCATCTTAATGAAGTGGTGACCGACACAACCTCTCTATAAGACTTCTTGCATCCCGATAAAGGTTATGATGGTTAACATCACATCTTAAGAACTGTCTCTATATATCACCCTAAATGAGCACACATGCTCTCATCAGACCCTCTAGCCGGGATCATACTGTCCATTTGTATGGGGTGATAAACCGTACTGATATCAAGTTCGTCATGTTCCTAATTCCACCCCATGGAAGTGAACCTTTAGGTCATACTCAAAAACTTTTAAACTCGTATCATGGTGTAGCTGAACTATCTCTCTCTTATAAGTAGTTCAATCGGATCTGTCTCTTGACAGTACCCTTTCTTTCTCATGTCATCTCGGTAAGGCGATCTATTATAACCCATTTTTGCATCTTGACCTTACTTGATCTAGGGGAGACTCACAACATCCATAGCGATGAACTCCCATTCCCTCTCGGGAACTTTTATATATATATATATATATATATATATATATATATATATATATATATATATATATATATCCATGCATTGGGTTATTGGTGTTCGTCCTTCACCTCCTATCTTGCATGGCCACATGCTACATGCAATTTTACATCAAGCAACCAAAGTGCAACTATTAGTTACTATCTTTGTAGTATCACGGTGTTTGGTGATTTTAAAACAATGATCTCTTGTATGTCATGATTCCTCAAGCTTGATTCCTCAGAAACCCTAAACCACTCTCATCAGGGTTCCATTACCTTCCTATCCAAAGAAGTGTACCTGAGGTCCTACCACCTTCATTGCATCAAGGATTAGGCTGGCTAACCAAACAACCATTTACCTGATCAACCGCCATTGATACATCTGAGCATTAGCCAAACTTATCTCTTTTCCCAACTTATGGTTAGCCTAGCCACCTCAACTTCTTCTAGCTTCCAGATAAACTAGGCAGTTATATCTCAACCAGAGCATTCATTACCACTCCTTATCCTTAGGTGTTAGGTATTGTACACCTCCATGTATTATACTTATAATCTCATCTCAAAGTCTAAGTTATCTCCATCAAGAAACTCTGAGCTCATCTTCATGGTGATCAAACTCAATCTTGTAAATTCCACATAGCTCCTGATCAAACATCCTCATAAGATAACTATATTACTTCTCTTAGTGTTTGTAAACCATCCATGTATCATTCACTCCACTAGGGAATGTTATCATCTCTATCCTCATTCCTTGTAGCAACGTTCCAACTCACATCATCTTTTATCCTTAGTGTATGGCATGCGTACGGTCCTATCTCTCACTCCCATAACAAGAGGAAATAAGCATTTGGCTGCAGTCCAAATACAGAGTTCTTCCTGTTCCAAGAGTAGAGATGGTACAGCCCACCTTGCCAGTACACCTTCAAATCTAAGTTGAAACGTGCAACTCATGTCTCCACATCACAAACATCACGATATAAAAAATTTCTTCCATGGAAAACTGATCTGAAACCTACTTGGGTCACCGCACAATCCTTGGTCATCTCTTCTAGGTCTATAGGGTGCCGACACTTTTGGGGTCATCCCTCTTCCCTTATGCATCCAGAGAGTGCCCTACGCATATGTCCTTTGGGTCCCATGAGTTCATGAAGGTAATCAATCTCCTAACCCATGGCCCTCAGACATTGATAGTTGTTACCTCCCGACCCTATGGTCATGTGCAACTAGGGAATTAGGCAACTCCTTCTTCCATTGGTCTTATCCCTACCTGACCCTAGGATAGACTTGGGATTATATCATAGTACATGTTCAACTTAGAACCTTACCCAAACATTCATCATCTCTCTTCCTGCTTTCATGGGCTGACTTTCATCCTTTCATAGGGATCATGGTAACTTGCCTACCTTGGTCAAACCCCATACCGGTTACCTCCATGGTAACACATCCACGTGCACATAGAGATGGTTATCTATGGGTCTACAAGTTCATCACATACCATGTACTTTTCACTTAGTTTCTCAAGATCCTACGAAACCTCTTTAGGTTACCTCAAAACCAATAAAACTGGTATACACCCTACCAAAGGGTCCCTCTCCCAGGATGGGAGGAAACTACAACTCTTGACGACAAGGTCACAACCATCCTTAGGGTTTACCTTCACATGAGCATGTCTAACCCAACAGCTACCAAATCACAAGTTGGTCACCTACTAAGCCATGCTAGATCATATTTGTTCCCTTTCCTCAATACTGGAACAACTTAGTTGTAAGGGGTTCATCAAACATACCCTCATCTTAAGGGATTTCCTTTTCCTCTACACATGAGGAGTACCATGCTCGAAACTATTGAGACTCAAATCTCATCATGAGCATCAGATACACAGCTTCCCCTCTTAGGCCTAGGAACCCTAGGTCCACCGTTGAGTATCCAACTGCATGTTCAATCTCTTAACCACGAATCACGCATGTCCAAGGTATGTCATGTACTTCCACAATCCTTTTATATGAGTAATGTCTCAAGGACAACCAACTAGGCACAAGGCCTCACAACCTACTACCAAACCTCTTCAGGTCTAAGGGACTCTCCTTCCTATCTCATAAGGTAAACTCCTATACCACAGACACCTGGGTACCAGAAGCATCATCCCCTCTTTAGGGTTGGGTTCCTCTAAAGGCAACCAATATACCATCAGCCTTCAGGAATCAAACATAAGGCAACCACTATCTTCCACTTAGGTCACATCATCCTCAACTACTCACTGTTTCTTATGTCTCGGAGTCTAAGCTTCCAACCCCCTTGCTTGAGTCATGCTTTCTCTCTCTTACTACCCGAGGTCCTTTCTCCATGATGAATCAAGCTCACTAGCCTACCTCCACATGGGTGAAGCCTTTGCTTCAACTTACGTTTTCTCAAGATCATTCATAGCCCTTTATGCTATGTCATAATACATCCATCATGATCTCTTAACCAGGGTTTCATCAAGCTATACCCTACTTGCCTAAGCCCTTAGGGTAACTATATGTTCTTCTCTAACCTCATCGATGAAGGAGATATCCTTCACTCTAACATGCATGACCCTCTCCAGGGTTGGGTTTCCATAGGTACTAGGTCATCTATCCTCTTATGTCATCCCAAAGGCATGACCAACCAAACACTCGGTCAATCATGACCTCTAACTCATCATGTCATCCCTTACTCTAACCTTCACTTAGGGTTAGGGTTAACATCATCCTAAGAGGAGGCGCTAGGTCTCTATCTTTAATGGAGGTCTCTACCTCCCAGACTAACTCTCTCTACTCATCCTCCTACCAAGGAGGTCTATCCTCAGGTCTCTCCTAAGGGCAATGACAACTCGTGTCATACGACCTAAGCATGTATCTATTCTTTAGTTTGCGCTTAATCTATTAATCTTATGTCCATGACATCTTATTTACATGCTTTTCATTAATTTGGTGGAGGATTCCTTAGACCTTATTAACTTTTCCCATGCCTCAAGAGGGTGAGGAGAAGAGAGAAAACCCTAATCCTTAAGGTCGTTAACAGAATTTCAGTTGAGAAGGGATGAACAAGATGAGAGGATCCTAAAGGTATCTTATTTCGAATCATACCCTAAGACTTTGGCCAGGTAGTCACACTGATCTGGGAGTCCTCGTATTCCGACTAGCGGTGCGGAGGAAAATATTGCCAGCCCCCGGTCGTGATCCTTTTCTAGACACCTCTGTCTTTCGGATAATCTTCTAATAACTCCCTTGGGTTCTACATAATTTGTAAAATTTAATAATTATTAAAGATTAATTTAGGAACCTATGCTCTGATACCAATTGTAATGACCCTGCCTCCCGGTAACCCCCAATTAAGGGAGACCGAAAGGTCGATGCCGTTATCCAATTAACAGGATCAAAGGTTCAACAAATAATAAAAAAAAAATTATGAAATTCTACTAACTAACTGGAATTTGGTATGAAAATTTAAAACTTTACTTACCTTTGAAAACTTTGGGGATCTATCTATCCAAGCTTGAATCTACTCTAACTAATCCTCCTTGCACTTTATGTGTTACTTTCACAATGTGTCACTTTACTGTTCGTTCTTTCAATTGTTGTTCCTAAAACGCCGACAAACAAAACGTCGGTCAGTATATCGAAATATACTGGTATGTGGGAACAACCAAAAACTTGCAAATATGGCTAACAATTTAATAGTCACAATCAAATTAATTAACAAGCCAATTTACATTTTTCAGTATGACATTCTCCACTGCTTTTGCCCTAACCCTGGCATACCCACCTTAGGGTGCCCCTTGCCAATGACTTAAGGCCACCTTCTCAATCCCGAGCTTGGTGCCCGGGGGTCACCACTCATGGTGCCCACGAGTCATGCAATATCATAGGCCACCTTCTTGGTACCTGGGGTCACCACTCAAGGTGTCCATTGGTCTACCCATCTGGGCCTGACCTTTGGCATCATCCATCAGGGTGGCATGTAGGTGCGAGAATCCATACTTCTATTATTGATGTGATAATCATAGTGACTTTATAGTTTGTAAGTATGAACATCCAAACTGTTTAGATTACATTCAATGCGATGAATCATTCGGAAATCTTTGTGAAACTAAAGCAGTTATTCATAAGCGTAACCACATACCTGATCCAGAGCAACTTGTTTGTCCAAGCAATAAGGATAAAGAATAAATCAACAAGCAATCAACAATATCCTGAAATTAATGCATGTGATCCAAGTGTTATAGTTTATCCAAAACATTCTAAAGCTAGACTTGGATTCCACCTTAGGCTTTCTAGATCACATTAGGGTTTTATTAGGGTTTTTGCCTCCATAACGCTTTTATCATATTAAATTCTCTCTTAGTTCATAAACCCTAATTTCAACATCATAAGCCCAATTAAAGTCAATTATTTTTATTTTATACCAAAACTGTTATCTTTACCCTTTTAAGTTATTTCAAGGTCAAAAGACTCAATTACCACCTTTAGTTTCCTTTGAAATCATAATTCATACTTCATCATGATTTAATTCATAATTGTATTCCATTTACTATTAATTCCTCATTTATCCATTAGAAAACCCTAATCACCAAATTAAGGGTATTATATTATGAAAACTTCGTTCTATAATTATCTTTTCAGATTTAACCCATTAAAACCATATTTTCTCAAATTAGGGTTTCTAAACATAATTATGTGCATAAACCCTAAAACAAGCATGAAACTACCTTTTTCAAAATTAACTCTCCCTTTTATTCTTAATAGGTTAATATTTCTCAGAATTAGGGTTCCAAACCAAATTAACCCAAAAGAGACATTAATTCTGAGTTCCATATCAAATTAGGGTTTCACCATAATTTAATACACCAAAAGTGATAACTTTGTGTACTTTTTAAATTTCAAGCAATATAAGGTTCCAATTATATTTTTATTGGCTTTCTCACGTTTTTCTGATCAATTTTCATGTATAACTTATTTTCATCAGGGCTACCAATCTTTAGTTGTGATTTATGCAAGATAAATACTTTTAAGCCAATAAGAAAGTGACACGTCTACCATGCGAGACTTACTTTTATTTCCACGCAATTGGTTGATTACCCTTCTACCCTTGATTCCTCTTCATGGCTGTCGAGGTAGGGGAGTCTTTTCTCCTTTGCTCGTCTTCCTCCCCTGCTTGCTCGACGTAGAGCAATGGAAGGTCAACTCCGATGTTGACTTCCATCGGGAGGGATCCTTCCTCGCTCAGAGTTGGTCCATTACCTCCGCCCGACTCATCGGTGGTCTCAATCACCCCACCCATGCCCGGAGTTGCCAAGACGAAACAGAGGTTCTCCCGGCGGCAAGCCAAGGAGATCCGAGGTACAGAAGGGGTCGAGAAAGGAAATTGATGGAATATGCTTGTCCTGAAAGTCCCAAAACACTTCACGGAGCTTTGCATCCTCTCACAGAGGGGATTCACCCCTTTATATAGCCTGTGGCTATGGTGCCCAACCGGCGGCATCCTTAGGTTTTAGGGGATTCATCTAGAGACCCCCAAACTAGGAAAACCTAGGATCAGTCTGTCCGCGAGAAACTCTCGAATAATTCTAGCACATTTCCGAGTTGCACACTCATTGATTGATAAGGAAATCAATCAAGGAAACACATTGTTCTGTCCCTGCTTTCCTAACCAGACGTGAGCTGGAAGACAAGATCATCACTGTTAGATCTAGATCTGGCGGCCCTAAACACGCGCGCCAAATAAAAGGAACCATATTAGGAAACGTGACATTTAATACAATTTGAAGATTACCCATTTACTTTAGGAAAACTTGTAAAAGCTATAACTCCCAAACCAAATATCCAATTAATCTCAAATTTGGAGGGAATATCCATTATGACTTAATCTACCGCTCTACCAAAATTGGGTTCATTGTCTCAAAAGAAACGTTCCTTTTCTTTAAGTAAAAGATATCTCTTAATTATTTATATTTTTCACCTATTTTCGCTTTCCCTTGCTATTAAATTATTATTCTGAGTTCCTTGAACCTCAAGGAACCTTAATGACTCAGAATTCTATCTTGGGAATATTTCTCTAGCCTCTTTCCTTATCTTTCATCCTTTTTCTTATTATCTTACTTTTCTTATTAAAATATCTCTTTTTGAGAATTTCTCTTTTATTTCTCTTTTGTTTTCCTCATTGGTATTTCCTTTTAGCATTAGAAATCCTTTGGATACGAAAATCCACCAAGGATAATTTAATTATAACCATTTCCACTTATTTCCATATTTTATCATTGTTTTCAATTTCTTTCTTAATAAAGAAATATCTAATTGATCTTTTCTTTTCTTATTGCTTTCTTTATGTAACTTTGGACTCCTTGGAACCCAAGGAACCCAAGAGGCACGAAATTCATTCTTGGATTACATTCCTGTACCTTCTAGAGGTTTCTACCTCATCTCTCTTTTCTCAACAACTCAATTATTCATTAATTAATTGAATTTTCTTGTTATTGGGCCCAATAGCCAATAAAGCCCACAAATCAAACAACAAGGCTATTGAAATCCATTTATTCAAAAAAGAATATATCATTATTCGTTCAAATATCTTTAACATGAGAAATTACATTTCTCACCAAAGGAACCCAAAAACAGGGTTGTAACATCCTTCCCCTCTTATAATAATTTTGTCCTTAAAATTCCATCAAGCAAGCAAACAAACAGGATAAGCCTTTCATATGTCCATCATGGCTCCCATGTGGCTTCACCCTTTCCATGGTTCTTCCCACGAACCTTCACTATCTCATATTCTTCCATCTGAGTTCTTTCTTACCTTGGTATATCGTACCCTCATAGGTGACTCAGGACATTTTAGCTTCTCAAAAGCTGAATAGGTTCAGGGCTCAACACATGGCTTGGGTACCTCACATAGTGCTCTAGATCAGACTCATGTAACACATCATGTTATCCTGAGGGGTAAGGCTAAACACAACCATTTCCACCAATCCATTTCAAATGGACCCATATATCGGGGACTCAGCTTTCTCAGCTGTAGCTTAGAGGGGTCGGATTTTCACATTTCCTACAGTGAACGGCATGTCAGTCAGCTTTGCATCAGCTCACAACTCATGTCGTCTCTGGGCTCTCTCTCTCAGCCCTTGCACGATCAAAGTGACTTCATCTGCACACACTATGGTTCTTTTCTGACCTTTGTGAGGCCTTCTTCACCAACATCATCTTAATGAAGTGGTGACCGACACAACCTCTCTATAAGACTTCTTGCATCCCGATAAAGGTTATGATGGTTAACATCACATCTTAAGAACTATCTCTATATATCACCCTAAATGAGCACACATGCTCTCATCAGACCCTCTAGCCGGGATCATACTGTCCATTTGTATGGGGTGATAAACCGTACTGATATCAAGTTTGTCATGTTCCTACTTCCACCCCATGGAAGTGAACCTTTAGGTCATACTCAAAAACTTTTAAACTCGTATCATGGTGTAGCTGAACTATCTCTCTCTTATAAGTAGTTCAATTGGATCTGTCTCTTGACAGTACCCTTTCTTTCTCATGTCATCTCGGTAAGGCGATCAACCATAACCCATTTTTGCATCTTGACCTTACTTGATCTAGGGGAGACTCACAACATCCATAGCGATGAACTCCCATTCCCTCTCGGGAATTTATATATATATATATATATATATATATATATATATATATCCATGCATTGGGTTATTGGTGTTCGTCCTTCACCTCCTATCTTGCATGGCCACATGCTACATGCAATTTTACATCAAGCAACCAAAGTGCAACTATCAGTTACTATCTTTGTAGTATCACGGTGTTTGGTGATTTTAAAACAATGATCTCTTGTATGTCATGATTCCTCAAGCTTGATTCCTCAGAAACCCTAAACCACTCTCATCAGGGTTCCATTACCTTCCTATCCAAAGAAGTGTACCTGAGGTCCTACCACCTTCATTGCATCAAGGATTAGGCTGGCTAACCAAACAACCATTTACCTGATCAACCGCCATTGATACATCTGAGCATTAGCCAAACTTATCTCTTTTCCCAACTTATGGTTATCCTAGCCACCTCAACTTCTTCTAGCTTCCAGCTAAACTAGGCAGCTATATCTCAACCAGAGCATTCATTACCACTCCTTATCCTTAGGTGTTAGGTATTGTACACCTCCATGTATTATACTTATAATCTCATCTCAAAGTCTAAGTTATCTCCATCAAGAAACTCTGAGCTCATCTTCATGGTGATCAAACTCAATCTTGTAAATTCCACATAGCTCCTGATCAAACATCCTCATAAGATAACTATATTACTTCTCTTAGTGTTTGTAAACCATCCATGTATCATTCACTCCACTAGGGAATGTTATCATCTCTATCCTCATTCCTTGTAGCAACGTTCCAACTCACATCATCTTTTATCCTTAGTGTATGGCATGCGTACGGTCCTATCTCTCACTCCCGTAACAAGAGGAAATAAGCATTTGGCTGCAGTCCAAATACAGAGTTCTTCCTGTTCCAAGAGTAGAGATGGTACAACCCACCTTGCCAGTACACCTTCAAATCTAAGTTGAAACGTGCAACTCATGTCTCCACATCACAAACATCACGAAATAAAAAATTTCTTCCATGGAAAACTGATCTGAAACCTACTTGGGTCACCGTACAATCCTTGGTCATCTCTTCTAGGTCTATAGGGTGCCGACACTTTTGGGGTCATCTCTCTTCCCTTATGCATCCAGAGAGTGCCCTACTCATCTGTCCTTTGGGTCCCATGAGTTCATGAAGGTGATCAATCTCCTAACCCATGGCCCTCAGACATTGATAGTTGTTACCTCCCGACCCTATGGTCATGTGCAACTAGGGAATTAGGCAACTCCTTCTTCCATCGGTCTTATCCCTACCTGACCCTAGGATAGACTTAGGATTATATCATAGTACATGTTCAACTTAGAACCTTACCCAAACATTCATCATCTCTCTTCCTTCTTTCATGGGATGACTTTCATCCTTTCATAGGGATCATGGTAACTTGCCTACCTTGGTCAAACCCCATACCGGTTACCTCCATGGTAACACATCCACATGCACATAGAGATGGTTATCTATGGGTCTACAGGTTCATCACATACCATGTACTTTTCACTTAGTTTCTCAAGATCCTATGAAACCTCTTTAGGTTACCTCAAAACCAACAAAACTGGTATACACCCTACCAAAGGGTCCCTCTCCCAGGATGGGAGGAAACTACAACTCTTGACGACAAGGTCACAACCATCCTTAGGGTTTACCTTCACATGAGCATGTCTAACCCAACAGCTACCAAAGCACAAGTTGGTCACCTACTAAGCCATGCTAGATCGTATTTGTTCCCTTTCCTCAATATTGGAACAACTTAGTTGTAAGGGGTTCATCAAACATAGCCTCATCTTAAGGGATTTCCTTTTCCTCTACACATGAGGTGTACCATTCTCGAAACTATTGAGACTCAAATCTCATCATGAGCATCAGATACACAGCTTCCCCTCTTAGGCCTAGGAACCCTAGGTCCACCGTTGAGTATCCAACTGCATGTTCAATCTCTTAACCACGAATCACGCATGTCCAAGGTATGTCATGTACTTCCATGATCCTTTTATATGAGTAATGTCTCAAGGACAACCAACTAGGCACAAGGCCTCACAACCTACTACCAAACCTCTTCAGGTCTAAGGGACTCTCCTTCCTATCTCATAAGGTAAACTCCTATACCACAAACACCTGGGTACCAGAAGCATCATCCCCTCTTTAGGGTTGGGTTCCTCTAAAGGCAACCAATATACCATCAGCCTTCAGGAATCAAACATAAGGCAACCACTATCGTCCACTTAGGTCACATCATCCTCAACTACTCACTGTTTCTTATGTCTCGAAGTCTAAGCTTCCAACCCCCTTGCTTGAGTCATGCTTTCTCTCTCTTACTACCCGAGGTCCTTTCTCCATGATGAATCAAGCTCACTAGCCTACCTCCACATGGGTGAAGCCTTTGCTTCAACTTACGTTTTCTCAAGATCATTCATAGCCCTTTATGCTATGTCATAATACATCCATCATGATCTCTTAACCAGGGTTTCATCAAGCTATACCCTACTTGCCTAAGCCCTTAGGGTAACTATAGGTTCTTCTCTAACCTCATCGATGAAGGAGCTATCCTTCACTCTAACATGCATGACCCTCTCCAGGGTTGGGTTGCCATAGGTACTAGGTCATCTATCCTCTTATGGCATCCCAAAGGCATGACCAACCAAACACTCGGTCAATCATGACCTCTAACGCATCATGTCATCCCTTACTCTAACCTTCACTTAGGGTTAGGGTTAACATCATCCTCAGAGGAGGTGCTAGGTATCTATCTTTAATGGAGGTCTCTACCTCCCAGACTAACTCTCTCTACTCATCCTCCTACCAAGGAGGTCTATCCTCAGGTCTCTCCTGAGGGCAATGACAACTCGTGTCATACGACCTAAGCATGTATCTATTCTTTAGTTTGCGCTTAATCTATTAAGCTTATGTCCATGACATCTTATTTACATGCTTTTCATTAATTTGGTGGAGGATTCCTTATACCTTATTAACTTTTCACATGCCTCAAGAGGGTGAGGAGAAGAGAGAAAACCCTAATCCTTAAGGTCCTTAATAGAATTTGAGCTGAGAAGGGATGAACAAGATGAGAGGGTCCTAAAGGTATCTTATTTCGAATCATACCCTAAGACTTTGGCCAGGCAGTCACACTGATCCGGGAGTCCTCGTATTCTGACTAGCGGTGCGGAGGAAAATATTTCCAGCCCCCGGTCATGATCCTTTTCTAGACACCTCTGTCTTTCGGATAATCCTCTAATAACTCCCTTGGGTTCTACAGAATTTGTAAAATTTAATAATTATTAAAGATTAATTTAGGAACCTATGCTCTGATACCAATTGTAATGACCCCGCCTCCCGGTAAACCCCAATTAAGGGAGACCGAAAGGTCGATGTCGTTATCCAATTAACAGGATCAAAGGTTCAACAAATAATAAAAAAATAATTATGAAATTCTACTAACTAACTGGAATTTGGTATGAAAATTTAAAACTTTACTTACCTTTGAAAACTTTGGGGATCTATCTATCCAAGCTTGAATCTACTCTAACTAATCCTCCTTGCACTTTATGTGTTACTTTCACAATGTGTCACTTTACTGTTCGTTCTTTCAATTGTTGTTCCTAAAACGCCGACAAACAAAACGTCGGTCAGTATATCGAAATATACTGGTATGTGGGAACAACCAAAAACTTGCAAATATGGCTAACAATTTAATAGTCACAATCAAATTAATTAACAAGCCAATTTACATTTTTCAGTATGACATTCTCCACCGCTTTTGCCCTAACCCTGGCATACCCACCTTAGGGTGCCCCTTGCCAATGACTTAAGGCCACCTTCTCAATCCCGAGCTTGGTGCCTGGGGGTCACCACTCATGGTGCCCACGAGTCATGCAATATCATAGGCCACCTTCTTGGTACCTAGGGTCACCACTCAAGGTGTCCATTGGTCTACCCATATGGGCCTGACCTTTGGCATCATCCATCAGGGTGGCATGTAGGTGCGAGAATCCATACTTCTATTATTGATGTGATAATCATAGTGACTTTATAGTTTGTAAGTATGAACATCCAAACTGTTTAGATTACATTCAATGGGATGAATCATTCAGAAATCTTCGTGAAACTAAAGCAGTTATTCATAAGCGTTACCACATACCTGATCCAGTGCAACTTGTTTGTCCAAGCAATAAGGATAAAGAATAAATCAACAAGCAATCAACAATATCCTGAAATTAATGCATGTGATCCAAGTGTTATAGTTTATCCAAAACATTCTAAAGCTAGACTTGGATTCCACCTTAGGCTTTCTAGATCACATTAGGGTTTTATTAGGGTTTTTGCCTCCATAACGCTTTTATCATATTAAATTCTCTCTTAGTTCATAAACCCTAATTTCAACATCATAAGCCCAATTAAAGTCAATTATTTTTCTTTTATACCAAAACTGCTATCTTTACCCTTTTAAGTTATTTCAAGGTCAAAAGACTCAATTACCACCTTTAGTTTCCTTTGAAATCATAATTCATACTTCATCATGATTTAATTCATAATTGTATTCCATTTACTATTAATTCCTCATTTATCCATTAGAAAACCCTAATCACCAAATTAAGGGTATTATATTATGAAAACTTAGTTCTATAATTATCTTTTCGGATTTAACCCATTAAAACCATATTTTCTCAAATTAGGGTTTCTAAACATAATTATGTGCATAAACCCTAAAACAAGCATGAAACTACCTTTTTCAAAATTAAATCTCCCTTTTATTCTTAATAGGTTAATATTTCTTAGAATTAGGGTTCCAAACCAAATTAACCCAAAAGAGACATTAATTCCGAGTTCCATATCAAATTAGGGTTTCACCATAATTTAATACACCAAAAGTGATAACTTTGTGTACTTTTTAAATTGCAATCAATATAAGGTTCCAATTATATTTTTATTGGCTTTCTCACGTTTTTCTGATCAATTTTCATGTATAACTTATTTTCATCAGGGCTACCAATCTTTAGTTGTGATTTATGCAAGATAAATACTTTTAAGCCAATAAGAAAGTGACACGTCTACCATGAGAGACTTACTTTTATTTCCACGCAATTGGTTGATTACCCTTCTACCCTTGCTTCCTCTTCACAGATGTCGGGGTAGGGGAGTCTTTTCTCCCTTGCTCGTCTTCCTCCCCTACTTGCTCGACGTAGAGCAATGGAAGGTCAACTCCGATGTTGACTTCCATCGGGAGGGCTCCTTCCTCGCTCAGAGTTGGTCCATTACCTCCGCCCGACCAGTCCGAACTCATCGGTGTTCTCAATCACCCCACCCATGCTCGGAGTTGCCAAGACGAAACAGAGGTTCTCCCGGCGGCAAGCCAAGGAGATCCGAGGTACAGAAGGGGTCGAGAAAGGAAATTGATGGAATATGCTTGTCCTGAAAGTCCCACAACACTTCACGGAGCTTTGCATCCTCTCACAGAGGGGATTCACCCCTTTATATAGCCTGTGTCTATGGTGCCCAGCCGGTGACATCCTTAGGTTTTAGGGGATTCATCTAGAGACCCCCAAACTAGGAAAACCTAGGATCAGTCTGTCCGCGAGAAACTCTCGAATAATTCTAGCACATTTCTGAGTTGCACACTCATTGATTGATAAGGAAATCAATCAAGGAAACACAGTGTTCTGTCCCTGCTTTCCTAACCAGATGTGAGCTGGAAGACAAGATCATCACCGTCAGATCTAGATCTGGCGGCCCTAAACACGCGCGCCAAATAAAAGGAACCATATTAGGAAACGTGACATTTAATACAATTTGAAGATTACCCATTTACTTTAGGAAAACTTGTAAAAGCTATAACTCCCAAACCAAATATCCAATTAATCTCAAATTTGGAGGGAATATCCATTATGACTTAATCTACCGCTCTACCAAAATTGGGCTCATTGTCTCAAAAGAAACGTTCCTTTTATTTAAGTAAAAGATATCTCTTAATTATTTATATTTTTCACCTATTTTCTCTTTCCCTTGCTATTAAATTATTATTCTGAGTTCCTTGAACCTCAAGGAACCTTAATGACTCAGAATTCCATCTTGGGAATATTTCTCTAGCCTCTTTCCTTATCTTTCATCCTTTTTCTTATTATCTTACTTTTCTTATTAAAATATATCTTTTTGAGAATTTCTCTTTTATTTCTCCTTTGTTTTCCTCATTGGTATTTCCTTTTAGCATTAGAAATCCTTTGGATACGAAAATCCACCAAGGATAATTTAATTATAACCATTTCCACTTATTTCCATATTTTATCATTGTTTTCAATTTCTTTCTTAATAAAGAAATATCTAATTGATCTTTTCTTTTCTTATTGCTTTCTTTATGTAACTTTGGACTCCTTGGAACCCAAGGAACCCAAGAGGCACGAAATTCATTCTTGGATTACATTCCTTTACCTTCTAGAGGTTTCTACCTCATTTCTCTTTTCTCAACAACTCAATTATTCATTAATTAATTAAATTTTCTTGTTATTGGGCCCAATAGCCAATAAAGCCCACAAATCAAACAACAAGGCTATTGAAATCCATTTATTCAAAATAGAATATATCATTATTCGTTCAAATATCTTTAACATGAAAAATTACATTTCTCACCAAAGGAACCCAAAAACAGGGTTGTAACATCAAATCTAGGCAAACATGCCACTTAAAGGAAACTATGCAAGTCTAGGGTTCTAATTAGGGAGACAAACTGAAATAGTCAAAGATCCGACTACCATTGGCTCTGATACCGTGTTGTAAATATGTGAAATCAATCAACCTCTATACTAATAAAAATGGTAAACAAAACTCAATTTGGATAGCAGTGGGAGTTAAAATTTTGACTATATTCAATTTCAAATAAAGTGTACATAAAAATTTCCCCAATATGGGTGTACATGCTTTATACAAAATGAGGATCTAAGTATAGGGAAACTAGACTACTCCACTTTTGTCTCCAAGCAACACATCCATCAGCCAAGTCCATGCCAAAGCTATGATCTTCATTCCATATCCAACACCTTGCTCCGCATCTGGGTGGTTGGGAAGGTACCCAGCAAAAAGGGAAGGAAAATAAAAGTATGTGTCACTAAACTATACTAAAGGTGACAAGGTAAATATAACAAGTAAATTAGGCTAGGGATTCATCAAAAGATGATACATCAAGAGAATGAGGCCATATATATAAAAGAATATTTCAATAGATGCTTGCCATAAACAACATATAATAAAAAGTTTGCATGTATGATTAATATTGACTATCTTAACTATGTAGGGTTGAGGCACCTACCGGACCTTAAACCAAAAGGGTGAGGGGAGAGTAACACATTCCCAGTCACCTGCACATATTTCATGTGCGGGGGAGAAGAACATGTTCCCCAGGGGAGAAATAACACATTCCCCAACTATGAGTGGTTGTACATACAAGTACCACTACACTAGTTAATTAGTCTAATAAAATCAACATGCTAGAATAGATGGCAAGTAACAGCAATATCAAATAGAAGAAAGCAGTGGGGTACCAAGACCCAAGAATAATATTCCAAACTGATCATGAGGCAAGTATAATAAGAGAATCATGAAGATAGGATATAAGGTGCAAATAAGCCTCATTATGGAAACATAGGTAATGGAACAAATAATTCCCAACTGAAGTGTATTATGCACATACCTTATTCTTTAGAATCCTAGAACCCCTTTTCATAAATTTTACACGAGACAGTTCCACTTTCCCTAATATGATCATCATATTTATGTATTAGATATATGTATATTCATTAAAGGATTAAAACATCAAAACCATCGACTTTTTCCACAAACGATCGATTTAGACTCTGAAAACCTCACTACTATCTTAGTTACATTCTTCTGATCAAAATAACATATATGTTTGTATATTTTTGAAATCTTGACTTTTAGGCTATTTTCCATATTTTTAAGTAATTTAATTCATCCTTAAAAACACATATTCGAAAATATCGGAATCAAACCACGAAATTATTTTTTTAGTTAGATCTCATTCTCCCAATTTCAAAACATATCTTACTTATATTTTTCGACCAACGAATCAGAAGATACAAATTTTCTAAGACGGACCAATGTAAACTTGCCACGTAGGCACGTCATTTGAAAAAAAAACCAAAAGACCGGAGTGCCCCCGCGTGAGCACAGCAAGAGAAGAGAGGAGAGTGTGGGGGTAGAAATGTAAAAAACCATGGGTTGTCTTCCCCAACCCAGCCTACGCCATGCTGCGAGCAAGCAGCAGCTTGCTTGGGGAAAGATTGGGCGTTTGCGCTATACTCAACCAAATTCCAAGTGCAAGTATGCGATGGAAAGTTCAGAGCAAGACGAACTCGATGGTACCTTTGATTGTGCCGATGATGGAGAGAGCAAGGAGAGAAGAGCGTTGCAAGGTCAGCATCGTCGGTCGCTCGCAACAGGGTCAAACGCCAACGAAACACGAAATTGAGTGTGGGGTTGAGTTGCTAAGGTGACGACGGATCTAGGAGTATGGATATTTATAGGAAAGGAGACCTAGACTAGGGTTTACATAATAGACCGTCGAAGCTTGGGGAGCAAGCTTTGGGGTTTTCTTGAATCTTCGTCAAAATGTAATTTTTTTTGGGATAATGTGGTGCGAAATCGAGAGAGGAATCTATAGCAACAAAAATCAATTAATTTCATTGAGAGATGAGAGAGATATTGTGATTTTAAAATTGACCAAAACTGTGGCCTGTTTCCTATTTGGCCTGAGGTAGATGATAGCACGTGGATTGTCAGATCAAGATCCAATGGCTGATAGCTCGCGCAACATATTATATTAAAGTCCTTAACCAAATCGGATTGCAAATAAAGTGGAGCATTAAATCTTTAAATGAATTTCTCTCTCTTCATTTGGAGGCCCAAACGTTAACCAAAAATTACTAAATTTTATATTCTGACTTATTTTGATGCGTAGAATCCAAATATGGAGTTAGTTTTGCCTTTTGAGAATATTTAATGTGTTAAATAATTCAAAATATATTTTCTTTTTCCTCCTTTATATATGACTCTATGATTATCCAAAAATTATAAACTTGACCCACAAGTCATATAAAGTATATTATACACAAATTTGATATTATTTCTATTTGTTGAAGTCGTTTGTTATAAAAAATAATGATTTGAAAGTTTTGTACACTTTCTCTCTCCTGAATTTATCTTCTCAACAAATATTTTCCAAATTGATTCAAAATTCATCCAAAGGTCTATTTTAACATATATAACACGAATCTTACATTAATATATATTTTTGAAGACTTTATTATTTTATTTAATTCATTTAAAATTTATCACTTATTTAACCTTTTAATTTATTAGAGGCATCTAGAAACCTTCTAAAAATATAAACTTGGTCTACAAGCAATAATAAACGTTAGGAACACGTTTTTGAGATTAATTATTTTTTTCAATATATATTTAATATTTTTGGTCTTTAAGTCATTTTCTCTCTCCTGAATAAAATAAAATATTAAACATTGACCAAATTAAATGCAAATTTTCCCAAAGGCTTATTCTTATGTTTAGATTACGAATTTGGAGTTATTTTTCCAATTTGAGGATATTAGATATTTTATTGCTCTTTCTTGGCTTATTTCCCATTATCCTATAATAAAGGATTTTATATATTTATTTATTATCCAAATTAGATGATACTTGGCCATTAAGTTTCTTTTAAGCCAAGAAAACGAGATCGATATACAAATTATCTTCATGGGTTTCCAATTATGATTTTTGGGGCAATATGTTCCTCATTATCTCCTTTTATCCATTATATTCCATATTATTTCCAATTACCACATTTATCATTTCCTTTATGCATATTTCGAGAATTATCTCCTTTTACATATTCTAAAAGATACTAGAAAGTTCTAACACGAATTTCTTTATTTTTTATCACTCAAGTGGACATTTTGCATATTAAACCCATTATTAAGCTTCCACTGAGGTATTTGTGCATAAAACCCAAATATTGAGAGAAAAGGTGAACAAATGTTCATTAAACTATCATATTGTCCACAAATTAAATAGAAAGGCCGGAGAGGATAGAAATGAAAGGAAAAGATGGAAAAGAGGACCAAAAAGGAAAAATTCCCAGAATTCAGTATGTTACAAGTATCCACATCTTTTTTAGACTGCTTGAATTTTGGGGACAAAATTCTTAAAGGAGGGGAGAATGTGACAGAGTGAGTTTTTCCTATATATATTATTTATTTATTTTCTCTCTCCTACGATTTTGATTATTCCAATTATGCCCTCAATCATCTCGCTCACTAAATTGATTAATTGGATTATCAATTTAATTTAATATCATCCATAGTATCACATAAAGTCAAAAATATAAGCAATATGACATGTGGTCAATTGATATGATCAACAATCGAATTTTGACATCAATCTTGCAAATTAGCTAAATCATGACGTCATTAAACTACCCCAAAATTTTTATTACTTTTGGATCTACCAATTGGGAGTTATGACCAATTTAATTTGGCGCATTTTTCCTTGCTATTTTGGACCTAAGACCTAAGTTCTTGCTTTATTTGATCGATTGATGTGTCACGTAGCCCATTTAGGGCTTGGGTGTGGATCACCTACCTGGGGTTTGACCCCAGCCATCAGATTAATGGGACATGGATCCACTCAGGATCCAAGGGTGAAGACCTCGTCTTCTACCACCGCTATCTTGGTCCTCGACCCCCAATAGTACAACAACCTCTCCAAAATATCTAGCGCCTGAATCTCATCACCTCAACACGAGATATTTGGAGGATAGAATCCTCTCAACGAGATGAGTTCAATGACCCTATACTCACCTCCCCTCATCCATGAAACAGGGAGAACAAACTCTCGATTCCTCGCCCCTTTCCTAGCGGCGGCGGCTAGTTTTAGGGCTTCACTGCCCTCAGCCTCAAGAGCCTATATAAAGCCTCCAATAGCTCCACCCGACCTCCCTTAGACTCCCACTCAACCCAATTAAAAGCAATTGATCTCCGAGCACATCCCCCAAGTCGACCTTCTCTCTGCTGCTGCACCACCTCGGCGACATCCTCATGAACCTTGCCCTATCGATTTCTCCTTGCCATCACACTCACCACAGTCCAGAGGTGCTTCCCGGCCATCTCCCACCTCCTCCAACCACCTGAACCCCTTCAACCCTCGACGTTCTGATGACCTTTTCACCTGATTGGTGGTTCGTAAAACCAGAGAATGTCGCACCTCCAAAATTGGCCAACCCTCTTTGGTTTTCCTCAGCAGAGGTGAGGCCTCCATCACCCGAGCCAACATGGTCGTCCTCTGCCAACGAATCCTCATTGGAGCTTCTCCAGACTCCTGCTCGTGCGCCAGTGAAGGAGAAGAAGGAGGCAAAGGGTTCCAGCATGGACCAAGGTAGATCAATCCTTTAATACCAAATAAGCAACCTAATTTATCTCGTGCAAAGCCTGGGATTAATAAGAGCCATCGATCCAGTCGGATCCGACCGTTGATCAAGGTAAAACCCTTTCTTTTTCTTTTCTTTTACCCAAGAAATGGTTTATCTTAAGAAAATCATAGAAAATGCTAGGAATGTTGGATTATAGTGAACATATATACCATTTTCATCAAAAAAATGCATAATATTCAAATAAAATAAAAAAAGGACTTGGATCTAAGCCCTTTTCTAAAAGTATGGCCTATAAGCCCTAATAACCTTTTAATGTATATTTTGTGTAATAAAAGTCATCCCTAGTTTTAGATCTGACTAGTGGACGTCCTAAACTTGATTTGTAGTCCTTGATCATCATGTTATTCGAAACACTAATCAAATAAAGATGATTGATCTATAGTTGTGAAAAACCTTAGTTCTAATTACTCTCTCTCTCTAATAATGTAAACTTTATACAACTTTATGTCAAACCCTAACTATTAATGATATTAAATGACTTTGTACGACCATGACACCTTAAGATCCCAATCAAATTTGTTGAATCATATTCATCTTAAAGAGATACCCTTGATGATCTAATCCATAATAGAAACCCTAAATGAGGGTACTCCCTTTCTGGACAAAATAGGTATCTTCAAGTAAATGAAACCAAATTATGAAGATATGATTTTGAAACTTCATAAGATAAAAGTCATATATTATCCCTGATCTAAAACATGAGACTATGAAAGACATCATACTTAAAGAACCAACCTTAATCATGGGTCATTTGGACCAAAAGTACTTGCATATAATTTCATTTCAGGGTGATCTACTCTCTCTCTCTCTCTTAATCTAGGACTTGTGGAATCCAGATCTAAAATTAAAGGTACATGCATATAATTATATGATGAATTTGCTGGATGTTAAATATATGTACTTGCTTGCTTGTATTTGAAATACATTGTTGGATTTAGATGTATGTATATTGCCAATTTATGCCTTGAACATTAAAGAACATAAATGATAATAAATGAAATGTAGTTACTAGTGGTGTTCATTAATCTCCCTATTAGAGAGGGAAAGTATTAATGTTGAATAGCACCTCCCTAGAGTACACAATATACAGGGAGATCCCTAGAGCACAAGATACATGGGGAAGGGACCACCATATGTGATTATGTGCTAAGTTCACAATAGTAATGCATATTCATTCTAAATGTTGTTAATAACTTTGGATTATCTTATTTTCCACCTCTAAATAACGTTTTCTTTCTCTTTCTTCAATTTTGAGTATTTTATATGCCAACATAGTATAGCTTTTAATACCATGTACCAACTTTGTTGATGTTTTTGTTTCTAATATTTTCTAGGTACAAGAAACATATGAAGCACTTCAAAGTACATGAAACCACTAAATAATGAGCACAGAGGATAGTAGATAGATCTCCACTTCTCATCTTATTCATTTCAGTTAGATAGTTTTCTTTAGATGTTGTAATAGGATGTCATAGATCCTATGTAATAATCATATTTTTTTTCTTTCTCATAGACTTATTCTTCTTCTTTCTCAATTATTAGCATGTATGACTTTATCTATTATCAATGAATGAAGTGTTGTGTGGCTATCATAAATGATGATGTGAACTTGATCTTGGATTTTCTCTGATTTTAGTTGTTTATCTTAATTTCTTATATTTTCCCTTTTGACATTTATAGATATGAGTGCATGCATATCTGTGGATGTCACTAAGGAAAGTATATAGAAATTGGGGTCATCACACAACCTATGCAGCTCTAGTGGTAACTCCAACTTGTAAGCCACTTTTCCAACATGTGCTATCACTGGGTATGGTCGCATATACCTGGGAGCCAACTTGACTTTCCTTCCAAACCTTAGCATGCCTTTCCATGGAGAGACTTTGAGATACACCTTATCTCCCAATTGGAACTCTAAAGGTCGGCAATGATTATCTGCATAAGACTTTTGTCTGTCCTGTGCTGCTTTCAATTGTTGTTGTATCACCTTGATCTTCTCTGTCGTCTACTGTACTAACTCAGGACCCAAAAGCTAATACTCACCTGACTCGTACCAACATAAAGGATATCTACACTTTCTACCATACAATGCTTCATAAGGTGCCATGTCGATACTTCACTGGTAGCTGTTGTTGTTGCAATGATATTAGTGGTTGTCGCACTTCGAAAACGAGCAAGGATGAGGAGAAACAGAGCTAGGGCTCCTTATGTCAATTGAGACCCTCATAGAGAACGATATGTACTATGTATCATCGAGTCAACTGATGAGAAATGCAAGGACATGACAAGAATGAGTAGGGCACCTTTTTTCCACCTTTGCAATATTTTGAGGTCTAGAGGTCTACTAACTAATACTGCATGGACCACGGTGGAGGAGCAATTGGTCATGTTTTTACACACAATTGGGCACAGTGTACGGAATCGTGCTGTCAAACACAATTTTATCCGATCAGGAGAAACCGTGAGCTGCTATTTCAATGTCGTGTTGAAGGCGATTGGTTCTTTAAAGGACGAGTACATAATTCCCCCTTTAAGTGCCACACCAATTAAAATCATATCAAAGAAGCAATATTGGCCATGGTTTAAGGTATGATTTGTATTATGATAAAAGTGTACCAGTCTATTGATGATATATATGAAATTTGTAGTTATGTATATGTTGTATCTTTGTTTAGGATTGTGTGGGAGCTATTGATGGGATACATGTTCGTGCTTCCAACTTACCAGTTGAACTCAAGGGTAGTTTTTGGGGCCGAAAAGAGTACCCTACTCAGAATGTACTTACCACAATGAACTTTGATCTCACATTCTCATATGTTTTGGTGGGTTGGGAAGGGTCATCCCATGATGCAAAAGTCTTAAAAAGTGCATTGGAGAGAGAGAATGGCTTCGTGATTCCTGAAGGTGAGATGCAATTATTATATTGAAATAAGTTAGTAGTGATGTTAACTTCCTTATAACACTTTATTGTAGGAAAATACTATCTTGCATATGTGGGTTATACAACAAAGTATGGATTCATTGCACCTTATCACAATGTAAGGTATCATTTGAATGAGTTTGGAAATGATAACCCGCCTACAAACATGAAGGAGTTGTTCAACCTCCATCATTGTCACAAAATCCAAGGATAGGATGAGGCAAACGGTCTCAAGAACATTTGGAAGTCATCCAAATGACCTCAAGACCGTTTGGGTGTGGTCATATCAAAAATTTGATGATGATTCATTAGTTTCAATTGAAACAATTCCATAATGTTGAACATTGATGGCTACTCGATTCAAAGACCTAATTGAAGGTTTCTTGAGTTGAAATCCTATATCAATTGGATTCAAAACCCTAATTGATGGTCTAATTGAAGGTTGATTCAATAGTTCAAGTGAAAAAGAAATCAAGGACTCAATTGATAATTGGTTCATCCATTGAAATCATGAATCGTGTAAGTGTTGAAAGGACTTTTTGGTCCATTCAGTTTTGAGATGGTTTGGACCAAATGGTCTTAAGACCGTTTGGGTTCAAACGGTCTCAAACCGTTTGGAGACCCAAGTCCATGTGGTTTCAACACATTCTTTTCTTAAACAGTTTCAAGGGCAATGTGCCCCAAACGGTTTCAAACCGTTTGAAATCTGAAAGTTGAAGACCGTTTAGGGTCTATGTAAGAAAGACCGTTTGAGGTCCAACATGATTAAATCATTTGGATATCTAATGCAATTGAAGATTCAATTGGTTAATCCACTTGGACACATAATATATTTGAAGACTCAATCCAATCAAGGGTTGAGTGGTGGACATCCTAGAAGAGGATGAGATAAAGAGATTCATACATGTATAATAATCATGTCCAATACATTCAAAATGAATGGGATGTATATTTAGGGTATGATCCTTGACAAAGAGATCATAAAACCCTAATTGAGTTAATTGATGAACTCAAACCCTAGATTAGGGCAATTCCGAGTGAAACCCTAACCTAGGGAGATAATGTGATATGAATTTAGGGTGATGACTTGAGTAACCCTAATTCATGGTATTTTGATGTAAAACCCTAATTGTGGGCTATTGACTATAAACCCTAAATCTAGGGTGATGTGATGCGAATAGTAAACCCTAATTTTAAATAGGGCAGAGGTGTATGAAACCCTAATTTTAGATTATACTATGTCAACCCTAATTGAATGGATTTAGTTGAAGGGTTGAATGACCTAATCTAACCAAGTTTGACTTGGTCAATATCCAAGAGAGGATGAGAGAGAGAGAGAGAGGAATCCATATATGTAGAATAATCATGTAATGGATAAGCCTCAATACTTTCTATATGAATAAACTATGAATTGTTAGGGAATGATCCATGATAAAGATCTCATGAGACCCTAATCAAGAGTATTATTGAACCTTAACCCTAATTAGGGCAATGCTAGGTATAATCCTAATCTAAGGTAAGGAAGTAACCCTAATTAAGGGTGATGATATGTGAAACCCTAATATAGGGTAATGTAATTCAAAACCCTAATTGGGATAAATAGTAAACCCTAATTGTGGGATATTGAATGTGAAACCCTAATCTAGGGTAATGTTATGTGAAATCCTAAATTAGAATAATGTTTTGTGGAACCCTGATGCTATGATGTGATGTGAGACTTAAATCCAGGGTGATGCCATGTAATTATATATGAAACCCTAGTAAGGGTATAATGGTCAATACACTAAAGTAGGGTGTGGCTACTATAATCAAGTAAGATGAGGATGTCATAACCATGAAGGTTAAAGTTGATAAACCATATGAATGGTAATGTTGATACTCTAATGAATAAGGGTCTAAGGGATAAAATGATGACTAGATCATTATATATCTAACTCCATGCATGTGTAACAACCCTATACACCTTACAAGGATGAGAACATGAAATTCTTGAGAATGATGTATGCAACACTAATTAATGATGTGGATAACATCCTAAGATTTGAAATACCTAAAGTGGTTGATAATGGTTTATTCTATATCAACAATACCTAACCATTGGATAAGTTCATATCATTAAAGATAGCTAGATAATTCTAATGTATAACCTATGCACTACATGAAAAAAGTGATAGGTTAGAGGATAAAGTATTAAGAGGAAAATACCTTAATACAAGATCAGTTGATTATCTTAAGTAAGATGGATATGAGGAGAAAAGTGATATATTAAGACATGATAGATATCACATTTAGCAATTCAGGGTTGATATACCTTGATGCATCTCAATCCAACATACTTGGATAAGAAACACATGAAGAATGTGTTATGTAGTTATTACAATAATATTGTAATGAGTTTGATATAATTTGATAAGTATAGGTTAATATGTCTTGTGAAATGTGTTAAGCCAAACTAATGAGTATGATGTAATCATACCATGGTAAGGATAAGAAATGAACTTATACCTTGTATTGATATTCATAAATGATATATGATGAAAGTAATGATCATGAGTAAATACTTATGATAGCATTGAATACTCCTAGAGTTGTGGAGCAATATTTTGGGGTTGGAATAATGATGTAAACATGAAACCCTAACTAATGTGAAATGGGAAATCCTAACCCTCAATTCAGTAATGGAATGGAAAATATTATTTGATAGTAAAACCTAATCCTGATAAAGGAATGATGGTGTTACTATTGTATCACATGATGTGATAAGTGACTTTTATGACTGTTATTATGTTTATTAGCCATGTAGATATCATGAGATAATGAACATAACCAAATTTGAGCTATGACACTTATATAATAAAAATGTCGATTGGCCTTATGTGCCTTGATGTTGTTGTTGCTTAGTGAAAGTAACAAAATGGGCATGGACTCTATGAGTCATATGAGTAAGTTGTTGCCTAGTGAAAGGTGACAAGACATTTAATGGGCCTTGTGAGCCATATGAGATGCTTGTGTAACAAGTATCATGTATACCTCTGTCTGAGGACCTAGAGGTAATAGTTACCTAACAAGTGGAAATAGTCATAGTGATAAATTGAGGGTATGAATACCCAGTTTTGATAAGTAAGATAATGATGTTGCTGTGAGATGTGAACTTTCAAGTAATGAGATAAGGGATTAAGATCCCAATGCACTATAAGTTCTGGTAAGCTATAGATAAGAACTTACATGTTTCTTTGTAGCAATTGCCATAATAATTCCCTTTTGAGAACTTGACTGATGCTAAAAGAATATGCTTATGTACTTAATTAATCAAGTGAAATTATATCATGTAGAGCCCTGACCATAGATCCATCATCGTCAGCAATAGGTGATGGTGAAACGGGTGCTCCGCGACAAAACTCGGAATGCATATTTTGAATATGTGGGGGCAATGGGTGAATGTATCCTGATGTCCTAATGAGGAAATTGAGGAAAGGTAAACATTAAACCTCTCAATCCTTCATTATTGTACCGGGATGGTTGTACCACGAATCTCCCGATGATTGGGATAGATGCAGTACACATCTCCCAATAATATTAATGCCAGATCTATGGAGATAAACAAGAAATCTCACGATTGCGAAGAGAGTGAAAACACCACTATAAATATAATAATGAAGTTGCCAGTATACCCTAGAAAGCTATCTAGCAGAGACACAAGATGTCCTGCATGTTGTCTCGCACTGACCGAGATGTGAGAGGTCTTAGAAGCCGGCTCTTCCATTGACCTTGTATGGTACCGATTTCGACTTCACAGTGGTCGGTTGGAGTATGAGCGGTATACCTCATCTCCTCATGGCATAAGTGTGATTGTAAAATGTAATCAACCGTATAGCATGTTTGCTTAAGGATAGAATATAGAAATTCATTGGCTGATATTACATTTCTTTTATGCATCTCTAGTTGATAGATGTTATTTATAGCTCTTTATATTCATTGCAAATAGATGGATGAATTATGATTCTACCATGGATAAATGCAATTCTCTCCTTAGGAAAGGAGATTATGTTACTCTGTTCATTCAATGATTAATACTGATGTTAATATATAACAACTCCTGCTCAGTTTTATTATAATAAACTGCTATAACAATGTTTTGGCAGAGATTTATATCTTCCGCTGGGGCAATTTACAATTGTCTCACCCCCGTGGGATCCAACTTTTTAGGTAAATGCAGAAGAAGAAGCAGGAACCCTATAGCAAGGGAAAAGTGGCAGCAGCAATAGGGACAACAGTGATAACTCAGGTGGAGGCACTAGCTGCAAAGTTTTGTATAGATAGTAGTCCTATGTGTCGTCTCTGTACTCTCAGGTCCTCGAAATTTATAGTTAGTGTTTTAATGAACCGATCTGAGATTTTGGCTTGATGCCTCGAGGTTCTTATGTTGTCTGTATATAATGTTAATAGGGCAGTTGATGTTGTAATCCTCTAGAAGAGATGATACAAGTTATGTACTTATGAACCATGATGTAAATGTATACTTTGGTTCTTTATGAAAGAGGTTTCTGATGTGTGGATCTCTTTGCAAAAAATTTTAAAATTTAGCGATTTTCAATAATCCACTGCAAATGATTCGCTTCCGCTTAAGTAAATCATGTTTTTATAAGTTGGATGCCACAATTTAGTGGTATCAGAGCTCTAGGTTCACTGAGTCTACAAAGACATAGGACTAAGATAGTAGAGTCTGTTCTAGTGTATCTGATAGTGTATACTGCTCATATAGGAGAAGAAGAACTTGAAGATGACTGGGTCACATGAAGAGTTTGCTGTAGAAAGCAGCAATGTTGCACCAAGAAGGGGTGCAGGGGATTAGAGCAGAGAAGAACATACACCTGCACATCCCCAGTTTTACCTAGCCATGATAGAGAGCCCAGCTTTCCCTGCTCTGCTTGAGCAATTTAGTGCAACTATGATACACATAGTAGATCGTGAATTAGCAATGCAACCTAGACTACCAGTCCCAATGATGAAGTGTTGAACTCCAATAGGTTTCCTGCTCAACATCAGCCTGTTGAAGCAATGAATAATGATGAAAGGAATAGGATACAATCTGAAACCAGGATCTGCCATAGGTGTAGGAAGCCTGGGCATATCAGACCTAATTGTTCAGAAAAGGAATATAAAGGAAGAATTGAGAAAAGGCCTATCCAAATCTAGGAACAGAGGCCTGGTAGTTCCAAAAAGAAGAAGGTTTTGGTATCACCAGTAGAATCGGGGCCTAATGCACCAAGGCAATGGCTATCCAGAAAGGGTAACGAACATTCTAAACCACATCTAGAGCTCAGAACTTGCCACCAGTGTAGACAGGTAGGACATCTGGCAAGAGATTTTACAGCCAGAAATGTTATGGTAAATCAACATCTGAGGCAGAATCAGCCTGAGACAATGAACAATCCACGAATCATGATAGGTTAGATAAAATAATGTCATTCTAATATGTCTTTTTATGATTTCCTGGATTAAATGGAGAAAATAATTGATTGAGTTTTCCTTGATTAGTCCTATGAGGACTTACATTTTGTACAGTAACATTATAAATGCTTCATATTATTCTTACCTCTATGAGAGAAAATGAGGTATAGAAGAGGTGCCTGGATAAAAATTCAGGAATGCTAAATCTTATGCTTGTGATAATATAAAAAGGAAGAAATGTGATAGTATAAAAAGTACATAGTACTTAATCTTAGTATTTATATACCCTGGCCAGGTATTCAACTATTGATGATGAAGTGAGTATGGAAACTCTTAGATCGTCATCTTTTTGATTGCTCTGATCAAGTAGTCATTCTGAGACAATCTAATGAGTATCATGAAATTAGAAATATGGTATGGATAAATGTGTCATATCTTAAGCACAAGAAAGAGAAATCTGAAATAATTTCATATGAGTGTGTGTATGAGGAATTAAAAGTATACTCCTCATAAGACAAGAATGGGAACGAGAGTAAATGATTCATGAATAGTTAAAAATACATGAAATAATAAGAGAAATATGACTCCTTGTTTTCTCCCTTTTTAGGGACATGGCAATCAAATGGATCTTAGGACACTTGATGTGTATAAGATAAAATTTTTCATGTGATGGATACTTAGAAAAGTATCAGTTTATCTTGGAATTTGGTTTCAAGGTAAAGATATCTGTAACAAGTAATGTCCCAAGATGAAAAGAAGCTAAATATGTGATGTGTTTTCAACACATGTGATAGATACCAAGGTAAGAGATTCTGGTATCTAAGAAATATCATATGGTTTATGTTGATGATCTGAAGTGGTCAACCATGAAATTAGATTAATCATGTAAAATAGCAGGAACATCACATGTTAGGGGTTTATGCTTTGCATAAACATAACAATTAGTGATATCTTTAAGACAAATTCTTAATTAATAAGTAACCTCTCTTCATGATATGAGAATGTACAACTAATGAGATAGTTAGTATAAGTAATAAGGAAATCTAGTATGGTGTCACCTGGTGAGATGGCACTACTAAGGTATGAAAAACTTATAGTCCCAAGAGGGTGACAGAACATAATTGTGATCTTAAAAGTGAAATGATGAATTAACTAAGGAGCATGGGAGACTCCTCAAAAACAAGAAACTGTCACATGAAATGGTAAAAATAAGGAAAGTGTTACCTGACACAGAATCAACTCCACAATCAATAATAAAAAGGAGCATGGGAGTATGTGTCCCGTGTGAACTATTCCATGATAAAATTGTGTAGGATAACCTTATGTTGATCAAAGTTTTATGGTGTCTCCATAACAATGAAATGTTATATGGAGACTAGATAGTATGAAGAATGAATAATATCTGTCTCCCTTGATCTGGGATTTCGGGGACGAAATCCTTGTTAGGGGTTTATAATTTGTAACATCCCTGACCTGGGTTATATTATAACCCTAGGTGTTTTGCCTAATAAAGTTGATTAGATGCTTGCTCTTAATTCTTGAAAAGTAATTAAGGCTCAAGAGGAACTTATATTTCAATTTCAATCCTTTTTGAATAATGTTGAAACATTGTTTTGTTAATTTTGGACTAAAGTACAAATTACCGAAGTTGAGGGGTTAACTTGCAAATTGTACATAATAAAATGTTCCTCAGATGTTGATACATCATAAGAGTGAGTATGATGCAGTGGTATGGCTTCCACAAGCTTGAGCACCAAGATAGAGCTTGTTGAGCAAAGTTTGTGCATTAAAATCTAGTTTTGGTGTAAAGTGCAATTTACCCAAAACCTAGGGTTCAATATGAAAATTACCACTTCAATAAGGTCCCTTATGTTTCTTGGAATCATGTAGAGCAAATAAAATGAGAGGGGCACCTCATTTGAATTAATTTGTAGGAGAGAGAATCTTGATATTAAAATAATAAAGATTTATGCATAATTGAAACCCTAATTCAATTTAATGCAAAAATAAATATATTAATTAAAGAGCCCTTCAACAAAAAGTTTAGGGATGAATTTGCAAAGAAGTTGGACGAGCTTGTGCCTTGCAAAGGCACGAAAATATCCAAAGGAAGTGGATAACTCACTCACATTATTATAAGAAAAAGAAATATCCACTCACTTATGGATATTAGTATAATATGATCTAAGGTGCTTAATTTGCTTTTCTTTAAATTGTGGATAATTGAGTAAGAGGAAAAGAGGATATCCTCGTCCCTAAGCAAGAGAAGGGGGCAAGTGGCAAGGATAAGGGGGAGATAATTCCTACTTTCTCTCTCCTAATTGAATTTTTAATAAAAATTGCATATAAGCTCATTTATCCATAGAGTAAAAGGGGAATTTCGAATTCACTTCCACCCTTTTCTTGCAAAACGACCTTGGGAGCTTGGGATTAAGAGGAGAACTATCCCCAACCTGTTGGTAAGCTTCTTGACCTCCTTTCACCTTGAATCCATGGTGGAAATCACAAATCAATGCATGATCTCTTCTTATTTCGATCCCCTCTTCATTTCTAACCATTCTTTTTCACTCAAAGCTTGAGGACGAGCCTTGGGATAGTGAAAGGAGTTGCATCCACCATTGTTGACGTGAGATTGAAGCTTTGGAGCTCAATTGGAGGCGGGTTATATAACTTGAACCCCTCTACATTGTTATTCAACTATCAATCTTGCAATTTCGTTGATTCCTTCATCTTCTTGATTAATTGTTGGTTGAAATTGGTAATTTCATGAAATCAGAAGTACTAAGACCTACAGGGACGAAGGTAGATGATGATGACATCATCTTGGATACTTTTCCCAAAGAAATTATATCTCATTCGGTTTCAACAAACTTGCTCATTCGGTTTCAACAAAACTGTTTGAAAGCAAACAGTTTCATCAAACCGTTTGAAGCTAAACGGTTTCAAACAATTTGGGAAAGTTGACCAGGGTTGACCGTTTGGAAAAAATTGATGCTAACATTTATGGTTTATGACCCATCAAATTTGATAGATTAACTCCAAATGGTTCATCAGTTGAAGGTTAATCAATTAGCAAACCCTATTTGGGTTAAGTGCTGAAATTCAATTTGGTTAATTTAGATTTTTGGGTGTTTGAGCCCAAACGGTCTCAAGACTGTTTGGAGGTCACCCAAGACCGTTTGGAGGTCTAGGGTTAAGTATGGTTGAGTAATTGAAGGTCCAGAGATACCAAATTGAAATGCAATTAAGTGCTGATTTGATGATCAATCTAATGACCTAAACCCTAATGGAATTTCACAAAATCCAAGGATAGGATGAGGCAAACGGTCTCAAGACCATTTGGAGGTCATCCAAACGACCTCAAGACCGTTTGGGGTCTGGTCATATCAAAAATTTGATGATGATTCATTAGTTTCAATTGAAACAATTCCATAATGTTGAACATTGATGGCTACTCAATTCAAAGACCTAATTGAAGGTTTCTTGAGTTGAAATCCTAGATCAATTGGGTTCAAAACCCTAGTTGATGGTCTAATGGAAGGTTGATTCAATAGTTCAAGTGAAAAAAAATCAAGGACTCAATTGATAATTGGTTTATCCATTGAAATCATGAATCATGTAAGTGTTGAAAGGACTTTTTGGTCCATTCGGTTTTGAGATGGTTTGGACCAAACGGTCTAAAGACCGTCTGAGCCCAAACGGTCTCAATACCATTTGGGTCCAAATGGTCTCAAACCGTTTGGAGACCCAAGTCCATGCGGTTTCAACAAATTCTTTGCTTAAACAGTTTCAAGGGCAATGTGCCCCAAACGGTTTCAAACCGTTTGAAATCTGAAAGTTCAAGACCGTTTAGGGTCTATGTAAGCAAGACCATTTGAGGTCCAACATGATTAAATCATTTGGATATCTAATGCAATTGAAGATTCAATTGGTTAATCTACTTGGACACATAATATATTTGAAGACTCAATCCAATCAAGGGTTCAGTGGTGGACATGCTAGAAGAGGATGAGATAAAGAGATTCATACATGTATAATAATCATGTCCAATACATTCAAAATGAATGGGATGTATATTTAAGGTGTGATCCTTGACAAAGAGATTATAAAACCCTAATTGAGTTAATTGATGAACTCAACCCCTAAATTAGGGCAATTCCGAGTGAAACCCTAACCTAGGGATATAATGTGATATGAATTTAGGGTGATGACTTGAGTAACCCTAATTCATGATATTTTGATGTAAAGCCTTAATTGTGGGCTATTGATTATAAACCCTAAATCTAGGGTGATGTGATGCGAATAGTAAACCCTACTTTTAAATAGGATGGAGGTGTTGAAACCCTAATTCTAGATTATACTATGTCAACCCTAATTGAATGGATTTAGTTGAAGGGTTGAATGACCTAATCTAACCAAGTTTGACATGGTCAATATCCAAGAGAGGATGAGAGAGAGAGAGAGGAATCCATACATGTAGAATAATCATGTAATGGATAAGCCTCAATACTTTCTATATGAATAAACTATGAATTGTTAGGGAATGATCCATGATAAAGAGATCATGAGACCCTAATCAAGAGTATTGATGAACCTTAACCCTAATTAGGGAAATGCTAGGTATAATCCTAATCTAAGGTAAGGAAGTAACCCTAATTAAGGGTGATGATATGTGAAACCCTAATTCAGGGTAATGTAATTCAAAACCCTAATTGGGATAAATAGTAAACCCTAATTGTGGGATATTGAATGTGAAACCCTAATCTAGGGTAATGTTATGCGAAATCCTAAATTAGAATAATGTTATGTGGAACCCTGATGCTATGACGTGATGTGAGACTTAAATCCAGGGTGATGCCATGTAATGATATATGAAACCCTAGTAAGGGTATAATGGTCAATACACTAAAGTAGGGTGTGGCTACTATAATCAAGTAAGATGAGGATGTCATAACCATGAAGGTTAAAGTTGATAAACCATATGAATGGTAATGTTGATACTCTAATGAATAAGGGTCTAAGGGATAAGATGATGCCTAGATCATTATATATCTAACTCCATGCATGTGTAACAACCTTATACACCTTACAAAGATGAGAACATGAAATTCTTGAGAATGATGTATGCAACACTAATTAATGATGTGGATAACATCCTAAGAGTTGAAATACCTAAAGTGGTTGATAATGGTTTATTCTATATCAACAATACCTAACCATTGGATAAGTTCATATCATTAAAGATAGCTGGATAATTCTAATGTGTAACCTATGCACTACATGAAAAAAGTGATAGGTTAGAGGATAAAGTATTAAGATTAAAATACCTTAATACAAGATCAGTTGATTATCTTAAGTAAGATGGATATGAGGAGAAAAGTGATATATCAAGACATGATAGATATCACATTTAGCAATTCAGGGTTTATATACCTTGATGCATCTCAATCCAACATACTTGGATAAGAAACACATGAAGAATGTGTTATGTAGTTATTACAATAAGATTGTAATGAGTTTGATATACTTTGATAAGTATAGGTTAATATGTCTTGTGAAAGGGGTTAAGGTAAACTAATGAGTATGATGTAATCATACCATGGTAAGGATAAGAAATGAACTTATACCCTGTATTGATATTCATAAATGATATATGATGAAAGTAATGATCATGAGTAAATACTTATGATAGCATTGAATACTCCTAGAGTTGTGGAGCAATATTTTGGGGTTAGACTAATGATGTAAACATGAAACCCTAACTAATGTGAAATGGGAAATCCTAACCCTCAATTGGGTAATGGAATGGAAAATCCTATTTGATAGTAAAACCTAATCTTGATAAAGGAATGATGGTGTTACTATTGTATCACATGATGTGATAAGTGACTTTTATGACTGTTATTATGTCTATTAGCCATGCAAATATCATGAGATAATGAACATATCCAGATTTGAGCTATGACACTTATATAATAAAAATGTTGATTGGCCTTATGTGCCTTGATGTTGTTTTTGCTTAGTAAAAGTAACAAAATGGGCATGGACTCTATGAGTCATATGAGTAAGTTGTTGCCTAGTGAAAGGTGACAAGACATTTAATGGGCCTTGTGAGCCATATGAGATGCTTGTGTAACAAGTATCATGTATACCTCGGTCTAAGGACCTAGAGGTAATAGTTACCTAACAAGTGGAAACAGTCATAGTGATAAATTGAGGGTATGAATACCCAGTTTTGATAAGTAAGATATAGATGTTGCTGTGAGATGTGAACTTTCAAGTAATGAGATAAGGGATTAAGATCCCAATGCACTATAAGTTCTGGTAAAGCTATAGATAAGAACTTACATGTTTCTTTGTAGCAATTGCCATAATAATTTCCGTTTGAGAACTTGACTGATGCTAAAATATTATGCTAATGTACTTAATTAATCAAGTGAAATTATATCATGTAGAGCCCTGACCATAGATCCATCATCGTCAGCAATAGGTGATGGTGAAACAGGTGCTCCGCGGCAAAACCCGGAACACATATTTTGAATATGTGGGGGCAATGGGTGAATGTATGTTGACGTCCTAATGAGGAAATTGAGGAAAGGTAAACATTAAACCTCTCAATCCTTCATTATTGTACTGGGATGGATGTACAACGAATCTCTTGATGATTGGGATAGATGCAATACACATCTTCCAATAATATTAATGTCGGATCGATGGAGATAAACAAGAAATCTCACGGTTGCAAAGAGAGTGCAGCATGCCACTGTAACTCTATAGTGAAGTTGTCAGTATACCCTAGAAAGCTATCTAGAAGAGACACAAGATATCCTGCATGTTGTCTCGTATTGACCGAGATGTGAGAGGCCTTGGAAGCCAGTTCTTCCATTGACCTTGTATGGTACCGATTTCGACTTCGCAGTGGTCAGTTGGAGTATGAGTGGTATACCTCATCTCCTCAGGGCATAAGTGTGATTGTAAAATGTAATCAGCCGTATAGCATGTTTGCTTAAGGATATAATACAGAAATTCACTGGCTGATGTTACATTTCTTTTATGCATCTCTAGTTGATAGATGTTATTTATATATATTTATATTCATTGCAAATAGATGGATGAATTATGATTCTATCATGGATAAATGCAATGCTCTCCTTAGGAAAGGAGATTACGTTACTCTGTTCATTCAATGATTAATATTGTTGTTAATATATAAGAATTCCTGCTCAGTTTTATTATAATAAAATGTTATAACATGTTTTGGCAGAGACTTATATCTCCCACTGGGGCAATTTACAATTGCCTCACCCTCGTGGGATCCAACTTTTTAGGTAAACGCAGAAGAAGAAGCAGGAACCCTATAGTGAGGGAAAAGTAGCAGTAGCAATAGGGACGGCAGTGATAACTCAGGTGGAGGCACTGCCTGCCAAGTTTTGTATAGATAGTAGTCCTTTGTGTCGTCTTTGTACTCCCAGGTCCTCGAAATTTATAGTTAGTGTTTTAATGAACCGATCTGAGATTTTGGCTTGATGCCTAGAGGTTCTTATGTTGTCTGTATATAATGTTAATAGGGCAGCTGTTGGTATGTATGCCCATAGAGCAAGTCATGTGATGATTGTAATGGGATACTTTGTAAATGATTTGAATAAATAATAAAGGCAATTTCCAATCTATATGTTTAAACTGTTTCTGAGATGATGGTGTAACATGATAGATTTCTAAAGATTGTTTTACTCAATGACGTATGCTTTTGGGTTGAGGACCTAAACGATGAGATCATACGGATGTTAAGAGTATACATTCTTGTTTAGTCCCTAGTCGGTTGTTATTGTGGAAATAACCATAGACATCAATAACACTGAAGACTAGATTGTGTGTTGGTTGATGACATAATCTCATTAGTCATGATATAGTGATATCAAACCAAGCACATAGGTACTTGTTAGAGAACAAGGTACCAGACAGACCCGTCGTGAGAGTGACACATGGAACCATGACTTGGTAGTCACAGTCAACTCTCACAGTGATGGTGGTGAGTGTGATTCTTAGACCTGAAATCACTGCACTCAACACATGTCGTTGGGTACACTTTGACATCATCAAACGCAGTCCTGAAACATGGGTTGTTATAAAGGTGATGATTGGGTGGCTTTGACACATGGGGCTTTTGAGGGGCGAGTGATAGATATGGGATTTGTCCCTCCTAAGGGAGTTTGATATCCTTGGCCACTTGATGAGTAGGATTGAGAAAGGCATGTGCATGCACGTGTGAATTAATATGTGATATTGATATCACACACATCTCACTCGGTCTACTCTGAGATCAAGGAAATGAATGAACATTGACAGGATGACTGTTCCATGCCTCGAGTTCGTTCTGGATATCAGTGACAAGGGAATTATACATTCACTGTAACACCATTCACGGATTGTAGGGATGAAAGTTGTTCTCCAACTTTCTATTTCACTTGGGTAGCAATGATGTGTGACTAGGCACCGCTCTTTGCTTGTGAAGTCATAAGTGTTATGGACTTTCACTGCCAACGTGAAATGGACCTGCAGGGTCACACACATAGGATTTAACCTGGAAGAGGAGTTTTGTCCACAAGCAATGTTTAGATTGATTACTAAAGGAGTTTAGTAGTTCAATTAAACACTCAATTAATCGATAGCTCAATATCATAATGTTCAAGGTGTTGGACGCATTGATTGGAGTATCAGATTGATTGAAATTGCATTTGACTGATTCTGCACAACCTGCACTCCCAACCGATTGGCTCATGTGATGAATCGGTTGGCTGAGGTTGCTGAACCGGTCGGCTCAATTGTTGAACCGATCGGCTCATGCACAGAGTGAAATGACCGGTTCAAGTGTTGAACCGATCGGTTCAACTCGTGCAACCGAGCAACTTGGGAAAGTAGGATTGGTGAGAATTTTCCTTTCGTTTCAATTTCCAATTTGATTGGAAATAGGATTGGTATTCGATACCAATTGGAAACAAAAGAAGGAAAGTCAATCGGGAACCAACCTGGAACCCCAATCGACTGGTTCAGGAGTGAACCGATCGGTTGAAGGGTCCCAAACGATCAGTTCAGTAGTGAACCGATCGATTCAGGTTGCGAGTTGGTTGCTTTTGTGGAAAATTTTGAACCCTTCTACTCCTGCTTTTAGTCCCATATTCCCGGGGACAGAGAACCTTATCCCATGACCCGCCTATATATATATATATAGGGGTATTGGGGCATCTCAGAGTACAACTCAGTGCAAGTTGATTACTCTGCAAATTTGTCATTCTCTCTGGTTTTGGTAACCGAGAGAGAGCCCGAGCAAGTGCTTCCCGCAAAGGGAGGTGCAGCAAGGGAAGGACAACTGCAGTTGCAATTGAAAGCAGGAGAGTGTGTTGGCGAATAGTATGTCAACAGGAGGGTGCGACTCCTTCCACTTCCTTGTGGGACAAGGAGAGTGGAGTTCCAGGTGGTCCGTGTGGACTACTTCAGAGGTGGGAGGTCACTGCCGCTTAGGAGGACAACTGTCATCCGACAGTCCGGTAGGAGGAGGAGTCGTCAGTCCCGGTGCGACCAGGAGCTGCACAGACACCGTACAAGACCGGAGGTGAAGACCGCGCAAGGCGCGAGGTTCTGTCGCTGAGCAAGCCTCGGGACAAGGTATGATTCACAAACCATCTTTCCTATTATATAGACGTTGACACGATTCCTTTTGTTCTGGGTTTGGGGAGAAATTTTTTTTGTTTCCACTGCTTCTCTGCCTCCTCCAAAATCCAACACTGGTATGAGAGCCACGTCAACCGCTCTATATTTTAGGATTATCGATATGATCGATTTTGGTTTGTCGCCTTTATTTATTGCATGCGATGCGAATAATATCGACTTTATACATATACAATCCACAAATCCCTAATGTACATATATGATATGTAATATTAATGCACTCGATACGCGTCGCCCTTAAACGAGTTTTTTGGTGGATATGTAGCATGATTATGGCCTATAAAACCCTATATATGTGTGTGGTTGCTTGCATCTCGGTCTGCGCACCAATTCCCTTCTCCTATTCCTGATGTAACTTGAAATAATTCGAGAATTCTTTTCCTACCTTTGCTCCCCCCGAATGTAACTCAGGGTTTCACAATTCAATTGTAAATAGGATAGATTTTATTTCCTGTTATGTCAAAGAATGGCAGACAACCTGAGACGATCGGTTCAAGGCGTGAACCGATCGGTTGGTGATCCAGACGGCCGGTTCGAGGAGCGAGACGAGCGGGTGGCAACCTGAGGAGATGCACGACGACCGGTGAACCGATCGGCTGGAGGCACCAGTCGATCGGCTGGTGGCACCTGAACAACCAACCTGATGGCGAGCCGATCGGTCATAAAGATGAGCTGATCAAACCCAGAAAGGCAGGGACATATTTCATCTTGTACAGGTTGCATGTGATGTAGACCTAGATGACCGTGATTCCTCTTGGCTCAAGAAATCACAATAGGATGGCCATAATCATTGCTTTTTATTGTTTTGCATGTTTTCTGTGGGATATAGCATGTATATGATACTTACTATATATTGTGGTGATTGGATATGTATATGTATATAAAAACCAAATCCCTCATTAATAATTAAGTTTTAGATGCCTTCCAAATGTGACACACGTGAAAAGCTTGATCGACCAAGTGTGGGCACGCCCAAGCGTGGTGCACCATCTATCTCGTGGAAGCGTGAAGGATGAATGTGTGGGTCTGTCCAAGCAGGGTGCATGTTCATCGTGTTGGCTTTGGGTCGGACTTAACAAGGTGACCTAGATAGGATCTAGCACCTTGAGGCATGGAGATGATCATTGCAAGGAGTTGCATATGACATCTTTCAAGAGTTGCATATGATGCAATTGGCAAAGAGTTGCCTAACTGGAAGATCTGAGTTGTGGGTGACAGCCCAAGCTGGTCCATGGCTCAGAGGATTTCAGGATCTTGACCCACTAGAATATTGTACGCTGCAATCTTCCGAATTGATGGTGAGGGATATCAATTTGAGTCAAAATAGTGGGAGCGGTAATTAATTAAAGGCCTAATTAACTATTGTCAAATTTATTCAAATCAAATCAAAAGGAGTTTTTATAAATGCAAATTTTCTCTTGTAGAAAGGCAAAAGAATCATCTTTTAAAATGGGCAAATTAATTGAGAATAAATTCCATAACTGGTTGAGGACTGTGAGAAGTGTTCTGCACAATCTAGATATACCAGGAGCCTTAGAATCCACTCTATGTACGCTTAATGCGTTGGTGAAGAAGAAAGTAGGTAAGGGAGAGAAGTGTTCTCTCGCCAAACCAATTTCTTCTACATGGAGAGGATGGAAGGAACAATGGAAGAAGAAGTCAGAGATAGAGATCTCTACTTCTGGTGTATACGTGATAGAGATTAACTTTACTACTTCTTCGTCATGGGTACTTGATACCGGATGCGGATCTCACATTTGTTCAAATATGAAGGATCTTAAGAGAAGTAGGCCTTTGGGGAAAGGCGAGGTTGAACTACGTGTTGCCAATGGGGCAAGAGTTGCTGCCAGTGCCGTAGGAACCTATGAGTTAACTCTACCAAGTGGGCTAATAATAGAGTTGAAGAACTGCTATTATGTGCCTGCCATAAATAGGAATATCATTTCTTTCTCTTGTTTGGATAAAGATGTATTTTAATTTCTTATTAAAAGTGGAAGGTGTTCCATTTCTAAAGATGGGATCTTTTATGGCAGTGCCCCGATGTCTTATGGTCTATACTTGATAGACTTGGAGACAAGAGTGTACAACGTAAACACCAAAAAGCAAAAACTCAACGACTCAAACAAAACATATCTCTGGCATTGTCGTCTAGGGCACATAAATGAGAAGCACATTTCTAGACTCCATAAAGATGGTTATCTAGACTCTTTTGATTATGAATCAATAGAGACATGTGAATCTTGTTTGTTGGGCAAGATGACCAAGACTCCCTTTTCAGGTAAAGGTGAGAGAGCTAGTGATCTACTAGGACTCATACATACTGATGTATGTGGGCCTTTTATAACTAATGCCAGAAGTGGGTATCAGTACTTCATTACCTTTACTGATGACTTCAGTAGGTATGGCTATGTGTACCTGATGAAACATAAGTTAGAAACCCTTGAAAGGTTCAAGGATTTCATGAATGAAGTACAGAACCAGCTTGGTAAAAGTATTAAGGCACTTCATTCCGATCGAGGTGGAGAATACTTAAGCCAGGAGTTTGAGGACCTTCTGCGAGCCCGTGGTATTGTATCACAATGAACTCCGCCTGGAACACCACATCATAATGGTGTGTCTGAAAGAAGGAATCGCACATTGTTGGATATGGTGCGATCAATGATGAGTTTTGCTGATCTTCCAATTTCCTTTTGGGGTTATGCTCTTGAAATCGCCACGTTTACGCTTAACCGTGTACCATCTAAATCGATTCAAAAGACACCATATGAGATATGGACTGGGAAGCATCCCGATTTGTCTTTTTTGAAGATTTGGGGTTGTGAGGCTTACGTTAGGAAAATGTTTCCTGATAAGCTTGGACCCAAATCCGATAAATGTTATTTTGTTGGATACCCCAAGGAAACGAGGGGATACTATTTATACCACCCTACTGACAACAAAGTGTTTGTTACCAGGACAGCTGTGTTCCTAGAGAATGAATTTATTTCCAAAGGAAGCAGTGGGAGGAAAATAGAGCTTGAAGAGGTTCAAGCCCAACAAGAAGACATAGAACCGGTAGATGTACAAGAGGAAATTGGAGATTCACAAGGTGTTGTGGAATCTCAGTCTCTCGGGTAACACAAGGACCTCGTAGATCTAGTAGGACCCGCCTTGAACCTAAGAGGTTTGGATACCTTGTAACTCAGGAAGGTGGCGAGTTGATCATAGATGATGATCCAACTACCTACATAGAGGCTATGGAGGGACCAGATTCTGAGAAGTGGCTTGAAGCCATGAGATCCGAGATGGAATCCATGTACTCCAACAAAGTATGGACTTTGGTGGAACCACCCGAAGGGGTAAAACCCATAGGGTGCAATTGGGTCTTTAAGAAGAAGACCGACATGGATGGCAATGTGCAAACTTATAAAGGTAGATTGGTTGCAAAGGGATTTTGACAAGTTCAAGGTGTTGACTATGACAAAACCTTTTCTCCAGTTGCCATGATTAAGTCCATCAGGATCATGCTTACTATTGCAGCTTACTATGACTATGAGATTTGGCAGATGGATGTTAAAACCGCATTCCTTAACGGGAATATACATGAGGATGTGTACATGACACAGCCTGAAGGTTTTATAGATCCAAAGAATGCCAATAAAGTCTGTAAACTGCAAAGGTCAATCTATGGATTGAAGAAAGCGTCTCGGAGTTGGAATCTTCGATTTGATGAAGAAGTCAAAGTGTTTGGCTTTATTCAAAATGAAGATGAACCTTGTGTGTACAAGAAGGTTAGTGGGAGCTAGACCACATTCCTCATATTGTATGTGGATGACATACTTTTGATGGGGAATGATGTCTTAGCCTTAGAGAAGGTAAATACTTGGCTTGGGAAAACTTTCTCAATGAAGGACTTAGGAGAAGCATCCTACATTCTAGGAATTAAGATCTATAGAGATAGATCTAGAAGGCTTCTCGGACTAAGTCAAAGCACGTACATTGATAAAGTGCTGAAGTGATTCAACATGGAGAACTCAAAGAGAGGCAACATCCCCATGATACATGGAGTCACTGTCTCTAGAGCTCAATGTCCCCAATCTTGTGAAGAGAGGGAGCGTATGAATGGGATCCCATATGCATCAGCCATAAGATCCATCATGTATGCTATGTTGTGCACACGCCCAGATGTCTCGTATGCTCTCAGCATGACGAGTAGGTACCAGTCAGATCCCGGGGATGCTCATTGGACAGCCGTGAAGAACATCCTCAAGTACTTGCAAAAGACTAAGGATCAGTTTCTTGTGTACGGCGGTGAGGAAGAGCTGGTTGTAAAGGGTTACACCGATGCAAGCTTCCAAACCGATAAAGATGATTACATATCACAATCAGGATTTGTGTTTTGCCTTGATAATGGAGCTGTGAGTTGGAAGAGTTCCAAGCAAGAAACAGTTGCCGATTCTACTACAGAGGCCGAGTATATTACTGCTTCACATGCAGCAAAGGAGGCTGTGTGGATCAGGAAGTTCATTTCTAAACTTGGTGTAGTTCCCAGTAGCTGTGATGCAATTGAGCTTTATTGTGACAATAATGGAGCTATTGCACAAGCTAAGGAGCCCAGATCACATCAGCGGTCCAAGCACATACTGCGGCACTTCCATCTCATACGAGAGATCGTACATCGAGGAGATGTGAAGATTAGCAAAGTACCAACTGAAGACAACATAGCTGATCCACTAACTAAGGCCCTTTCTCAACAGAAGCATGATGGTCATGCTAGGTCACAAGGACTGTGTTTCCTTGGTGACTGGCTCTAAGTGCAAGTGGGAGTCTGTTGGTATGTATGCCCATAGAGCAAGTCATGTGATGATTGTAATGGGATACTTTGTAAATGATTTGAATAAATAATAAAGGCAATTTCCAATCTATATGTTTAAACTGTTTCTGAGATGATGGTGTAACATGATAGATGTCTAAAGATTGTTTTAATCAATGACATATGCTTTTGGGTTGAGGACCTAAACGATGAGATCATACAGATGTTAAGAGTATACATTCTTGTTTAGTCCCTAGTCGGTTGTTATTGTGGAAATAACCATAGACATCAATAACACTGAAGACTAGATTGTGTGTTGGTTGATGATAGAATTTCATTAGTCATGATATAGTGATATCAAACCAAGCACATAGGTACTTGTTAGAGAACAAGGTACCGGACAGACCCACCGTGAGAGTGACACATGGAACCATGACTTGGTAGTCACAGTCAACTCTCACAGTGATGGTGGTGAGTGTGATTCTTAGACCTGAAATCACTGCACTCAACACATGTCGTTGGGTACACTTTGACATCATCAAACGCAGTCCTGAAACATGGGTTGTTATAAAGGTGATGATTGGGTGGCTTTGACACATGGGGCTTTTGAGGGGCGAGTGATAGATATGGGATTTGTCCCTCCTAAGGGAGTTTGATATCCTTGGCCACTTGATGAGTAGGATTGAGAAAGGCATGCGCATGCACGTGTGAATTAATATGTGATATTGGTGTCACACACATCTCACTCGGTCTACTCTGAGATCAAGGAAATGAATGAACATTGACAGGATGACTGTTCCATGCCTCGAGTTCGTTCTGGATATCAGTGACAAAGGAATTATACATTCAATGTAACACCATTCACGGATTGTAGGGATGAAAGTTGTTCTCCAACTTTCTATTTCACTTGGGTAGCAATGATGTGTGACTAGGCACCGCTCTTTGCTTGTGAAGTCATAAGTGTTATGGACTTTCACTGCCAACGTGAAATGGACCTATATGGTCACACACATAGGATTTAACCTGGAAGAGGAGTTTTGTTCACAAGCAATGTTTAGATTGATTACTAAAGGAGTTTAGTAGTTCAATTAAACACTCAATTAATTGATAGCTCAATATCATAATGTTCAAGGTGTTGGATGCATTGATTGGAGTATCAGATTGATTGAAATCGCATTTGACTGATTCTGCACAACCTGCACTCCCAACCGATCGGCTCATGTGATGAATCGGTCGGCTGAGGTTGCTGAACCGGTCAGCTCAATTGTTGAACCGATCAGCTCATGCACAGAGTGAAACGACCGGTTCAAGTGTTGAACCGATCGGTTCAACTGGTGCAACCGAGCAACTTGGGAAAGTAGGATTGGTGAGAATTTTCCTTTTGTTTCAATTTCCAATTTGATTGGAAATAGGATTGGTATTCGATACCAATTGGAAACAAAAGAAGGAAATTCTATCGGGAACCAACCTGGAACCCCAACCGACCGGTTCAGGAGTGAACCGATCGGTTCAAGGGTCCCAAATGATCGGTTCAGTAGTGAACCGATCAGTTCAGGTTGTGAGTTGGTTGCTTTTATGGAAAATTCCGAACCCTTCTACTCCTGCTTTTAGTCCCATAATTTTCCGGGGACAGAGAACCTTATCCCATGACCCGCCCATATATAGGGGTATTGGGGGCTTCTCAGAGTACAACTCAGTGCAAGTTGATTGCTCTGCAAAGTTGTCGTTCTCTCTGGTTTTGGTAACCGAGAGAGAGCCCGAGCAAGTGCTTCCCGCAAAGGGAGGTGAAATAAGGGAAGGACAACTGCAGTTGCAATTGACAGCAGGAGAGTGTGTTGGCGACTAGTACGTCAACAGGAGGGTGCGACTCCTTCCACTTCCTTGTGGGACAAGGAGAGTGGAGTTCCAGGTGGTCCGTGTGGACTACTTCAGAGGTGGGAGGTCACTGCCGCTTAGGAGGACAACTGTCATCTGACAGTCCGGTAGGAGGAGTCGTCAGTCCCGGTGCGACCAGGAGCTGCACAGACACCGTCCAAGACTGGAGGTGAAGACCGCACAAGGCGTGAGGTTCTGTCGCCGAGCAAGCCTCGGGACAAGGTATGATTCACAAACCATCTTTCCTATTATATAGACGTTGACGCATTTCCTTTTGTTCTGGGTTTAGGGAGAAATTTTTTTGTTTCCGCTGCTTCTCTACCTCCTCCAAAATCCAACAGCAGCTGATGTTGTAATCCTTGAGAAGAGATGATACAAGTTATGTACTTATGAACCATGATGTAAATGTATACTTTGGTTCTTTATGAAAGAGGTTTCCTATGTGTGGATCTCTTTGCAAAAAGTTTTAAAATTTAGTGATTTTCCGTAATCTGCTGCAAATGATTCGCTTCCGCTTAAGTAAATCATGTTTTTATAAGTTGGATGCCACACTTCATTCGGGGCAGTGACAATTATTGCTCAAGATGGCTCAGGAAGTTCTTCCGTGATAATTGCGACTTTTGAGGTATGAATCTTTATCAAATATCTTGTTGGTTGTCAATACGGATGCATATTATAGAGCTGGATTAGATCAGTCATAGAGTAGGGATTAGAGTAGGTAATTTATAATATATCTGCAGTTGGGTTAGATGTTGTTAGTTGGTTGATCATTTGTGTGGTTTGTTTTTTCAGGTGGAGTTTTGGGTGATGTCGAACTACTGAAAGGCTTCTCTATAGGTATGTTGTTTATACATAAACAAATATTTGCTAGTTTATACATGTCCATTTATGTAAATAGTAGTTGGTAGGACGAGTTGTTGCCTTGTGGCTTACTTTGGCTGCAACAGGTAGTGTTGCTTGTTCTAGAGGTGTGGAGAATCAATAAGAAGGCATCATCTATTTTGAGTTGTAGTTCGATATAATTATGTTCTGTGTTAACTGTTATTAGTCGCTTTAGTTCATGAGTTGGGTATTGATGTGTTAGTGTGTTGAGTGGTCAGAGGGAGAGCTGGTGGTTTCTTTCAGACTATTCATGGAGTAATCCAACCAGACTGTTGGTTTCTTTCAGACTTTATAATTTATTGAACTATGATATCATGATCTCAGCTATCCTAGTTATATGTTGTGAACCATGCTAGTTGGAAAGAGCTTTTCAGGTAGCTAGTTGTAGCTATGAGGAAAATAGAGGCATAGCTCTGTTTCTGTGGTTATATTTTGGGTGAGTTGGAGCCAATAAAAGCCAACACCCACTAGAAATCCACGTTATGATATATATATATATATCTGTTCACGTTACTAAATTTTAGTGCTGGTTGTTTATTTGTTTTGTTTGTCTCTTGTTCATATTTAACCTCTAGTTGTTTATACGCTGCAGTAACCCAACGGATAAACGAACCCTTGTATGATAACTCGTTCTAGTCAACTATTGACTATTGATTTCTTATTTTTAAGGAGAATGCCAAGGTAGCTAAGTGATAACACCAAATTTTGTGATGTTTTTGGCCCTTATTTCGTTATCAAAACTGCCCTTTTAAACTATTTTCCTCTCTTTTTATATGTACTTTTGCAATAACAGGCCACGCTACGCTCTTAACTCAATATTTCCATCTTTTATAGAGTTTTCCTCTATTTTAGACTCATTTATCATCGAAAAGGCCCGTCCCGGCCCATAAACATGTTCTACCTGCATCGACCTTTTTCCCCAGGAAGTCGACCGATACGCTCACTGCCTGATAGGGTAGCGCAAAACACTGACGCGCGACACAAGGGAACCGCGCAAGAGGAAGCGGACGAGCGATACGCCTTTTACCCGACAGAGAGCCGGACTCGCCACGACTGTTGTAGCGTGTCGCGCGATACATGCCACCCACTGGTAGGTGCCACTCGTCACGATGACCGACAGCCCGACATCCTTGTGTCGGACGATACGCATATCGGGCGTGCCTGAAGCCGCAATAATGGAACTAAAGAAGGACACATGGCGTCCAGAGCACCATAACTTCTTCCAACCGCTGCCTATAAATAGAAGCTATAGGAAGCCAAAAAGACGGGTCAGAACCCTGTGCAAGCCAACTCAGGAAAGCTTCAAGAGATAGTGTATCGTGCCTCAGAGGTTGTGCCGGGCGATTCTAGGTGAGCACTTCCCCATCCTGAGAGGGAGGGAATGGTTCATTTAGGGTCATCCCGGGCACCACTGCAGGCCGATATCGGCCAATAAGGATACCCGATACAAGTGAACGATACTAGAAGCATCACTCTAGCCCAACACAATATCGAACCCCGATACACATCGCCAGTCATGAGTGTGTCGCCCGAGAGGGTGCCGCCCGACATGATCGTATCGGGCAAGGGCGCCTCACATGATACATCTGCCCATCATGAGCGAGTCGCCTGAGAGGGTGTGCCGCCTGACACGGGTGTATCGGGCAAGGCTCCTGCCCGGTATCAGGTTGGAGAGTCTGCTGTTGTCTATCGTCCTTCAAAATCAAGAAGGCGACATTTATCTTTGTTATTTCAGTCATTTACTTCTTTTACTTATGCAGTGTAATCAGACCCTTACATGTTAATGGAATTAGAAGAGTTTTAATTATCTGTTGCTTTATGTTTGGCACCTTTGTTGGATGACTGCTATGTTTAACATCTGAACTCTAGCTTGTACGCTTGGATCGCGTTTCGATTAGCTACCGAATCGTGTTTTCCCGTTGCAACAGCCTCGAGAGAGGTGTTGTGGCTCTAGTGTTTGGTCCGATTCTGGAGTACGAGAGTGCCCGAAATCAGAGTTTCTTTAGTAACCTTTCCACTCTAACTTAAGTCCAACAATCTCGAGAGGGGTGTTGATGCTTAGTTAGAGGTACCCGCTTCGAGAGGAGGGGTACATGATGTTTCTGCTACCGCTTGTTTTACCGAAGTTTTCTCCTTTGTACCTTACTTTAGCATTAGTATTATCTCTTTATTTCTGTTGCACAAAAATCCCTAAAAATTGATAAATGCTTAAAACCTTAATTTTCCTCATAGCTCCAGTTGGAGATAGATTTCTTTTGTTTTATCGGTCTTATCCTGCTATTTCCTTGTGGAATTTTACCATCTCTTTACCCTTGCCGAAGTGTAACGTGTCGATTCAGCATTCTCAACACTACCACCCTTGTCCCTGTGTTTGACCCCGTATATCTACTTCGACCCCGTAAGCAAAGTTGTGGGGGCCTAGAAGGTTTCGGGTTATAAATGTAAAAGTCTGACTACTTCAAATCCGCTCCACTTTTTGGACGCACGATTTAGGCCGGTCAACTTTTTGGCGCCGTTGTCGGGGACAAGGCAAAACGGTACTGTTGACGAACCCGAATCCACTAACTACACTCCACTTCCTCAAGCTTAGAAATAAGCTTGACAACACTCTCTTTTTTCCTTTTATTATTATTATTATTATTATTCTTTTCCTGAAATGAATAATTCATATTATTAATAACAGATTTTCTAACTTGATTGTTACACGATGCTCAGGTACTCAAAAGAAAGGCATTCTGCTCAATGGAGCACCGACACCATCAACATGCAGCCTCGCGTTGAACAACCTCTTTCCAAAAGTGAACGCCAAGGGAGAGCCAGACCTCTCTCGAGCACCAGTCAAGGCCAAGACGAGGTTTCCAACCAACCAAACTTGGTTGGACAGTTATTTGCTTTTATAAAGAGACAAGATACAATCATAAACCAGCTGGCACAGAATACACTTCCCCATCCATGAGTTCTAAATTCCATGCAGTCCCAGATGGCGAATATGTAGACACACCAACATAAAATTGATCAACAGCTGGCCCAGATGGCCGATTTGATGAAGAACCCTTCAAGAAAGATGCTCTCCAGTCCCGAATCTGCCAGAATGGCAAAACTGAGATCTGGGAGGACAGTGGAGCGTAATGAGGAGGCCAGACCAGAACCAGAATCGAGGATTGCGGGTGCGAATCCCGCAGAAGATGAAAATTGAAAAGTTGATGCCAGAGATCCTGGACAGAGTTCCTTCAAGGAGCTACCTGGTGGGAGAAGCCCTTACGCTCCCAGGCTACCTTTTCCATACAAATTGATAAAGGCAAACCTGAAGAAGCGCCACGAAAAGTTCATGGAATCAATCAAGAAACTTTATCTTGAAGTTCCCTTTATGGACGCCATGGAAGAGATGCCAACTTATGCCAAGTTTCTCAAAGATCTGATTACGAAGAAGAGAAGAGGAGGAAGGATTGAAACTGTACATCTAGCAGCTGTATCCTCTGCTTTCGTAAAACCGGATCTACCCAACAAAAATAAAGATCTTGGGGCTTTCACAATTCCTTTCGCCGTCGGAGATAATGTTGAACGGAGAGGTCTTGCCGACTTAGGGGCTAGCATCAGCCTTATGCCCCTAAGCTTTTAGCAGAGATTAGGTTTAACCGATATGGTTAGAACCAATATGAGAATTGAACTAGCAGACCATACCTTCAAAAGACCTATCGGCGTTGTTGAAGATGTGCCAATCCGGGTAGGTAATTTCTTCATTCCATGTGATATAGTTGTCATAGACACCGTGGAGGACCCCCGCTGTCCTGTCATTTTTGGACGTCCTTTGCTAGCTACGAGAAGGGCGTTGATCGATGTTTCTGAGGGGATGATCACTCTGAGGGTCGGAAATGACCACTTAGACTTTAAGGTGAAGGATGCAATGAGAGGACCTTCCCTGTCAGAGTCCACTTGCTTTGCGGATAGCTATGACCAGTTCTGCGAGGAGATAGAAGAAGACATCCGAATGGTAGACCCCCTTGCAAGGGCGATAAGCAGTCAAGATTCTGACTTTGAAAGTCTAGAAGTTACGGAGTGTCTCAGCCTTCTTAACCTGTCCGATGAAGATTTGAGCAATGAGGATGAGGTGGTGGAATCTGTCAAGTATGCCTCTCTTGAGGGGGAGCCACAAGAAAAGACATCCAGGGCCAAGACTGAATTGAAGTCGTTACCTGAAGGGCTGAAATACGAATTCCTAGATCAAGAAGAAAGGAAACCTGTCATCGTCAACGCCAATCTTTCAAAGAACCAGCTGGACAGACTTCTTGAGGAGTTAAGACTCCACCGGCGGGCTATAGGATACTCAGTGGAAGACATCAAAGGCCTTAGCCCCACTTTATGTATGCATCACATCAATCTAGAAGAATCTGCCAAACATCTAGCTCAACCCCAGAGAAAGTTGAATCAGATGTTGAAAGAAGTCGTCAAGAAAGAGGTAATCAAGTTAAGGGATGCGTGGATCATTTACCCGATCAGCGATAGTAACTGGGTAAGCCTGATCCACGTAGTACCCAAGAAGAGCGGTATGACAGTGGTAAAAGGAGATAAGGGCGATGAGATGGCGGTTAGGACCGTCACAGGATGGAGAATGTGCATTGATTACAGGAAGCTAAACCAAGCTACAAAAAAGGATCATTTTCCGCTACCTTTTATTGATCAAGTTCTTGAAAGATTAGCGCATCATGACTTTTTCTGTTTCTTGGATGGTTTTTCAGGGTTTTATCAGGTCCCCATCCTGTGAGACGACCAAGAGAAGACAACCTTTACCTGCCTATACGACACCTATCCTTTAGAAGGATGCCCTTCAGCCTCTGCAACGCTCCCGCTACGTTTCAACGATGCATGATATCAATGTTTTCGGATTTTCTGGAAGATATCGTGGAAGTTTTCATGGACGATTTTTTAGTCTATGGAAAGGACTTCGATACCTACCTGAAAAACCTATCTTTGGTTATGCAAAGATGCGAGGAGAACAGTCTGGTTTTAAACTGGGAAAAGTGCCATTTTATGGTACGAGAAGGCATCATTCTGGGACATAAAGTCTCAAGGCGTGGCATCGAGATGGACACTAGCAAATTTGAAGCCATATCCAGCTTCCTCCACTGAAGTCTGTGACGGGAGTGAGGAGCTTCCTCAGACACGCCGACTATTACCGAAGATTCATAAATGACTTCTCAAAGATTTCAAAACCATTATCCAATCTGCTAGTAAAAGATGTTGAATTTGTTTTCTCTGATGACTGTCTAACTGCTTTTCAGGCTTTAAAGAACGCTCTTATCTCACCATCCATCCTCCAAGCTCCAGACTAGGATTTACCATTTGAGCTTATGTGCGACGCCAGCGACTATGCAGTAGGAGCGGTCCTGGGGAAGAAAAAGGATAAAAAGCACCACGTGATCTTCTACGCTAGTCGCACGTTGGATGAAGCTCAGGTAAATTATACAACTACGGAAAAAGAGATGCTCGCGATCGTCTTCACTTTTGATAAGTTCAAGTTGTACCTCATTGGAGCAAAGGTCAAAGTATACACAGATCACGGGGCCATAAAATACCTAATGCAAAAGAAAGATACAAAGCCCAGACTGTTGAGGTGGGCCTTATTGCTACAAGAGTTCGACCATGAGATTATCGATAAGAAGGGTGCAGAAAATGTGGTCGCTGACCACTTATCAAGGATCGTGGCCGAAGGACAGGGGGAACCTCCCATCAATGACAACTATGCCGATGAAGCTTTAATGTTGGTTGAAACGAAGGAAGAAGACTTACCCTGATTCGCAGATATCTGTAACTATCTTGCCTGTGGAGAACTTCCCCCTGACATCACCTATAACCAGAAAAAGAAGTTGTTCACGGATGTAAAAAATTACTATTGGGACGATCCTCTCCTTTTCAGAAGATGTGTTGATAACTTGTACAGGAGATGCGTTCCCGAAGAAGAAACCCCGAACATTCTTAAAGAGTGTCACACCTCCCCTTATGGAGGACATCTAGGCAGCAAAAGGACTGCTGCCAAAGTGCTACAATCAGGTTTTTATTGGCCCTCTTTATTCAAAGAAGCCACATAGTTTGTAAAGGTCTGCAAAGAATGCCAGTCGACGGGCAATATAGCGCGCAGGAACAAGATGTCGATGGCAAATTGGATTGAAGTAGAGACTTTTGATGTATGGGGGATTGATTACATGGGGTCGTTTCCCCCATCAAGGGGGTATCAGTACATTCTAGTAGCGGTAGATTATGTATCAAAATGGGTAGAAGTTGTGGCAACCCAAATGTGCGAAGCCAAGTCAGTGATCAAGCTGTTCGAGAAAATGATTTTCCCTCGGTTCGGTGTACCACGCACTGTAATAAGCGACGGAGGGTCGCATTTCAGAGAAAGACAGTTCGAATCACTCCTACGAAAGTATGGAGTTAAGCACAAGATCGCTACACCCTACCACCCACAGACTTCTGGGTAGGTAGAGGTCTCGAATAGACAAATCAAGCAGATTCTGGAAAAGACTGTCAGCCAGACGAGGAAGGATTGGTCAATGAAGCTTGACGATGCACTTTGGGCCTACAGGACTGCCTATAAAATGCCCATTGGAACCACCCCCTATAAGTTGATCTACGAAAAATCCTGTCATCCACCACTTGAGCTGGAACACAAGGCCCTTTGGGCAATCAAATTCTTGAATATGGATCTGGAGAAAGCGGGAGAAAAGAGATATTTGCAGTTATAAGAGCTTGAAGAATTAAGGATTCATGCTTATGAGAACGAAAAAATCTATAAACAAAGGACGAAGGTGTGGCATGATGCCTACCTCAGGAGGAAGGACGTAAGCGAAGGTGATAAAGTTTTATTATTTAAATCCTCCATTTGTCTTTTTCCAGGAAAGTTACAAATGAGATGGTCGGGCCTTTCACTATATCAAAGATATACCCATCAGGAATGATGGAGTTATACGACAAAGATGATCTGACCAAGGTCTTTCAAGTAAATGGGCACAGGGTAAAAAGGTATTATGAAGATGAAGCTTTTGTTAGGAGGGCAGAGATCAACTTACAGGACATGGATAATGTTGAAGGCTAAGAGTGAAGAACCTAAACTGGTCGAGCTGGTGACGCAAACTACAACGCTCCTTGGGAGGCAGCCCGAGCTTTTATTTTTCCTAGAATAGGGTGTTATTTTCTTTCTTGCAAAACAAACATTATGGACATTTGGACTGTAATAAGGCCCTCTATTTTATTGACCAGGATGGGTAATACTATCTGAGGCCGGCATCTTAACCTTAGGCCAATGATGTTTTACTCATCGACTGCTTTTTCCCGCTTTGTTTTTAATTTTTCCATCTTGATTTTGTTTTGAAGGTTTCGTATCGGGAAACAACTCAACTGGTGCGCAGAACACGCTCATATCGGGCAAAAGGGGTCTATCAGGCATTGCATAAGTCGTGTCGGACGACACGCCCAGGCGGCAAGCTCCCGTGTCGGGTAAGATGAGTAATTACCCTTGATTATACATATGGGACCGTTCGTCTCGGGAATAACTTGTCTCAACGACCGACACACGTCCCGAATTTACCCATTTTACCCCCGGTTGAGATTGCTATATATAGTACGGAGGTTTTACCGTGTCAGGCTATTACTTTTACTCTTCTAACTACCTGTATCATGTAGTAATTTCTCCCTTTGCTCTTGTGTCGTCTAGGGTAGCTTCTGATAGCAAAGGTATAGCCCGACAGCCTGCTTGCCCGACACAAGTTTCTTATCACGCGTAGCGTATCAGGTGGATGACTTTAGTTGATTTTCCTTGTGTCGCCCGACACGTGTGTCGCATGATACATTTTTCGTGCGCGTTTGCCCGATACGCCACGTCGGGCGATAGCCGTGTCGCCCATTCTTGTGCCGCATCACTTGTTCTTGTTATCGGGCGACACATTTTTCTCTCTCAGGGAAGTCCCTATCAGGCAGTTTGTTTCACGTGACCGTATCGCCCGACACACCCATGTCGGGCAACGGGTATGATGCACAGTTTTCTCCGTATCGCCCAGTGCTGTATTGCCTAAGATATTCTTTTGATGAACGACAACCGGACTATGTAACGGGCAGAATCTTATCACGCAATCAATTTTTTTTGCCTACCTAACATTTGAATGATCGATGAATTTACTTAATGATAACAGATATGGCCCGTACAAAGCAAACCGCCCTTCGAATTGACAAACACGATAGAAGAATCAGCACTGAAGCCGCATCTGAAGCAACAACGGTCGGACAGAAATGCCAGAACCCCGAGGCAGCTGGGTCATCAACCGCCGAGAAGGGATCAAGGACGGAAGAAGTAAAGAGTCCATTTTCTTTCCCAGAGGATGCAGCCAGAACAAGTGCAAAGCTCTCAAGAAGGAAACACAAGGCTCGTGCAGACTATGACGATGATAACCGGTGTATGGTAGACAGAGAGCTCTTGAAAACACTTCTGGATGCTATATCCAAAGAAGATACCTCCCGTGAAGAAGGTGGCTTCATGACTGATGAACCCAAAATACCCACTTTCAATCCAGAAGCCACTGGAGAAAGACATCCATTGATTTTCTCTTTTGGAGATGGTCCTAAACCACCGCAGAAGACATACTATGATAAGGAAAAGGACCTCTCTTGGGGGCTACCAAATCAAGAAAAAGCATTGGAAAAGATAAGTGGACTTCTCTGACTAGTTCAATAGATGATGAAAGTTTAAAGAAACTGAGATTGATGATCAGTCCCTTTGTTCATGTTCACAACGGAAGTATCTTAAAAAGTCTACCTGTTTTATAAGAATGCCTGATAGTTTTGGAACTTCTTCCTCAGCAAAAGCGCATGACTGATCTCATTGAATCTTGCAATTTTGAACCCACATTTGCCTTTTGGTAAGATCTGACTATACTATCTTCATCCTGGAATGGATATCAAATAAAGAGATGCCTGACCAACTCCATCACATCGACTACCACGACAAACAAGGAGAATATGGGTGGAAGCTTCTATTTGACGCAGGCACGCTCCCCAGCTAACCCTCACTGGGTTAACATTACCTCACCTCATCTACCTCACAACTCTGGGACAGAGTGTGGAGTAAGTTTGGGGGGTACCATGTACCGGTGAGGGAGGTATAAATTTTTTTTTCTTCACACCTTTTGTTCTTTTTTATTCCTTTCCTTTATCACGTGTACATATATATGTTCATATAAAATTTTTGAAAATTTTTTCTTATTTTGACTCCATATATATGTACAAAGACACTATATAGTAAAAAAATCTTATACGACTTCTTGCCAGTTTGTTTTCTATATGCCTAAGAAGATACAAGTTTTGTTATGTCTTTCTAACAATGCAGCCTCAAACAACAAAAGACCACAACTTTCCATGCCAAAAATTTCAAAAAATATAATCTCGCAACAGCTAAGAGACGTGTATGCCGAAGGAAAAAGCTGCCCAAACAGCAAAAATCCTCTTGTTTCCCTTATCCAATAAAAATCTCAAAAAGAGAAAGAAACCTTATGAGAGTGAATAAAAGCATGAGAGTTGTGACCAATGAAAAAAAATACATATACACACTTGTTTTCCAAAAGTACCCATCTTTAGGCATGGTAGATATGGGATAGTGGTACGTAGGATGTGAAATCACTGCTCTAAAGCCAACTGTCTTGGACTGCAGGGACCACTCGCCCGCTAACGGACCCGTACCTGGATGGACCGATGGGAAACAAGAAAACCCCAGAAAAGCCTTAAGCCTACCCAAACACACAACTTTCTGCCCCTAAAGCTGTTTGGTGTGAAAGCTAACTTCAGAATCATACACCAAAGTCTCGCCGAAGCTGTAGAGAAAAAAAAGTTTTTTACTAAAATAATAAGGCAGGAAATGCAAAGTCTGTTGTTCATGGTCGGGCAATATTCTCTCTAAAGACATCACAATACTTGTCTTAACCTTTGGACTGAAAGCTATACCGGTCAAGAAGAAGCATCACAAAAAAAATTTTAAATATTGATTGAAGACAATCAAAATGCTAAGTTTGGGGGAGTTGATAACACCAAATTTTGTGATGTTTTTGGCCCTTATTTCGTTATCAAAACTGCCTTTTAAACTATTTTCCTCTCTTTTTATATGTACTTTTACAATAACAGGCCACACTACGCTCTTAACTCAATATTTCCATCTTTTGCAGATTTTTCCTCCATTTTTGACTCATTTATCATCGAAAAGGCCCGTCCCGGCCCATAAATGTGTTCTACCTGCATCGACCTTTTTTCCCCAGGAAGTCGACCGATACACTCACTGCCCGATAGGGTAGCACGATACACTGACGCACGACACAAGGGAACCACACAAGAGGAAGCGTACGAGCGATACACCTTTTACCCGACAGGGAGCCGGACTCGCCACGACTGTTGTAGCGTGTCGCGCGATACATGCCACCCACCGGCAAGCGCCACTCGTCAGGATGACCGACAACCCGACATCCTTGTGCCGGGCGATACGCATATCGGGCGTGCCTGAAGCCACAATAATGGAACTAAAGAAGGACACGTGGCGTCCGGAGCACCATAACTTCTTCCAACCACTGCCTATAAATAACAGCTACAACAAGCCGAAAAGACGGGTCGGAACCCTGCGCAAGCCAACTCAAGAAAGCTTCAAGAGCTAGCGTATCGTGCCTCAGAGGTTGTGCCGGGCGATTCTAGGTGAGTACCTCTCCATCCCGAGAGGGAGGGAATGGTTCATTTAGGGCCGTCTCGGGCACCACTGCAGGCTGATATCGGCCAACAAGGATACCCGATACAAGTGATCGATACTAGAAGCATCACTCTAGCCCGACACGATACCGAACCCCGATACGTATCGCCAGTCATGAGTGTGTTGCCCGAGAGGGTTTCACCCGACATGATCGTATCGGGCAAGGGCGCCTCGCGTGATACATCTGCTCATCATGAGCGAGTCGACCGAGAGGGTGTGCCACCCGACACGGGTGTATCGGGCAAGGCTCCTACCCGGTATCGGGCTGGAGAGTCTGCTGTTGTCTATCGTCCTTCTAAATCAAGAAGGCGACATTTATCTTTGTTATTTCAGTCATTTACTTCTTTTACTTATGCAATGTAATCAGACCCTTACATGTTAATGGAATTAGAAGAGTTTTAATTATCTGCTGCTTTATGTTTGGTACCTTTATTGGATGACTGCTGTGTTTAACATCTGAACTCTAGCTTGTATGCTTGGATCGCGTTTCGATTAGCTACCGAATCGTGTTTTCCCGTTGCAACAGCCTCAGGAGAGGTGTTGTGGCTCTAGTGTTTGGTCCGATTCTGGAGTACGAGAGTGCCCGGAATCGGAATTGCTTTAGTAACCTTTCCACTCTAACTTAAGTCCAGCAATCTCGAGAGGGGTGTTGATGCTTGGTTAGAGGTACCCGCTTCGAGAGGAGGGGTACATGATGTTTCTGTTGTCGCTTGTTTTACCGAAGTTTTCTCCTTCGTACCTTACTTTAGCATTAGTATTATCTCTCTGTTTCCGTTGTATGAAAATCCTAAAAATTGATAAATGCTTAAAACCTTAATTTTCCTCATAGCTCCAGTTGGAGATAGATTTCTTTTATTTTATCGGTCTTATCCTGCTGTTCCCTTTTGGAATTTTACCATCTCTTTACCCTTGCCGGAGATTAACGTGTCGATTCAGCATTCTCAACACTACCACCCTTGTCCCTGTGTTCGACCCCGTATATCTACTTCGACCCCGTATATCTACTTCGACCCCGTAAGCAAAGTTGCGGGGGCCTAGAAGGTTTCGGGTTATAAATGTAAAAGCCCGACTACTTCAAATCCGCTCTAATTTTTGGATGCGCGATTTAGGTCGGTCACTAAGCTCCCAAGGGGGTCCGCCTACCTGCTTTACTATAATACAAACTGTGTGCCCAGACAACAGCCTGGGCAATCCCTTTCTTATTGATTCTATTTTTTTGCTGGATCTCTTATCGATTTTGATCCAGAAATATGTCTATTTGATTGTTATTGAATTTGTTTTCTAAAATTTACTAATATATTTGCTTTTGTGCCTTAGGTTGATGCTTCATCTACAACTTATATCAAAGGACAAGGCATTTGTCTTCATGGATAAAAGGAGTCAATGAAATTGATTATGCAATGTATCGATGAATGTTATGTAAAAGTTGATGATGCTAGCTAGTATTTCAATTTTTTTCAAACTGCTTTTATATATCTTTGGATGGAACAATATCTGAATATTCTCCCCGAGGTGTGGGTTGCGTCTAAAACATTTGACATGAGAATGTATGGAACAATATATGCATATTATTGGGTGTTTTGTTGGCTAAATGGACATCTATAAAATCCCTTTGTTTTGATTATGACAAACATTTCATTCTTATTTATCTGACGAGCTACTTGAGTGTGCAGGATGACACAACTATAAGGGAAATCCAACATGAAGTATTTATATTTTCATGCAAATGTAATCATTGTAAAAACTTGTACAAAATTATAATGTACAAGTACTTAGAATTTCATGTAAATCAAGCGTTAGATCTCCCTAGCTAAACACCACACTTAGTTAGGTCATCTCCTTCTAATAGATCACATAATGCACACTCATGCACATACTTAGTATCTTAATTAAAAGATTGAAAACAGAGTCAATCTCGGTCGACCACACTCCTCGACCGAGACACTCTCGGTCGACAAACTTCTCGACCGAGATTGACCAAAAGTAGCCGTTAGACACAGCAGTTGACAGTTGCAAATCAACGTTAATCCAGAGAGCCTGTCGGTCGACAAATCCTCGACCGACTGGGCATCTCGGTCGACAAGTCCTCGACCGATATGATCTCTGACAGCAACTGCAGAATTAATTAACTAGCCGTTGCTAATGCGCCTAACTTATTCCTAACGGCTAGTTAAGCACTAGGAACCCCCTAGAAGTTGTCTAGAACGTCCTTAAGCATACTTAGGCCATTCCTATAAATAGGACAAGCCATAGGACACTAAAAAACACTTCTTACACTTGCTATACTTGAGAAAATACTTGAGCCCTCTTGTGCAATCTGTGTGAACTGAGCTTTGTGATCAATTGGCCATTTTCCCTTTAGCTCAAGCTCGTCCTATAGGCTAGATTTTCCTAACCCTAGCAATCACAAGTCCATCATATTGGCTAGGAAAATCCAAACGCTTGATCTAGGGAAATCAAGCCTTGAGCTACAAGGATAAGTTGTATTTTCTTTTATTCCTTTCTTGTTCCTTGTATTACTTGTACTCTCCTTGCTACTCCAGGTAGGAGGCTGCGGATTGGAGAGGGTGAAGCTCTTCGTGGTGAAGAGGAAGACTTTGGACTACTTCAGAAGGCTGTCTTGACGGGAAGCTACTTCGAGAGGAAGGCTACTTCAAGGGGGAGCTTTGAAGTTACTTCAAGGAAGGCTGCTTCGAGGTTGGCAAGACTACTTCAAGGTGAAGGCTGTCCAAAGGGTGTTTAGAAAGTATTGTAAATTTTATGTAACATCCTTGAGAGGTAATAAAATTTAGTACTTTCAAAATCCCGGTTGGGTAAGCAACCGGGTAGTGGACTGACTCCTTAGTATTTGCTAAGGTGGAACCACTCTAAACACCTGTGTTCCTCTTCTTAATCTTTAGTTTGGTTGTTTGAGGTTAAATTATTTTAAAATCTCTATAAAACTCTATTCACCCCCCTCTAGAGGTTTTCAATTGGTATCAGAGCAGGCTTCAAGGAGCCCTAACAAAGTCTTGAAGAAAAGATGGGGGATGGAGTGCTCAACAACCTCAACATTGAAGGAACGCTCGTTGCTAGACCTCCGGCGTTCGACGGGACAAACTATCAATACTGGAAGAGAAGGATGCAATTCTACTTCCAAGGAATCAACTGGGATCTTTGGAGAATGGTATCTACACCATACACACTCCCACAAGACGATTTCGCATTATGGGATGCTAATACGGTAAAAATGGCCCAAATAAATGCAAAGGCAGTAAGCATTTTATATTGTTCCATTTCAGTAAGTGAATTTAATAGAGTATCAAACTGTGATACCGCATATGAGATTTGGCATAGATTATCTATAACATATGAGGGTACCGTTCAAGTTAAAAATTCTAAAGTTAGTTTGCTTAAAACCAAGTTTGAACATTTTCGTATGGATCCAAACGAAACTATTAGTGAAATGTATTCAAAATTTTCTACTATTGTTAATGGTTTAAGTGCTTTAGGGAAACCTGTTCTTGAGGAGGATCAGGTATCAAAAATACTTCGATCTCTTCCTCCAAAGTACAAACCAAAGGTGACAGCTATTGCAGAAGCAAACGACCTCACTCGCCTCAAAATGGAGCAGCTCATCGGAAACCTAGAAGCTCATGAGGCAGACCTAGAAGAGGAAGAGAGAAGAGAACATGAGCATCAACGGGGGCCAAAGAAAGACGTGGCTCTCAAAGCATCAAAAGCTCCCTCACATGAGAGTGAGGAATCCAGTGAAGAAGAAGGAGAAGAAGCATTGATAGTCAACGGTAAGAAATACAGAAGGTTTAAATCTAATAAAATTTCTAGTTCTTCTTCCACTCCCAGGTGCTTCGAATGTGGAAAGAAAGGACACTTCAAAAATGAATGTCCCAAAGCAAAGAAGGGAAAGAAAAGCTCACATAAGAAGAAAGAAAAAGCTTATAAAGCGGCATGGGATGAAACCAGTGAAAGTGAAAGTGGAGATGAAAATGTGGAATGTCTAATGGCAAGAGAAGACAATGAAGACTCTCAAGAGGTAAGCCTTATTGATCTTCCTAAAGAAGAATTAGTTGCTAGCTTACAAGAAACTCATGATAAGTATGTTGATGCCAAGAAGAAACTAAAGAAGACTATGAAATCAAATAATGAGCTCATTGCCAAAATAGATGAACTCTCTTCTGAAAAGAATAACATTGAGCTTGAAAATGTATCTTTAAAAACATCTTTAGATGATTGCACTAGAAAGCTACTTACTTTGGAAACCAATCTTAATCTTCTATCAAAAGAAAAGACTGATTTGTTAGCCAAACTACAAGCTTTTCAAACTCAACCTATCTTGTGCAATCATTCGGACTATGACAATATTGTAAAAGAAAAGGATTCATTGTTTTCTGATTTAGACCAGGCAAGAAAAGATATACATAAGAAGATGAATGACATTGCTCAATTGCAAAGAGAACTTTATGAGTTAAGAAGAAAAGATATTCTTGATAACATATTGAGAAGTGGTACTACCTTCAATGGAAGAAAAGGTTTGGGATATGTTCCAAAGAAAAACCAAACCAAAAAGATCCAAACTATGTTTGTACCCAAAAACACAATGGCTAGAAAGAGAAATGAAGTTGATTCTATTACTTGTCATTTCTGTTTACGTCTTGGACATTACTGTTTTTCATGCCCCTACAAGACTAAGAAGTCCAACTTAGTTTGGACCCCAAGACCCCAAATTTAGAAGAATGGAATGTAGTTGAGATATGACAAAATACTTAATTTTTGCAATTTATATTGTCCTATCTCAACAAACAATGCTATGCTTATTAGTATTATTTTTTCTGCATTGCTGTACTAAAACAGAAACTTCGTCGGTCGAAGTACTGTCGACCGAGCTCTGGGTCGGTCGAAGTATTGTCGACCGACTGGATGTCTTTAACAAATCGAAAATCTTCCAGTACTTATTTCGGTCGAAAATTGGTCAACCGAGAAATTCTCTGTGTCTTTTGATTATAATACAGTAACCTGCTCGATCGACAAATTGTCGAACGAGAATGATATCGGTCGAACAATTGTCGACCGACTGGTTTTCTGTATCAGAACTTTTATACACATCAGCAAATTAAAAAGTTTCTAACCTTATCGGACCATCACATGGGTACCAAAATCTACATTCTAATGCAGGAATGGGTCGTTGACAGTGGCTGCTCCAAACATATGACCGGAAACAAGGATGCATTTTCAACTTTTGAAGAAAAGAAAAGTGGAACGGTCACTTTTGGAGACAATGGTAAGGGTAAAATCGTTGGAATAGGTAATGTTGGAACAAATCTTGAAATCAAAAATGTTCTACTAGTTGATGGATTGCACGATAACTTAATAAGTGTAAGTCAACTATGTGATAGTGGTTATGATGTGTTATTTAACAAAACCTGCTGCAAGTTATTGATAGAAAATACTACAACTGTTGTTTATGAAGGAAATAGAGTTGGAAATCTTTATATCCTTAAACCAAACTCTATGAAATCAGTAGTAGGTAAATGCTTACTTGCAAATGAAAACACCTTACAACTATGGCATAAAAAGCTTGGTCATGCTAGTTCACATGCTATTAAAAAGTTAGTAAAATATGATCTTATTCGTGGATTACCTGCTTTGTCTTTTGATCAAGTTGCAAATTGTGAACCTTGTACAATGGGAAAGCAAACCAAAACATCTTTTAAATCAAAACATGTACTTAGCACCAGTAGATCCTTAGAATTAATTCATATGGATTTATTTGGACCAATGAGAACACAATCTATTGGTGGTAAACGATACTGTTTTGTTATTGTTGATGATTATAGTAGATTTACATGGGTACATTTTATTGCAACTAAAGATGATACTATTCATGTCTTTATGCAATTTTGTTCTAAGATTGAAAATCTTTTACAACATAAAATATGTACCATTAGAAGTGATCACGGTGGCGAATTTGAAAATCATACATTTGAAACTTTTTGTACTTCTCAGGGGTATACTCACAATTTCTCTGCTCCACGTACCCCACAACAAAATGGTATTGTAGAACGGAAAAATCGATCTCTACAAGAAATGGCTAGGACCATGATGCTTGAACACAACACACCTAAAACCTTTTGGGCTGAAGCTGTAAACACTGCTTGTTATGTGCTAAATAGAGTCACGGTTCACTCTCATTTGAAGAAAACTCCATATGAAATAATACACTCTAAGAAACCTAGAGTTGACTACTTCCATACTTTTGGCTCTACATGTTACATTTTAAACACCAAGGATGATAGAGACAAGTTTGATTCTAAATCACACAAAGCATTCTTCTTGGGATACTCTACTTCTAGCAAAGCGTTTAGGGTATATAACACTATCTCTAGAAAAGTTGAGGAATCCATTCATGTTTCTTTTCATGAGGAATCAAAATCCACAAATTTAGATATCATTGATCTCACTAATCAGTTTGAAACTATAACCATTCCCAATGATAATGAGAAAACTCCCACATCCGATCCTCCAGTTGAAACACAACCTACACCTAGGCTGATCAAGGATCATCCCCAAGAGCTAATTATTGGAGATCTAAATGATAAAGTCAAAACTAGGTCCTCTTTCCAAGATGTTGCAAACATGGCTTTTGTCTCTATCATTGAACCTAAGAAAATATCCGAAGCTCTTAAGGATGATTACTGGATAATAGCCATGCAAGAAGAATTAAATCAATTCACAAAAATCGATGTATGGGATTTAGTTCCTAAACCACAAGATAAAACTATCATAGGAACTAAATGGGTTTTTAGGAACAAGCTTAATGAGGCAGGAGAAGTCATAAGGAATAAAGCACGGTTAGTTGCACAAGGATATAATCAACAAGAAGGAATAGATTTTGATGAAACATATGCACCCGTAGCTAGACTTGAAGCTATTAGGATGTTACTAGCTATTGCTGCCCATAAAAACATTCAGCTATATCAAATGGATGTCAAAAGTGCATTTCTAAATGGCATCATACAAGAAGAAGTTTATGTTGCTCAACCACCTGGCTTCGAAATACCAGAAAAGGACGATCATGTTTATAAACTTAAAAAGGCACTTTATGGTCTAAAACAAGCACCTAGGACTTGGTATGAACGGCTCAAGACATATCTTTTTGATAATGGTTTCTCTATTGGAAATTCAGATTCTACTTTATTTTTCAAAACATATGCATCTGATTTCTTAGTTGTGCAAATATATGTTGATGACATTATTTTTGGTGCCTCAAATGAATCATTATGCACACAATTCAGTGACATTATGCAAAAAGAATTTGAAATGAGCCTTATGGGTGAACTAACATTCTTTCTTGGTTTTCAAATTAAGCAAACACCTGCCGGAATTTTTATAAGCCAAGAAAAATACACTAAAGAACTGTTAAAACGCTTTGGGATGGATCACTGCAAACATGCTACTACTCCTATGGCTACTTCTATTAAAATTGATAAGGATGAAAATGGGGAACCTATTGATGATTCCTTATATAGAGCCATGATTGGTAGTTTGTTATATTTAACCGCTTCTCGACCGGACATTATGTTTTCCGTTGGTCTTTGTGCTCGATTTCAATCCCAGCCTATGCAATCTCATTTTCTTGCGGTTAAACGAATTCTTCGATATCTAGCCGGCACTACTTGTTTTGGTTTATGGTATCCAAAAGGATAATCCTTGGATTTTAAAGCATATACTGATGCGGATTATGCCGGTTGTCGACTTGATCGCAAAAGTACTAGTGGTGGATGTTTCTTATTAGGTAGAGCCTTAGTATCTTGGTTTAGCAAGAAACAAAACACGGTTGCCCTATCTACAACCGAAGCTGAATATATGGCAGCTGGGTCTTGTTGTGCTCAAGTGCTTTATATGCAACAGGTTTTAAGCGATTATGGTTTTCATCTTTCATCTACACCTATTTTATGTGACAACACAAGCGCCATAAACTTAGCACACAATCCTATTCTACACAGCCGGGCCAAACATATTGAAATCCGTCATCACTTCTTAAGGGATCACATCTCAAAGAATCATGTTTCCCTTCATCATGTTGATACGGAAAATCAATTGGCTGATATTTTTACAAAACCGCTTCCATTAGATCAATTTAACAACATTAGGAAGCAACTACTTATTACTCCGCTGGAGGATGTTTTCTTTGATATCTGCGGTTCTTAAAACGAATACTTATGCTTTTATGATTAGTATCAAAATTGATATGCACGTTTAAATTGGAAATCTGCAAATTGTTGCCTCTTGGCTAAAACAAAACTTAGCCAAGGGGCGCTACGGTCGTAGTCAAGGGCGACCTAAAACAAGCTTTGCCAAATATGCCTTTTTGGACATCATTTTCGTAAACTTCCTTGCTTCACATTTTGGCTATTCAATGGACATCTTTTTCGTTCGTTTTTTGATGGGATATCTAATTAAGGGGGAGTTTTTTTAATAAAACGGTTATCTTTTTGAGATGACAAAGGGGGAGAGATATATAAAAATATAACTTAATATTTATGACAAACTCAATCAATGAGTTTCATAAATATACTCTTGGCTTTACATTGAAAGTTGCTATAGTCCCAAATGAACTGGATTTCATGTTCCATAATTCATTGGGGATACTAAGCACACATTTTATAAATAATAGGAAAAGTTCCAAACGGCAATCTAAAGGTATGGCATTTATATGTTTTATATTTCCTCTATTCACATTTTGGAAATGTTTGTCATCTTCAAAAAGGGGGAGATTGTTGGCTAAATGGACATCTATAAAATCCCTTTGTTTTGATTATGACAAACATTTCATTCTTATTTATCTGACGAGCTACTTGAGTGTGCAGGATGACACAACTATAAGGGAAATCCAACATGAAGTATTTATATTTTCATGCAAATGTAATCATTGTAAAAACTTGTACAAAATTATAATGTACAAGTACTTAGAATTTCATGTAAATCAAGCGTTAGATCTCCCTAGCTAAACACCACACTTAGTTAGGTCATCTCCTTCTAATAGATCACATAATGCACACTCATGCACATACTTAGTATCTTAATTAAAAGATTGAAAACAGAGTCAATCTCGGTCGACCACACTCCTCGACCGAGACACTCTCGGTCGACAAACTTCTCGACCGAGATTGACCAAAAGTAGCCGTTAGACACAGCAGTTGACAGTTGCAAATCAACGTTAATCCAGAGAGCCTGTCGGTCGACAAATCCTCGACCGACTGGGCATCTCGGTCGACAAGTCCTCGACCGATATGATCTCTGACAGCAACTGCAGAATTAATTAACTAGCCGTTGCTAATGCGCCTAACTTATTCCTAACGGCTAGTTAAGCACTAGGAACCCCCTAGAAGTTGTCTAGAACGTCCTTAAGCATACTTAGGCCATTCCTATAAATAGGACAAGCCATAGGACACTAAAAAACACTTCTTACACTTGCTATACTTGAGAAAATACTTGAGCCCTCTTGTGCAATCTGTGTGAACTGAGCTTTGTGATCAATTGGCCATTTTCCCTTTAGCTCAAGCTCGTCCTATAGGCTAGATTTTCCTAACCCTAGCAATCACAAGTCCATCATATTGGCTAGGAAAATCCAAACGCTTGATCTAGGGAAATCAAGCCTTGAGCTACAAGGATAAGTTGTATTTTCTTTTATTCCTTTCTTGTTCCTTGTATTACTTGTACTCTCCTTGCTACTCCAGGTAGGAGGCTGCGGATTGGAGAGGGTGAAGCTCTTCGTGGTGAAGAGGAAGACTTTGGACTACTTCAGAAGGCTGTCTTGACGGGAAGCTACTTCGAGAGGAAGGCTACTTCAAGGGGGAGCTTGAAGTTACTTCAAGGAAGGCTGCTTCGAGGTTGGCAAGACTACTTCAAGGTGAAGGCTGTCCAAAGGGTGTTTAGAAAGTATTGTAAATTTTATGTAACATCCTTGAGAGGTAATAAAATTTAGTACTTTCAAAATCCCAGTTGGGTAAGCAACCGGGTAGTGGACTGACTCCTTAGTATTTGCTAAGGTGGAACCACTCTAAACACCTGTGTTCCTCTTCTTAATCTTTAGTTTGGTTGTTTGAGGTTAAATTATTTTAAAATCTCTATAAAACTCTATTCACCCCCCCTCTAGAGGTTTTCATGTTTGTGGTTGCAATCATTTGAAATTAAAGTTGAATGTGCATGTATTAATTTGGTTTAAATTTTGGATAAATAAGTCCTCATATCATTTTGGACTTTTGTAAAAAATTTGTATTTAAATTTTGAAGTAGCCATTACGCAGATGGTGCATTATAATTTGTCTACTTGTGTGCATTTGCGTGTAATCTTTAGTTTTTGTAATCAAAATCTGAATTTAAATATTTTAATTGAAGTCGGGCTTGTAATGAAATAACATAATAATTACAAATTTCGTGTATAATTGACCCAATATTTACACACATGCAACGTGGAGTCTAAATCCTGTAACAAAATCCAACAAAACAAACATAAAATTTTATAATACATGTTTTCAATATCCAGCAAACCAAACCTAAGAAAAATAATCTGTAGGATTCCTGCAATCCAGCAATCCATTTTCCTGTAATAATCCTGGATTAATGCAAATCCAGGCTAATCCACCAAACCAAAGGTGCCCATACAGACTACCGCATTTCAGAAGTAGCCATCCAAACTCAACCTAGTTTTTCCCGAGCGGCCGAGCGGCCCGAGCCTGCACCTTCATCATGGATCAATTGCAAATGGGCCTGTCGCTACTTTCCAGAGGAGGCTCGTGATGGTATCAGGCTTATAACTCTACTCGGCCTCTCTTTGTTGACTTCAGAAAAGCCCACGCCAGCATTATGCTATAATATACCCAACCTGCCATTTAGGGTTCCCCTCTCTTGTTTTCAACTTGTCCCCTCCCCTGAACTCTTTCACACCCGCCGCCGGCGGCAGTTTTGCAGCAATGGTGAAGTTCCTCAAGCCGAATAAGGCGGTGATCGTGTTGCAGGGGCGATTTGCAGGGAGGAAGGCGGTGATTGTGCGCCAGTTCGATGACGGAACCCGGGACCGACCCTACGGTCACTGCCTGGTGGCTGGTATCTACAAGTACCCGAAGAAGGTGATTCGGAAGGACTCCGCCAAGAAGACTGCCAAAAAGTCCCGCGTGAAGGCCTTCGTCAAGGTCGTAAACTACAACCACATCATGCCCACCCGATACACCGTCGACGTCGACCTCAAGGACGTTGTCACGCCTGACGTCGTTCAGGCTAAGGACCGCAAGGTGTCGGCTCTCAAGGAAGCTAAGGCGAGGTTCGAGGAGAGGTTCAAGAGTGGGAAGAACAAGTGGTTCTTCACCAAGCTTAGATTCTAAATCGCTCAAATTTGGCAAACTGCGAACATACTAATGTCAAATCTGTCAGTAGTCCGCCGTTACATTTCTCGTCTCTTCCAATTTTTGTAGGAACATCGTTTCCTTGTTTGAACTATGATATAGTATGAATTTGCGATTGAGTACATCTTGTTTATCTACATGATTTTTCATATTTCTGTTCCTTTTGTGCGTGAGAATATAGTACATCACTTTGTTGGATAGTTGGTATTTGCACGCCTTCTCATATAGGATTTGATGCCTCATTAATAATCATTGGCAGACTTGTCTACCAGGCCCTGCTTTGGTTTGACATGTTATCATGACGTTGGTAGATTGTGCTTGCTGTCTGCAAGGACCGAATGATCGAATCATATAAAATACATTATATAGGGTGTACAATGTGAGGGGCAAATATTGATGATTTAATTAGCGGATATGTAAGGGCGCACTTAAGCTAAGTCTGACAAATATTTCGGTGTGGCTTCTAGGATTCAGTTGTCTAACACATTTTTTGCATTTTGTTCAAGAAGTGGTAGATTATATATATACACATATACCTTGGGAATGTGTGACAGTGCACATACCTTTAGTAGCAATCATCTTAGCATGTGATGATATTTGTCCCTCTTGTTTAGGGTGGAAAAAAGTGAATCTTTGTATGTGCATGATTTGCCTGTGGGCTTGGATTCTTCTTCTAGTTGTGCAGCTGTGAATACTGGATATTATCTTTAGTATTTTTTATTGGGTTCAGATGCAGGATAGAGAACAGAGGTTATTGATACATCAATATCATCAGTTTCTTGATGTTGTATGAGGTCTTTCCTTCTGCATATATCAGATTCTGAATGAAATTGACGAATTATGTTCTTGTTTGCTTTGTAGAGTGGAATGTGAAGAATCAGGAATGTATTCAGAGATCCTCTTCTTCTAGGTGTGCAGTTGTGGATATTGTCTCTAGTATTTGTTATAGGGCTTAGGTATTGGATCCCTTGGATGGACGGGAGCTAGTGATCTAGTGGTCTTGTGTACATCATTGTCTTGAATTCTTGAGTAGATGAACATTTTAAGGGAAAGTCTTTTGGTGCCTTTGTCCCCAAACAAGTTTGCATGTAGAATAGCGACTGAACATGAGGACTCAATACACTGATAATAGCTTCGGATGATTTTTTTCTCTAAAGACAGATGTTACCCAACCCCCTGGTTATTTGAAAACATACCTACGGATGGAAACCAAACCACTCTGTAGGGCAGTCTCTCCTGATGTTTCTGAGGCCCTTAGGCGGCTGATGTGAGATGTAATTCCATCCTCAGTGATGGATTAGTTTCTTTACACGTGAAATAAATATATGTTCTTCACCATCCAAACTTGTTTGGCCTTTTAGCTTTGCCAGTGATACAACTTTGTTTTCTTTGAATAGCATTTCTTTTTAGTGTAGAGGAGAATTGTTGTGGAATCTGCACAATCATCGTTGGTGAATGCACTTGTACACAGTTAATCTGCTGAGAAACAACAGACATGCACACAACTATGTAGAACATTTTCGTTTTCCCTTCAGCCTCAAATAGACTCTTAGTACTGCAAAGTTCTGATGGATATTATATTTTCAGTACTTAATATAAGATTGTCACATCATACAAACAGCCTATTTAGCAGGAGTCTCTCTGCCAGGCTTTGAGAGAGTAATTATAGACTTGTCTAGGCCCCACGGAGCAGCCTAGTTCAACAGGGACACTTGTCACTTGCCAGGCCTTGAGACAGGGATTGGGAAGTTGAATCCACGGTCAAATGAAGTTCTTATAGGGGTGGGTTGGGACAGTGGGTAGAGAAGAGAGTTTTTGTGGCTTCACGTTACAAGTCAACCATTCAAAGTTAACTGTAAACGCTCATAGTTTCTTCTAGGAGTTATCCTGTTCTGGATATAATTTGCTGTGCTTGTGATCATGATGTGGAGATGTTAAATCTGCTTGAAAGCCTATTCCATTGTCGGCCTGCATAATTAAAATCTAACCAGTGTTTGACGTTTAAATATTTATTCTAACTATGTCTGCCATCCTTTCGTGACAAGAAATTAGTGGTATCTAGAGAAGTGAGTCTTTTGGGACGTTTTTTTCTTTTGACGTAATATTTGTTAAAAAAAACAAAGAGAAGTTTACCTGGAAACAGATTCTGTAGTCAGTATTAAGAAGCATAAGCTAATCCAAACTGCATCCACACAACTCAAACGGCACCCCAATGCTTGAACCAAGCTACCGAACGATTTGTCAATTTGGAAATACAAGCTGGGTGAATGTATTCACCCAACTCAAACTCAATACATTATGTATTTCTGCCATCTTTCATGACAAGATATTTAGAGAAGTGAGTCTTTGGGATGATTTTCTTGACGTAAATGATTTATTTCTTTTTAAAAAAGACAAAGAGAAGTCTACCTTCCAGGTGGAAACAGATTCTGTAGTCATTATTGAGAAGTATAAGCTAAGCCAAACTGTATTCATACAATTCAAACGGCACCACAATTCTTGAAACAAGCTACCAAACGATTTATCAATTTGGAAATCTACAAACCAAGTGAATGTAACCATCCAACTCAAACTCAATCAAACCTTGGTTTCATGAGTATTTGGCCAGCCCATTGCTAGATTAGAGATGAAGCGAGAACCATGGGAGTTATGTGCAGTATCTTAGGATAGAGTAAAACAAACTAGATGAGATTGAGTATTAGCTCAAGCGTGAGGCGTTTCTCTACGGCTAGGGGCGGCATGTAATTGCTCAAGTTGTTTCTACTGGAAATAGACGTTTGACTTATAAATTAAGCAAAATCAGGTGCATTATGAGTAATGCAGACCTTTGCTGGTGTAAATCAAATACACAGTAAACCTAATAGTCATTAATCTATACACCCATCTATATGTAAATTGCATACATTCATAAATATTTGATCTAAACAACTTGTTAGGGCCTTCAAAGAAGTCTAGGGTCGCAACAAGATATGCATCCTTAAATTATTTTGGTCAATGTAATCTCTTGTATGATGAGGTGGTTTCGTTGAATCTTTAGTACCTTACCACTTCATCCCTTAAGGTGCAACTAGGGGTGGGCATGGTCTGGTCTAGTCTGGTCTGACCTTAAAATCATAAATCAGGCTATACATATTGTGGTCAGAAAATTTTCCAAACCAAACTTAACTACTAAAATGATCTGGATCGAACTTAACTTGACCACTAAAATGTGGTGACGTTCGGTAAAGTTTTGGTCTAAAACCACTACTGCGTGGTACTTTTTTTTTATCCCCCAAAGCGTGTATGGTACTTACTAGCCGCACATCTTAAATGAAAATCAATAATCATTTCATTCAATTTTGACGTCAGGTTCTGCTCTTCAACAAAAATCATACTCTAATAACATGAACTAAATATTATTGTGAAAAATATTAAATGGAAAGATTGTGTACTATATATATATGTGTGTGTGTGTGTGTGTGTGTGTGTGTGTGTGAAAGCTAAAACATTAATATAAAAGTCATTTACAACATTAAAAATAAATATAACATCAAGGTAATTTGAAATATTGTATAAACATCAACTAAATCATGATGAGAACAATTTACTTGAGTATATATATAGACACACACACATATACAGAGCTGGTCAAGTTCGATCTGATTGGTTAACTAGTATCGAGACTATGACCAAACCAGTTAAGGAAAGTCTGAACCCTTTTCAAACTAAACATGACCACAATACCCATCTAGACTAGACTTGAATAGGCAGTTTGGTCAAGTTTGGTTTGGTTTTATGGTCTAGTTTAGTTTCCCATCCAACAAGGGTCACACCTCAAGGATGCATGTGATAAAGTGATTTTTTACACAATTATTTCTCTCTCTAGAATTTTCAATATCATTATAATTTGTAAATTGTGTACTTGATACTCTTTATTATTCATGTTTAAAATTATGACTCTAGTTGACACATATATTTTGAGGAAAATAAAACCCTAGATACATAATTAAAGTTGTAAAGGTCAATTTCAACTATAGGAACCTTAGTGATTGTACAATCAAATTTCTCTCTCAAAATGTACCATATCAAGATAACTAAATTACAAAGCTCCACGTAAAATTTCATAATTGTTTGACTTTACCAATTAGAAGTTATAAACATTTGTTTTATGGGTAATATATCATTATGTGTTACACGACCTAGTCGCGGATTGGCATATGTGAACCCTTAATCCCAGCCGTCCATCCTAGATCCAGCGAGCATTCACTTGTCTTCAACCTTTGGTTTTCTCGGGATAGCTATGTACTAGAATCAAGTGCGACCGAGCATACCTCCTAACGGAAAGACCGAGTCATATAGAGTTTTAGCCAAGAGGACCCCTTCTAATCACAAAGATGAGCTCAGCCATCCCCACACGTTGCCCCTCGTCCTCAGATTAGGGAGAATGAACCCCCCCAACTCCCACACCTCTCACCACACACACCACTTCGGGCATCTTCAACCCTAGCCACGTTACACCTATTTACCCTTCCATTAGCTCTGCCAAGATTCCTTTAGTCATCCCTAACCTTTAATCTCTTCCATTACACTCCTATGCCTCCTCCAGCCTGCCTCTACCTATAACGATTCAACAACAAATCAAACCGTCACCAGTGATATAATTGCATATTTACCATAAATAGTGGATTAACAAAAATCACTAAAATTTAAAACCATTTTTGCAAAGAGATCCAAAACTCATACATATCATGATTCACATTGTACATACAATGTTTCCTCTCATCTTGAGGACAATATATAACAATTGCTCTGTCGAAACACAGGCTGAAGAAACATAAAACCTTAAGGCATACAAGCCAAAATCTCAGATCGTTCATGAAACCATTATGAACTGACTCCAAGGACATGAGAGTAGAGAGACGACACATATGACTTCTATCTACTTGACACGACAGACAATACACTCAACCTGAGCTGTTACTCCTGCCCCATCTGTTGTTCTCCCTCAGCAGAAAGGTCTCTACCGCCTCGTGCACGTCCACCTAAAAAAATTGTGGATCCCACGAGATGAGACAATTGTCCCAGCGAGAGATATAACTCTCCGCCGACCATATCATTATCATAGTTAAGCAGTATAAAACCGAGCAAAGGTTCTTTTATGATAATAAGCATGATTAATCACTGTATAAACAAGACATAGTAATCTCTTTACTTAAGAAAGATGATGCATTTATCCATGGTAGAGCAATAAACCATCTATTCACTTTACAATGAATATTGAAGAAACATAAATAACATCTATCAACTAAGATGTATAACCGAAGTGTACATCAACCAATGTCATTCTGTATTTGATCCTTAAACAAATACGCTACTTGGCTGATTACATATTACAATCACACTTGTGCCCTGAGGAGATGAAGTATACCGTTCATGCTCCAACCGACCACTAGTAAGTCAAAATCGGTGCCATACAAGGTCAAGGACAGAGCCGGCTACCAAGACCTCACCTGTCTCGGTCAGTACAAGACCACACAGATTCAGCAGGACATCTCGTGTCATCTGCTGGCAGGACATCTCGTGTCAACTGCAAATAGCATGTCGGGGTATAGCGGGATCTTTTCTATAGAGTTACAGCCGCAACATGGACTCTCTTCAGGGAGATCTCAGTTTATCCATCCCTAGATTAAAAGAATAAGGAAGATTACACATCAATTCCTTAACTGTTCGGGAGAATCACATTTCAATCCCCATCCACATAGAATGAAGAAGGATTCTACGCATCAATTTCTCATTTGGTCGGGAGATTCACATCATCCCGTGATAAATAAGAAAGGTGCGACATCAGTTCTTCATTGGGACGTCTAGATATAATTCATCCATCACCCCTGCATATTAAAAAATATGCTCTCCAGGAAATCCCATGGGAAAACCCATTTCACCATTCAACAATTTCTGACGCTGAATGGATCTATGGTCAGGGAACTACATGATGAGATTTCTCTTGATTAATTAGGTACATTATAGTATCTTTTAGCATCAACCAAGTTTCAAACATGAATTATAACAAACACTATAAAGAAAGGATATTACTTTTAAGATCTTTGGAACATTTTGAAAGTATATCACTCGGGATCTCAGTCCCTTATCACATCATTGGGAATTCTCATCCCTTCATATCATCATCATCATGATTACTGGATTTGGGTATTCAAACTCTTAGATCATCACTGAGCATTGTTACCTCTGTAACAGGTAACTATTACCTCTAGGTCCTCAGATAAAGGTATTCATCATATTTGTTCTACAAATATTTCACATAGCTTACAAGGCTCATGAAACATCTTGTCACCTCTCACTAGGCAACAACTATTCTCATGGCTCACAAGGCCCATTAAACATATTGTCACCTCTCACTTGGCAACAATTATTCACATGGATCACAAGGCCCATTAAACATCTCGTCACCTCTCACTAGGCAACAAATATCTTTTAGGTCATCAGACCACATAAACATTATACTTGTTATACAAGTATTTAACATGTCTCACAAGGCTTATGCAATAAGAGAAATACAACCTTTCCATTATTAGGGTTAGGGTTTCCCTTTTATAGCCAAATAGGGTTTCAATTTCATATTATCAATCCAAACCCTAATTTATTGCTCCACACATCTAGGAGCATACATTGATATCATAAGTATTCAATTATACTTATTTATTCTCATCATTTATCATTAAATGATTATCAACACAAAGTATGAGTTTCCCTCTCATCCTCACTAGGATATTGATTACATCATACTTTATTAACTTGGCTTAACCCCTTTCTCAAGGCATGTTAGCCTACACTTATCAAAGTGCATTAAACTCATTACATCTTAATGTAACAATTGACATGACACACTTCATGTGTTACTCATCCAAGTATATTAGATTTAAGGCACATCAAGGTGTATCAACCTTGAGGTGTTGGATGTGATATTTATCATGCCTTGATGTATCACTTCCCTCATCGCTTTTAACTTACTTAAGTTCATCAACTTATCTTGTATTAGGGTATTTACCCATCCTAATACTTTATACACTAACTCATCACATTTATCCTGTAGTGTATTGGCCATAAGTCATCCACTTGAATTACCCAACTATCATCAAGTGATATGGACTCATCTCGGGTTAAGGCATTGTTGATATAGGGTTGACCATTATCAACCACTTTAGGTGTTTCACCTATCAAGGTATTAGCCACACCATTACTTGGTGTAACACTCATTACTCCTAAGAGTGTTTTACCCTCACCTTTACAAGGTGTATTAGGTTGAATCATGTATGTCAAGTTGAACACATGTATTGGGTTAGGTGTATATTGAGCTAGGCATCATCATATCCCTCATACCCCTACCCATCAAGGTATGTAACACCTTCACCATACATGGGTGTAACATCCTCACTTCAGTTGAAGATATTGGCCACACCATACTTTAGTGTATTGGCCATTACATGTTCTAGGGTATCAACCACCTTACCACTTTTGTCATTTAGTGTATTGGGTTACCCACCATATTGTTTTAGAGATGTGTGCTCAACACCATATCATCAAAGAGGTGTATGCTTAACCCAATATCAGTTTAGAGGTGTATGCTTGCTTACCATATCACCTTAGACGTGTACGTGTGCTTACCATATCAGGTAAGAGGTGTATGCTTGCTTACCATATCGGGTAAGAGGTGTATGCTTGCTTACCATATCGGGTAAGAGGTGTATGTTTGCTCACCATATCACTTTAGATGTGTATGTGTGCTTACCATATCACTTTAGAGGTGTATGTGTGCTTACCATATCACCTTAGAGGTGTATGTGTGCTTCACACCATATTAGGAAAAGAGGTGTGTGTGTGCTTCACACCATATCGGGCATAGAGGTGTGTGTGTGCTTCACACCATATCAGGCAAAGAGGTGTGTGTGTGCTTCACACCATATCGGGCAAAGAGGTGTGTGTGTGCTTCACACCATATTGGGCAAAGAGGTGTGTGTGTGCTTCACACCATATCGGGCAAAGAGTTGTATGCTTGACCTCATATCGTCTAAGAGGTGTATACTACATTACCATATCGTGCAAGGAAGTATAAGCTCATATCCATATCGTTTTAGTGGTGTATGTGCATCTCCATATCGGGTTTGAGGTGCTTGCTTGTGTTCTTGAACCCGATATCACTTTGTATGGTGATACCATCATCTTCAGGCTCTAGACCTTCGTTCTACTTGTTCTAGTACAAGGATAACAAGTCTAAGCAACTACTAGAACTCATATATATATATATATACTCATATATATATATATATATATATATATATATCAAGTATTCAAGAAAATTTCATAATTGAAAGTAGATCATCAAATATAGCAAGAAATATGGTGAGTAATAACATGTTTGGGTTCAAGTTATATAACCCGCCTCAAGAACAACTTCAAAGCTCCAAGCTCCAAAGCTTCACGTTCCTAAGGTTGAAGATGACTTATCAAAATTCCAAGGCTTGTTCACAACTCCTTCATATACAAGGAATCACCATAGTTAAGAACTTGGTGAAGAAGAAAAGAAAGGAAGATCATAACCCTAGATCCATGCTTCAATCTAAGGTTGAAGATGATCATAGATTTACCTTAGGGTTAAGACTTGAGCTCCTTCTTTCTCCTTAGCACCATGCACGATACCTCACTACTTATGCACGATATGCCCTCACTTGTGGCCGATATCCCCTCCACTTGTGACCAATATCACTCCACTATGGCCGATATCAACTTGCTATGGCCGATATCACTTGTTATGGCCGATATCACTTGTTATGGCTGATACCAAGGCCCTATGCACGATAAAACTTCACCTATGCACGATACCAAGACTCTATGCATGATATCTAAGAGAAAGGAGGTGGTAGGATTCAAAAAAATTTCACTAAGAGGTGAAAGGAAGGGTATATATACTTGAGGTTCACGGGAAAGAGTGTAAGAGGTATCACCTTACTACTAGTAGGTGCCACATGGCCATGCATGGATTGACACATGTACTTGCATGCATTCCATCTTTATCTTTCCATGAAAAATAAAAACTTGAGGATAATGCAAGGGATAAGGGTCGGACCCCCTTTGGTTATCTTCTAGGGTAAGACACCTCCACTCACATTATTATATTCACAATTCAATGCAACCTTTCCCAAGGAAAGTTGCAAGCCGATATCCATTGCTTTATTGAGGTGCTTAGCTCATTTTTGGGCAAATAGTTAACACCACGATATGGGGGTCTCTTCTTTGACTCCTTGGCCGATAGGGACTCCCATTTAACACTACAACCCAATACACTCAATACAAGCTCAAATTAGGGTTTCCATTCAACCCCTTTCTTGGTCTTTTCATCACAAAGAATACTACCACTAAAAAATGATTCAATCATTGTGTATCCTTCTTTCTTGAGCCTATTAATTATACATCGAGGAATAGGAACACTTTAAAGGTGGTAATTTATATATCAACCCTACATTTTGGGTAAATTACAATTTGTACCAAAATTGGTGCACAAGGCACTAACATTATTCAAACAAGTTTAAACTTGGAATTTAGGCTTTCCACAAGCCACCACTTAGCATCATTCTCTTTCTTATAATGCTAAAACACTTAGGGCACGTTCAACATGTGACATATTGCAATATAACCCCTCATCTTGGGTAAATTGCACTTTTTCCTGGAATAAAGGAACATTGTTGGCTAAATGGACATCTATAAATCCCTTTGTTTTGATTATGACAAACATTTCATTCTTATTAATCTAACGAGCTACTTGAGTGTGCAGGATGACAAAGCAACAAGGGAAAATCTACAAGCTTACATATTTATATTTTCATGCAATGTAATCACTGTTGTAAAAACTTGTACAAAAATATAATGTACAAGTACTTAGAATTGCATGTAAATCAAGCGTTAGATTCTCCCTAGCTAAACACCACAGTTAGACAAGTCATCCCATTCAAATAGGATTACTTTTGCACACTTACATACATAATTAGTGCCTAAATTGAAACCTTGAAACATGATCAATCTCGGTCGACAAACTCCTCGACCGAGACACTCTCGGTCGACAATCTTCTCGACCGAGAAAGATCCAAAGTAGCCGTTAGACACAACAGACAAGTTAGTTGGCAGTTGAAGAAAGACGCTGCAAATCACTTGTTCCAGAGAGCCTGTCGGTCGACAAAAGTTCGACCGAGTAGGTGTCTCGGTCGACCATTTGTCGACCGAGATGGTCTCTGACAGCAACTGCAGAATTAATTAATTAGCCATTGTTAAATCAACAACTTTGTACCTAACGGCTAGTTAAGCACTTAGAAACCCCTAGAAGTTGTCTAGAATGTCCTTAAGCTTCCTTAGGCCATTCCTATAAATAGGACAAGCCATAGGACACCTAAACTGACTTGTTTTACACTTGCTACACTTGAGAAATACTTGAGCATACTTGAGCAATCTGTTGCAAGCAAATTGAGCACTGTGATCATTGGCCTACTTTCTCCTTAGCTCAAATTCGTGTCCTATAGGCTAGAATCTCCTACCCACAGCAATCACAAGTTCACATATTTGGTTAGGAGATCTATACGCTTGATCTAGGCATATCAAGCCTTGGGCTTTAAAGGATAAGTTGTAATTTCCTTTTTCTTTCTTATTCCCTATTACTGTTTGTACTCTCCTTACTACTCCTAGGTTGGAGGCTGCGGATTGGAGAGGGTGAAGATCTTCTTGGCGAAGAAGGAGACTTTGAGCTACTTCAGAAGGCTGGTGCAACGGGAGGTTACTTCTAGAGAGGAAGGCTACTTCAAGGGGGAGCTTGAAGTTACTTCAAGAAGGCTACCTCAGGGTTGGTGCACCTACTTCAAGTGAAGGCTGTTCAAAGGGTGTGGTTGAAAGTATTGTATTTTGTATAAATCCTCGAGAGGTAATAAAATAAATACTTTCAAATCCCAGTTGGGTAAGAAACCGGGTAGTGGACTGACAACTATAGTATTTGCTATAGTTGGAACCACTCTAAACACCTGTCTCTTGCTTCTAATCTCAATTTTGGTTGTTTGAGTTAAATAATTATTGAAATCACTATAAAACTCTATTCACCCCCCTCTAGTAGTTTTCAGTTGCTCAAACAACATTCAATTAGGACCAAACTTGGAACATAAGTGTGTCACATGATAACAAAACACCTTAGAGGATTATATTAAATTTATAAGAAACTTACTTAGCCAAAACAAATAGGGTTACCTCATAACCCATGTCAGGGTCATTACAAGTTATATACCCCTAACAAGGATTTCGTCCCCGAAATCCCAGATGAAGGAAGAGAATTGTTGTAACGACTGCCATCAAACCGACAACCAAATTGTTACTAAATATGTGGAATAATCATAAACAGTGGATTAACAAAAATCACTAAAATTTAAAACCATTTACAAGGATATACTCTTCTAGGAAACTCTTACAGAAAGATTCAAAACATATACATATCATGATTCACATTGTACAAACACTATTTCTTCTTATCTCGAGGACAACATATAATAGTTGTTCTATCAACACATATACTAAAGAAACATAAAACCTCAAGGCATGCAAGCCAAAATCCTCTGATCGTTCATGAAACCATAACGAACTGACTCCAAGGACCTAAGAGTATATAGACGACACGTAGGGCTTCTATCTACAAGACACGACAGATAGTACACTCAACTTGAGTTGTTACTGCTGCCCCAACTGTTGTTCCTCTGTAGAAAGATCTCTACCACCTCGTGCACGTCCACCTAAAATATTGTGGATCCCACGGGGTGAGACAATTGTCCCAGCGAGAGATATAACTCTCCATCAACCATATTATTATCATAGATAAGCATTATAAAACTGAGCAGGGGTTCTTTTATTTTAACAAGTAAGATTAATCACTATATGAACAGAATAAAGTAATCTCTTTACTTAAGAAAGATGATGCATCTACCCATGGTAGAGTAATAAACCATCTATCTACTTTACAAGGAATGTAAAGAAACATAAATAACATATATATTAACTAAGATGTATATATGAATTGCGCATCAACCAATGTTTTCTGTATTCAATCCTTAAGCAAATACACTACACGAATGATTATATTTTACAATCACACTTATGCCATGAGGATATGAAGTATACCATTCATGCTCCAACTGACCACAAACTTCTCACAAGTCAGTACCATACAAGGTCAATGGAAGAGCCAACTGCCAAGACCTCTCCTGTCCCGGTCAGTACGAGACCACTGGCAGTGACATCTCATGTCAATATGCAAATAGAGCATGCTAGGGTATAGTGGCATCTTCACTCAGAGCTACATCCACAACATGCACTCTCTTAGGGGAACACCGACTAACAACCGTCCCCAGTCATGACATTACTGAGTCATGACATATAGCCATACACTGAGCCACATGCCAATTCACTGTGCTCAACTGAGTCAACGACTGTAGTCTCACTCGAGCCAAGATATGGCATATAGACAAATCCCCATTTATTTCGAGTTCGTAAGGGGATTGTCTCACATATGGCCGTCTGTACTTACACCCCCACATATTCAAAAATATGCACTCCAAGTTATCCCGTGGGAAAAACCTGTTTCACCATTAAGCAAATCCTGACGCTGATGGATCTATGGTCAGGGCAACATTTTATGGTTCCTAATGATATATTAAGTGTATTACAATATTATTTTAACATCAAACAAGTTATAAACATCAATCATAAACAAATGCTACAAAGAAAGGTGTAATACATCTATCAAGTACTTTTCTAATCTTTAAAACACATTTAGAAACATAACACTTAGGATCTTAGTCCCATATCGTATTACTGGGGATTCTTATCCCTTAATCATTATCATCATCATGATTATATGATCTGGGTATTCAACCATTAGTTCATCACTGAACAATGTCACCTCTTATCATGTAACCATTACCTCTAGGTCCTCAGACCCAGGTATATATCACATGGCTCACAAGACCCATTAATCATCTTATCAGCTCTCATTAGGCAACAACTATTTAAACATCTTGTCACCTATCACTAGGCAGCAACTATTCACATGGCTCACAAAGACCATTAAACATCTTATCACCTCTCACTGGGCAACAACTATTCTCATGGCTCACAAGGCCCATTAAACATCTTGTCACCTCTCATTAGGCAACAACTATCTTTTAGGTCATCAGACCACATAAACATTATACTTGTTATACAAGTATTTAACATGTCTCACAAGGCTTATGCAATAAGAGAAATACAACCTTCCCATTATTAGGGTTAGGGTTTCCCTTTTTTAGTTGAATAGGGTTTCAATTTCATATTATCAATCCAAACCCTAATTTATTGCTCCGCGCATCTAGGAGCATACATTGATATCATAAGTGTTCAATTATACTTATTTATTCATCATTTATCATTAAATGATTATCAACACAAAGTATGAGTTTCTCTCTCATCCTCACTAGGATATTGATTACATCATACTTTATTAACTTGGCTTAACCCCTTTCTCAAGGTATGTTAGCCTACACTTATCAAAGTGCATTAAACTCAATACATCTTAATGTAACAATTGTCATGACACACTTCATGTGTTACTCATCTAAGTATATTGGATTTAAGGTGCATCAAGGTGTATCAACCTTGAGGTGTTGGATGTGATATTTATCATACCTTGATGCATCACTTCCCTCATCAATTTTAACTTACTTAAGTTCATCAACTTATCTTGTATTAGGGTATTTCCCATCCTAATACTTTTATACACTAACTCATCACATTTATCCTGTAGTGTATTGGCCATAAGTCACCCACTTGAATTAACCAACTATCATCAAGTGATATGGACTCATCTCGGGTTAAGGCATTGTTGATATAGGGTTGACCATTATCAACCACTTTAGGTGTTTCACTTATCAAGGTATTAGACACACCATTACTTGGTGTTACACTCATCACTTCTAAGAGTGTTTTACCCTCACCATTACAAGGTGTATTGAATTGAATCATGTATGTCAAGTTTAACACATGTATTGGATTAGGTGTATATCAGACTAGCGATCATCATACCCTCATACCCTTTACCTATCAAGGTATCAACTTTAACAATCATATGGTGTATCACCCTCACCCTACGTGGGTGTAACATCTTACCTCACTTGAAGATAATGGCCACACCATACTTTAGTGTATTGCCCATCACATGTTCTAGGGTATTAACCACCTTACCACTTTTGTCATATAATGTATTGGGTTACCCACCATATTGTTTTAGAGATGTGTTCTCAACACCATATCGTCCAAGAGGTGTATGCTTAACCCAATATCAGTTTAGAGGTGTATGCTTGCTTACCATATCACTTTAGAGGTGTATGTGTGCTTACCACATCGGGCACGAGGTGTGTGCTTGCTTACCATATCACTTTAGAGGTGTATGTGTGCTTACCATATCACTTTAGCGGTGTATGTGTGATTACCATATCACTTTAGAGGTGTATGTGTGCTTATCATATTACTTTAGAGGTGTATGTGTGCTTACCATATCACCTTAAAGGTGTATGTGTGCTTCACACCATATCGGGAAAAGAGGTGTGTATGTGCTTCACACCATATCGGGCAAAGATGTGTGTGTGCGCTTCACACCATATCAGGCAAAGAGGTGTGTGCGCGCTTCACACCATATCTAGCAAAGAGGTGTGTGTGCACTTTACATCATATCGGGCAAAGAGGTGTGTGTGTGTGCTTCACACCATATTGTTCCTAAGGGGTATATTTGACCTCATATCGTTCAAGAGGTGTATACTACATCACCATATCGTGCAAGGAAGTATAAACTCATATCCATATCATTTTAGTGGTGTAGGTGCATCACCATATCGGGTTAGAGGTGCTTGCTTATGTGCTTGAACCCGATATCACTTTATAAGGTGATACCATCATATTAAAGCTCTAGACCTTCATTCTACTTGTTCTAGTATAAGGATAACAGGTCTAAGAAACTACTAGAACTAATAAATATATCAAGTATTGAAGAAAATTTTGGAATTGAAAGTGGATCATCATGTATAGCAAGAAAGATGGTGAATAATAACATGTTTGGGTTCAAGTTATATAACCCACCTCAAGAACAACTTGAAAGCTCCAAGCTCCAAAGATTCACGTTCCTAAGGTTGAAGATTACTTATAAAAAGTCCAAGGCTCGTTTAAAACTCCTTCATATACAAGGAATCACCATAGTTAAGAACTTGGTGAAGAAGAAAAGAAAGGAAGATCATAACCCTAGATCCATGCTTCAATCCAAGGTTGAAGATGATCATGGCCTTACCTTAGGGTTAAGATTTGAGATCCTTATTGCTCCTTAGCACCTTGCACGATAACTCACTACTCATGCATGATATGCCCTCACTTGTGGCCAATATCACTTCACTTGGCCAATATCAACATGCTATGGCCGATATCAATATGCTATGACCGATATCATTTGCTATGGCCGATACCCTAGCCCTATGAACGGTACCACTTCACCTATGCACGATACCAAGACTATATGAATGATATCTAAGATCAAGGAGGTGGTAGGATTCGAAAAATTTCACTTAGACGTGAAAGGAAGGGTATATATACTTGAGGTTCATGGGAGAGAGTGTAAGAGGTGTCATCACCTTACTACGAGTAGGTGCCACATGGCCATGTATGGATTGACACATGTACTTGTATGCATTCCATCTTTATCTTTCCATGCAAAATAAAAACTTGAGGATAATGCAAGGGATAAGGGTCGACCCCCCTTTGGTTATCTTCTAGAACAAGCCACTTCCACTCACATTATTATTATATTCACAATTCAATGCAACCTTTCCCAAGGAAAGTTGCAAGCCGATATCTATTGCTTTATTGAGGTGATTAGCTCGTTTTTGCAAAGTAAAAGAGTTAGAAACACGATATGGGGGTCTCCTCTTTGGCTCCTTGGCTGATAGAGACTCCCATTTAACACTACAACTCGATACACTCAATACAAGCTCAAATTAGGGTTTCCATTCAACCCATTTCTTGGTCTTTTTTCATCACCAAGAATAATACCACTCATAAATGATTCAAACATGGCATATCATTCATTATATCTCCTCTAAATGATACATAGAGGAATTAGGAACACTCTAGAGGTGGTAATTTGCATATGAACCCTACATTTTGGGTAAATTAAAATTTGTACCAAAATTGGTTCACAAGGTACTAGCATTATTCTAACAAGTTCAAACTTGGCATTTAGGCTTTCCAAAAGCCACCACTTAGCATCATTCTCTCTCTTATGATTCTAAAACACTTCAGGCATGTTCAACATGTGACATATTGCTATATAACCCCTTATCTTGGGTGAATTGTACTTTGGTCCAAAATAAAGGAACATTGCTCAAACAACATTCAATCAGGACCAAACTTGGAACATAAGTGTGTCACATGACAGAAAAACTCCTTATAGGATTATATTAAAGTTCTAAGAAACTTTATTAGACAAAACAAATAGGGTTTAACTCATAACCCATTTCAGGGTCATTACAATTGTCATTCATGCGTCATATCATCAAGTCTCCACATAACATCTTGATGTCACAGAGATGCCATAGAACTTTGACCAGCACAAGGTCCTTCCATTCAGAGTCATCATAGAATCTGTTAGGACACATACTCAACTATCTTTTTCATTAATGATTGTAGTGTCAATTCTATGTCAGGTAACACTTTCTAAGTCAGAGAAGTATTATACATACCTTATTGAACTCAGGTGTCAAACCTCACTGATTTATCACCTTTTTCAACTTATAACTTTATGTGACAAGATTCTTGATTCTAGGGAGTCTTCCATACTCCTCACTTAGTTTAGAATTTCACCTCTAAGGAAAGACCAGAGTTACATTCTGTCACCCACTTGGCACTACAAGTCTTATCATACATTTGCTGACACAATACTAAATTTTCTTATGACTTGTACGAACTATCCCTTTAGTTGTTTATTTTCTTGTAATAAGGAGAGTCTACTTATTAAAGAAGAACTATCTCAGAGTTATCTCTAGATGTTATGTATAAGCTGCCTCAATAGATCTAGATAGGGATATTCTAAGGAATTATTTTTAACTTGATAAGCTTTTCCCAAAATGATTCTACAATTGTTCCTTTGATTAGTACATCCTTATCGATATCATATTCATGCAAAGCATAAACTCCTAACATATGATGTCCATACTATTTTATGTAACTAGACTAATTTCACAATTGGCCATTCCAGGTAACCAACATAAATCATATGATTAGGAGTTATGTTTTTACTTTCCCATACCACTTGATACTTCTTAGATACCAAAATTCCTTACCTTGGTATCTGTCACATGTGTCGAAAACACACCACATCCTCATCATTTCCATCTCTATGTTGTTATTACCAAAGCCACACACATAAAAGGATCTTTCTTTCATCTTGGTACGTTACTTGTTACACATATCTTTATCTTAGAACCAAAGTCCAAGATGAACTGATACTTTTCCAAGTATCCATCAATAGAACACTTCTAACTCATGCACATCAAGTATAATAGGACTCACTTGATTTCCATGTCCTTGAAAGGAAAGAACACAAAGAAACATATTCCTCTTATCACCCCATCATCACCTAGGGTTGTTTATCAAAGAGAAGAAATTATCATCTCCTCTGATTATTGCATGAACTTTCAACTGTTCATGAGTCATTTACTCTTGTTTCATCTTAGGTTCCTTGCCATCAACATAGGAATTATAAGGATGATTACATGTCATCACTCCTTTCTTTGTTATTGCCTAACATGTTCATTAACATTTTATGATTTTATCACATTTCTAATTTTCTCATTATGGAAGAGATCATTATCCTTCACATATTCTTTATTTGAACAGGGATCATCTTCCTTGTTCCCTTTCACTTATCATGAGAATTGTACTTTGTACTTTCTCATATTCAAAGGTTGATCTGAGATAATCTCAGATTCCATTTTATTGCACTTAGGATGTGATAGAAACATTCGTGCCACATTTTCAATTTCATTATTCTCTTTAGATTGTCTCAAAATGATTACTTCATCAAAGTAATCAGAAGGATAGCAATCTAAGAGTTCCATACTTACCCTACCTTCAATATTTGAATACCTGGCCAGGGTATACAAGTACTGAGGTTAGGTAGTACACACCTTGTTTGTATCATATACCTTACTTTTCATATCATCCAAGTCACATGACTTAATACCCTTGGATTTCTCCAGGCATCACATTTACATCTCTACCTATTTTATATGGACACAAGCAATTATAAATCATTTAAAATAATACTGAACAAAATATAAATTCTAGTCCTCATCATTTCTTCCCCATGTTCCCATAGGACAACAAAAGGGAAGTCTAAAACATCAGTCCTTCTTATGATTATTAGATAAAATCAAGAGAAGACATATCAGAATGAAAAGGCTCTATCTAATTGTCACCCTCGCGGTCGTCTACCAATTTAGGTTGACTTAAAACATAGATTCTAGTTGTTTCATGTTGTTGCTTTTGCCTTTTACACTATTGGGATGTAACTTTCGTAAGCCTGGCCGAGTCTGCCTCTTATTGGGTCATTTCCTCCCTTCTCTTTGAACAAAAGGGTTTAGTATGCTCAACATGTCCATATCTATAACATGTCTTGTCCTCATACCATGGTCTTATCGGTCTTATTACCGATGTAGAAGCTAAGCCAGGAGTTCTTACATGTGAAAAGTTAGGACTTTTGCCTTTACATAGTGACTAATGCCCTGGTGCACTAGGCATTTATTGCACTGGTGGCACCAAAAACTTTGGCTTTTTAGAACAACTAGGAAAATGTGTCTAGAATTATAGAGACCTTTTCTTAATTCTCATCTCATTGCCCCTCCTTGGGCATTGCCATCACATATGTACTATTTGTCTATACTTATGACAAAGTCTATTTCTTGCCATATGTTATTCCTTCCCACATTTTCCACTATTCTAATCTATGTCATTCAGGAATCCTTTCAAAACCCAAAGTTTCTGCATTGAGGACTATTAACCTAGGTTGTAATGCTAGTATACATCACTGTTGTCCTAACCTACCCAACAAGATTATAAAAAGCATGATTCTCTATCCTGATTGGGTCAATATAGAATTCTCAGGCACTCATTCTTTTCTTGACTGATCCCTTGCACCCTCTCCTGGTGCAACAATATTACTCTTAGCAACGTGTTCCTCATGTTCTTCGGTCATTTTTAAACTTCACCCTTTCTTCTGCATAAGCAGAAGTCACTATAGGGTATACTAGAGGACACTAGAACATACTCAACACCTTAGTCCTATGTCTCTATAGACTCAGCAAACCTTAAGCCCTGATACCAAAACTTTGTAACTGTTCGAAAACAAATCAAATCGTCACTAGTGATATAATTGCAGATTTATCATAAACAATAGATTAACAAAAAATCACTAAAATTTAAAACCATTTTTGCAAAGAGATCCAAAACTCATACATATCATGATTCACATTGTACATACACTGTTTCCTCTCATCTCGAGGACAATATATAACAGTTTCTCTATCAAAACACAAGATGAATCAACATAAAACCTCGAGGCATACAAGCTAAAATCTCATATCATTCATGAAACCATTACAAACTGACTCCAAGGACCTGAGAGTACAGAGACGACACATAGGACTTCTATTTATAAGACACGATAGGCAGTACATGAAATGACCGCCACCAAACCGACAACCAAATCGTTACTAATTATGTGGAATAATCATAAGCAGCAGATTAACAAAAATCACTAAAAATTAAAATCATTTTGCAAAGGGATCCATTTCCAGGAAAACTCTTTAAGCAAGAACCAAAACCTTATATACATCATTGTTCAAATTGTACATACACTATACCATCTCTTCTCGAGGATAACATATAACAGTTGCTTTATCAAAACATATACTGAAGTAACATAAAACCTCGAGGCATACTAGCCAAAACCCCAGATTGTTCATAAAACCATCACATACTAAATCTAAGGACCTGAGAGTACAAAGACGACACATAGGACTTCTATCTACTAGACACAATAGACAGTATACTCAACCTGAGCTATTACTACTGTCCCTATTGCTGTTGTTCTCCTTCTGCGATACCGTTTCAACCCCCCTTGTGCATGTCCACCTAAGAAAATGTGGATCCCACAGAGTGAGACAGTTGTCCCAGTGAGAGATAACTCTCCACCAACAATGTTATTATCACAGGTAAATAATATTAAACTGAGCAGAGGATAAGCAGTTTAGAACTTTCTCATCTTTTAAAGCATTGCATCTATCTATGATAGAGCAGTAAATCATCTATTCACTTTATAAGGAATATGAAGAACATGTGTAACATTTACCCATCATACTATATCAACATCTCAAGCTTATCATGTGATACTCATTATCATGGTGTGACATCCATGAACCATTCTCATTTCTATCTGTTGGCCTCAGCCAATTTGCTAGCCAGGTATTGGACTATACCAATCCTATAAAATCATATCCAGGTATTGGACTATGCCAATCCTGTGAAACTATTCTAGGTATTGGACTATGCCAATCCTGTACAACTATTCCAGGTATTGGACTATGCCAATCCTATGAGTGTTGCATCTAGGCATCGAGTTATCCCAATCTTTTGGTTTTATTCCAGGTATTGGACTTTGCCAATCCTGTGACATTATTCTAGGTATTGGAATATGCCAATCCTATGAGTGTTGCATCCAGGCATTAGGTTATCCCAATCCTGTGGTTTTATTCTAGGTATTGGACTTTTCCAATCCTGTGACATTATTCCAGGTATTGGATTATGCCAATCCTGTGAGTGTTGCATCCAGGCATCGGGTTATCCCAATCTTGTGGTTTTATTCTAGGTATTGGACTTTTCCAATCCTGTGACATTATTCCAAGTATTGGATTATGCCAATCCTATGAGTGTTGCATCCAGGCATCGGGTTATCCCAATCATGTGGTTTTATTCTAGGTATTGGACTTTACCAATCCTGTGAAATTATTCCAGGTATTGGATTATGCCAATCCCGTGAGTGTTGCATCTAGGCATCAAGTTATCCCAATCCTGTGGTTTTATTCCAGGTATTGGACTTTGCCAATTCTGTGACATTATTCCAGGTATTGGATTATGCCAATCCTGTGAATGTTGCATCCATGCATCAAATTATCCCAATCCTGTGGTTTTATTCCAGGTATTGGACTTTGCCAATCCTGTGATACCATGGCCATATTGCTAAGGATTCCATAGTAGTGGAATACATTTATGTTCCCCTTTCATTTTCATTATGGGATACCAATCCCTTAAACTCATCACTGAATACCACATCACCTTTACTAGGCATTATACCTTGGCTAAGCCATCATACTTATTCACATCCTTTATGTAATACAAGTATTCCTCTTATCTCATTTAGGAATATTAAAAACACTATAGCCCTTATTTGTCTATAAGCATAAAGCAGGTATGATCAAGATTTCATTATTAATATTGTAACCATTTATTATTATTATGTTACTAAGTTTCCATTTCCTAGTTTATTTTGAACATTATCATTTCTTACATGAGACTTTTATAAACATCTTGTTACCTCTCACTAGGAAACAACTATTCTCATGGTTCACAAGGCCCATTAAACATCTTGTTACCTCTCACTAGGCAAAAACTATTCTCATGGCTCACAAGGCCCATTAAACATCTTGTTACCTCTCACTAGGCAAAAACTAATCTCATGGCTCACAAGGCCCATTAAACATCTTGTTACCTCTCACTAGGCAACAACTAATCTCATTTCTCACAAGGCCCATTAAACATCTGGTTACCTCTCACTAGGCAACAACTATCTCTAGGTCAAAAAGACCTAGATAATTTATATAATATGAAACATCATAACTCATGCTTAGCTATGCTCATTATCTCATGCTACCAACATGGTTTTAAAATGGTTAAGGTTTCCCTTTATTAACCAATTTTAGTTTCAAATCATATCATTACCCTTCACTAGGGTTAAGTTTTCCCTTCTTAAACCAACTAGGGTTTTCAAGTAAATTCATCAAGAATCACAACCCTAATTCAGACTTCACACATAATAGGAGTATCAATGTATACTCATTACATGAGTATTAAACAAGTGTGAGTTTCTCTTTCATCTTCACTAAGATATTGATTATATCATACTCCATTAGGTTGGCTCAATCCTTCTCTCAAGGTACATTGGCCCATAATTATCAAAATGCATTAAACCCTTCATGTCTTAAAGTATCATTTGACATAGCATACTACATGTATCACTCAATTAAGTGTATTGTATTGAGGTGCTTCCTCCATATCGGGCAAAGAGGTGTGTGCTTGATCCACACCATATCGGGCAAAGAGGTGTGTGTATGCTTCACACCATATCAAGCAAAGAGGTGTGTGTGTGGTTCACACCATATCGGGCAAAGAGGTGTGTGTGTGGTTCACACCATATCGGGCAAAGAGGTGTGTGTGTGCCTCACACCATATCGGGCAAAGAGGTGTGTGTGTGCCTCACACCATATCAGGCAAAGAGGTGTGTGTGTGCTTCACACCATATCGGGCAAAGAGGTGTGTGTATGCTTCACACCATATTGTGCCTAAGGGGTATATTTGACCTCATATCGTGCAAGAGGTGTATACTACATCACCATATCGTGTAAGGAAGTATAAACTCATATCCATATCGTTTTAGTGGTGTAGGTGCATCATCATATCGGGTTAGAGGTGCTTGCTTATGTGCTTGAACCCGATATCACTTTATAAGGTGATACCATCATCTTCAAGCTCTAGAACTTCGTTCTACTTGTTCTAGTTCATGTAAATCAGTCCTAGGGTACTACTAGAGCTCATGGATTCATCAATTATGTAAGAAAATTCTATTTGAAATTAAATCATTTAACTAAGGCAAGATTGATGATAAATAATAACATAATTGAGTTCAAGTTATATAACCCACCTCCAGAGCAACTTCAAAGCTCCAAGCTCCAAATCTTCACGTTCCCAAGGTTGAATATGAGCTTATCAAAGGTCCAAGACTTGATCTCCTCAGCCCTTTTCACGATACTTCACCACTTATGGCTGATATCCCTCACTTGGCTGATATCACTTTGCAATGGGTGATATCACTTTGCTATGGGTGATACCAAATCTCTATGCACAATACGCCTTCACCCTTGCACAAAAATATAGACTCTATGCAAGATATATAAGAACAAGGGGGTGATATATTTCGAAAAATTCCACTTATGGGTGAAAGGAAGGGTATATATACTTGAGGTTCATGAAAAAGTGTGTATATGAGGTGTCACCATTTTAAGATACTAGGTGCCACGTGTCCATGAATGGTTGACACCTTTCCTTGCATGCAATAATATTTATTATGATATGAAAAACACTTGAGGATAATCTAGAGATGATATTTCGGCCATTAGTTATCTTGTTTGATAAGATATCTTATCTTTATCTTCATAAATTATGCAAACCGATACAACTTTTGTAAGGAGCACCTAACTCGTCATGGATCACCTCCTTGAGGTTCTTATCTCGTCATGGACAAGGCCAAGAGTTCAAAAACCGATATGGGGTCCCCTCTATGGCTCCTTGGCCGATAGGCACTCCCATATGGACTCTACAACCCGATACAAACTCAATTTAGGGTTTCACATTCAACACTTTCTTGGTCTTTTCATCACCAAGAGTATCATACTTAAATATGATTCAAACATGGTGCCTCCTTATTTATCTCTCCTCTAAATGATACTAGGAGGGAGTAGAGATACTCTAGAGGTGGTAATTTTCATATCAACCCTACATTTTGGGTAAATTACAACTTGTACCAAAATTGGTACACAAGGCACTAACATTATTCAAACAAGTTCAAACTTGGAATTTAGGCTTTCCACAAGCCACCCCTTGCATAATACTCTCTCTAATGATGCTAAATAACATGAGGTATGTTCAAAATATGACATATTTCACTATAACCCCTTATCTTGGGCAATTTGCATTTTGGTCCAAAACATGAGAACATTGCTCAAACATTATTCAAACAAGACCAAATTTGAAACATAAGTTTGTTACATGATAACAAAACACTTTAGAGGATTATATTAAAGTTATAAGCAACTTATTTAGCCAAAACAAATAAGGTTAGCTCATAATCTAGGTCGGGGTCGTTACAGTACACTCTACCTGAGCTGTTATTGCTTCCCCAGCTGTTATTCTCCCTCAACAGGAAAGGTCTCTACTGCCTCGTTCACGTCCACCTAAAAAATTGTGGATCCCACGGGGTGAGGAAATTGTCCCAGCAAGAGATATAAATCTACACTGACCAAAGTATTATCACAGTTAAGCAGTATAAAACTGAGCAGAGGTTCTTTTCGGATAATAAGTAGGATTAATCACTGTATAAATAGGACAGAGTAATCTCTTTACTTAAGAAGGATGATGCATTTATACATGATAGAGAAATAAACCATCTATTCACTTTACAAGGAATAATGAAGAAATATAAATAACATCTATCAACTAAGATGTATAACCAAAGTGTACATCAACTAATGTCTTTCCGTATTTGATCTTTAAACAAATACGCTACTCGACTGATTACATATTACAATCACACTTATGCCCTGAGGAGATGAAGTATACCGTTCATGCACCAACCGACCAATAGTAAGTTGAAATCGGTACAATACAAGGTCAAGGATAGAGCCAGCTGCCAAGACCTCACCTATCTCGGTCAGTATGAGACCACACAAATTTAGTAGGACATCTCGTGTCATCTGCTGACAGGACATCTCGTATCAACTGCAAATAGCATGCTGGGGTATAGAGACATCTTCTCTATAGAGTTAAAACCACAACATGCACTCTCTTTAGGGATATCTCAGTTTATCCATCCCTAGATTAAAAGAATAAGGAAGATTACACATCAATTCCTTAACTATTCGGGAGAATCACATTTCAATCCTGATCCACATAGAATGAATAAGGATTCTACACATCAATTTCTCATTTGGTCAATAGATTCACATCATCCTGTGATAAATAAGAAAGGTGCGACACCAATTCTTCATTAGGACGTCTGGATATAATTCATCCATCACCCCTGCATATTCAAAAATATGCTCTCTAGGAAATCCCGTGGGAAAACCCATTTCACCATTCAACAATTTTTGACGCTGAATGGATCTATGGTCAGGGCACTACATGATGAGATTTCTCTTGATTAATTAGGTACATTATAGTATCTTTTAGCATCAACCAAGTTTTAAACATGAATTATAACAGATGCTATAAAGAAAGGGTAGTACTTTTAAGATCTTTGGAACATTCTAAAAGTATATCGCTTGGGATCTCAGTCCCTTATCACATCATTAGGAATTCTCATCCCTTCATATCATAATCATGATTACTAGATCTGGGTATTCAAACCCTTAGATCATCACTAAACATTGTTACCTCTTTAACAGGTAACTATTACCTCTAGGTCCTCAGACCAAGGTATTCATCATATTTGTTGTATAATTATTTCACATAGCTTACAAGGCTCATTAAACATTCGGTCACCTCTCACTAGGCAACAACTATTCTCATGGCTCACAAGACCCATTAAAAATCTTGTCACCTTTCACAAGGCAACAATTATTCACATGGCTCACAAGGCCCATTAAACAACTTGTCACCTCTCACTAGGCAACAAATATATTTTAGGTCATCAGACCACATAAACATTATACTTGTTATACAAGTATTTAACATGTCTCACAAGGCTTATGCAATAAGAGAAATACAACCTTCCCGTTATTAGGGTTAGGGTTTACCTTTTATAGACGAATAGGATTTCAATTTCATATTATCAATCCAAACCCTAATTTATTTCTCCACTCATCTAGGAGCATACATTGATATCATAAGTATTCAATTATACTTATTTATTCTCATCATTTATCATTAAATGATTATCAACACAAAGTATGAGTTTCTCTCTCATCCTCACTAGGATATTGATTACATCATACTTTATTAACTTGGCTTAACCCCTTTCTCAAGGTATGTTAGCCTACACTTATCAAAGTGCATTAAAATCATTACATCTTAATGTAATAATTGACATGACACACTTCATGTGTTACTCATCCAATTATATTGGATTTAAGGTGCATCAAGGTGTATCAACCTTGAGGTGTTGGATGTGATATTTATCATGCCTTGATGTATCACTTCCCTCATCACTTTTAACTTACTTAAGTTCATCAACTTATCTTGTATTAGGGTTTTTCCCCATCCTAATACTTTATACACTAACTCATCACATTTATCCTGTAGTGTATTGGCCATAAGTCACCCACTTGAATTACCCAACTATCATCAAGTGATATGGACTCATCTCGGGTTAAGGCATTGTTGATATAGGGTTGACCATTTTCAACCACTTTAGGTGTTTCACCTATCAAGGTATTAGGCACACCATTACTTGGTGTAACACTCATTACTCCAAAGAGTGTTTTACCCTCACCTTAACAAGGTGTATCAAGTTGAATCATGTATGTCAAGTTGAATACATGTATTGGGTTAGGTGTATATTGAGCTAGGCAACATCTTATGCCTCATAGCCTTACCCTTCAAGGTATCAACCTTACCAATCATATGGTTGACCGGCCTAAATCGCGTGTCCTAAAATTGGAGGCGTATTTGAGGTAGTCGAGCCTTCGCATTTATAACCCGAATCCTTCTAGGCCCCCGCAACTTTGTTTACGGGGTCGAAGTAGTCATACGGGGTCGAACATAGGGACAAGGTGGGTTGTGTTGATGACTCTAAATCGACACTCTACACTCCGGTGGATATAAAGAGATATTGAAGTTCCCCGAAGGGAACAACCAGATGTCACTATTAAATCAAAGAAAACTATCTCCAACTGGAGTTACAAGAAAGATTAAGATTTTGTCATTTAGCAGTTTTTAGGAATTTTCATGCAACAGAAAATAGAAAGGTAAACTACAGTTTAAGGCGTAATGCAAGGGATAAGACTTCTAGAAAGACAAGCGGTAGCAGTAACACCCTGCACCCCTCCTCTCAGAGCGGGTGCCTCTAACCAAGCTTCAACACCCCTCTCGAGGTTGCTGGACTCAAGTTAAAGTGGAGTGATACCAAAACAACTCCGTTCCGGGCACTCTCGTACTCCAGAATCGGACCGAACACTAGAGCCACAACCCAACTCTCGAAGCATTTGCGACGGGAAAGACGATTCGGTAGCTAAGCGAAATGCGATCCAAAACATGCAAGCTAGAGTTCAGATATCCAACATAGTAGTTACCCAATCATAAGGCACTAAGCATTAAACAAAGAGCAATTTAGCAATTCTATTTCCATCAGCAATAAGGGTCTTAATACAATGCATAAGATAAGAATTTAAATAACAGAATTAAAGATAGATGTCGCCTTCTTGATGTAGAAGGGCGACAGACTACTACTATTCCCAGCCCGATACCGTCCAGGGACCTATCCCGGTACAGCCGTGTCGGGCGGCACGACCTCTCGGACGGCACACCTGACGGACGACTATATCGTTCGAAGACCCTGGCCGATACGCTCATGTCGGGCGGCACACCCTCTCGAGCGGCACGACTGACAGGGAGAGCGTATCGGTTTCGGTATCGTGTCGGCCAAGGATTCACATAGACTACTGTCGGGCATTGTTGTCAGGCACTCGTGTCGGGTATCTACGTCGGCCGATATTGGCCCTCAGTGTCGTCCGGTACAGTCCTAGGTGAACCGTTCCCCTCCCTCTCGGGATGAGGAAGAGCTCACCTAGTGTCGCCCGGTACGAGCACCGGGGCACGATACGGTTGCTCTCGCACTTCTCTCGCAGATCGCTCAAGTCCCCAACTGTCCGAACGGTGAACTGGCTAGCCGTCCCGACCTATCCAACCTCCGACGTATCCCAACCTGTCTTTTCGGCTTCCTGTAGCTGCTATTTATACCGGCGGTTGAAGGAGTTATGGTGCTGGGAACGCCACGTAGCCCCCTTATACGCCGGTCGATGGATGTGGACAGCCGATACAGGTATGTCTTTGGTGCGAGGCGCTGGCTATCGGTCACGTGGCTGGCGGCACGCCTGCCGGTGGGTGGTCGTGTCACTCGACGAGCTGGGTCATCGGGCGGCTTCGGCTCCCTGTCGGGTAAAGGTGTGTCGGCCGGTACTTCCCTTTCGCAAGGCGCCCTTCTCCGCCGATCATTCTTGTGTCGCCCAGCCCCTGTCGGGCTGAGTTGTATCGGGCGTCAGGAAGGCCGAGGCGGGCTTAGACTTATTGTGGGCCGGAACCGGCCTTATTGCACAAAAACAAGGAAAACCCTGTAAAAGATAGGAAAAACTGGAATAAGAGCGTTGCTTGGCCAATTATTGCGAAAATGCTAATAAAATAGAGGAAAATAGCAGAAAAGGGTAGTTTTGATAACAGAATAAAGGGCAAAAACGTCACAAAATTTGGTGTTATCAACTCCCCCAAACTTAGCTTTTTGATTGTCCTCAATCAATATTTAAACTAAACTTTTGTGTTGCTTCTTCTTGCACAGCTAAACTTTAAGGCTAAATGGTAGCACAAGATTTGCGATGTCTTGAAGGTAATGATGTCTTAATGCGAACAAAAGACCTTGCCCTACTTGCCTTATTATTTAAGTAAAATTTTTCTTCTCCACAGCTTTAGCGAGACTTTGGTGTATGATTCCGAAGTTAGCTTCCACACCAAACAGCTTTATTTTAAGGGCAGAAAGTTGTGTATAGGGTAGGCTAAGGCTTTTTGGGTTTTTCTTCTTGTTTCCCATCAGTCCATCCAGGTAAGGGTCCGTTAACGGGCAAGTGGTCCCTGCAGTCCAAGCCAGTTGGCTTTAGAGCAGTGATTTCACATCCTACGTACCACTGCCCCGGATCTACCATGCCTAAAGACGGGTACTTTTGGAAAACAAGTGTGTATATTTTTTTTTTCTTTTCTCTTATTGGGCACAACTCTCATACTTTTATTCACGCTCATAAGGCTTCTTTCTCTTTTTGGGATTTTTGCTGGGTAAGGGAAAACAAAAGAGATATCTGCTGTTTGGGCAGCTTTTTCCTTCTCCATACTCGTCTCTTAGCTGTTTGCGAGATTATTATTTTTCGAAAATTTTTGGATGGCAAGGCACAATCTTTTGTTTGTTTGAGACAACATTATCAGAAAGATATGACAGAACTTGTAACTCGTTAAATATACAGAAAGTAAACTTTGCAAGAAGTCACAACAGTTTTTTATTATTATTACAACAACTCTGTACATATGCATAGGGAACAAAATAAGCAAAATTTTCAAAATTTTCAAAAATTTTGGTATAAACATATATATGTACACATGATATAGGAAAGAATAAAAGGATAAAGAACAAAAGAATAAGGAATTTAAGATAAAGAACAAAAGAATAAGGAATTTAAGATAAAGAACAAAAGAATAAGGAATTTAAGTCAGAGAGATCAGAGGATTTTTGTACCTCCCTCACTGGTACATGGTACCCCCCCAAACTTACTCCACACTCTGTCCCAGAGTTGTGAAGTAGATGAGGTAAGGAAATGTTAATCAGTGAGGGTTAGATGATCAGCGGGCCTGGGCTAGATAAGAGCTCCCACACATATTCTCCTCTTTTGCTGTGATAGTCGATGTGGAGGAGCTGATCAGGCGTTGCCTCGTTTGCCATCCATTCCAAGACGAAGACGCCGCAGTCGTTGGATAGTTGAATTTGCTGCGGGCTACGGTGGCAGAACTGGAGTTCATGCCAGCCTCTTGCTTGCATTCCCAGGAATGGTTGTATCAGCGCTGCTATATCGATATAGTACTTTCGTACTAATCGTTCAAGAGATGTCAGCGCTGTCGATGTACAAGGCACTGGATGGTCTTTATTGTTGTCCGAGCTGTTGTAGAAAATCCCTGCTCATTGTTGGGTGTACACCGTTAAGAGCGTCTAGTGGTTGTTGTGCAGGATTGGAAGGAGAATGGTATCCGGGACTCTGCATTCCAATTCTGCTAGGAAGGCTTCCTTTGCCCCTTGTTCATCGGCTAAGCAAATGTCGTTGAACAACATTGGATCTTCTATGTATGCGTGTTCAGACTTGTTTCGCAGTATCTGGATGTAGGCGACCGCCACAGATAACGCCAGACACCCTCCCTCTTTTACCATGTCCCTTAAGTCGTCAATCGGGACTATGACATCGCCTGCCGAGTAAGCTATGTCTGCAGGGTTGGAGTCAGCCAACTTCATGTGGATTTCGTTGACCTGTTCTTGTGTGAGGGTAGCGCATGAGAAACGGTCGAGTTGTGGATTGACTCCTCCAGGTTCTGGGGCGAGGCATGTTCGTCGTGTCCGAAAACTTGCCGCAAGATGTTTATTTGTTTTCCTGCCCCACAGACGTTCGTCTCTACTTCTGCTTCTTTTTCAGGAGGGCTGCTGTGCTGAGATGACTCTTCTTCTTGTTCACTATCTAGCAGCTCTTCTGGTATCCCCGCGTCTCGGAAGTAGCGCTTATCCTTTATCAGCAACAATGCATATTTGCTTCTGAGATTGTAGAAGTTAGTATTCTGGAGTTGCTTGAAGTATCCGAAGATATGTATCATCTCCATGGCTCTGAGGACTACGAATGTGCTATTTCCACTTCCCTCATCTTCTTGGACTGGGAAGTCCTTTAGTGAGTAGAAATTCCAGACGCCGCTGTGGCGCTGGACTCCATACTTGATGACCCAGTGGAGACGTAGCGGCAGCAGTCTTAGCTTTACGTCCTTTGGGAGTAAGAACATACTTCCTGTGTGCGGGACCTCTTTGCTGCAGCAACAATGCAGTTGGACGTGATGATTTCGGAGGTCGGCAATGCACAGGAACCAGTTGTTTCTGTGTTTGTAAGGGGCCAGCACCAGTTTTGGATTGTGCACTTCAATGTAATCCAACATACTTTTTACCTGCGTAGAATTGTACAACCCCATCATTAGTCTTCTTGCTAGGGCTGGGGTGGCAGCGTAAACTGTATGTTGGTTCTTGTTGTCGGCGTTTTCTATAATGGCCCCTTGTAGCACTCTGAACAAACTCTTCCCTACGACGGCCTTGGCGCGGAAGATGTTTCTCAGAGTTCCCCGCTGTACCGAGAAATAACCGTCGCTCCAGAGTACCTCTTCCTCGTCAGCTTGCGATCTTAGGACCATGTTGAGCAGTTTCTGGTCTCTGATCGTTAGATATCCTATGACTCTTCTGTCAAAGTCAGCCATTTCGAAAGAAGGTATCTCTGTCGGTGCGGAGAAATCGGTAATGTCGGCCCTTGAACTCCTTCCTCTGGGGAGGTGTCTTTCGTTTGCGGTGCGGATGTCCCCCCCTTCTCCCTCGGATTCGTCAGAAGAGCCTTCCCCGACGCTGATATCTTCGTTGTTATCCTCAGCTTCGTCAAAGGGGGCTGAGGGAGCGGCCTCATTCAGGTCAAAAGGGTTTTCTTGTCTGGAAGGAGCTTCATAGCCTTGCCCTTGTGAAGAAATTCCTCCGGTTGCTGATGACGATCTGCCGGAGGAGGAGGTGGATGAGGATGATCCTGACGACGCTCTTGACGATGAGAATTGAGAGCCCGGACCGGGACGCAACGGCGATCTTCTCGGCTGCCTCAGGCGTGGATGGTCGTCCTCCCTATTCAGCCTTCCCTCGATCTCGCTAAGGCGCTGCAGAACTTGTTGAAGCATGGCATTCACTGCCTCTAGCCGGCCAGGTAGGCTGGCTAAAGTCAGCAGCTCTCGTTCCTGCCTATCCAGCCTCTGTTCGAAAAACGAAAACTTGCGGGTTAGGGAAAGAAATGTAGTAGAATTGTTTTCCGTTACCTCCTGCAAGAAATCGAGTTCTTGTCCTAGCATCATTCCGAGCGAAGGAGGGTTTTCCGCTTGTCTCCCCCTTGACCTTGAAATGCTCCTCCCGCGCAAAGGTCTGCCTGACGAGGCAGAACCTACTTCTATTGTCTGCGCGGCTGATGCTTCTAGGCGAGGTGTCGGTGCTGCCCCGTCCTCTTGTTGTATCGGAGGAGACCGTGTTGTGGGGGACGGATGCTGCCCCATATCGACGTTGTCGACGATCTCCTCAACAACTGCAACAGGTGACTTTGGCGGTGGTGTCGGCATCACCTGTTCTCTTTCGATCTCCATTTGTAGGATATCGGCGAATACCTCATTGCTGACATCCGGTTGTAATTCATTAGTTGCCCTTAAGGGCGTAGTAGAAACTACGAGGACTGCAGCCGTCTCTCTCGCTGCAGTTCCAGTCCTTGTCTCGGCGACCTCCATGATTTCCGGTTCTTCTCTTGCCACCTCCGACCTTGTTGTCGTGGCTGTCGTTTGTGGCTCCGAGGTAGTGGGCCGCTCGGCAGGAGATGTTGAAAATACGTCCTGCCGAGTACCCTGCGGGATGGGCCCCCTGGTGATCCCCCGCTCTTGGCTTCTTGGGGGTGGAGCGCAGCTTGCGCCTGCTGCCACAGCCTCGATCTCGGCTGTGGTGAAGACTAGCTTTTCTGCGTCGTAGGCGGCGCAACGAGGAAGTGGAAGAAGGATCTTTGTCCGTGCGAACTTGTAGAAGTAACTCCGCCCCTCCTTCTTTATTATACCCAACCTCATGAGGTACTTGAGGTCGATCAACTCGTCCCCTCTCGTTCTTGAGAGGCTGCGCGGCTCACACGGGTATCCCAACCCCACCGCGATTAGGTTCACGATGCCACCCATGCAATATTCCTTGGTGGCATCTTTTATTGGGTGCAACCTGTTCAGCAAGAAGCACCCCAGGTTGATAGTTCGGCCCTCCATCATGTGCCACATGACGTGGAGTTCCTCGGAGTAAATGTTGCTGGACTCGTTCTTGCTGAAGAGGAGGCACGCCACCAGCTTGTGTATTATCCTCCAGAAGCACGAGTGCATTGCCGCCACCTTGCTCCCGGGTTTGAAAGATGACTCCCCGGTTAGCTTTTCCCAGATATCTACGGGGTTGAATCCGTCTTCTTCGGTGATCCTTGCACCGTTATCTAGTCTCCTTCTCTCCTCTTCCCTGGAGGAGAAAATCTGGTTGAGCAGCTTTTCCGAAATGACATGCTCTGCATTGTAAAGTCACCCCTGGAGTCTGTCTGCTCCGCCGTACTGTCTGGCTTCAGCAGGTGTATTCTTTACTCGGTGAAGGGACGCCATGAACTCACTTGTGAGCTCGGTGTAGGAGGCGGATAGGCTGAAGCAGATTTGCCTCAGACCGGCTACAACAAGTACGTCCTCCAGTCTCCCGAAGATGCCCAACTGCATGAAGGATGACTGGTGGCCGAACCTACTAGGCCTGTAGAGCTTGGCTCCTAGCTCAGCATATCGGCGCCCGTGCTCTTCATCTCTTGGCACGAACCTTCCTGGCGTGTACTCCAGGGGTTCTGTTGTCGGAGTTGGTGCTGCAGGTGGAGTGGCCACTTCTTCTGTCCTCACCCTCTTCCCAGATGTTGAGGGTCCAGCTGCTTCAGGGTTCGAGCGCTTCTGCCCGACTGTTGCCGCCTCTGCCTCTGGTTCGGTGACGACTCTCCTGCCTTGCTCGCCAACGAGTCTAACGGTTATCTTTGTGCGTGCCATCCCTATCATTAATCAAATAAATGCTATTTTGTTATCAACAGAAAAATTAATAAGGGGAAAGGCACCCCGACACGATGGTATCGGGCTTCAAAACAGGATCAGGTAAAGCTTGCCCGATACAACTGTGTCGGGCGATACAGCCAAACGAAACTGAGCGCCCGACAGGGTCTTGAAAGAGCGCTGCCCGGTACAAGAATAAACGGATGATACGGTCACTGCCCGACACAGATGTATCGGGCAGGTGCGAGAGAAGCGTGTTGCGCGATAACAGTATCGGGCGACAAGAAAAATCAACGTAAAATCCTCGCCCGATACATCGTACGCGATAAAGGTCCATATCGGGTATGCTCGGGAGATAGGGCTGTCGCGCGATACCTTTGTTTTCCTTAAAGTGCTGCGCGTCACGGGATCGAAAGAGGTCTCTGCGCGACACGGGAGCGAAGGGCAAGAAAAGTACTGCGCGATACGGTAGCTGAAAAAGGTAAAATCCGGGAGCGCGACACGGTAAAGTTTTCGCCATATATAGCGGTCGGATGTCGTGGTAAAACCATTCTCTCCCGAGATGGGCGCAATCTGTAAGTCGGTTGGTGTGCTGCCCGATTCGGCCTGTAAAGTTGCTAGACCAGACTTCGCCCGACCGATACAAGATTTTTCGGGACAAGACTCCGAAGAAAAACCCACTTAGAGCAAGAGGCGACAGGCGGGTAAAACATCATTGGCCTAAGGCTAAACCCGGCCTCAGATGGTATTACCCATCCTGGAAAAACTAAAGCGGTGGCCCTTAAAACAAAAAGAGTCAGCACACGTGCGCATGCTCTGACTCGGGCCTTATTACAGTCCATAATGTTTGTAATGTCTGCCTTGCAAGAAAGTAAATAATATCCTATTCTAGGAAAATGAAACACGGGCTGCCTCCCGAGGAGCGCTGCATTTCCTGTCTACAGCTAGACATCTTTCAGCTTCTTCATCTTGATCTATCTTTTAGCTGGTTCGGTGTTAGACAGGATCTTCCCTACAAGATTCTTCATAATTTCGGCGAGCTGCGCTAGTTGCTGGTCGATTTGGCACTGATGTGTCTGCATATCTGCCAACTGGACCTGCAACGAGTTCAAAACCCCCGAGTTGGACAGCACACTTTGCGCTAACTGGTGATTAACGGTGTCCTGTTTCTTGACAAAATCGAACAACTGGCCGATCACTTCAGATTGGTTCACCCCTTTCTCCTGTTCACGGGGCGGGCCTTGGTACTTTCCTGGTGCTTGGAAATTACCTTTTTCTGGCTGGAACTGGCTGTTCTTGGTGTATTGGCCTGATCCCCCTCTCTTTTCAAAAGGTTGCACGGGCCTGGCCAGGGTGTTTAGCTGATGCGAGTTCTCGGCCGCGTCTTTGTTGCCATAACTAAATCCAGGGTGGTCTGGTCTTTGGAAGCCCATGTAGGATACATTCTCGATCCCTTCTTCTTCCGAGTCGGAGTCGCTGTCGGTGCCGGGTTTGGTGTAGATACAGTTGTCTACCCCATGTCCTCCTTCACCGTAGGTAACACATTTCATGACTTTCTCAACTTGCTTCTTCCCCTTTCCGCCATGATCCTTCAGTTGTTTCACATCTGTTGCTATCCTTTGAATCTGAGAAGTTATGTTCTCCAGAGCCTTGGACTCAAGAGAGATTGCTTCCCCTGCCTTCTTCGCCTGCCCTCTATCGGATCTATCATAGTCAACATCGGCCTTCAACTCAGCCATGTTCCTAATGATCTTTTCGAACTTGCTTGGCTTCTTCCCTAAGAAGTCACTTCCTGCTGCCACATTCAGCGATACCCTTTCATCGGGAGTTAGCCCATTATAGAAGGTGGAGACCAGGAAACCCTTCTTGAAATTGTGGTGAGGGCAGTCCCTCTGATATTCCAGATATCGTTCCCAGGCGTCGTGGATGTTTTCATTTGGCTTTTGCGTGAAAGACGTGATTTTTAACTTGTTTCTCATCGTCTTCTCCGTGGGGGTAGAACTTGTTTACAAATGCGTCAGCCAGTTCTCCCCATCCATTCAACGCTTGGTGGGGTAGCCCAAGGTACCATGATAGAGCCTTATCCTCCAAAGAGAAGATGAAACCCTTGCAGTAAATGACCTCTTGGGGAACCCCTCACATCTTTATGGTGTCGCAGATATTTTTGAAAGCATCAAGGTGATGGTAAGGGTTGTCTCTCTTAGAACTCCCCCTGAAGCTTTTATTTTGAATCATGGAGATCACAGATGGCTTGAGCTCAAAGTTTGTATCATTGAACCTTGGGATGATAACGGGGCACCTCGATCTATTGGCCTTGGTAGAAGCCAATTCTCTCAGAGTTTTCTCTTCTTCCTCTGAATCGTCACTGTTGCTGGCGTCTCGGCGTCGCTCCCGGTTATCATGATTCCTCCTGTGTCTCCGACGACGTCTATGCTGATGATGCTCTTCCTCATGCCCTGGTGATTCTAGATCTTCTTGCCGCTCATGATCACTATACCGGTCGTTGTCTTCCGGTGGAGGCAAAGCTGGCCTCCCTCCTGGGCCTTCGTTTCTTGAAGATGGCTCTACGCGAGGAGGCATGGTTGACAGTCTCGGTGTTCAGTAGATCAGAGTACCTGAAATCCGCATAAAAATCATGTTTAGAAAATTATAACTGGGGTAAAGAATAATGCTTAAAGTAAAAGAAAAAGAAAAAGAAAAAGAAGTGCTGTCAAGCCTATTTCTAAGCTTGAGGCACGGGAATGTAGTTAGTGGATTCGGATTCGTCAACAGTGCCATTTGCCTTGTCCCCGGCAATAGCGCCAGAAAGTTGACCGGCCTAAATCGTGCGTCCTAAAATTGGAGGCATATTTGAGGTAGTCAAGCCTTCGCATTTATAACCCGAATCCTTCTAGGCCCCCGCAACTTTGTTTACGGGGTCGAAGTAGTCATACGGGGTCGAACACAGGGACAAGGTGGGTTGTGTTGACGACTCTGAATCGGCACTCTACACTCCGGTGGATATAAAGAGATATTGAAGTTCCCCGAAGGGAACAACAAGATGTCACTATTAAATCAAAGAAAACTATCTCCAACTGGAGTTACAAGAAAGATTAAGATTTTGTCATTTAGCAGTTTTTAGGAATTTTCATGCAACAGAAAATAGAAAGGTAAACTGCAGTTTAAGGCGTAATGCAAGGGATAAGACTTCTATAAAGACAAGCGGTAGCAGTAACACCCTGCACCCCTCCTCTCAGAGCGGGTGCCTCTAACCAAGCTTCAACACCCCTCTCGAGGTTGCTGGACTCAAGTTAAAGTGGAGTGATACCAAAACAACTCCGTTCCGGGCACTCTCGTACTCCAGAATCGGACCGAACACTAGAGCCACAACCCAACTCTCGAAGCAGTTGCGACGGGAAAGACGATTCGGTAGCTAAGCGAAACGCGATCTAAAACATGCAAGCTAGAGTTCAGATATCCAACACAGTAGTTACCCAATCATAAGGCACTAAGCTTAAACAAAGAGCAATTTAGCAATTCTATTTCCATCAGCAATAAGGGTCTTAATACAATGCATAAGATAAGAATTTAAATAACAGAATTAAAGATAGATGTCGCCTTCTTGATGTAGAAGGGCGACCGACTACTACTATTCCCATCCCGATACCGTCCAGGGACCTATCCCAGTACAGCCGTGTCGGGCGGCACGACCTCTCGGACGGCACACCTGACGGACGACTATATCGTTCGAAGACCCTGGCCGATACGCTCATGTCGGGCGGCACACCCTCTCAAGCGGCACGACTGATGGGGAGAGCGTATCGATTTTGGTATCGTGTCGGCCAAGGATTCACATAGACTACTGTCGGGCATTGTTGTCAAGCACTCGTGTCGCGTATCTACGTCGGCCGATATCGGCCCTCAGTGTCATCCGGTACAGTCCTAGGTGAACCGATCCCCTCCCTCTCGGGATGAGGAAGAGCTCACCTAGTGTCGCCCGGTACGAGCACCGGGGCACGATACGGTTGCTCTCGCACTTCTCTCGCAGATCGCTCAAGTCCCCAACTGTCCGAACGGTGAACTGGCTAGCCGTCCCGACCTATCCAACCTTCGACGTATCCCGACCTGTCTTTTCGGCTTCCTGTAGCTGCTATTTATACCGGCGGTTGAAGGAGTTATGGTGCTGGGAATGCCACGTAGCCCCCTTATACGCCGGTCGATGGATGTGGATGGCCGATACAGGTATGTCTTTGGCGCGAGGCGCTGGCTATCGGTCACGTGGCTGGCGGCACGCCTGCCGGTGGGTGGTCATGTCGCTCGATGAGCTGGGTCGTCGGGCGGCTTCGGCTCCCTGTCGGGTAAAGGTGTGTCGGCCGGTACTTCCCTTTCGCAAGGCGCCCTTCTCCGCCGATCATTCTTGTGTCGCCCATCCCCTGTCGGGCTGAGTTGTATCGGGCGTCAGGAAGGCCGAGGCGGGCTTAGACTTATTGTGGGCCGAAACCGGCCTTATTGCACAAAAACGAGGAAAACCCTGTAAAAGATAGGAAAAACTGGAATAAGAGTGTTGCTTGGCCAATTATTGCGAAAATGCTAATAAAATAGAGGAAAATAGTAGAAAAGGGTAGTTTTGATAACAGAATAAAGGGCAAAAACGTCACAAAATTTGGTGTTATCAATGGTGTATCACCTTCACCATACATGGGTGTAACATCCTCACCTCACTTGAAGATATTGGCCACACCATACTTTAGGGTATTGGCCATTACATGTTCTAGGGTATTAACCACCATACCACTTTTGTCATCTAGTATATTGGGCTACCCACTATATTGTTTTAGAGATGTGTGCTCAACACCATATCGTCCAAGAGGTGTATGCTTATGCAAATATCGGTTTAGAGGTGTATGCTTGTGTGACGACCTGATTACAAATCAAGCCGTCACCAGTAAAATCACAGAATCATCATAAACAACCGAATTAACAAAAACCAAAATTAAAACCATTTTGCACATAGATCCTTTTCCAGCAAACTCTTACACAAGGAACCAAAGCTTTATATACATATGGTTCACATTATACATTTAGTATTTCATCTCTTCTCGAGGATAACAAGTACTAGTTTCTTTACTTTAATATACACAACAACAACATAAAAACCTCAATACAAACCAAAATCTCAAGTCATTCATAAAAACCATAAAGAGTTATCTCCCAAGGACCTAAGAGTACAAAGACGACACATACACCTCTATCTATAAAACCCTGACAGACAGTGTACTCAACCTGAGATACTACTGCTATCCTTGCTGATACAATCCTTTTTCTGTAGTCCGGTTCCTAGTCCCTCGTCCGCGTCCACCTAAAAATTGTAGATCCCATGAGGTGAGACTATTGTTGCAGCGAGAGATATAACTCTCTGCCAACAATATTATTATCAAAGGATATAATATAAAACTGAACTGCAGATATACCATTTGTTTAATAGATATATTTTAAAGTGCAAAGCATAGATATTGATAACAGATCTATAAGTCATCTTTTGCTTTAAAAGGAATATGAAGAACATGTATAACATCTGTCTACTAAGATCTATGAAAGTAACAAGGCATCAACCAATATTTTCATATTTGATCCTTAAGCAAATATACTACTCAGTTGATTACATATTTTCATTCACGATTATTCCCAGAGGAGATGAGATATACCGCTCATACTCCAACCGACCACTAGTAAGTCGAAATCGATACCATACAAGGTCAACGGCAGAGCCAAATGTCAAGACCTCACCTTTCTTGGTCAATATGAGAACACTTAGGAAACACTTAGGTTTAGCATGACATCTTGTGTCTGCTGTAATTAGCTATGCCGGGGTATAGCAACATCTTCACTATAGAGTTACAGCCGTAGCGTGTACTCTCTTTGGGAAAAGACCACTTAGCTTTCCCAGATTATCAGGATGACCACTAAGCGATCCTATTTTGATTTTATCAGGTAGTACACTGAGCAACCTGATGTATTTAGGGAGTTCACTGAGCACCCTTGTTTAGTTTGGGACTTCACTGAGCACCCTTATATTATCACATATTCAAAAATATGTGTTTTGAGTAAAAAACTCGTTTCATCATTCAATAAATGCTGACACTGAATGGATCTATGGTCTAGGCAACTACATGATAATATTCATCTGGCTTAATTAAGTGCATTACTGTATCTTTTAGCATCAATCAAGTTACAAGCAAGAATTATATCAAATACTACAAGGAGAAGTATAATTGCATTTATTAGATACTTTCATATTCACAGAAGCACATAGATCACTTAGAATCTCAATGTCTTGCCATCATCATTACTTGGGTATTCAAACCCTTCATTTATCACTGAGTACTGTCACCACTTAGCAGGTGATCATTACCTCTAGGTCATCAGACCTAGGTATTTATTCACATAGTCCACATAACTTATTGAATTTGCATCATATAACAACATAGCCCTTACTTAGCCATGCTTATTGCCTTAAGATACTTGCATGTTTATTATATCATGTTATCAACAATCTCAAACACATATCTTAACCATAAAATGCTGAAGAACACATCCTCCCTTATGAATTAGGGTTATAATCAACCAATTAGGGTTTCAAGATTACATTAGCAAGGATAAAGCCCTAACTCATACTCCACTTATTTTAGGAGTATTATCAAAGGTTAATCATATAATCATCTTTCCATTCTTAATTTATCTCTCATACCTACTAAGATGTAGATTACTTAATTCACCCCTTTAAGTCTACTAGCTTCAACATTATCAAATTGAGTTAAACTCATTGTGTCTCAATATCACATTAATCATATTCATCACTTAGACATGCTTAATAATCAAGGAAATGCCTACCATATCAAGTAGAGTGATTGATAATATTAATTTATTATTCTTGGAAATATATATATATGCCATTTAACAAGTATCCATTCTAATCATGTGGTGAAACCACACCCTCATATTGGGTTTAAGGTATATCCCTTAACATCATATCGTTAGTCATTTAGGGTTAGGTATCACTTTAACTTTTCTCATCTTAAGTAAACCTCATACTATGTATGGATTAAGCTACTACCCTCATATCGGGTATAGGAGTGTATTGGGTCCTTATATCGTGTACTAGAGTACATCATATTGGGCATGCCATTATGGCTATACCATATCTCATACAAACATTATTATATTGGTTCTTCACCTTAGTTGGTCATGTCTATTTCCAATTAAAACTTCCATATTGGTCTTCCATCATATCGGGTTGCCTCTTAGGTTTCCATATCGGGCTCCATCTTGGGTTATTATCTCGGATTACCCTCTTGGATTTCATCTTGGAATCTACCATATTGTGTATCTATATTAGGTGGTATCAAGTTGCCATATCGTGTTTCTATGTTGGCTAACCTATCTATTTACTAACCTTTGTTATCATATCAGGTTACTTCTTTAAACGTCATATCGGTTTACCTCATGGGTTCACCATATCGGGTTATATGTATTGGGCACCATATCGGTTTACCTCTCTTAGGAAAACCTCCTTTTGTCTTTAACCAATTTGATGGTTCTATTCATTCTCCATAGTTGCACGATAGGCAAAACACTTAGCCACTTATTAACTCATCTCAACATGGTAAAGTGTATTGAGTTAACATATAGGATTTCTGTATCCTTATCTAGGCTTTTGTCCATATCGGGCAAAGGTATTTCTTTACCTTTGTATCATGTACAAGGTGATAGATAGGGATCTTCCATATCGTTCATGGAATCCATTTTACAAAATGTGACCTACCTTCATATTGGGTAGACACCCATATCGATTTTCAAAAGTCTCCCCCCATATAAGGTTGCAAGGGTATTCAACCCATATCCGGTTGTTCAATGATGATGTCATCATCATCAACTTCAAGATCATTATCTAATTATTCAAAACCATGTATAACAGTCCTAATTACTTATTGGAACTCATGATTATATCAATTGATCATAGGAAATCTGAATTTGACAATAATCAACAAGTTTGAACAATATTGAAGAAAAGATAATAATATTGAAGGGTTCAAGTTATATAGCCCACCTCTCAAAAACTTCCAAGCTTCAAGCTTCACCTCCTCACATTCCAAGGTTGAAGGCGATCCTTCTCCAAGCTCCAATACTTGAGCTCCAAGCTCTTGCATGATATCTTCAATCACTTTGGGTGATATCACCTTGAATGACCTAATAGGCCGATATCTCTTCTCCTTGGCCGATATCAGGCTTCACACTCTACTCTCTTCACTATGGGTGACATAAGAGAGGGTATTCCATGATACAAGAGAGAAGGTCACTTTCCAAGATCCAAAAATCTTATTAACAAATGAGGGTCAAGGTATTTATACTTGAGGTTTATAGAAAAGAGTATCATTGGTGTCATTAGCTTAAGTTACATCATGCCACCTAGCGATGCAAGGTCGACACATACTCTTGCATGCATGCCACCATTATCTTGCCATGCAAAAAAATAAAAGTTCATGTATAATGTAGGGAATAAGGGGCGCTCTTGAGTTGTCTTCTAGGGCAAGTCTCCTTCTACTAAGTATATTATAATATTTAGCTCCATCTTTTCTGAGACAAGATACAAGTCGATGCTTTATCATTTCCTTGAAATGCCTTGCCCGTTAGGGGCCAAGCTAAAGCTCCACAAACCTATAGGAGACTCTCTTATGGATCTATGGCTGATAAGGACTTCTATATCTAAGTCCTTAACTCGATATGGCCCATGTGCATATAGCTTTGAACCTATTCATTTCCTTAGTCTTTTCATTATTAAGAGTGCTAACACTTTAGGATGCTTCAAACATATTGTCTCCTTCTTTCTCTCTCCTCTAGGTAATACTAGGTAAGAGTAAGAACAATCTAAAGATGGTAATTTGCACATTAACCCTACATTTTGTATATATTGAAATTTGTACCATAATTGATGCACCAAGCACTTAGCATTATTTACACAAGTTCTCACTTAGGGTTTATGATCGGCCCAGAATTGAGTCAGAACTTTTAAATTTATAACTCGAAACCTTCTAGGATGCCCACAACTTTTATAACGGGGTCAAAGTAGATATATAGGGTCGAACACAAGGACGTGGTGACGTTTAGAATGCCACAGATTTCGTTCTTGGGTAAGATAAGCCAAATCTATAGTCGATGAAAATATATGCTAGAACTAGTCTAGCGGGTTGTCACGAATGAAAACAAAGGAAAGAAAAGAAAAGAAAACAAAACAAAACAGAGTTTGCGAAGTTCTACTAATCAAGAAAGAAGGAGTTCTTGGCTATGTAACCGCAACCTGGGCAGTCTATGCACCCGTTCTCAGGCGTAGACAACCCTCGAACACCTAAGCAAGCATCTTAAAACCAAACATAGTACGCATTGTAGTATCTGTTCCTGTGGAGTCATCCCACTCGCTCTTGCGTAGCATGACTAAAACCATCAAGGATATGCCATCTAACCATTCTCAAGGATGACAAATCAACACCCCAGAATACTCTAGATTCCCTCTCGGGTTTCAGAGTATTCTGGAATGTTAGGAACAGGGGACCTTGAACTATCCTCCTCTCGGGTTCTGATCCAAACTACCAATCTCATCTATTCCTACAATGGATCTCTCGATACAAGTAGAAATAGCAGTTCAAACTAGAAAGAGATCAACCAATCTAGCAATCATAACCAAATAGAGAAGATAAAACAAGCAACGTACTATAAATATGGAATAAAGCTACTTTCCTTAGGTAAAAGAACATAAACATGCCCAAAACAGGCTACATAGCCAAGAAGGAGCCCAACTAGCCATGGACAAGCATAGTTGGCCCTGAAGAAAGATGGAAGAACATCGTTGTACAAGACACCAAGGGGAACAGAAGAAATAAGGAGGAAGAAGAAGAGATGAAGCCCATAGAGGAGAGGTGGCTCTCGCTCCTTAGCCTCCGTATAGGCCAGATCTCATCTTTTAGGCCCTCCTCCTTGGTCATCCAGATACCTTGGCCTCCTTCCTCTCTAGATCCTCTCCAAACGGCAGCTCCGTCAGTGGATGGAGGTGGAAAAGTGGTGGAAGATGAAAGCATGCTGAAGGGGTGGGCATAGAACGAGCACTTCAGCCCCTTCAGACCTCCAGACTCTCCCACGAGGCTCCGGGAACCTCACTGGGTCGAGACCAATTACTGGAAAAACACCCCAGGTCCAAACCCTTCTTCAGGTGGAGAGGGATGGGTATTTATATGCGATGTGATTGTGACTCTGAACCAGATCACGAATTCAACTACCGCGGTAGCGGTGAGGACCTCTGGTCACAATTATGCGGCCGAGGTGGCTTCCGCAATCACGGGTGAGGCTGACTGATCACCTTGGCTATGGCTGGGCACCACGGTCGAGGTGTAAACCTCAGTCGCAGTTAGTTCAGTCACGGCGGTGGTGGTGCCTTGGATGCAATCGTGGTCGAGACCACGTGGGGCGCAATCGCAACTATGGGGATGGTGAGGACCGCGGTCGCGGTGTGCGTCCTGGCCGCAGTCACGACTGTGGCAATGGTGAGGACCGTGGTCGCGGTGTGCGTCCTGGCCGTGGTCACGGTCGGGACCATGCCGGCCGCGGTCATGGTGTAGACTTCGCTGCTGCAAAAATGTGTGGATTCGGGGAGAAATCATGGAGTAAAGATGTCTTCTCAGGTCCGGTGCCTGCAAGTCCCAAAATCGGCTAGTTGAGAGATCTTTATTTAGAAAAGGGCATAAATTACAAGGAGATAAGAAACATGGTTTATTTAGGGCAAATTAAGGCTACATCGACTTGAAACCATAAATAAATGTGTATCATATACGCATAAAATTGGGTGTTATCAACTACCGCAAGCTTAAAACTTGTTTGTCCTCAAGCAAGACTATGCTCAAAGAACAAAAACATAACATCCAAATTAAGCTTGGCAATAAATGATAAAGTTAAGAAAAATTGTTTAAAGCATTTATTCTCCTGATCCATGTCATTTCAGAACAAACCCCCACCAATCAACCACAATCTTGCCAAAGAAAGATCAAAGAGTTTCCAGATAAGATTAAGAAAATTCACTGCAGACTGCCGATACTCATGAGGGTTTGAATCATAATTATTAAACATGAAAGAATTGTCACATAGGTGATCACGCAGGTGATGAACAAAGGGCAATCACCATGAATCCATGCATACCAATCGAAAACAATGTGCCTCTCACTTATTCATGTCCTAAGAAACAAAGCAAAAAGACTCTAATGACTTTTGAGAATCCCGATCTGCGTCAGGTTAGTCCATGTAATGAGAAACAATCCCTACAATCCGAGCCAGTTGGCCCAAAGTAGTGAGATGAACTCCTCGTACTGTGCTTGAATCAACCCTGCTACTGAGATGATCTCATAAGTCTCCTAGGGTTTCCTAGTGACTCTCTAATGAGCTTCTGGAGTGATACTACCAGGAACGACATACCCGCATTTGTGAGCGCAATCATACACTGGCTAGGCACCATCCTCAACTCTCCTAAAAGAGAAAACAATGCTCATTTATTGTTCACACTCAGGCTTTTATCATCTGCATTCTATTTGTAGGCTTGGGTGAGAACTATATAGATATTTTGGGATTTTGTGGGCGGCCAAGCCTCTTTTGCACATTTTTTTAAATATTTTTCATCTTTTTGACTCAATCTAGTGTGAGAAGGCATGTAGTCCATCAAGGAAAAACACTTCATATTGATCATAGCTCAAAGCCCATCATAATTTGCTTGACACCTGTGTGAAAAATTGCAATTATGATTCAAGAAACCTTAAAATAGAGGCAAGCTTGTGAAACCACAACTAGGATTCTTTGATCGTGTTTTAGCTCATTCCAACGGCCCTTTACCATGGATTTGCCATTCACGACATAGATCAAGGGAATTTAGCTTTAAGCTATGAAAAAGGGACATAACCTTAGATTTATTTCCAAACTCAAGGAAAGAGTCAGAGAAAGTCAAGCAAAAGGTCAAGCAATTTTTTAAGATGAAAACTGTGCATTTAGGCATGAAGTCAAGCATTTATTTATTAGATTTGCACCATATAGCCATAATTGCAAAGCTAAAAAGCTGAAAATTTTTGAAAATTTTAAAACTAAATGTAGGAAGTAAACATGCATGCCAGAAGGATGAAGAGATAGAAGGGCGAAGCCTACCACCCCAAGCTTAAAACTTTGCTCGTCCTCGAGCACGATCTAAACTTAGAATAGAAGGGTGGGAATGCATGTAAGATAGGGTGGGAAATTTATAAAGTCCTAAATGATGCATGTACATAAGGAAAATAAGAATAAATAAAACAATAATATAATAGGGAAAAGAAGAAGGGGGGTACACCCTGACCTCCACCCCAAGGTTAAAATCCTTGCTCATGCTCGAGCATTTCTTCTTGTCACAGTGGGTGAATGAGGTGAGCATCTGCTTATTGGTAGTCGCTATTCAGATATTGATCCAAGTTGTCTAGACTGCTCGGTGCATTTTCAAAGTTCTAATTCTGGTCTTGCTAAAACTAAACTGCCTGGTCAAAGCTTTGGGGCGGCTGATAGACGTTGGGTCTAGGTTGATAATAAGACCCAGGGGGTTGTTGAAACAGTTGCTGATAAAACTATTGAGGCTCTGGGGGAAAGACCATATTGAATCTTTCTCTAAGATAATGCACGTCTTGCTCCAAAGTGTCGAACCGCCTTCCGGACTTAGCTATGAAACCTATCATGAAGTTGTAGAAGTTCTCCTAATTATCATATGGCACGTACGACTACTGGGGGTTTTGTGAATATTCAGTAGTAGGTATCCCCCCATAGGGTCCTTCCTGATAAGGTATGTTGTTGAAGGCCGACCCCGTCTGCTGTTCCCCCTCATGAATCCTTGGCACTGGTAGCACAGAATAAGAAGCTCCCGCAGCTCTGCTCGTATGATGAACGTTACCATGGGCGTACAAAAGAGAGACGTCCATAATTAACATTCAACATGTGAACTCTACATTTTCCGACAATAAAATTTTGTGTTTGTAGTGACCAAAGATGTAAAGATAACTAGTGTTGCACTCTCTGACCATTCCTGAATGGATCAAGTGGTCTAAGTCTAATCTTGACCACTCGGTAGTATCTTGCATGAGTGCTAACTGTTCATCCCCAATTCCCAAATGGCGCGCTATAAACGTTATGATACCTACCATTGGCATGAATTAGAATTGTTTCTTGAAGGAGTTCTGAATGTGACGAATTATGAAGTTCCCCACATTCACTTTCTTTCCCATTACTACACACCATAGAATGTAGAGGTCTGCTGCACTGAGCGCCCCTTGAATGTCTTGTTTCTCCAAGACACATTTGGTTAGCACTCGGTGTAGATAACAGATTGTCGGGTTGTGGATGTGTGAGTTTTGGAGATTTTCATGGAGTACTTGCCTTCCTCCATGATCATTTTCCCTACTTTGATAGCATTGAAGTTGTGGTCCATTGTCTCCAGCCGCCCCCTTGTCATTTCAGCACAGTCTTCAACGGATCTTGATAACCAACTATTTAGTCTTTCCATTGTAACCTCGTGGGGTTGGTTAAGGAGACAGAAATGTAGTACAATGTACTGGTGATCCTTGCATGGCTCTAGCATGGCATAAAAGTCACAAGTGAGTCTATGGTAAGCATTGCACTGTGCGTATGCAAGCACATCAAGGCCAACGTCTGCAAGGTATCTGTCGACTTGCTCCTGGATCCTGAGTCTAATTAGCGTTCCTCGTTCGGCGTACCTCGGGCTCGTAAGTCTACGTTTGTCTCTAAGAAGAGCATCAAAACTTAGATTTTGCTTTATGCTAAAAAAGAATGGCAAGGGGATTGAGGTATGATTGACACAAATATGAGCTGCTTGGTGTCTGTTCCCCTGGAAAGAATCTCTCGAGGAGGTTGACCGTCGTAAGAAAATTGAACGCTCTGCTGACTGTCAGTGTTGATCTCCCACAGATGAATCTCTATGAAGAATTGTCAGACCGTCTTGATACCCGATCGAGGTTTGGAGTTTAGCATCGCGTCACCCTATCTCTATCCTCTCTCATAATGCCTCTTGTACCGACCCTCTGCTGTGGGTATCCATAGGTGCGCCAATGAGACTGCGGAAACCAGAGCCAAAATCTTGCGAACCGAACCCAGATGTGCAAAGCATAACTTCATCTTCATATATCAGGTTCGTAGTTCGGGAAGCGTGTTGTTGGTAGGGGCTCCCATAATTTGATGGTGAAGTTGAGCTCCCCTCCCCTTTCTTCCTAGTCATGGACTTCTTGAGCTTTTTGAAACCACTCTTCATGGCATCCATGATATCGATATTTTAGATGTAGACCTGGTAACCTTGACTGTAGTTGACGGTGAAGGAGATCCTCGAAAACACACTGAATCAGTCTGCAAATTGGGCTGCGACCCACCTGGAGACCGCGATCGCAATATAGAAGACCGCGACCACCGTCCAAGGTTAAGGCACCGCGACTTAGGTGCTCACCGTTTGTGGAACCGCAGTCACGGTGTATTCAAGGATACTGTGACCTCAACGTCTGTATCACCATGATCGCGGTTGTGTAGGTGACCACGATCTGAGGAACCGCGACCTCAAAGATCAGGATCCTTCTTTGACCCTCCAAGATAGGCGCTGCCTGGGGCGCTCAGCCGGTGAGTTGTAGGGCCATTGACTAATGACCGTAGGGGTGGTCTAGTCATGGTTGCCGCCACTGCATTGATGTGCGTGCTCCTTCCCTTTCACCCTATGGCTGGAGCAAGGAGGGGGAAAACAGGCGGAAAGCAAATCGGAGACGGGAACTCGGTGGCAAGGGCGGAAGGGGGTTAATGCCATGATTGCAGAGGTATTTATAGCCCAGCATCATGCCTCTCCCTTGTGTGGAATGCTAGAAGCAACAGACAAAACACCGAAAAAACAGGAAAATGTGGAAAAAGCTCAGTAAAAAGGGCAACAGTCAATCAAAAACTCATATACATCCTGACATGTCGTTCAGACCTGGCCTAAAAAGCTTCCCCTGGGCTTTCGTAACCGCGTTCGCAGCCTCACTCATGCAAGACTACGGTCGCGGTTCTAGGCAACTAGACCCTGATCGTGGTCTTACCGCCATGCCACGATCACAGTCTCACCACCATGACGCGGTCGTGGTCCTCTCATAAACTGCGGTCGCGGTTCTAAATAAACCCTAAGGGAAGCAGCTCGAGAGCGAGGGGAAAATGAACAATGCTTAAGTCCTAACTCTGGCCTTCAATTAATTTCCAGCAGTTAGAACTATGGAAAAAATCAGGTTGACAGGTGGACAAAATAACTTGTCGTGCTGAAGAAAGATTCAAGGCTGAAAAAGGTATATAAGAAAAAAGGAAAACTATTCAATATATATGGACAAGTATGTGTAAAGTAAGAGGAAAACTATGCATATATATATAGGCTTAAAAGTGACAGAATAAGATCTTTTAGGCGTGTAAACATGAAAAACCACCTCCCCAGTAACGGTGCCAAAAAGTTGATCATCCTCGAAGGCGTGGGTCGAAAGTTTTGGCAGTTACTCCCCTGCAACGACGCCAAAAAGTTGATCGGCCCATAATTGAGTCGGAACTTTTAAATTTATAACCCGAAACCTTCTAGGATGCCCGCAACTTTTATTACGGGGTTGAACACAGGGACATGGTGATGTTTAGGATGCCACAGATCTCATTTTTGGGTCAGATAAGACAAAGCTATAGTCGATGAAAATATATGCTAGAACTAGTCTAGCGTGTTGTCATGAATTAAAACAAAGGAAAGAAAAGAATAGAAAACGAAACAAAATGGAGTTTGTGGAATTATACTAATCAAGAGAGAAGGAGTTCTTGGCTATGTAACCACAACCTGGGCAGTCTATGCACCCGTTCTCGGGAGTAGACAACCCTCGAACACCTAAGAAAGCATCTTAAAACCAAACATAGTATGCATTGTGTATCTTTTCCTATGGGGTCATCCCACTCACTCTCGCGTAGTGTGACTAAAACCATCAAGGATATGCCATCTAACCTCTCTCAAGGATGACAAATCAACACCCCTGAATACTCTAAATTCCCTCTCGGGTTTTAGAGTATTCTGGAATGTTAGGAACAAAGGACCTTGAACCGTCCTCCTCTCGGGTTCCGATCCAAACTACCAACTCTCATCTATTCCTACAATGGATCTCTCGATACAGGTAGAAATAGCAGTTCAAACTAGAAAGAGACCAACCAATCTAGCAATCATAACCAAAGAGAGAAGATAAAACAAGCAACGTACTATAAATATGGAATAAAGCTACTTTCCTTAGGTAAAAGAACATAAACATGCCCAAAACGGGCTACATAGACAAGAAGGAGCCTAACTAGACATGGACAAGCATAGTTGGCCCCAAACAAAGATGGAAGAACATCGTTGTATAAGACACCAAGGGGAACATAAGAAATAAGGAGGAAGAAAAAGAGATTAAGCCCATAGAGGAGAGGTGGCTCTCTCTCCTTATCCTCTGTATAGGCCGGATCTTGTCTTTTAGGCCCTCCTCCTTGGTCATCCGAACATCTTGGCCTCCTTCCTCTCTAGATCCTCTCCAAATAGCAACTCAGTCGGTGGATGGAGGTTGAAAAGCAGTGGAAGATGAAAGCATGCTGAAGAGGCGGGCATAGAACGAGCACTTTGGCCCCTTCGGAACACCAGACTCTCCCACGGTGCTCTTGGAACCTCACTAGGTTGAGACCAATTGCTGGAAAAACACCCCAGATTTGAACCCCTCTTCAGGTGGAGAGGGACGGGTATTTATAGGCGGTGTGATCGCGGCTCTGAACTAGATCACAGCTTCAACTACCGCGTTCATGGTGAGGACCTATGGTTGCAGTTATGCGGCCGAGGTGCCTTCCGTGGTCGCGAGTGAGGCCAAATGATCACCTTGGTTGTGGTTGGGCACCCCGATCGAGGTGTAAACATCAGTCACAGTTAGTTCAGTTGTGGCGGCAGTGGTGCCTTGGCCGCGATCGCAGTCGAGACCACGTGGGGCGCGGTCGTGGCTGTGGGGATGGTGAGTACTTCGGTCACGGTGTGCGTCCTGGCTGCGGTTATGGTCAGAACCATGTGGTCCGTGGTCGCAGCTGTGGCGATGGTGAGGACTGCGGTCACGATGTGCGTCCTGGCCGCAGTCGCGATCGGGACCATGTGGGCCGTGGTCATGGTATAGATTTCTCTACTACAAAAACGTGTGGACTCGGGGAGAAATCATGGAGTAAAGATGTCTTCTTAGGTCCGGTTCCTGCAAGTCCCAAAATTGGCTATTTGAGCGGTCTTTATTTAGAAAAGGGAATAAATTACAAGGAGATAAGAAACATGGTTTATTTAGGGCAAATTAAGGCTACAACGACTTGAAACCATAGATAAATGCTTATCATATACGCGTAAAATTGGGTGTTATCAGTTTAGCCTTTACACAAACCACCACTTAGCATCATATTCTATTTCATGACATTAGAAACACTTATAATTCATTCAACATGTAACTTTTGTAGTATAAACCTTCTTCTTGGGTGAATTGAACATTTTACTTAGTTATCATATAATGCACACATAGTTTGCATATAAGCTCAAAATTGAAAATAAACTTCACAAAGGAACTTAATTACTTTTCAAAAGATAATAACAAACTTGTAAGCAACTTACTTAAGCAAAACATCTAGGGTTAGGCCATAACCCAAGTCAGGGGTGTTACAATTATCAACCCCTAAAAAGGGATTTCGTCCCCAAAATATCAAGAGAAAAGAGAAGGATACTTCCTCCTCATCTCTTCCTCTAACTCCCATGTGGCTTCTTCAATGCCACGATGATGCTAGAGAACTTTCACAAGAACTATGTCTTTCTTCTTCAACTTCTTGACTCTTCTGTCAAGAATCATCATAAGACCTTCCACATAGGATATATCTTCATTCAATTCAACCTCTACAGGTTGTAACACCATCTCTGTATTGGGATGACACTTCCTCAACATAGACACATGAAACACTAGATGTAGTCTATGTAGCTTAGGTGGCAACTCCAACCTATAAGCTACTTCCCCGATCCGTGCTATCACTGGGTAAGGTCCCATAAATCTAGGGGCTAACTTACCCTATTTCCCAAATCTAAGAACACCTTTCCAATAGGAGAGACCTTGAGATACACTATGTCTCCAACTTGGAATTATAAAGGTCTATGACGTTTATCAGCATAAGTCTTCTGTCTATCTTGTGCAACCTTCAACAGTTGTTGTATAACTTTAATCTTTTCAGTTGTCTGTTGCACTAACTCGGGACCCAAAAGTTGGTATTCTCCGGTTTCAAACTAGCATAACAGAGATCTATAACGTCTACTGTATAATATCGTATATGATGCCATATCAATACTGGCCTGGTAACTATTGTTATAAGCAAAATCAATCAAACTCAAATGTAAATCCCAACTTCCCACAAACTAAAGAACGCATTCCCTAAGCAAGTCCTCTAAAAATTTTATAGTTCTTTCAAACTGCCCATCTGTCTGAGGATGAAAAGTTGTACTAAACTTCAACTGCGTACCCAAAGCTTTATGTAATCGTTCCCAAAAATGACTTGTAAACTAAGGACCTCTATTAGCTACAATCGTAGCTGGAACTCTGTGCAACTGCACTATCTCATCTATATAAATCTATGCAAGCTTCTCCAGAGTATAGGTTATTTTGACAGGAAGAAAATGTGTTGTCTTAGTCAATCTATCAACTGTCACCCAAATGGAACCATGAATTTTGGCTGTCCTAGGCAGACCAACCACAAAGTCCATTGTCATGTGATCCCATTTCCACTGAGGTATAGGTAGGGGTTGTAACATTCTTGCAGGCTTCTGGTATTCTTCTTTAACCTGCTGACACACCAGACACTGCATAACGAACTCAGCTAGATCTTTCTTAAAATTGGGCCACCAATACATATCTTTTAAGTTATGATACATTTTAGTGCTCCCTGGATGCATTGCATACATGGATGAGTGAACTTACTCCATAACTAATTTTCTCAAGTTATTACTATTAGGAACTACCATCCTACCATGGTAACAGACTATCCTATCCTCTGACTCATGGAAACCATCCCGTTTCTCACTTCCCAACTCTGATTTAATCTACTAAATCACTGTATCAATCTATTGTGCCTCTTTGATATGTTCTTTCAGAGTGGGTTTCACATGCATCTCAGCTAACAACCCTGCTAACAAGGATACTTCTAACTGCACATTCATCTGTCTCAAAGAGACAAGCATATCCCGCTTACAGCATACTAGAGAATTCAACTGTGCATTATCTGAGGGTGAAGACAAGGATTTTCTACTGAATGCATCAACCACTACATTGGATTTTCCTGGATGATAATCAATTGTACAATCGTAGTCCTTGATTAACTCCATCCAAAGACATTATCTCATATTCAACTCATGCTGAGAGAAGATATATTTTAAGTTTTTATGATCTGTAAAGATCTGACATGTCTCTCCATAGAGATACTGCCTCCATATTTTTAACACATGAACCACTATATCTAGCTCTAGATCATGTGTCGATAATTCTCCTCATGTTTCTTAAGCTGCCGAGAAGCAAAAGAACTACATGATCACTCTGCATCAACACACACTCTAAACCATTCTTAAAAGCGTCACAAAAAAACAACATATCCCTTTCCTTGCTCGGGTAGAACCAACACAAGTGCACAAGTCAACTTTTCTTTCAACAACTGGAAAGAACGCTGACACTTGTCATTCCAGACAAAAGAAACTTCTTTCCTTGTCAATCTGGTTAAGGGTAATGCTATAGAGCTGAAATCTTTGGTAAACCTTCTGTAGTATCCTGCCAAGCCTAGGAAACTGCAAACCTCAGTCGGTGTCCTAGGTTGTTCCCATTCCACAACAGATTCTACTTTCTTAAGATCAACACGAATACTTGAAGCAGATATGACATGTCCAAGAAAAGATACTTTTGATAACCAGAACTCACACTTGCTAAACTTAGCATATAACATATGTTGTCTCAACAAGATCTAAGCTTGATGAAGATGTTGTTCGTGCTGTTGACTGTCTCTACTATATATCAAAATGTCATCTATGAAGACTACAATAAATTGATCAAGGAAAGGTCAAAAGATTCTATTCATCAACTCCATGAATGTAGCTGGTGCATTAGTTAGTCCAAATGACATAACTACAAACTCATAATGACCATACCTCATCCTAAAGGTTGACTTAGGTATGTCACTCTCCTTAATACGTAACTGATGATATCCTGACCTTAGATCAATCTTAGAAAGCACCATTGCACCATGCAACTGGTCAAATAGATCATCGATCCTTGGTAGAGGATATTTGTTCTTAATAGTTACCTTATTAAGCTGTCTATAATCTATGCATAGTCTCATAGACCCATCTTTCCTTTTAACGAAAAGAACTAGAGCACCCCACAGTGAAGTACTCGATCGTATGAAACCTTTCTTAAGAAACTCCTACAACTATTTCTTAAGTTTTTCCATCTCCGCTGGCGCCCTCCTATAAGGTGTTTGAGCTATAGGTTGCATATTCAGAACAAGATTAATTTTGAAATCAATCTCTCAAGGTGGAGGAACACCTACAAGTTCCTCAAGAAATACATCCTCAAATTCCTTAACAACTAGAAATTCAGAAAGACTAAGGCCCTTTAGTGTGGTATCTACCACATGTGCCAAGAATGTGAATCATCCTTGTCTCATCAACTTCTATGCTACCATAGATGACACTAGATAGGTTGGAAGAATCTTTCTATCCCCCTAGAAAACCCATGTCTTATCACCGTATGTGAACACAACCTGCTTGGAACCACAATCCAAGACAACTCTATACTTCTCTAAGGTATCCATCCCAAGAATTACATCAAACACATGCATTTCAAGTGGTATAAGATCCACTTGAATGATGTATTCAGAAAAGGAAAGAACATAGGGAGAACATACATCCCGCAACATTGTAGATCTGACTAATAGAGTTTCTAATAACAGATTATCCCTTCTAGGATTTAAAATCATATACAGTCATGAATCACTTCTTGAGTGATAAAGGAATGCATAGCACCTGGATCAATCAAAACGGATACAAAACAAGATGAAGACATATCAGAATGAAATAATTCCATCTGACCTGTCACAACTCGTGGATTAACCACTACCTCTAGTTGATTCATAGTATAGAATCTTGTCGACGCCTGCTACCGACCTCGTCCTCTATTGTCCGGTGCGGATGATCCTGCCTGAGATGTTTGTTCACATCCTCTAGTGCCACTACTGAACTGTTGTCTCTGAGAGCCCTACTGACTCTGCCTCGGTGGTTGGGCTACTTCTATGTCCCTAACTAGACAGTCCTTTATCACATGGCCTGTATGCCTACACCTATAACAGACTCTATTATCCCACTATGACCTTGGCGGTCCTATTACTAACATTGATGCTGAGCTCTGGGCTCCACCTGATAGAAAACTATGACCTCTATCTCAGCTAGACGTCCACTGTGTCTGAGTATTGAACATTTGAGGTTCCACGGGTGTAGTAAACCTTGGTTTCTTAAAACTGCCAAACCTCTGGTTCTGAAACTGTGCAGGTGCCTTCCTACTGTTTGCCTCTCATTTCTCTGTCACAGACCTCTCTATCTGTCAAATTGACTCCACAAAGGTGGCAAACCTCTCTCTATTCTCTAAAGCAGATACATGTGTGGTTAATTCAGCATTCAAACCATTCACAAAACACCAAATTCTCTCCTCATCCGTGGTGGCCATATGCGGACAAAACCGTAGAAGCTCCATAAACTTAGCTTCATACTCACTAACCTTCATTGTTCCCTGTCTAATCCGCTCAAACTGTGAAATCTTCTCATCAAGATAAGTTTTATGGAAGTATCTACTGAGAAACCCTTGTCAAAATTCCTGCCATCCGATCTCAACACCCGGTCTTTTCTCTTCTTCGATGGCCCACCAATGGCCAACACTTCCTTTTAGAAGATATACCACATACTTAACCTTATCAGCTTCTGGGATATCAAGGATTCTAATGGCTTTCTCTATCCCAGTAAGCCATGAATCTGCATCTGCTGGGTCAGTTGTGCTAGTATATTCAATGGCTCCCACTCGACGCAACCGTTCAAAAGTCTTACCAGATCCATGTCTCTCACTAGACCCTGATGTCCTAGGGGCTGGTGTTGGTATCCAATCAGCCGTGTGTGTCATTATATTCATCATCTGCTCGAAAAGAGCATGAAAAGCTGGGTTTTCTAACAAAGTTTGGTCAGGCTGGGAATTCTCAGGCACTAGTTCATCTCTAGCCTGATCCCTTACACCACCTCCTGGTGCAACAACACTACTCTCGACAGCGTGTTCTTCGTGTGCACCAGCCGTATTTTATCTTTCTTCTTCTCCTGTATGAGGAGAATTTTCTATAAGATATACTATAGGATACTAGAACAGGCTCAACAAACTTAATCCTATGTTTCTGTAGACTCAACGAACCTTAGGTTCTGATACCAAAACTTTGTGACGACCCGATTACAAATCAATCCGTCACCAGTAAAATCAAGGAAATTATCATAAACAACCAAATTAACAAAAACCAAAATTAAAACCATTTTGCACATAGATCCTTTTCCAGCAAACTCTTACACAAGGAACCAAAGCTTTATATACATATGGTTCACATTATACATTCAATATTTCATCTCTTCTTGAGGATAACAAGTACTAGTTGCTTTACTTTAATATAAACAACAACAACATAAAAACCTCAAGATGAACAAACCAAAATCTCAAGTCATTCGTAAAAATCACTAAGAGCTATCTCTCAAGGACCTGATAGTACAGAGACGACACATAGACCTCTATCTATAAAACCCTGATAGATAGCATACTCAACCTGAGATACTACTGCTGTCCTTGCTGATATGATCCTTTTTATGCAGTCTGGTTCCTAGTCCCTCGTCCGCATCCATATAAAAATTGTGGATCCTACAGGGTGAGACTATTGTCCCAGTGAGAGATATAACTCTCTACCAACAATATTATTATCACATGATATAATTTAAAACTAAACTACAAATATACAATTTGTCTAACAGATATATTTTTGAGTGCAAAGCATAGATATTGATAACAAATCTATAAGTCATCTTTTGCTTTAAAAGGAATATGAATAACATGTATAACATATATCTACTAAGATGTATGAAAGTAACAAGGCATCAACCAATATTTTCATATTTGATCCTTAATAAAATACACTACTCGTATGATTACATATTTTCATTCATGATTATGCCCAGGGGAGATGAGATATACCACTCATACTCCAACCGACCACTAGTAAGTCGAAATCGGTACCATACAAGTTCAATGGCAGAGCCGACTGTCAAGACCTCACCTTTCTCGGTCAATTTGAGAACACTTAGGAAACACTTAGGCTTAGCATGACATCTTGTGTCTGCTGTAATTAGCTATGCTAGGGTATAGAGGCATCTTATCTATAGAGTTACAACCATAATGTGTACTCTCTTTGGGAGAAGACCACTTAGCTTTCTCAGATTATCAGGATGACCACTAAGCGATCCTATTTTGATTTTATCAGGTAGTACACTGAGCAACCTGATGTGTTTAGGGAGTTCACTGAGCACCCTTGTTTAGTTTAGGAGTTCACTGAGCACCCTTATATTATTACATATTAAAAAATATGCATTCTAAGTAAAAACTCATTTCACCATTCAACAAATGCTAACATTGAATGGATCTATGGTCTGGGAAACTACATGATAATATCCATCTTGCTTAATTAAGTGCATTACTGTATCTTTTAGCATCAATCAAGTTACAAGTAAGAATTATATCAAATACTACAAGGAGAAGTATAATTGAATTTATGAAATACTTTCATATTCACAGAAGCACATAGATCACTTAGAATCTCAATCTCTTGTCATCATCATTACTTGGGTATTCAAACCCTTCATTTATCACTGAGTATTGTCACCACTCAGTAGAATATCATTACCTCTTGGTCATCAGACCCATGTATTTATTCACATAGTCTACATAGCTTATTGAATCTACATCATATAACAACATAGCCCTTACTTAGCCATGCTTATTGGCTTAAGATACTTGCATGTTAATTATATCATGTTATCAACAATCTCAAACACATATCTTAACCATGAAATGCTAAAGAACACATCCTCCCTTATGAATTAGGGTTATAATCAACCAATTAGGGTTTTAAGATTACATTAGCAAGGATAAAACCCTAACTCATTCTCCACTTATTTCAAGAGTATTATCGAAGGTTAATCATATAATCATCTTTCCATTATTAATTTCTCTCTCATCCCTACTAATATGTAGATTACTCAATTCACCTCTTTAAGGTCTACTAGCTTCAACATTATCAAATTGAGTTGAACTCATTGTGTCTCAATATCACATTAATCATATTCATCACTTAGACATGCTTAATAATCAAGGACATGCCTACCATATCCAGTAGCATGATTGATAATATTATTCTATTATTCTTGGAAATAAATACATGTCATTTAGCAAGTATCCATTCTAATCATGTGGTGAAACCACACCCTCATATTAGGTTTAGGTTATATACCTTAACATCATATTTTGTAGTCATTTAGGGTTAGGTATCATGTTAACTTTTCTCATCTTAATTCAACCTCGTACTATGTATGGATTAAACTACTACCCTCATATTGGGTATAGGAGTGTATTGGGTCTTTATATCGTGCACCATATAGGGCATGCCATTATGGCTATACCATATTTCATACAAACACTATTATATTGGTTCTTCACCTTAGTTGGTCATGTCTATTTCCAATTAAAACTTCCATATTGGTCTTCCATCATATTGGGTTGCCTCTTGGGTTTCCATATCGTGCTCCATGTTGGGTTATTATCTCGGATTACCCTCTTGGATTTCATCTTGGAATCCATCATATCGTGTACCTACATTAGGTGGTATCAAGTTGCCATATCGTGTTTCTATGTTGGATAACCTATCAGTTTACTCACCTTTGTTATCATATCGGGTTACATCTTTAAACATCATATCGGTTTACCTCATGGGTTCACCATATCGGGTTATATGTATTTGGCACCATATCAGTTTACCTCTCTTAGGAAAACCTCCTTTTGTCTTTAACCAATTCGATGGTTCTATTCATTCTCCATAGTTGCACGATAGGCAAAACACTTAGCCACTTATCAACTCATCTCAACATGGTAAAGTTTATTGAGTTAACATATAGGATTTCTATATCCTTATCTAGGGTTTTTCCCATATCTGGCAAAGGTATTTCTTTACCTTTGTATCATGTACAAGGTGATAGATAGGGATCTTCCATATCATTCATGGAATCCATTTTACAAAATGTGACCTACCTTCATATCGGGTAGACACACATTTCGGTTTTCCATATCGGTTTTCAAAAGTCTCCCATCCATATCGGGTTGCAAGGGTCTTCAACCCATATCGGGTTGTTCAATGATGATGTCATCATCATCAACTTCAAGATCATTATCTATTTATTCAAAACCATGTATAACAGTCCTAATTACTTATTGGAACTCATGATTATATCAATTGATCATAGGAAATCCGAATTTGACAATAATCAACAAGTTTGAACAATATTGAAAAAACATAATAATATTGAAGGGTTCAAGTTATATAACCCGCCTCTCAAAAACTTCCAAGCTTAAAGCTTCACCTCCTCATGTTCCAAGGTTGAATGTGAGCCTTCTCTAAGCTCCAAGACTTGAGCTCCAAGCTCTTGCACGATATCTTCAATCACTTTGGGCAATATCACCCCGAATGACCTAGCTGGCCGATATCTCTTCTCCTTGGCCGATATCAGGCTTCACCACTCAACTCTCTTCACTATTGGTGAACAAGAGAGGGTATTGCATGATACAAGAGGGAAGGTCACTTTCCAAGATCCGAAAATCTTATTAGCAAGTGAGGGTCAAGGTATTTATACTTGAGGTTTATAGAAAAGAGTGTCATTGGTGTCATTAGCTTAAGTTACTTCATGCCACCTAGCCATGCAAGGTCGACACGTACTCTTGCATGCATGCCAACATTATCTTTCCATGCAAAAAAATAAAAGTTCATGGATAATGTAGGGAATAAGGGGCGGCTCTTGAGTTGTCTTCTAGGGCAAGTCTCCTTCCACCAAGTATATTATAATATTTAGCTCAATCGTTTTTGAGACAAGATACAAGTCGATGCTTTATCATTTCCTTGAAGTGTCTTGCCCGTAAGGGGCCAAGCCAAAGATCCACAAGCTGATAGGAGACTCTCTTATGGATCTATGTCTGATAAGGACTTCTATATCTAAGTCCTTAACTCGATATGGCCCATGTGCATATAGCTTTCAACTTATGCATTTCCTTAGTATTTTCATTATGAAGAGTGCTAACACTTTAGGATGCTTCAAACATATTGTCTCCTTCTTTCTCTCTCCTCTAGGTAATACTAGGTAAGAGTAAGAACAATCTAAAGATGGTAATTTGCACATTAACCCTACATTTTGTATATATTGAAATTTGTACCACAATTGATGCACTAAGCACTTAGATTTATTTACACAAGTTCTCACTTAGGGTTTAGCCTTTACAAAAGCCACCACTTAGCATCATATTATCTTTCAATGCATTAGAAACACTTAGAATTCATTCAACATGTAAATTTTGCAGTATTACCCTTCTTCTTGGGTGAATTGCACATTTCACTTAGATTATCATATAATGCACACATAGTTTGCATATAAGCTCAAATTTGAAAATAAACTTCACAAAGGAACTTAATTACTTTTCAAAAGATAAGAAAAACCTTGTAAGCAACTTACTTAAGCAAAACATCTAGGGTTAGGCCACAACCCAGGTCAGGGGTGTTACAACTTGCTTACCATATCACCTTAGAAGTGTATGTGTGCTTACCATATCGGGTAAGAGGTGCATTCTTGCTTACCATATCGGGTAAGAGGTGTATGCTTGCTTACCATATCAGGTAAGAGGTGTATGGTTGCTCACCATATCACTTTAAAGGTGTATGTGTGCTTACCATATCACTTTAGAGGTGTATGTATGCTTACCATATCATCTTAGAGGTGTATGTGTGCTTCACACCATATTGGGCAAAGAGGTGTGTGTGTGCTTCACACCATATCAGGCAAAGAGGTGTGTGTGCTTCACACCATATTGGGCAAAGAGGTGTGTGTGTGCTTCACACCATATCAGGGAAAGAGGTGTGTGTGTGCTTCACACCATATCGGGAAAAGAGTTGTATGATTGACCTCATATCGTCCAAGAGGTGTATAATACATTACCATATCGTGCAAGGAAGTATAAACTCATATCCATATCCTTTTAGTGGTGTATATGCATCTCCATATCGGGTTAAAGGTGCTTGGTTATGTGCTTGAACCCGCTATCACTTTGTAAGGTGATACCATCATCTTCAAGCTCTATAACTTCATTCTACTTGTTCTAGTACAATGATAACCGGTCTAAGCAACTACTAGAACTCATAGATATATCAAGTATTCAAGAAAAGTTCAGAATTGAAAGTAGATCATCAAATATAGCAAGAAATATGGTGAGTAATAACATGTTTGGGTTCAAGTTATATAACTCACCTCAAGAACAACTTCAAAGCTCTAAGATCCAAAGATTCACATTCCTAAGGTTGAAGATGACTTATAAAAAGTCCAAGGCTTGTTCACAACTCCTTCATATATAAGGAATCACCATAGTTAAGAACTTGGTGAAGAAGAAAAGAAAAGAAGATCATAACCCTAGATCCATGCTTCAATCCAAGGTTGAATATGATCATAGTTTTACCTTAGGGTTAAGACTTGAGCTCCTTCTTGCTCCTTAGCATCATGCACGACACCTCACTACTTATACACAATATTCCCTCACTTGTGGTGTAACATACCGAATTCTGGAATTTTGTCTTTTGACCCTCTTTCCCATCTTTTCCTTTCATTTCTATCCTTATTGGCCTTTCTATTTAATTAGTGGAATTTATAGTGGTTTAGTGAACATTAATTCACTAATTGTACCAATATAAGGGTTTATGCACAAATACCTCAGTGAAAGCTTAATTACCATAATTAAGTGCTATAAACCTTCATATAAATTTTTTATATGATTTGAAAACATAAAATGAGCCTAAGTTTCAAATTTGGTTCGATTTGGATGTTGTTTGTGCAAGTTATGCAATTTTAGGTACATTCTGGACTTTTATGCAATTTACCCAATTGGGAGGTTTTCTTTCCACATTATCCCCAATATTTTAATCCTTAGATATTCCCTTACCTTTAACGAGATTTTAAATCATTGGAGAACCTAGTTTCACCTTGGTTTGATGGTATTTCTTTCCAAGGACATTATAGGGATTACCCTCTTTTTAAATGTGCTTATCTTTAAAAGCTATCAACCAATGAGGTTATTTCTTTCTTGAAAAACGGTGGGGATGGCCTAGAAGGATATGTGGGCTCTTAGTACCGAATTTTGATATCCAAGAAGAGTCCATGAGCTGTCCTCTTGCATGGACATCAAGCCCTAGGCTAAAGACACATGGAAAGTCCCTTAAGACACCTCATGCTACACCTCTTTCTTTATATAGCCATGTATACCCCTTCCCAACTCACAATTTGAAAACTCTTGCTCTCCTTTTATTTCCTATAGCTTAGATAATAGTTCCTTCTGTATTTGTCCACGAATTTTCTGTCCCAAGGTAATAGAGGGAGCCTACCTTGGTGAAGAAGGCTCCTAGGGCTTCCAAATTGCTCTATTAGGGTTTCTAAAGCTCCTCCTTGGTAATTTCGACCAAAACTAGTAAGTTTTCTCCCTTCATTCCCTATTTTCATACTATTAGTCTTCCTTACACCTTATTATAGGTCGGAACCATGACCATACATGGTAAAACTCCACCTAAAACTCTAAAACATCTCATCTCCATGCTCTTTTGTTGGGGTTTGCACCTCTAAAGTGGAGAAGGTGATCTTTGCTCAAGAAAGGAGCTTAGCTGGGAGAAACCATACCTTATAATCTTGGGATCATTTCTTTTTGGACCTTATTACATTCCTAGAGGCAAGTTTGGTTAACCCCCTTCTCATATATTGCTTAGTACATGCTTAAAACCCATGCATCTATGTTGAAAATCGATGATTTCCATCTCTTTTTACCATGTTCTTCTAAGGTTTTGGTTTCTTGCCATTTTATATTCTCTAGTATATCTAGTATTTTTTAACTAAGCAACTTAAAATCTGATCTTAGGTCAAATGGTGTTTTCTCCCTCTCCCTCACTCTTCAATTATCTCGATCGGTTTGATGATGTGGCAATTTCCTATTGGTCAGTATTGAAAAATTCATATCTTCTAAACCGCCTATCCAAATTTGACAAATAAATATGTTTTGGAATTGGAAAATTAATCTCTATCTAATAAAAATATTTTAAAGGTATGATTTTATGGTCTTACGAAGGGTGATTTTTGTAAAATGAATTTAATGCATACAATCCATAAAAATTACATCTCAATCATCATAACTCCAAAATTAACATAAAAATATGTTTTCTTCATCAGGAGAACCTAATAAGTTCATTGGTGATATTTTCAAAAGCTAAATCCGAATTTTGCTAAAAATTTCTAAAAATTAGGGTTTCAATATATTAATGTGCACTATGTACTCTAATACATGTTAATACATTGAAAATAGGCAAAGTGGAACTTGGAATCAATTAAAGTGGTGAAAGTTAGTAATTGATATTAGTAAGAGAGGTATGTTCATTACTTACACCCTATGTTGGGATAATTGCAGACAAACCCTATATTTCCCTAATGTGGCTTAAATGAACCCTAAATATTCTATTCTTGAATCCTAATGTTGTTCATGCCTCAAATTAGATTATAATTTCTTCTTGTTTGGGTCTTATACCCCACTACCATGCTTATTGAATATTATGACTACTCTTGCCATGACTACTTTTCTTGCATGTGGATTTATGTTCTATTTAATTTAAAGTAGCGATACTTATGTACAACCACCCACAGAGGGCATGTAAATAATCGCCCTGGGGAATGTCTTATTCTCTCCATAATATTGTAGGTGACTGGGAATGTCTTATTCTCCTATCACCTAAGGTTAGAGGTTCAGTAGGTGCCTCAACCCTACTTAGTTAGGTATACATAATTATCTTACATGCAAATCCTTTTTAATATAATTGTTTATGGCAAGTTTCTTTTGAATATAGCCTCATATTCTTGTTCTGTTCATCTTATGATGAAATATCAACCTTTACTTTCATGTTGTTTCCTTATCTTTTGTTCTTGTTCATTATTTGACACATACCTTGTATTTATCTCTCTTGTTGGGTGATTTTCCAACCACCCAGGTTTAGATCGAGGTGTTGAACATGACCAAGGAGAACATAGCTTCCAACATGGACCTATCTCTTAGAGATGTTGCTTGGAGACAAGATTGTAGTAGTATAGACTTCCCTCTATCTAGATATTGATTGTGTGTCTTGATGTAAACCCTAATGGGAGAATTTGATGTATTTTGTAAACCTTTTATGAAATTGAATATAGTCAGTTATTTTTTATTCCGCTACTTTCTAATGGTCTTTTGTATACTAATGTTTAATAAATTTGGAAAATTTATGCCCATTCCATAATACCTCTGAGAGGGTTTGGAATGGATGTCAATTCTTCAAATTTTTAGTAAAGGGGTGATTTCACTCTCCTTACAACATGGTATCAGAGCCCATGGTAGTCGGAATCTGACTATTTCAGTTTTGTCTCCCTAATTGGAATCCCTGCCTTACATAGTTCCTTTAGGTGACATGGTTTCCCTACAGTTGATCTATAAATGATGAAAGGTTGATTTAGGACCCTATAGTTCCACATTAGTATCATGATGAATAAAACCCTAAAATACTCATAACTAAAATATGCATAACTTAATGTTGTTTAGGTTTGCCTTTAGGCAACTATTAGGGCATGAAGTTGAAGAAAAGGTGTCTAGAAAGGATCAGGTTCTGAGGGCTGGCAATATTTTCCTCTACGCCACTTGCTTGGTTTATGAGGACTCCCAGATCCATATGATACCGGCCTAGCCTAAGCTGAAATGGATTGTCTGAAATAGTTTGCTTTTAGGCAATAGTGACCTTAGACAACTATGTTGTATATCTTTGGGAACCCTAAGTTTTAGGTGTATGATGACTTGTTTGAGGATGGAATTAATGATGTTTGGGTAGTTAGATTTTGAGGATGAAATCCTTTCCAAGGGAGTGGAGTCATGTAACATACTAAAATATAGCTACTCTGACTTTAGAAACCCTAACTCCCTAATTCAGAAGTTAGTGTGCTTGAATCCTTAGTTTTGACCAAACAAGTTATAGTTGTAACCACATGTTTCTTTATATCCAAAAGAACATATAATGATCATCTAATGAATAGTTTATATGTTTGAACCCTAAGGAATATCTAATGCACATAATAAGAGTAACTCACATTTTAATACTAATAGTAGATAAGCATGATGTTGCCCATGTCATAAACCAATAAACCCTAATGATATGATGGGCAAGGTAATTGTAATCTATCCTTGGACTTAATGCATCCTAAGAAGGTATATGTGATGAATAATGATCATGTTAACCTAAACCCTAAGTTGTAATCATATAACCTTAACCTATACATCCTTAATAACATTCATGATACATTAGTGTCACTAGGTATCATAATCAGATAACATACTATAATACACATAAATCATAGATTAATCAGGTCATCAATATGAAATGCATATCACCTTGTTCTCTGATACACACCTAATTAATCACCTAATGACTTAGTATGTGAATCAAATCATTAATATGTAATATACCCCACATTGATCATTAAAATATATATAATGACTTCAATATGGATAAGAAGTAATTGATTCACACAAATGTTCATAATCAATAATAATAAGTGAATAAATATGAGAGAATGATTAATAATGACATAATGTGAATAAGAAAGTTAATGTGACAATGTGACAATGTTAAATATAGATATAAGTGATTAATGTGACATTATTTGGATTACTTGTAAAAAGTTGGATAAAATGTCTTAATTCATGCAAAACAATTTGTTATAATTCAATATGTTGATAACAAAGACTAAATCCAAATATTAAGGATAATAATCAAGTATATTGATAATTGAGTAAACTTTAATTGCGCTAAAACTCATAATGAGTTAAATAAGAAATATATATGGTTTCAAGCATAATAATGAAATATAACTCTTTTGGACATAAAGTAAATATGACATGACACAATTAAAAGAATAATAATGATAATGTGATATCCTAATGAATAAAATTCTAATAAGACAAAAAAAATTAAAAAGAAATTATAAAATTGGAACCTAGGTGATCCTTGAGAACCTAACCTATGTCAAGATGCTTATGGAGTATATGTTGATGAGTTGTTTGGTAGAAGTTAAGGTTGGAGAAATAACCTGAAGTTTTGTGATGAGATATTACACACTCACCCTTCCCTTCTTGCTTGTGATTTCGGGAACGAAATCCTCTTTAAGGGGTGGAGTGTTGTAACATACCGAATTCTGGAATTTTGTCTTTTGACCCTCTTTCCCATATTTTCCTTTCATTTCTATCCTTATTGGCCTTTCTATTTAATTAGTGGAATTTATAGTGGTTTAGTGATCATTTATTCACTAATTGTACCAATATAAGGGTTTATGCACAGATACCTCAGTGAAAGCTTAATTACCATAATTAAGTGCTCTAAACCTTAATATAACTTTTTGATATGATTTGAAAACATAATATGAGCCTAAGTTTCAAATTTGGTTCGATTTGGATGTTGTTTGTGCAAGTTATGCAATTTTAGGTACATTATGGGGCAATTTACCCAATTGGGAGATTTTCGTTGCAAATTATCACCTGGATTATAATCCTTAGATATTACCGTACCATTAATGAGATTTTAAACCATTGGAAAACCTAGTTTCACCTTGGTTTGATGGTATTTCTTTCCAAGGGCATTATATGGATTACCTTCTTGACGCAGATTTACCGTGCGTAGAAACGCAAGTGCACGCGTCAAGTAGTACATGCCTTTGTGAGGCCCGAGTCGAACTCAGGGATACGTGAAATCGTCAGGGACTCCTACTAACTACTCACGATCAGCTAAGCCGATTAACAAGCTGAGAGTTGTTGTTAAAATTAAAAGAAAAATAAAAACAAAATGAAACAAGCAATCGATTAAATGTTGGTTTAATCAATTCAAAAGGAGATCTTTAGGGTTACAGTTTCACCGTGGGTTTTCATTGTATTAAATTCTATATAGCTACTCAATTTTATCTCTCTATCCGGGTAGTGGCCTGAAATCAGAATTGCCCACTGTCGTGGTACAATTCACTACCTATGTCTAGGTTGGTTCCACCGCCGTAATAACCTATACCCTAAACTAGGTGCATTATAAACGACCTCTCGGTATCCACCATTAATCTTACACCGCCTTGTTCAAGGGATTTGTCAATTAATGTAAATTCCATCTCTTTTCAACTGTTAATTCTTCTTTCAAAGCAATTAAGGGCATTAGGTTATTATTATGGTGATCAAGCATAACAATATATTGGAGAACACGAAACTATACCACGGATTTAAGAGATAAGATATGAATTACTATTATAAAATCGTCATACAATGAATCCTCGGGCTAGTCCCGGTCCTAAAGATAAAGGGGATTAGCCCCGCATGTTCATCTCAGAGTACAATGTAGTAAAGAAAAGGGGAAACATGAGAAAAACGAAATTGAGTGGTGAAACCCATGAACGGAGAAGGTCCAATCGATCCTTGGCGTGGAATCCGCGTTCTGCCACCTTTCGATGGTGGAATTCGTCTTCTTTAGCGTCCGGATCGGCTGGGGCGTGCTCTCGTGCTCCGTTCTTCTCTCCTTGTTCTCCGGGATGTGTGCAGTGGCTAATGATGTGATCCTCCAGTTAAGGGCGCCGTCCTTAGGTTTAATTCCCGAGTTAAGTCACCAATTACTCACAGCCGTCCGATTGAGATCATTCTGAATCAAACTCATATCTGACGGTGTCGATACCATCGACGTGGGTCGATGGTATCGACCTAGAGCAGCATCGATTGTTCTTCTTTTCTTCCATAATTGCGACTGATGTCATCTCGATACCATCGACGCGGGTCGATGGTATCGACGAACCTGTAGTGACGGTTTTGTCATTTTTGTCACTATAGCTCCTCCCGTCGATAGTATCGACCATCGTGTCGATAGTATCGAGATTGTTCTGGTCCTGGCGGCTGGTAGCCTGTGGTCCGGTCGATGGTATCGACAGCAGCAAATACTTGTTTTTTTTTCTGAAAGTAACACACGAAACCACATAAATCCACACAAAATATATTTTTTCGATAATTAATGCTAAAAATGCTTAAATAAAGGGAATTTGACATAAAGAAGTAGCATAGACCAAAATGAATGAATTATGCAACACTAACCATGAAAATGACTAATAAATGCATAAAACGCATATCAAACAAGTCTATAATTGTGACTCAAAATCATCGCATCAAACTCCCCTAAGCTTGAACATTGCTCGCCCTCGAGCAACTATTTCTTAGAATAGAATTGCTAGAGTCAACTAAATAATAGAGCATCACAACGGACATCCCATATGACTCCCACCGGACATTCACATATCGGCCCCCGCTAACCACAGAACGATAATTACCCTGAAGGCGACAGTAATCATCCATAAAAGATGTTAACCTCAAAACTAATGAACACTATCGCATAAGGCAGTTAACATAATAAAATTTTCCGGTCCAGGCTTGGTGCATCTTGTGATCTTCTATACTACGTTGCTTGCCCTAACTACCATCTACATGGAAGCAGTTCTCCTGATATTCATTAGTGAGGAGAAATTCACGGTGGCCTACCAATCCGAGCAACGGGTGGATGAAATGGGTGGCTCATGGAAGAAGTGGAAGTATCATACGATTGCAACATGCATAAAACAAAAATGCCCTAAATGATGCAAATGCACATGAGAAATGCCCTAATGCCTAAGATTAGGTGGAATGATGAATGCACTAACCATCCATCTCAAAAGGAGATGGATATCTAATTAAGCTACATCATGTACTCATTCATCTTAAAATGTAGGTGAGATTATGTTCCTTTCTCCTTCTTATTCCACTTGCTTCTAAATAACTTTCTTTTTTTCAGTTTTTTTTCCAGATTTTTTTCTCTTTTTTTTCCCCAAGCCCTTATATCCATAATTGGCAATGAATAATTTATAAGGCTTATTTTTTTTGCATAACTCAAACATTTGAATTATTTAGAAGGTATGGAACATTTTAATTCACCATTACAGAATAAATGAGGTACATGACATACTTTATGCATAGAAGTTATGAATGCAACTAAATGACATGCACCTAAGGGTAATGTGCATGTATAACTATTCTAATCTTTTCTTCATTTTTCATGCAAAACCTATGAAGGTGATTACAATGCAAGTCCTATCTACATGCCATGCAATCAAAAAGAGTTAGAACCATACTTTACTTCCAATTCTTGGTGGATTATGAAAAGCAATGGGGTGGAAAGATCACAAGATTAGTTGACTGAACCTTTGAAAAATACTATGTGTCCCTCCTTACTGACCTGTGTAGTAGTTAAGAGGTTTCTCTCTCTTACTTCAAATTAGAGTCTCATTACCATTTGGTCAGTTAAGGCTCAACAACCAATTTCCGTCCACTTTCATGAATCATTAGGGATACACAGTTGTGAATTTCTATTTTAAAGTTGACAAAAACAATCATCTTCTAAGTTAAGTGATCAAGGTTAAACACATTCAAGCTTGTGAACACTCAAAAATTTTAAAATTTCCCTTCATTCCCATGCACATGCACATGCAACTAAGATGACACAAGATTAAAGACATTCACGATTACACTAGATAGAATGTGGGTCCTACAACAAACTAAAATTGCAAGAAACAAATGACAAGCAACAAAAACAATAAAACTAAAAACAGAGAAAATAAAGCTAGAACTGTCCAACTACCCCCCCCCCCCAAGCTTGAATTCAACTATGGCCTCATAGTCAAAAACAAACTCAAAGGTTGGAACAGTGATACCACTTTACTCTTGTGGTGGAGGCGGGTACTGTGGAGCCGTAGGGTCCCAAGAAGGATACTCCCCCTGGAAGCTTGGATCAAACTGGGCCCTGGGTGGAGGTTGTGGATAACCTCCAAAATAATTTTGGCTCCAATAGTGGTCATAGAAGGGCTCCTGCTGCATCTCCATCCGATACAACCGATCATGTATCTGTTGTTGGTTGTTGAGGAGAAGACACTCGTTCTCGAACATCGCCCTTTGGTTGTCCAGAATCTGGTTCGTAGTGTCTTGAATACCGGTATACATTGTCATGTGTTGCTGCTGCGTTTGTTGGATGTCTTGCAGCATAGTGTACATGCCCTGCATAGAATAGGCAGCCTCGCTTGGTTGCGAGGGCGGTGGTGGTGGAGGAGTAGGATGTGATGATGAAGATGCACCCGGATGCATCTGAGGACGCTTCCGTGGTGCCACTCGTGCTTGAAGAGGTGTGAATGCCTCCTCTTCCTCCTCAGCCTCGTCGTCATTTCCGTCATTGCCACCGTCGTTGCTGCCTTCTTCATCGGAGTTGGCGATGGCTATGATTGGCCACCGGAAGTGTTGCGCCCCTTCGATGTTGAAGACCAGATCAGGAAACGAGCACTCCTGATAGGCATGGTTGACGTGGCAATGCACATACGCCAAACCATCTCGAAGAAGTAGGAGATTGGAACGGTGCAAATGTTGCAAGTTCACCTTGCTCCTAGTAGATAGAGGAGTGAGGGTCTGGAAATTCAAGCCGAGGTATGAAGCCAGCTTGGTGATGAGCCCGCCGAAGTGAATCGGCGCTTTCCTCGTACTCCTCTTCACCGCCAATACTTTCTGTAGAAAGAAGGCACCCCAATTGCACTCTTGACGCTTCAGGAGCTTATACAGAAAGAGTAAGTCCATCTCCTAAAACTTGCTAAGGGCCAAGTCACCCCGAGAAAATAGCGTCAAACTGAGCATCTGGTGCAGTATTCGGACGAAAGGGTGCTCGAAGTCACCTACCGCAGCATTATGGTAGCTAATGGACTTCCCCGACGGCACCGTAACCAGCTCGACGAAGATGACGTCGTAGTCAGTGTGGTTGTCCGGGCTCCGGTAGTCGTTTGGTGAGTGGTTCCAGTTGAAGATCTTGTTGAATTGCCAGAGCGTAAGGGTGTAGTCGATGTTGAACAGCCAGAATGACACCCGACCTTTGATCCACTCACGGTCGGTGGCAATAACGTCGTTGGGCACGACGCAGACGTCCAACGACGCCATGAACTCTGCCACCAACTCCTTGTACGTGGTCCAGTCGCTGAAGAACGGCTGGCCATCTTCATGAAATTCCAGCTCATCAGGTCTTCGGTTTGTGTGGCGCGCCTGTCCTTTCAGAACGTAGGCCAAGTTGGCCTCGAACCCTAAGTCACGGATCATGTTCCATTCGACATAACGGGTTGGCTCTATCTTCCTCTTTAAGATCTCCTCGTAGATCTTCTTCACCTCTGTGGATGGATGAATCAGCCGCGGGCGTGTAATCGATGCAGGAGGAGGTGGCACGAACTCCGGGATATCCACCGGGTTCGCACGTGAAGATGACGCACCAGCTCCATGCACCATGTTTGCGAGAGAAAGAGGATTAGAAAGGAGCTCGGTAAAGATTGGAGAATCGAATCTCCGCTCGATGAAGAACTAGCTCAGTGTTGCTCGTCGACGGGCTTGCACAGCTCTGGAACTCGCTCAGCACAAGTGGAGGAAGATTGCACTGAAGGTGTGATGTCATCTGATGCAACTACTCCCCATATATAGCCGTGGCCGGCGCTACTGTCTGCCCGTCGATACCATCGACGCGAGTCGATGGTATCGATTCGGGTAGCACGATCCGTAACTCCGCTAGTATCGACAGTCATCGATGGCTGGATCTGTGGGGCCCGGATTGCTGACGTGTCGATACTATCGACGCAGGTCGATAGTATCGACCCGTCCCCTAGATTGACTTCTTTGTTTGCTGTGATGCCGTTGATCTTTCTCGCGGAACGTTGACGTGGCGTGTCGATACTATCGACGCGAGTCGATAGTATCGACTCTCTGATTAGGGCAAATCCTTGCGAGGCCCGGCCGCCACCTTTTTCACTTGAATGTGTCGATACCATCGACACGCCCGTCGATTTCTTCTGAAAATCTCCAGAGATCTCGATGGTATCGACAGGCATCTCGATACCATCGACCTTGACTTTGCGATCTGCCTGTAGGTATGTTGATACCATCGACGAGGCCGTCGATAGTATCGACGCAGTCTGATTTCTACACTCATCAACCTGTACCATGGTTGATACCATCGACACAAGGGTCGATGGTATCAACTCTTCCTCAACCCTACACAAGTAGCAAACAATCACGATATCTTTTTTACACTAAAAACTAAGTAAAAACAAATTAAACTAAGAATGTAAATGAACTAATCTAAGGTACCAATGGTTGGGTTGCCTCCCAACAAGCACCCTTATTTAACGTCTTAGGCTAGACGACTTGAGTCACATCATGCATCCAAAAGTGAAATGAGTTTGACCTCATTCACCTTCCTTGTGTACTCTTCTCCAAAATATAGCTTCAACCTCTATCCATTCACCAAAAATGTCGTCTCACCATCACACACCAAGATTGCGCCATGTGGCTTAACTTCTTCCACCATAAATGGTCCACTCCACTGAGATTTGAGCTTCCCGGGATGCAACTTCAGCCTTGAATTAAATAGAAACACACGATCTCCCTTCTTGAAGGTGAGCATCTGAATGTGACGATCGTGGATCAACTTAGTGCGCTCCTTGTATATCTGAGAGTTCTCATATGCAGTCATGCACAACTCATCCAATTCATTTAATTCAAGTAATCTCTTCTTCCCCGCTTCATCATAGCTCAAATTGAGCTTTCTCAACGCCCAGTGTGCTTTATGCTCTAACTCCACCAGTAAGTGACAAGCCTGGCCATACGCCAACCTAAAACGCGTGGTGCCTATAGGTGTCTTATATGCCGTCCTATATGCCCACAATGCATCCGGCAGTAAGGCACTCCAATTTTTCCTCGTGGAAGCTACCGTACGCTCCAAAATCTTCTTAATTTCTCGATTAGAGACTTCCACCTGTCCTTGAGTTTGCGGGTGATATGGGGTACCTATGTTATGTTTTACCCCATATTTCTTCAACAATGTCGAGAACTTGTGATTCTTAAAGTGCGTACCCCCATCAATGATGATCATTTGGGGAACTCCAAACCTGTAGAAGATGTTTTCTTTTATGAATCTGTACACTATAGAAGAATCATTAGTCCTTGTGGGTATTGCTTCTACCCACTTCAACACATAATCAACAGCTAAGAGGATATATAAATTCGAATTTGAGGACACAAAGGGTCCCATGAAATCTATACCCCATAAATCAAATACCTCCACCTCTTGAAAGACATTCAGGGGCATCTCTTGTCTCTTTGAGATGTTACATGCTCTTTGGCAGGAATCACATTGTCTCACGAACTCATAGGCATCTCGGAACAAGGTAGGCCAATATAGGCCACTTTCCAACACTTTGGCAGTCGTACGAGAGCTCGCGTGGTGTCCACCCGTAGGTAGAGTGTGGCAGTGATGAAGAACACTCTCGTATTCCTTCTCAGGTACACACCTGCGTAGAACACCATCCCTGCATTGTTTTAAAAGAATGGGGTCATACCAAAAATAGTATCTTAGAGAATGGAAAAACTTCTTCTTCTCTTGATACGTCCAATCTTCTGGGATGATCCTGCAAGCAAGATAATTCACAATATATGAAAACCAAGGATCTTTAGAATTCACTTTCAACAATTGTTCATCCGGAAATGTCTCGGTTATGGGTATGTGTAAATCATTTTCATCCACCCTCTCTAACCTAGACAAATGATCCACCACAACATTTTCAATCCCCGCCTTATCTGTAATTTTTTCGATATCAAATTCTTGTAGGAGCAGAATCTACCTAATCAATCTAGGTTTGGCATCTTTTTTCTCCATCAAATATTTAATAGCGGCATGATCAGTCCAAACAACTACTTTCGATCCAACTAAATATTGCCGGAATTTTTCAAAAGAGAAAACCACGGCAAGCAATTCTTTTTCAGTAGTTGTGTAATTTAATTGAGCATCATTCAAAGTCTTGGATGCATAGAAAATTACGGTGGGTTTATTGTCCACCCGCTGTCCCAACACATCTCCTACCACAAAATACGATGCATCACACATGAGTTCGAACGGCCTAGTCCAATCCGGTGTTTGAACAACCGGTGCGGAAATCAATTTCTCCTTCAGCACGTTGAACACGTGTAAACATTTGTTATTGAAATAAAAAACAACATCTTTCTCGAGAAGCTCGGATAACGGTTTGGCGATTTTAGAAAAATCTTTTATGAACCGATGATAAAATCCGGCATGTCCTAAGAAACTTCTTACCCCTTTTACTGAATTTGGTGGGGCAATTTAGAAATTACTTCATTTTTTACCGGATCTACCTCCAAACCTTTGCTAGACATCTTATGTCCTAGCACTATTCCTTCACTCACCATCATATGACATTTCTCCCAGTTGAGGACCAAATGTGTGTCCTCACATCTCTGTAATACCTTATCCAAATTATACATGCATTCATCAAATGAAGCACCATCAACGGAAAAATCATCCATAAAAACTTCAAGACAATGTTCTACCATATCAGAAAAAATGGCGAGCATACAACGCTAAAAAGTCACGGGTGCATTGCATAATCCAAAGGGCATGCGGCGATACACAAAAGTTCCATAGGAACAAGTGAAAGTATATTTCTCTTGGTCCTTAGGATCGATTGAAATCTGATTGTATCCCAAATACCCATATAGAAAACAGAAATGAGATCGGCCGGCTAAGCGCTCTAGAATTTGATCAATGAATGGTAAAGGAAAGTGATCTTTCAGCGTAGCGGCATTAAGATGGCGGTAATCAATACAAACTCACCACCCGGTTACCAAACGGGTGGTGACAGGTTCATTTAAAATGTTTTGAGTGACAATAATACCCCCCTTTTTAGGGACTACCTGCGTGGGACTTACCCATGTCGAGTATGAAATCGCATATACGATACCTGCGGAGAGAAGCTTAATCACCTCTTTCTTCACCACCTCCATCATGCTTGGATTCAGTCGACATTGCGGTTGGATCACCGACTTGGCTCCCTCCTCGAGCCGAATCTTATGCTGACACGAGGTAGGGGAAATCCCCTTTATATCTGCGACAGACCACCCAAATGCTCCCCGGTGGTTCCTCAACACTTTCAACAATTGGTCTTCCTCTTCCGCACTCAGATATGCATAAATGATCACATGTAACTTTTCTTCCTCCGCTAGAAAGGTGTACTTGAGGTGTGGTGGCAGTGGCTTTAACTCTAACTCTGGCGGGCTGATCAATGATGATTGAAGCGGAGGGGGAAGTTCACCTAAATCTTCATAATACCTCGCATAGAAACATGGAAGCATCTGAAGCATCTTGGCGCACTCCTTGAGTGATTTGCTTCTCATCCAATCATGAGTGATGTTAACTAAACAAGCCTCCAATGGTAATTCCGGATATGCATCAAAAACTGAATTTTCTATAGCATCATCCTCCATAGAGGGAGGAATGTCCTCATTCTCATCATTTGGGAATCCTACAGCCTTGCAAAGGGAAACTACTTTGGTTTGCTCCATGATGTCTACAGCCAAAGTCCCTTTGTCCACCTTGGTCATTACATGAGCCATATCTAGAAATGGCTTCCCTAGACAAAGTGAGATAGTATTATCAAAATGTTTCATGACGTGGCATTGCTCCTTGGATTTCGATGAAGTGACGCTGGAAGGCATGACCATCTCAAATCGGTCATCATCTATACCCAAGGTCAACCGGCCTCTCCCCATCTCGAGTATCATGTCGGCTGTAGCTTGGAATGGTCTTCCAAGTAGTAGCTCATTGCCTTGCTCATCTTGCATATCCATGATGACAAAATCTGCAGGAAATACAAATCTATCCACTTTCACAAGCACATCTTCACAAATCCCATATGGTTTCACTACAGAGTTATCCTCCAATTGAATTGTCATGTTACTTAGCCTTGACTCCTTTAATCCCAACCTTTTGAATGTAGAAAGGGGCATTAAATTGATGCTTGCTCCCGAGTCACATAATGCTTCACCAAATTTGACTTTCCCGATATAGCACGAAATGTTGAAACAACCCGTATCTTGCCTCTTTGGTGGCAATGTGCCCATGATGAAGGCACTCACCTTCTCTTTAAGCACAACTACTTCCGTGTCCGGAATTTCTCTCTTCTTCGTGATGATGTCTTTCAGAAATTTTCCGTAAGACGGAATTTGCTCAATAGCTTCCAATAGAGGGATGTTTACTGAAAGCTTCCTGAAACTGTCCAAGAACTTTTTGAATTGATCATCTACCTTCCTTGCCTTAGCACTATTTGGATAAGGGACCGGTACAGCCTGTGCCCTTTGATGCGGTGGCACATAGGGTGTCCTTTTCTGAGGTCCCTCCTCCTCTGCAATAGGGTCTTCAATAGCATCCACAAGTGTGTCATCGACTGGTTCTGTGACCGGTGCGGGCAGCTCCTCAGTGGCTCTAGCTTCTTTTTCAGCTTGGGGTTTGCTTGCTTCATCGGCCCTGGGATTTAACAATTTCTTGCCACTTCTTAGCAAGATGGCCTTAGCTTGTTGGTTCCCTCCTGGAACATTAGTATTTCCCGGGAAACCTGGATGTGCCGGCTTCTTCAAACTGGCTATCTCCGCAGCCATCTGTGCCATAGATGTCTCTATTGTCCTCATTTGAGCCCCATGACTCTGCAGTGTCTGCCCGAATTGGTTCATGAACTCCCCTTGTTGCTTTATTTGCTGGCCGAAAGTAGCCATGAGTTCTTGATTTTGCTTTATAACTTGATTGAGCAGCTCTATGCTCTTATCCTCTACATCTGGCTGGGGTTTAGCATCTGGATCTTACAAGAAATTGTTAGGATCCTTCCAGGAAAACTTCTTGTCTTTTCTCCATGAATAGTCATTGTTCCTGTAACCTGGCTGTTGCCTCATAAATTTCACTTGATCCTCGTCCTCGGAATCAGTATCCTCCTTTGCAAGCAATTTCTTTGCGAGAAGATCCATCTTCTCATTCAATTCCTTTATTGCCTTAGATTCTCCTACTACTCGAACCTGTTCCACAGTGCCTCTTTCACCCCATGATTGTTTCTTCGCCATGTTCTTTAAGATCTCCCAGCATCTAGTGTCCGTGTTATTCAAGAAGAATCCGGAACCGACCGAATCTAGGTTGCTTCTATCATTCTCGGAGAGAGCAAAATAGAAGATCTTCACTTGGGTCTCCTTATCCAGCCCATGATGCGGGCATCGCCTGAGCATGATATGAAATCTCTCCCAGGTCTCAGAATAAGTCTCGCCTACTTGTTGAGTGAAGTTGTGGATCTTTCTTATCATGTCATTAGTCTTTTCAGGCAGAAAGAACCTCTCGAAGAAGACCTCCACCATGTGGTCCCAAGACTCCAAATATTCATCGTCTAAGTTATGTAGCCATTCACGCGCAATTCCCGCTAGTGAACTCGAGAAGAGCTTCAAGTAGAGCACGTCTGATAACATCAGTTTTTGTGACGTTTTTGCCCTTTAATTTGTTATCAAAACTGCCCTTTTTCTGCTATTTTCCTCTATTTTATTAGCATTTTCACAATAATTGGCCAAGCAATGCTCTTACTCCGATTTTCCCATCTTTTACAGAATTTTCCTCGCTTTTGTGCAATAAGGACGATTCCGGTCCATGAATAAGTCCAGACCCGTCTCGGCCTCCCTGACGCCCGATACAGCCTCTGCCCGACACGGGTTGGGCGACACAAAGATGCTCGATGAGGAGATGCCGCGTGACAGGAACGTGTCGGCCGACACACCTTCTACCCGATAGGGAGCCAAAGCCGCCTCGACGACCCAGCTCATCGGGCGACACAGCCACCCACCGGCAGGCGTGCCGCCCGCCATGTGACCAATAGCCAGCACCTTGCGCCGAGAAATGCTTGTATCGGCCGTCCATCTCCATCGACCGGGGTACAAGGGAGCTACGTGGCGCTTCGAGCACCATGTCTTCCCACCAACCAGCTGACTAAAAATAGCAGCTACAGGGAGCTGAAAAGATGGCTCACACGGCTCACATTCGGACAACTGACAGTTAGACAGTTAGGATCTTGAGTGAGGAAACTCCGAGAGCACCCGTATCGTGCCCCAGTGTTCGTCTCGGGAGACACTAGGTAAGCTTCTCCTCATCCCGAGAAGGAGGGGACAGTTCACTTAGGACCGTCCCGGGCGATACTGCGGGCCGATATCGGCCGACATCACTGCCCGACACAAGTGACCGACATCAATAATGCTTAGCTCTTAGCCCGACATGATATCAACCCGATACGCTTAGTCTATCGAACGTGCCGCCCAAGAGGGTGTGTCGTCTGACATGAGCGTATCGGCCAGAGCCCTTGACCGATGCAGTCGCCAGTCAGCGCATGCCGCCCGAGAGGGTGTGTCGCCCGACACCTCTGTATCGGGCTAGGCCTCTGAATGATATTAGGCAGGAGAGCTACAGCACCCTGTCGCCGTTCTACATCAAGGAGGCGACACCTATCTTTTAATTCTGTTATTTAAAGGCGACACCTATCTTTTAATTCTGTTATTTAATTCTTTGTTTATGCAATGAATTAAGACCTTTAAATGTTTATGGAAATGGAAAGATTCAATTACTTGTTGCTCTATGCTTGGTGTACAATGTTGGATGACTGCTCTGTTTAATATCCGAACCCTAGCTTGCATGATTTGGATCGCGTTTCGATTAGCTACCGAACCATTTTTCCCGTTGCAACAACTTCGAGAGTTGTGTTGCGGCTCTAGTGTTTGGTCCGATTCTGGAGTACGAGAGTTCCTAGAATGGAGTTGTTTTCTATAACATTCCACTCTAACTGAAGCCCAGCAACCTCGAGAGGGGTGTTGATGTAGAGGTTAGAGGTACCCGCTATGAGAGGAGGGGTGCAGGGTGTTACCTCTACCGCTTGTTTTACTACAGGCTTATCCTCCGAACCTTGCCTGAGCTCTAGTCTTTATCTTTCTGCTTCTGTTGCATGAAAACCCCTAAAAACTGCTAAATGACTAAAACCTTAAATCTCTCTTATAGCTCCATTTGGAGATAGTTTTCTTGTTTATTTCGTGACATCTTACCGTTCCCTTTTGGGAATTTATATCTCTTTATACCTACCGGAGTGTAGCGTGTCGATTTATGGTTCTCAACACTACCCCCTTGTCCCTGTGTTCGACCCCGTGAGCAAAGTTGTGGGGGCCTAGAAGGATTCAGGTTTATAAATGTAAAAGCTCGACTACCTCAAATCCGCCTCCAATTTTGGACGCGCGATTTAGGCCGGTCAACTTTTTGGCGCCGTTGCCGGGGACAAGGCAAAGACGGTACTGTTGACGAACCTGAATCCACTAACTACACTCCTGTGCCTCAAGCTTAGAGATAAGCTTGACATCACTTTTTTTCCTTTTTCTTTTAGTAGCATTATACTTTGCTTTAAAATTAAAATTTAATTTTCTGAACTCAATTTTCTTTGTGAATAATTATGTAAGTACCTCAAGGAGAGGATACCCAATTCGTATGAGCATCTACTCCAGCCATCATGCCTCCCCGTGTTGAGCCACCCCCGTCCGAAGGCAAACGCCCAGGGCGGGCTAGGGAAAACTCGCCTCCTCCTGACGACGACGGCCGATACGACGGAAACGACCAGCCGGAAGATCCAGAAAGGGATCAATCTGAGACTGATCACCATCGTAACAGACGTCGCCACCGGCGAAACAGAAGAAACCACGAGCAGGAACGACACCAGGAGGATAGTGACAACAAAGACTCTGAGGAAGAGGAGAAGACGCTCAGGGAGTTGGCGTCCTTGAAGGCCAACCACTCCAGATGCCCAGTCATAGTCCCACGTTTCAATGCAACCAATTTCGAGCTCAAGCCATCCATGATATCCATGATTCAGAATAAAAGTTTTAGAGGGAACTCCAAGTATGATAATCCGTATCATCATCTTGATGCATTTAAGAATATCTATGATACCATCAAGATGAGAGGGGTCCCCCAAGAAGTGATATACTGTAAGGGGTTCATATTTTCACTAGAAGACAAGGCACTGTCCTGGTACCTTGGGGTACCCCACCAATCCTTGAATGGGTGGAGGGTGTTAGCCGATGCCTTTGTGAACAAGTTCTACCCCATAGAAAGGACAGTCCGAAATCGGTAGAAGATAACTTCTTTCACGCAAAAGCCGAGTGAAAGCCTGCATGATGCCTGGGAGCAATTCCAGGAGTACCTCCGGGATTGCCCCCATCACAACTACAAGAGGGGTTTCCTCATAACCACCTTCTACAATGGTTTGACCCCCGAAAATAGGGTATCACTGAACACAACAGCAGGCAGTGATTTCCTGGGGAAGAAGGCCAAGAAGTCGGAGCTGATCATCAAGAATATGGTGGAGTTGATGGCCGACGCTGATTTCGATCGGTCCGATAGAGGGCCGATAAAGAAGGTTGGAGAAGGGTCCTCAATTAAATCAAAGGCGCTGGAGGCAATCACCTCACAGATTCAAAGGATTGCCACAGATGTGAAATAGTTGAGAGAGGCTGGAGGTAAAGGAAAGAAACATGTAGAAAAAGCGATGAAATGTGTAACCTGTGGAGAAGGTGGTCACGGGGTGGATAATTGCGTCTACACCCGGCCAGAGGCAACCAGCGATACAGAGTCCGAGACAGAAGAGACTGAAAATGTTTCTTTTGTAAACTTTAGAAGACCCGACCACCCAGGATTCAACTATGGAAACAAGGATGCGACGGAGAACTCTCATCAGCTGCATAACTCGACTAAGCCTACCCAAGATTTTGAAAAGAGGGGAGGAGCAGGTCAATATGCCAGGAATGCCCCTTTCCCGCAGAATAAAGATAACTTCCAAGGACAGGGTAAAAACCAGGGAACTTCCAAGGAAGAAGGTCAGAACTAGGATGCTAGCCAAGCAAATGTAGTAGGGCAGCTGTTCGATTTTGTAAAGAAACAAGATATGATCAACAATCAGCTAGCCCAGAGCGCTCTATCAAATTCCGGTGTTTTGAACTCGTTGCAGGCTCAGCTGGCAGACATGCAGATGCATCAATGCCAGATTGACCAGTAGCTGGCTCAACTTGCCGAAGTTGTGAAGAACCCGTCAGGAAAGATTCCATCAAATACCGAACCAGCAAAGAGAACAGGGAAGTGACCGAAGAGGCAGAAGGTGAAGAGAAGGCCAAATACGTCCAACTGAAGACGAAAAACGAAGCGCTTCTCGGGAGGCAACCCGAGCTTTCTTTTCTTTCTTAGAATAGGACTGCATTTTACTTTCCTGCAAGACAAACACTACAAACATTTGGTATGTAATAAGGCCCCAGACAGTGTATGCGCCACATGCACTGACTCTTTTATTTTATGGGCCACCGCCTTAGTTTTACTTTCTAGGATGGGTAATACCATCTGAGGTCAGGAGCTTAGTCCTAGGCCAATGATGTTTTACTCATCATCCGCAGCTTAAACAGTTTTGTCTTCACGATATCGCGGGAGGAAACTCAACCGGCACCTTGAGTGCACACTTATCGGGTGGTGGGCTTTGTGAAGCGCAATAGTCCCGCCGACGGTTGGGCTGCCGACTTATGTTTTGAAGCAATCGGTCGATGCGCATCCCGGGTTTCACTATTTACTTACTATAAAAGGAAAATGAGATTTACCGTGTCAGGTTCCTTGCTTTGTTACTTTTACTTTCCTGTGTCGAGCGAGAGAGTCCTGTTCTTTAGCTCCCGTGTCACGCGAGACTGTTGAACCTCTTGTGTCGCCTGACAAGCTCCGATCACAACAAGGTATAGCCCGACAGGCTTGCCACCCGACAGACCGTGTCGGCCGATGCGATTTCTTTCTTGTTAAAAGTTTATCGGTCTCAAGATTTCCTCGCTGAGCAGGTGTATCAACCGATATGGGTATCGTGCAAAGTATCTTTGATTCATGTTGACCGATACCCCATGTCGGGCGATAGCAGTGTCGCCCGATGTTGCATCACATCGCCTGATTTTGCTTATCGGCCGGCATGTTGCTCTTCTTTCATGAAAAAGTATCGGGCAATACCCATCTCCTGTGCCGGGCACAGGGATTCACCTTTGAAACCAATGTGTCGTCCGATACAGGAGTGTCGGGCAGTTTTATATAGACTATACCAGGACAAATGTTTACTCTTTATTATATTTTCAAAAGCCAGCTTAATTAATCAGGGTGTTATCTTCAGTTGACTTACAGAAATGGCCCGCACTAATATTACCGCTGTCCCAGTTGACGAGCAGGGCAGGAGGATCTATCCTGAAACTGCTACTGAAGGGCAGGCGGCCCGACCTAAGCGCCCGAACCCAGGACAGGCTGGGACGTCGGGGGCAAAGAAGAAGGTGAGGGTTGGACAAGCTGCAACTCCTGCACCAACACCGGCACAGCCCACAGCCGCACCAACACCACTAGCAGAAATCTCGGAAACCTTCCGGGAGAGTTTTGAGCCAAGAGACGACGAGCATGCTCGTCGCTATGCTGAGTTGGTGCCCAAGCAGTACAAGCTGAGCAGGTTCTGCCACAGGGTCTCATTTGATGAGCTTGGAATCGAGAAGAGGCTGAAGAGCGTCCTTGCGGCGGTAGGACTGAAGAAGATCTGCTTCAAATGGATAGCCTCGTACACTAAACTGACCATGGAATTCATGTCTTCCCTCTGCCGAGTGAAGAATTCAGCGGCAGAGAGAGAAAAGTTTGGCAGGCCAGACAGATTTCAGGCCAGGCTGTACAACTCGGAGCATACCATCTCTGAGAAGGACTTAAACAGAATCTTCTCTTCCAGCGAGGAGGAGATGAATAGGATGAACAACGGTGAAAGGATCACCGAGGGTGACGGGTTCAACCCCGTGGAGTTCTGGGGGAAGCTCACCGGCGAATCTTCATTCAAGCCAGGAGCGAAGGTCGTGGCGGTGCACTCCTGTTTCTGGAGGATCGTGCACAAACTAGTGGCCTTCTTGCTATTCAGCAAGAACGAATCCACCAGCATCTACACGGAGGATCTCCATGTCATGTGGCACATTATGGAGGGCCGAACAATCAACCTCGGTAGGTTCTTAATGAATAGGTTCCACCCGATGAAGGACGCTACCAAGGAATACTTCATGGGCGGCATCATCAACCTCATCGCAGTGGGGCTCGGGTATCCATTCGAGCCTCACAGCCATACGAGAACGCCGGGTGAAGAGGTGTTCGATACCAAATATCTGATGAGAACCAACATCATCAGGAAGGAGAGGGGGAGGTATTTCTACAAGTTTTCAAGGACGGACATACTCCTTCCCCTTCCTCGCTGCGCCGACTATGACATCGAGAAGTTGGTCTTCACCGCCGCCGAGATCAAAGCCATAGCAGATGGCACGACCACAGTCACCACGACCAGGACCAAAGAGAGGCCCACTCCAGAACTTCCGACGACAACTGCTGATCGAGTTGTCGTCGCCCCTACTATACCAGCCACCGCACCAGCAACAACGGTGGCGGTTGAGAAGGTACCGGTGATCGTCGAGGTCACCGGAACAGAAACTTCGGGATCTGCCGCGCAAGAGACGGCCGCAGTTCCTAGACCTATTTCTAAAGCTACAGAGGCACGAGAGGAGCCTCAGTGGAGCAACAACATCGGAATGTCCGAGGAGATTAGAAGGGAGCTCGAAAGGACACCCTCGCTGCCGCCGAAGTCCCCGCCTGCAACGGTCGAGGAGACCGCCGATAGTGCAGAGGTCGAGCAAAGTCCGCCCTCACCACAGCCGTCCCCAGTCAGAAGAGAAGGCAAGGCGGCGACACCTGAAACAGCGCTGACGCCCCACCTGAAGTCATCTGGATTGCGAACGATCTTCATAGATTCCACCTCTCCAGGTGGACCTTCACACGGACTAGATATCGCAAGGACGGAAGGGAGACCCACCGGACCCCCTCCGTCGCTTGGAAAGATGCTCAGAGACGAAATTGACAATCTGCGGGAGGTAACAACCACCAACTCTGCTACTTGCGCTTCCCTAACACACAAACTTGCATCTTTTCAAGATAAGCAGGACAACCATGAGGTCAGGCTGAATAAGCAAGAGGGCGAGCTGCTGACTCTTGCGGTCATACCCGTTGGACTGGAGGCCTTGAATGCAGCGATGCAGCAAGTCCTCCAATGACTCGATAGGATCGAGGAGAGGATGAATAGGAGCGACGATCATCCGTGCCAAAGGCAGCTGAGACGGTCGCCATCCCCTCCCAGTGGGAACCATAGTCCATCTTCTTCAGGTTCCTCTTCGGGAACAACGTCCTCCTCCTAATCCTCCTCCAGCAGACAATCATCAACGCACGGAGAGGGGACGCAGCAAGGATCTGCTGAAGGGTCTCCTAGCAAACGGGAGAGCTCTTTGGGATTGGGAGACGCCAACTTCTACATCCCCCTAAATGAAGACGATCAGAGACCAGAAGCTGCTGAATTCGGTCTTGAGGTCGCAGGGTAATGAATAAGAAGTTGTCTGGAGCGACTGCTACCTCTCCCTACGACGGGGAGATCTTCGGAAGATGTTCCACACGCCGGCTGTGGTCGACAAGCGAGTGTTTAGGGTCCTGGAGAACGCAATGATCGAGAACATCAACAGCAGGACAGGTCGGAGATAGATATACACAGCCACCCCGACCTTGGCGAGAAGGCTGATGAAGGGAGATTTAGACTCCCGTGCGGTGGTCGACATGCTGCAATACGTTGAAGAACATAAGCCAAATCTGGTGTTGGCCCCGTACAAGCATCACAACGTGTGGTTTCTCTGTATGGCGGACATCAGAAACTGCGACGTTCAGCTGCTGTGCTGCAGCGATGATGAAGTACCACGCTCTGGGGGTAATTTCAGCCGCCCGGAGGACAGAGTGCTGAGACGTCTGCCAATACGCCTGCTATGAGCTTTAAAGGAAGGAATCCAATGTCTTCAAGGGCCTTGGAACCACTACGTTATCAGAAACCTTCCCCAACCAGCAGAAAAGGGGAGCAGAAACAACGCCATCGCCATCTTGGGGGCCATTGAAGCGCTCAATGGTGTCGGGAATTTGGGAATCCTCAGGAACAGGTGCTACTATCAACGTAGGGGCATCTACGCCATGCTCCTGATCAAGGACAAGTGCTATTTCCAGGATGCAGGTGTGCCAGAGGAGCTGCTGTATAGTGATGTAGAAGAAGATTCTTTTTCACGATCTAGCAACCAAGAAGGAAAAGAAGAAGATATAGCCCCCGAGATTCATGGGGCGGGCAAGCACCTAGCAATCCTGAAGAAAGTGCACGGGAGGGAAGACACTACTTTTCCCGAGGCTTCTGAAGAGCTGATCAAAAATTTTGACCGTTTTTCGTGTGCGACTCTCACACAGGAGCAGGTTGACATCATCCAGAAGAAGCTTGCTGATTCAACCCCATCAGACGTTGCTTTTCAGGCAAGAGACGTCTTAGTCCTAGTAGATGATCTAAGGGACATGGTAAAGGAAGGGGGTGCTTGACTGTATCGGTTGCATCAGCTTACATCCAATATATACAGCCAAAGCTAAAACATACATACATAGCCCACCCTTTGCTCTTCAACGATATCTGCCTCGCCGACGAAACTGGAGCGAAGCAGATCTTCCTGCAAGATTTGAAGGAAGGCGTTGCAGGCACTATCTTTCTGCCTATCGTGCATTACAATCACTGGACGCTCCTGGCGATGTACACTCGGCAACGAGCTGGCATTTTCTACAACAGCTCGGACAGCAATAAGAATCATCTGGTGCCATGTACATCGGAACCTTTGGCACCCGTCGAACACATAGTTCGAAAATATCACGATGAAGTGTCAAAGATGATCGATCCATTCCTGAACATACAGGGAGGCACATGGCACGGACTCCAGTTCTGCCACCGCAGTCCGCAGCAAGTTGCCTTATCCAACAACTGCGGCATTTTCATCCTGGAGTGGATGGCAAATGAAGCGACGCCTGACCAGCTCCAACACATAGGATACCACAACAAACAAGGAGAATATGTGTGGGAGCTCCTCTCTAACGCATGCGCGACCTCACTGGAATAAACATCACCTCACCTTATCTACTTCACAACTCTGGGGACAGAGTGTGGAGTAAGTTTGGGGGGGTACCGTGTTCCAGTGAGGGAGGTACAAATTTCCTTCCTCTTCCACTTTGTTCTTTCATTCTTTTTGTCCCATATTCGTTATTCTTTTACATACATATGCACTTTCAGTTTTGTACATATACGTTTTCATACCAAAATTTTGAAAAATTCTTTTGTCTATATCACCCCTATGCACATGTACAAAGTTGTTGTAATAATAATGAAAATCTGTTGTTACTTTTTGCAAAGTTTATTTTCTTTGTGCTAAATGTGATGCAAGATCTGTTATATCTTTTTGATAATGCTGCTCCAAACGAACAAAAGAGTATACTTTGCCATGTCAAAAATTTCAAAAATATAATAATCTCGCGAACAGCTAAGAGATAAGTATGGAGAAGTAAAAAGTTGCCCAAATAGCGGAAATCTCTTTGTTTCCCTCACCCAACAAAATCCAAAAAAAAAGAGAGAGAGAGAAGCCTCGAGAGAGTGAATAAAAGCATGAGAGTTGTGCCAAATAAAAGAATATATATATATATATATATATATATATATATATATATATATATATATATATATATATATATATATATATATATATATATACACCTCTTGTTTTCCAAAAGTACCCATCTTTAGGCATGGTAGATCCGGGGCATTGGTACGTAGGATGTGAAATCACTGCTCTAAAGCCAACTGGCTTGGACTGCAGGGACCACTTGCCCGTTAACGGACCCTTACCTGGATGGACTGATGGGAAACAAGAATGAAAAACCCAAAAAGCCTTAGCCTACCCTATACACAACTTTCTGCCCCAAAAATAAAGCTGTTTGGTGCGTAAGCTAACTTCAGAATCATACAACAAAGTCTCGCTGAAGCTGTAGAGAAAATTTTTATTGAAATAATAAGGCTAGGAAACACGTAGTCTTTTGTTTGAGTGAAGCAGCATTATCTCTAAAGGCATTACTACACTTGTTTTACCTCTTGGCCTGAAAGTTATCTGAGCAAAAAGAAGCATCACAAAAATATAGTTTAAATATTGATTGAGGACAATCAAAACACTAAGTTTGGGGGAGTTGATAACATCAGTTTTGTGACATTTTTGTCCTTTATTTTGTTATCAAAACTGCCCTTTTTCTGCTATTTTCCTCTATTTTATTAGCATTTTCGCAATAATTGGCCAAGCAATGCTCTTACTCCAATTTTCCCATCTTTTACAGAATTTTCCTTGCTTTTGTGCAATAAGGCCGATTCCGGCCCATGAATAAATCTAGACCCGTCTCGGCCTCCCTGACGCCCGATACAGCCTCTGCCCGACACGGGCTGGGCGACACAAAGATGCTCGACGAGGAGATGCCGCACAACAGGAACGTGCCGGCTGACACACCTTCTACCTGACAGGGAGCCAAAGCCGCCTCGACGACCTAGCTCGTCGGGCGACACAGCCACCCACCGGCAGGCGTGCCGCCCGCCATGTGACCAATAGCCAGCACCTTGCACTGAGAAATGCTTGTATCGGCCGTCCATCTCCATCGACCGACGTACAAGGGAGCTACGTGGCGCTTCGAGCACCATGTCTTCCCACCAACCAGCTGACTATAAATAGCAGCTACAGGGAGCCGAAAAGACGGCTCGCACGGCTCGCACGGTTTGCATTCAGACAACTGACAATTAGAAAGTTGGGAGCTTGAGCGAGGAAACTCCGAGAGCACTTGTATCATGCCCCAGTGTTCGTCTCGGGTGACACTAGGTGAGCTTCTCCTCATCCCGAGAGGGAGGGGACAATTCACTTAGGACCGTCCCGGGCGACACTGCGGGCCGATATCGGCCGACATCACTGCCTGACACAAGTGACCGACATCAATAATGCTTAGCTCTTAGCCCGACACAATATCAACCCGATACACTTAGTCTATCGAACCTACCGCCCGAGAGGGTGTGTCGTCCGACATGAGCATATCGGCCAGAGCCCTTGACCGATGCAGTCGCCAGTCGGCGCGTGCCGCCAGAGAGGGTGTGTCGCCCGACACCTCTGTATCGGGCTAGGCCTCTGATCGATATCGGGCAGGAGAGCTACAGCACCCTGTCACCGTTCTACATCAAGGAGGCGACACCTATCTTTTAATTCTGTTATTTAATTCTTTGTTTATGCAATGAATTAAGACCTTTAAATGTTTATGGAAATGGAAAGATTCAATTACTTGTTGCTCTATGCTTGGTGTACAATGTTGGATGACTGCTCTGTTTAATATCCGAACCCTAGCTTGCATGATTTGGATCGCTTTTCGATTAGCTACCAAACCGTTTTCCCCGTCGCAACAACTTCGAGAGTTTTGTTGCGGCTCTAGCGTTTGGTCCGATTCTGGAGTACGAGAGTGCCTGGAACGGAGCTGTTTTCTGTAACATTCCACTCTAACTGAAGCCCAGCAACCTCGAGAGGGGTGTTGATGTAGAGGTTAGAGGTACCCGCTCTGAGAGGAGGGGTGCAGGGTGTTACCACTACCGCTTGTTTTACTACCGTCTTATCCTCCGAAACTTGCCTGAGCTCTAGTCTTTATCTTTCTGCTTCTGTTGCATGAAAACCCCTAAAAACTGCTAAATGACTAAAACCTTAAATCTCTCTTGTAGCTCCATTTGGAGATAGTTTTCTTGTTTATTTCGTGACATCTTACCATTCCCTTTCGGGAATTTATATCTCTTTATACCTACCGGAGTGTAGCGTGTCGATTTATGGTTCTCAACACTACCCCCTTGTCCCTGTGTTTGACCCCGTATGACTACTTCGACCCCGTGAGCAAAGTTGTGGGGGCCTATAAGGATTCATGTTTATAAATGTAAAAGCTTGACTACCTCAAATCCACCCCCAATTTTGGACGCACGATTTAGGCCGGTCAACGTCTAGTGGAGATCTGTCGATTTTGACCATGTCACAATTCTCCACAAATTGACTTATGTGCGCGACGAGGTCTTCATTTTTTAGCCCATGGAAGGCATTAGACTTCACCAAGTTGATCAAAGTTGGATCAATCTTGTAGGTTGGAATATTCAGCGCTTGCTTCTTTATAGGCCCCTTGGAAGCGGACGAGGAAGAAGCTTTGATCTTCTCCCATATTGTCTGTGGCTCGTCCATCTCTTCTTGTTCGTGTTCAGAAAGTATATCCTCCAGCTCGTCTTGATTATAATCACCCTCGTCTTCTGGTCCCGGCAGCAGAACCTCTGGTGCGCGACCCGCGTAGTCAGTACTACGCGTCTGCACCATGCACAGTACCTGAAAATAGAAAGATTAAATTTAGTACAGTGCTTGACGATTGCAAATATTTAGAAAATAGATTATGAATTTTCGGAATGATAAAGAAAAATAAAAAGGTGGCCTAGAGTGGCCGCTCACAGCACTCGAAGTGCCAACAAATTGCCGTATCCCCGGCAACGGCGCCAAAAACTTGACGCAGATTTACCGTGCGTAGAAACGCAAGTGAACGCGTCGAGTAGTACATGCCTTTGTGAGGCCCGAGTCGAACTCAGGGATACGTGCAATCGTCGGGGACTCCTACTAACTACTCGCGATCAGCTAAGCCGATTAACAAGCTGAGAGTTTTTATTAAAATTAAAAGAAAAATAAAAACAAAACGAAACAAGCAATCGATTAAATGTTGGTTTAATCAATTCAAAAGGAGATCTTTAGGGTTACGGTTTCACCGCGGGTTTTCATTGTATTAAATTCCATATAGCTACTCAATTTATCTCTCTATCTGGGTAGTGGCCTGAAATCAGAATTGCCCACTGTCATGGTACAATTCACTACCTATGTCTAGGTCGGTTCCACCGTCGTAGTAACCTATATCCTAAACTAGGTGCATTATAAACGACCTCTCAGTATCCACCATTAATCTTACACCACCTTGTTCAAGGGATTTGTCAATTAATGTAAATTCTGTCTCTTTTCAACCGTTAATTCTTCTTTCAAAGCAATTAAGGGCATTAGGTTATTATTATGGTGATCAAGCATAACAATATATTGGAGAACACGAAACTATACCATGGATTTAAGAGATAAGATATGAATTACTATTATAAAATCGTCATACAATGAATCCCCGGGCTACTCCCGGTCCTAAAGATAAAGGGGATTAGCCCCGCATGTTCATCTCAGAGTACAATGTAGTAAAGAAAAGGGGAAACATGAGAAAAATGAAATTGAGTGGTGAAACCCCTGAACGGAGAAGGTCCAATCGATCCTTGGCGTGGAATCCACGTTCTGCCGCCTTTCGGTGGTGGAATTCATCTTCTTCAGTGTCTGGATCGGCTGGGGCGTGCTCTCGTACTCCGTTCTTCTCTCCTTGTTCTCCGAGATGTGTGCAGTGGCTAATGACGTGATCCTCCAGTCAAGGGCGTCGTCCTTAGGTTTAATTCCCGAGTTAAGTCACCAATTACTCACAGTCGTCCGATTGAGATCATTCTGAATCAAACTCATATCTGACGGTGTCGATACCATCGACGCGAGTCGATGGTATTGACCTAGCGCGGCATCGATTGTTCTTCTTTTCTTCCGTAATTGCGACTGATTTCATCTCGATACCATCGATGCGGGTCGATGGTATCGACGAACCTATATCGACAGTTTTGTCATTTTTGTCGCTGTAGCTCCTCCCGTCGATAGTATCGACCATCGTGTCGATAGTATCGAGATTGTTCTGGTCCTTGCGGCTGGCAGCCTGTGGTCCAGTCGATGGTATCGACCACCGTCGATGGTATCGACGACAGCAGATACTTTTTTTTTCAAAAATTAACACACGGAACCACATAAATCCACACAAAATATTTTTTTTTGATAATTAATACTAAAAAATGCTTAAATAAAGGGAATTTGACATAAAGAAGTAGCATAGACTAAAATGAATGAATTATGCAACACTAACCATGAAAATGACTAATAAATGCATAAAACGCATATCAAACAAGTCTATAATTGTGACTCAAAGTCATCGCATCACTTCTTTATAAAGGTGCTTATCTTTAAAAGCTATCAACCAATGAGGTTATTTCTTTCTTGAAAAATGGTGGGGATGGTCTAGAAGGATTTGTGGGCTCTTAGGACCGAATTTTGATATCCAAGAAGAGTCCATGAGCTATCCTCTTGCATTGCCATCAATCCCTAGGCTAAAGACACATGGAAAGTCCCTTAAGACACCTCATGCTTCACCTCTTTCTTTATATATCCCTTCCCAACTCACAATTCGAAAACTCTCTCTCCTTTTCTTTCCTCTAGATTAGATAATAGTTCCTTATGTATTTGGCCACGAATTTGCTTTCCCAAGGTAATAGAGGGAGCCTACCTTGGTGAAGAAGGCTCCTAGGGCTTCCAAATTGCTCTATTAATGTTTCTAAAGCTCCTCCTTGGTAATTTCGACCAAAACTAGTAAGTTTCCTCCCTTCATTCCCTATTTTAATACTATTAGTCTTACTTACACCTTCTTATAGGTCGTAACCATGACCATACATGGTAAAACTCCACCTAAAACCCTAAAACATCTCATCTCCATGCTCTTTTGCTAGGGTTTGCACCTCTAAAGTGGAGAAGGTGATCTTTGCTCAAGAAAGGAGCTTAGCTGGGAGCAACCATACCTTATAATCTCAGGTTCATTTCTATTGGACCTTCTTACATTCCTAGAGGCAAGTTTGATTAACCCCCTTCTCATATATTGCTTAGTACATGCTTATAACCCATGCATCTATGTTGAAAATCGATGATTTCCATCTCTTTTTACCATGTTCTTCTAAGGTTTTGGTTTCTTGCCATTTTATCTTCTCTAGAATCTCTAGTTTTTTTTAACTAAGCAACTTAAAATCTGATATTAGGTCAAATGGTGTTTTCTCCCTCTCCCTCTCCCTCTCTCTTCAATTATCTCGATCGGTTTGATGATGTGGCAATTTTCTATTGGTCAATACTGAAAAATTCATATCTTCTAAACCACCTATCCAAATTTGACAAATAAATATGTTTTGGAATTGGAAAATTAATCTCTATATAATAAAAATATTATCAAGGTCTGATTTTATGGTTTGACGAAGGGTGATTTTTGTAAAATGAATTTAATGCATAAAATCTATAAAAAATACATCTCAATCATCATAACTCCAAAATTAAGATAAAAACATGTTTTCTTCATCAGGAGAACCTAATAAGTTCATTGGTGATATTTTAAAAAGCTAAATCCGAATTTTGCTAAAAAGTTCTGAAAATTACTGTTTCTATATATTAATGTGCACTATGTACTCTAATACATGTTAATACATTGAAAGTAGGCAAAGTGGAACTTGGACTCAATTAAAGTGGTAAAAGTTAGTAATTGATATCAGTAAGAGAGGTATGTGCATTCCTTACACCCTATGTTGGGATAATTGCAGCCAAACCCTATATTTCCCTAATGAGGCTTAAATGAACCCTAAATATTCTATTCTTGAATCCTAATGTTGTTCATGCCTCAAATTAGATTATATTTTCTTCTTGTTTGGGTCTTATACCCCACTGCAATGCTTATTGAATATTATGACTACTCTTGCCATTACTACTTTTCTAGAATCTGAATTTATCTTATATTTAATTTAAAGTAGCGATACTTATGTACAACCCACAAAGGACGTAAATAATTGCCCTGGGGAATGTCTTATTCTCCCCATAATATTGTAGGTGACTGGGAATGTCTTATTCTCCCCTCACCTAAGGTTAGAGGTTCGGTAGGTGCCTCAACCCTACTTAGTTAGGTAGACATAATTATCTTACATGCAAATCCTTTTTAATATAATTGTTAATGGCAAGTTTCTTTTGAATATAGCCTCATACTCTTGTTATGTTCATCTTATGATGAAATATCAACCTTTACTTTCATGTTGTTTCCTTATCTTTTGTTCTTGTTCATTATTTGACACGTACCTTCTATTTCTCTCTCTTGCTGGGTGATTTCCCAACCACCTAGGTTTAGATCGAGGTGTTGAAGATGACCAAGGAGAACATAGCTTCCAACATGGACCTAACTCTTGGAGATATTTCTTAGAGACAAGATTGTAGTAGTCTAGACTTCCCTCTATCTAGATCTTGATTGTGTGTCTTGATGTAAACCCTAATGGGAGCATTTGATGTATTTTTGTAAACCTTTTATGAAATTAAATATAGTCAGTTATTTTTTATTCCGCTGCTTTCTAATGGTCTTTTGTATACCAATGTTTAATAAATTTAGATTGTCTGCTTATGGTTTTGCATTGATGGCCTGATAATGATTTATCGACTCTAAATTTATTGTTATATCTATGCATAAGAACATATATTGAAACAATGGTCGGTCTAGTTCAAGCATATGATGGCCTAGTACTACTATCAATTGTTGGTTTTTCATTTTTACATTTGAATTCTCGAGTAGTGATACATCCACTTTGGATTGGATGAGTGGTGGCACGCCATCGGTCCACCTACTTCATAACTAGCGTAAAGGCAATTAGTTCCAAAGAATGGTGGACTTGCTATTTTTAAGGCTAATTTTAAAATATATATTGGTAGACAATATCTAATATTCATATTCATCATGGAGGTGAAAATCTAATGATAGGACGACCACACCAAAAATCTAGTGGTGATATAGAAACTTTGCACATCAAGAAAATATATCCAAAGGTGCAATTTCATAGCATGTTCCTTTACTTATATCATGAGGAATCTATCACTTGAGTAAGCATGTATAGATTTCATTGGTAGTGATCATGTACAGTCGCAGTTTTCTAGAATTAGCTAAAATAATAGCACGTCTTCCATTTTATTTTAGATAAAACTGAGGTTTACAACTATGGAAATAATATGTGATGCTTGTTATATAAGGGTGTGGTTGCATTTGTGGGTTGGTTTAACTCATAAATTTGATTTGTTTGTTACTTAGAGGTTGCACGGATGAAATATTTAGTTAGAAACTTATTTTCTGTAGTAACAAAAAAAATAAACGCTTTTTTCATGGTTCTTTAACAGTGTCCGATCTCTTCTCTTCACTGTAAAAGATTATCCTCATACGGGTGGGGCCTTTGCCACTTCAAAGTATGTTTAAAGGGAAAAATTGCAACGCGACATATGTTGGAGGAGGGAGGGGAACAATACGCAATCTGAGGACCAGATCATCGTTAACTTGCTCCCCAAGGCGTTCCAGGTGCAGACTGTGCACTGCAGGACAATGACTAATTGGTGGCTGGATGGGTATACCCCACCACATAGTACCCACCCAGATCGGGCCTAGCTACGTGGCGTAACAGGTACCATAAACTTAATGCCGTGGGCTATGGGTCTCAAGTGGGCCGGTAGAGCATCCGTGTCGGGCATCGTCATCTCCACGACAAAGTCCAAGACCCGGCGTGGAAATGGATCATTTCATCTCCTGATAAGAATTTCGTCGAAGCTGCAGATCGGCAATAATAGACAAATTAATGCAGTCATGACTGTTTTACCGAATAGATACAAGCATGACTGGTTAGGATTAGATACAAAATATACAACCATGACTGATTTGGATTAGACACAAAATTCTTACATATAGATACAAAAACAGCTGGTTTGGATTAAATGCAAAAAAAATGGTTATAAGCTATTTCCTTAAGTACAGACTACTGTTCAATTTAACTAGTCAGTTTATCATCCAAGCATTGACTGCAGACACCAAGCGTTGACCCGGTTGACTACTGAAGATCGGAGACGAACGGAGATCTAATCCAGATTGATGATCTATCAGACGAAGTTGTGCTGAAGGACCAAGCCATGTGGCTAACCTATCGGGGGAGTTGGGTTTATTGCATGTGCATCACCTTCAAATCCCCTACACATAGACTAAACTTCACGAGGGATGACTCAGATATGGACTTTCTGCATTTCAGTTCAAAATCCTTTAGTTCCGTTGCTATGTTGGATCTTTTTTATTATTATTGACGGAACCTCCTCAGGGAGCATCACTTCATGACCATCCTGAGAATTTGAAGTACAGAGTTGGTGAGCTTGCATGATGGATAGTAATTTCAAAAAATAGCTCCCGCTTGAGTTGTTGGTTAACCTAAACTTGTAATTTGTTCGATTGAAATATGTGTTGTGAACATAGATTGCTTGGTCTTATTAGCAGAATTTGTGATTAAAAATCTTTAAAATATGATGAAATCTCCCCCGCCTTCAACAGCAGGGGCAGATCCAGGGGTTACCAGGCTCTAGTCCCCCACCCCCTCAAAATTCGAAGATATATACAAGAAAACTATATATGTCCATAAATATATACATATATGTCAAAGAAAAAAGCAAATTCAACTGTTGGCCGGATTGGTAGCCAAGCGACAATCTGTCTTTGAGGGCGCGGGTTTGACTCTTGGTTCAACATTTATTCGCAACACCCATGTCATAATATATATATATATATATATATATATATATATATATATATATATATATATATATAGAGAGAGAGAGAGAGAGAGAGAGAGAGAGAGAGTCAGGCTAGAATACACTCGAGTGTATCCGGAGCGGAATACACTCAAGTAGTTTTTCATGATGTAATATTTTTTTTTTGAAAATCTAATCCGTTGATCTTCTTAAACATCCCGTGAACAACTCATACGCAAAATTTGAGCACATTTGGATATGTATAGCTCATGTTATGAAGACCGCAAAAATTATGCATTTCAAATTAGTTTCGCGCGTCGATTTTGTTGCCCTTGGATGAGTGACTTACACTCATCCAAATTGGCTCAAAATTGGTATGTAACCTAGTTATAGTATGACGGTGAAGATCAACGGTTTACATTTTGCAAAAAATAGTCTTGATATGCAAACACACTTGAGTGTATTCGTGCGATCCGTACACTCGAGTGTATTCTAGCCTGACTCTCTCTCTCTCTCTCTCTCTATATATATATATATATATATATATATATATATATATATATATATATATATATATATATATATATATATATATATATATATATATATGGCTCATATTGAATACCCGTGTGGGTAGCTACCCGCCCCCTATTTTGGTTTCTTTTTTTCAAGTTTCTTACTTTCAACATGTACAGGGTTACTTTACTTTGCAAACTGTTACTTTTTATGCATAGATAGTTCCATTTACAACAGTAGATTTCAAAATACAATTACATATATATTTCCTGTGTATTCTGCCCGGTTTTACTTTTTTAGTCATATACTTTGTTCCATTTACAATCTCAGCGAACTCATTGGGGCACTACAGGAAGGGATTATAACCCTCGGTGTAGCTGATGGTGTTCTCTCTCTCCTGCTACTTTGATCAGGGGTGAAATTCCCCACTTCAAAAAAAAAAATTAACATAGTTACTTTTTCGTCATTCCAGTTACTTTGTTTTCCATATGGTTACATTCGGGACTGACATGTAGCGAAAATATAGGCTACCCGCGTGGGTATTCATTATATATATATATATATATATATATATATATATATATATATATATATATATATGTATAGATATATATACATATATATGTGTGTGCATGTGTGTGTGTATAGGTCAAACACACAAAAGGGTGTATGTATCGGAATCATTTGGTAAATATATTTCAAATCCCAATAAATGATACAAAAGATTAGTTACACACAAGACATGTGAGTAAAATGGGTTGCAAAATCTAGGGACTATCCAACTAAGAGGAAATTACCATAAACCCCAATTCTTAAGAATAATAACAGTAATACTCCTCATTTTCTCCTTATACACCCCATACAAAGCTTGGACTTCATTTTCAACTTTGTAAAAAAGGTTGAGTTCATCTTTGGGATTGGAACCCAATCTTCTCACATTCCACTCCAACCAGATCATTTGTGTACATGTTGTGTTGCACCAAGCAAATATGGTTTGTGTCCTTTTAGGCATTGTGGCTATGTCCAGTAGGGAATCTTCTAGGTTTAGACATCCTTTCATGTTAAGCTTTAGTGTAGCCCTCCCCATAAGTACTTCCAGTACTTACAGGAATTAAACAAGTGATTAGTCGAGTCTTCACCATCCTTGCATATAAGACAAGTAACAACCACATCAGGTTTCTATATTGATATTCTTTATGTTGGGTTTTGTGGGACAGAATAGGAAGTGAAAATAAAAAAATTTATCTAACCACAAACATATAACCAACAGATTGCATCAACAACTATACAACAAGAAAGATGGTTTAGCGAGATATACCTGGTCTTGAGGCTTGCTCAGCGATAATACCTTGCATCTAGTGTGGCCTTCACCGCCTAGTCTTCGACGACGTATGTGCAGCTCCTGGTCTTGACCCGGACTGTGGTTGTCAGTCGTCCTCCTGAGCGGAAGAAATCTCCCACCTCTATAGATAGTCCACACGGACCACCGGGAACTCTATTCGTCCTGATGTCGGTGTACTAGTCACTGATACACTCCCCCACCACAATCATTTTTCTGCAGTTGTCTTTCTCTTACTATTTCTGCCATTGTCTTTCCCAAATTATTCCTCCCTAGACGGGTGGAACTTGCTTAGGCTCTCTCGGTTACCAAAACCAGAGAGGACAACAACTTTGTAGAGCAACTGCTATTCTGAGTTGTATGTTCTGAGAAGTCCCCTGTACCCCTCTATTTATAGTAGAGGACAGGATCAGGGTTCCCAGTCTATGTGGGAGTAGAAGGGTCAAGATTTTCCATGAAGTGATTGTACTGCGACAGGTGAACCGATCGTTTCATAAATGAACTGGTCATTTGGGCAGGTGACCCGATCGGTTCATAATAGAACCAGACGTTAGGGAAAGTGAGCCGATCGGTTCACCCAGTGAACCGGTCATTTCACTTCCCATACTTGCCCACAATTGACTTTCCTTATTCGTTTCTAATTAATGAAAAGATTAATTCTTTTCCCAATCGAATTGAATAAGTGAAATGAGAATCTTTTCTCACAAACCAGAAAACCCAACACCTGCTCTTTTGGTCCATGTGAACCGATCGGTTCACTAGAGTGAAGTGGTCGTCTCACTAACCACGAGTCGATCGGTTCACCCAGTGAACTGGTCGGTAAGTGGTCCAGGTTGTGCATAACTCAGTCAATGTAGTTCTCAATCAATCTGACACTCTAATCAGTTGGTTCAACACTTGAACTTGATGATTCTGAGTCAAGTCTATTGATTGAATGTTTAGTTGAGTACCTAAACATTTTAGTAATCAATCTAAATGACATTCATGGATAAACTCCTTTTCCAGGTTAATCCTATATGTGTGACCCTATAGGTTCTATTTCACGATGGCAATGAATGTCCATAACTATCTTATGACATCACAAGCAAAGAGTGGTGTCTAGTCACACATCAGGGCTACCCAACTGAATAGGAAAGTTGGATAACAACTTTCAACCTACAATCTGTTATTAGTGTTACAGTGATGTATAGTTCCTTTATCGCTGATATCTAGATTGAACTCGAGGCATGGACTTGTCATCCTCTGCAAACGTTCAATCCATATTTCTTGACTCAGAGTAGACTGTCTAAGATATATGTAAGCTCAATATCATATATTGACTTACATGTGCATGGCCATGCATTTATCAGTCTCACTCCTCAAGTGTCTAGGATATCACACTCCCTTAGGAGGGACAAATTCCATATCTATCACTCACATAAACAAATATCAATGGCTTTATGAATTGTTGAAAAAAAAGAAATATGAAATAAGAAGTCTCTAAAAGAAAATAAGAATTATGATATTTTAGATAATTAATAAAATAGTTATCTAATCAAGTTTGGCAAGACAATGTTTGAGGCATCAAACAAGAATATTTTGATTCAACTTTTGGTATACTTGAAAGAAATAAAGAAAGTAAGAGAATTCTAGAAATTGTGAGTAAAAGGATGTTTCACTAGATAATGATAAATTGTTTTAAATAACGTTTAAAAGGAGCAACATTTGTATGGGAAATATATCCCATCAGATCCCACATATTAGTTATAAGTCAAGAAAATGTTAATGAGTTCCTATAATCGATTTAAAGAGTTTATCAAAGACAAAGATAAAGAATAATCTAGACTTCAAGTCGTAAAGAGTTTTCCAAAAGTTTCATGATCAAATTATCCAATAAAGTACCATATATTGATATGATTTTCCTTAATGGCTTATTGTTTCCAAATCAATGTCCTAATAAGAATATGGTTGTGGCATCCAACTCACGAAAACAAGATTAACTAATGCGGAAGCGTATTATTAGCAACGGAATTACGAAAAATCACTAAAAATTAAAACTTTTTACAAAGAGATCCATAAACTGAAAAACTCTTTCATAAAGAACCAAAGTAAGTTATTTACATTCCGGTTCATCTGTACATCTCTTGTACCATTCCTTCTCGAGTGTTACAAGCATCAAATGCCCGGTTAAACAGTACATAGGCAATATAAAAATCTCAAGGCATAAAGTCAAAATCTCAGATCAATATTAAACTAACTACTGACTCCTAGGACCTAAGAGTACAGAGACGACACATAGGACTCTTTATTTACAGAACATGACAACCAGTGTCTCGACCTGAGGATTCACTGTTGTCCTTGTTGCCGCTGTTCTTCACCCGCTGTAGGGTTTCTGCTTCTTCCTCGACGTCTGCCTAAAAAGTTGGATCCCACGGGGGTGAGACAATTGAAAATTGTCCCAACGAGAGATATAACTCTCCACCAGAAACATTGTTATAGCAGATAATAGAATAAAACTGAGCAGAAGAATCATAAGTATTCAACAACAACTAAATCATTGACTAAACAATTTAGAGTAGTATTCTCTATTCAAGTCATTTTAGCTATATCTTGATAGAGTAGTTTGTCATTTATTTAATAAGGAATATGAAGAACATGTATAACATTTATCCAACTAAGACATACTAAGAAATGTATCATCAACCATTGATTCTCATATTTCAACCCTAAGAAAATACGCTACATGGATGATTACATTTACAAACATACTTAAGCCCTGAGGAGATGAGGTATACCGCTCATACTCCAACCGACCATTGTGAAATCAAAATCGGTACCATACATAGGTCAATAGAAGAGTCGGATTTCCATGACCTCATCTTCCTCAGTCAGTGTGAGGACCAAAATGTAGGACATCTTGTATCTCTGCTAAATAGCTTTCTAGGGTATACTGGCAACTTCTCTATTAGAGTTACAGTGACATATTGTACTCTCTTCGCAATCGAGAGATATTATATTTATCTCACATCGATTCAGCATTAACATCATCAGGAGATTAGTGATACATTCTCCCTGACACATATAATGAAGGATTGAGAGATTTAATGTTTACCTCACATCAATTCCTCCATTATGGCATAAGGATATTTGCGCCCATAACCCCCACATACTCAAAAGTATGCCCTCTAGGAGTTCCCATAGGAAAAACCTGTTTCACCATCACCAAACTACTGACGGTGATGGATCTATGGTCAAGGCTCTACATGATACCATTTCACTTGATTAATTAAGTACATTACAAAATTCTTTTAGCATCAAACATGTTTTTCAAACATAAACATTATAACAGTTGCTACAAAGAATGAATATTATTTCTGTCAAATTCTTTTCAAAGCTTTGTCAAACATTGGGATCTCAATCCCTTATCACATCAGGGTATTCTCATCCCTTATCATCTCATCATCATGATTATGAAACATGGGTGTCTAAAACCTTAGTTCATCAAAACACTTATTACCACTTTATTAGGTAACTTAATGCCTTCAGGTTATTTAATCATTGTAAACATATTAATTGTAGTGCAGGTATTTCACATGGCTCTTAAAGCCCAATAATATCTTTTGTTACCTCTCACTAGGCAACACAACATATTATGGCTTACAAGACCCATAAAGCAATTTCAATAATAAAACCTCATAGCTCATACCTGGCTATGTCCACCATCTCATGAAACCTGCATAATTAGTGCACATGATAACAATTTTATCAATTACAAATCAACACTATGCATTGTAAGATTAGCATCATTATTTCCTCCTTTGAGTTAGGATTTCCCAATTTATGTCAATTAGGAATACTATATCTCATTACCCAGATTTGGGTCATGATTTATCATCATATTGCCCAAAATTAGGGTTTCATACATTACAACCCAATATTAGGGCTCCACATATCTTTATCCTATATCAGTATAGGATTTCATATCAAAGTGTCACATTGGTGAAAGGATGTACTAAACCTTAACTGCGTACCCAAAGCTTTGTGTAGTCATTCCCAAAAATGACTCATGAACTGAGGTCCTCTATCAGAAACAATAGAAGTTGGAACCCCGTGCAAATGCACTATCTCATCTACATATAACTGTGTCAGCTTCTCAGCAGTGTAGGTTGTTTTGACATGTAAGAAGTGTGTTGTCTTAGTCAACCTATTAACTATCACCCATATGGAATCATGACCTTTGGTCATTCTAGATAAACCAGCCACAAAGTCCATGGTCACATGATCCCATTTCCACTGCGGTATAGGAAAAAGTTGCATTGTTCCTGCGGGCTTCTGATGTTCAACCTTAACCTGTTGACACACTGGATACCACATAACAACTCAGCTGCATCCTTCTTCAATCCAGGCCACCAATACATATCCTTTAAGTTATGATACATCTTGGTGCTTCCTGGATGCATAGCATACATTGAAGAATGAGCTTCTTCCAGAACTAACTTTCTCAAGTCATTGGCATCAGGTACTACCATCCTACCATGGTGACAGACTACCTGATCCTCTGACTCCTGAAAGCCATCTCATTTCTTACTACCATATTATGTCCTAATCTATTGAACTACATCATCAGCTTGCTGGGCTTCTTTAATCTACTGTCTTAGAGTTGGTTTTGTGTGCATCTCAGCTAACAACCCAGCTAACAATGATACTTTAAACTGTACATTGTTTTTCCTCAAAGATATAAACATATCCCTCTTAGAGCACACTAAAGAATTCAACTGTGCTTTATCTAGGGCTGGTGTTGCTAATTTTAATACATCAAAAACTACATTAGCCTTCCCTGGATGATAATCAATTGTACAATCATAGTCCTTGATTAACTCCATCCAGTGGCGTTGTCTCATGTTCAGCTTATTCTATGAAAAGATATACTTCAGGTTCTTATGGTCTGTGAAAATCTGGAATGTCTCTCCATAAAGATAATGTCTCCATATTTTCAAAGCATGGACTACAACGGCTAGCTCTAGATCATGTGTTGGATAATTCTCCTCGTGTTTCTTAAGTTGTCGAGAAGCAAAAGAAATCACTTCCTTATCCTACATCAACACACATCCTAAACCATTCTTAGATGCATCATAGAAAACTATGTACCCCTTTCCCTGTTCAGGTAACACCAGCACAGGTGCACTTGTCAACCTTTCTTTCAACAACTGAAAAGAATGTTGACACTTGTCATTCCAGACAAAAGGAACTTCCTTCCCGGTCAACTTGGTTAGAGGTAAAGCTATAGAACTGAAGTTCTTAATGAACCTCCTGTAATAGCCTGCCAACCCTAAGAAACTACGTAATCCTATCGGTGTTTTCAGCTGTTCCCATTGCAGGACAGATTCTACCTTCTTAGGATCAACACGAATACTTGAGGCAGATATTACGTGTCCGAGAAAAGAAACTTTTGGTAGCCAGAATTCACATTTGCTAAACTTAGCATACAATTTATGCTTTCTTGGCAAAGTTAGAGCCTGACGGAGGTGTTTCTCATACTGTTAAGCATCTCTACTGTAGATCAAGATCTCATCTATAAACACGACCACACACTGATCAAGAAAAGGTCGAAAGATTTTATTCATGAGTTCCATGAATGCAGTTGGTGCATTAGTTAGTCCAAACAACATAACTATGAACTCATAGTGACCATACCTTATCCTAAAGGCAGACTTAGGTATGTCACTCTCCTTAATACGCAACTAATGATATCCTGACCTTAGATCTATCTTGGAAAATATAGTTGCACCACACAACTGATCAAACAGGTCATCTATCCTTAGAAAAGGATACTTATTCTTTATAGTTACTTTATTCAAATGCATGTAATCAATGAATAACCACATCGATATGTCCTTCTTCTTAACAAAGAGTACTGGATTACTCCATGGTGAAGTACTCGGTCGAATAAAACCTTTCTCAAGCATCTCCTGAAGTTGTTTCTTGAGTTCTGCCATTTCAACAGGAGTCGTCCTATATGGTGTTTTTACTATTGGTTGCGTGCCCAGGATTAGATTAATCTCAAAATTAATCTCTCGGGGCAGAGGTACACCTGGAAGTTCCTCAGGAAGCACATCTTCAAATTCCCTGACTACCGAAACTTTAGAAGGATGAGGGCTCTCCATGGTGGTATCTACCACATGTGCTAAGAATGCAAAACATCCTTGCCTCATCAACTTCTCAGCTACCATAGCTGACACAAGGCAGGTTGGAAGAATCTTTCTATCTCATTGAAAAATCCATGTGTCACTATCATCTGTGAACACAGCTTGCTTGGACTCACAATCCAAGACAACCTTATATTTTTGTAGGGTGTCCATCCCAAGAATTATATCAAACCCATGCATCTCAAGTGGTATAAGGTCCACTTGAATGCGATGTTCAGAAAAGAAAAGAGTGTAGGAAGAACACACTTCCCGCAACACTGCAGATCCCATCAAAAGAGTTTCTAACTTCAAACTCTCTGCCCTAAGACCAAGTGTCATACTGTAGTCAAGAATCACTCTTTTAATGATGAAAGAATGCGTAGAACTCAGATCAATTAAAACAGATATGATGCAGGATGTAGACATATCAGATTAAAATAGTTCCATATGACCTGTCACAACCCTAGGGTTGACTACTGCATCAGGCTGATTCATCGCATAGAATCTCACCGTCGCCTGCGGTTGATTCGGTGCTCGATTACTGGGTGCCGACGATCCAGCTTGGGACGCTTTTCCGCGTCCTCTAGCACCACTTGGAAATTGTCGCCTCTGAGAGCCTTGTTGACTCTGCCTCTGAGGTTGAGTCACACTTGCTTCTCTGGCTCGACAATCCTTCATCAGATGCCCATCTTTCCACATATAAAACAACCTCTATTCCCTGGATGAGGTCTAGATGGTTCTATTACCAACACCGATGCTGAGCTGTGGGCTCCTTGTAGTAGTAAACTACGGCCTCTACCCCTATTTGATGTCCATTGCGTCTGGGTATTAAACCTTGGTGGTACTATTGGTGAAGAAAACCTTGATTTCTTAAAACTTTTGGACCCTTGTCCATGAAACTAAGTATACACCTTCTTACTCTTAGTCTGTCTCTTCTCAATCACAGACCTCTCTATCCGTCTAACTGACTCCACAAAAGTAGCAAACCTCTCCCTGTTCTCCAGAGCAGACACAGGGGTGGTCAAATCAATGTTCAACCCCTTCTCAAAATACTGAATCCTTTCTTCATCGGTAGCTGCCATATGCGGACAGAACAACAAAAGCTCCATGAACTTAGCCTCATACTCACTAATGTTCATTGGTCCCTGCCTTAACCCCTCAAACTGAGATATCTTCTCATCTAAGAACATCTTAGGAAAGTATCTATTGATGAATTCTTATCGGAATACTTCCCATCCGATCTCCACACCCATCCTCTTGCCTTCTTCTATGGTCCACCAATGGCCATCACTCCCTTTAAGAAGGTACACTATGTGTCTAACCTTCTCAACTTCTGGGATGTTAAGGATTCTAAAGGCCTTTTCCAGCTCAGTCAGCCACATGCCCACATCTGTTGGGTTAGCTGTTCCAGCATATTCTGTGGCTCCAACCCGACAAAGTCATTCAAATGTCTTGTCGGATCCCTATCCTTCATGGTGGGTAGGTGCCCTAGGTGCAGGTAATGGCATCCTATCAGTCATATGAGTCATGGCTGCCATAAACTGCCCAAACATGGCTTGGAAGGCTAGGTTCCCCATATCTGCTTGATTGAACTGGGGTTGTTCAGGTACGGGCTCCTCCCTATCTAGATCTCTTGCACCTCCTCCCGGTGCAGCAATGCTGCTCTCAGAAGCATGTTCATCATGTGATCCAGACATCTTTAGTTCTTCTTATCCTCCTATATGAGTAGAAGACACTATCAGATAAATTGGAAGACACTAGAACAGACTCAACAACCTTAATCCTATGTCTCTGTAGACTCAGCGAACCTAGATCTCTAATACCAACTAATTAGTGGCATCCAACTCACAAAAACAAGATTAACTAATGGGGAAGCTTATTATTAGCATCGGAAATACAGAAAATCATTAAAAATTAAAACTTTTTACAAAGAGATCCATAAACTAAAAAACTCTTTCATAAAGAACCAAAGTAAGTTATTTACATTTCGGTTCATCAGTACATCTCTTGTACCATTCCTTATCGAGTGTTACAAGCATCAACTGCATTGTTAAACGGTACATAGGCAATATAAAAATCTCAAGGCATCAAGCCAAAATCTCAGATCAATATTAAACTAACTACTGACTCCTAGGACCTGAGAGTATAGAGACGACACATAGGACTCTTTATTTACAGAACATGACATCCGGTGTCTTCACCTGAGGATTCACCACTGTCCTTGATGTTGCTACTGCTATTCTTCACCCGCTGTAGGGTTTCTGCCTCTTCCTCGACGTCTTCCTAAAAAGTTGGATCCCACGGAGGTGAGACAATTGAAAATTGTCCTAGCGAGAGATATAACTCTCTGCCAGAAACATTGTTATAGCAGATAATAGAATAAAATTGAGAAGAAGAATCATATGTATTCAACAACAACTAAATCATTGACTAAACAATTTAGAGCAGTATTCTCTATTCAAGTCATTTTAGTTATATCTTGATAGAGCAGTATGTCATTTATTTAATAAGGAATATGAAGAACATGTATAACATTTATCCAACTAAGACATACTAAGCAATGTATCATCAACCATTGATTCTCGTATTTCAACCCTAAGAAAATATGCTACACGGCTGATTACATTTTACAAACATACTTAAACCCTGAGGAGATGAGGTATACCACTCATACTCCAACCGACCATTGCGAAATCAAAATCGGTACCATATATAGGTCAATAGAAGAGCCGGATTTCCATGCCCTCATCTTCCTCAGTCAGTGTGAGGACCAAAATGTAGGACATCTTGTGTCTCTGATAAATAGCTTTCCAGGGTATACTGGCAACTTCGCTATTAGAGTTACAGTGGCATGATGTACTCTCTTCGCAATCGAGAGATATTATATTTATCTCACATCGATTCGGCATTAACATCATCGGGAGATTAATGATATATCCATCTCGGCACATATAATGAAGGATTGAGATATTTAATGTTTACCTCACATCAATTCCTCCATTAGGGTATAAGGATATTCATGCCCATAACCCCCACATACTCAAAAGTATGCCCTCCAGGAGTTCCCATAGGAAAAACCTGTTTCACCATCACCAAACTACTGACGGTGATGGATCTATGGTTAGGGATTTACATGATACCATTTCACTTGATTAATTAAGTACATTTCAATATTCTTTTAGCATCCAACATGTTTTTCAAACATAAACATTATAACAATTGCTACAAAGAATGAATACTATTTCTGTCAAATTCTTTTCAAAACTTTGTTAAACATTGGGATCTCAATCCCTTATCACATCAGGGTATTCTCATTCCTTATCATCTCATCATCATGATTATGAAACATGGGTGTCTAAACCCTTAGTTCATCAAAACACTTGTTACCACTTTGTCAGGTAACTAAATGCCTTCAGGTTATTTAATCATTGTAAACATATTAATTGTAGTGCAGGTATTTTACATGGCTCTTAAAGCCCAATAATATCTTTTGTTACCTCTCACTAGGCAACACAACATATTATGGCTTACAAGGCCCATAAAGAAATTTCAATAATAAAACCTCATAGCTCATACTTGGCTATGTCCACCATCTCATGAAACCTGCATAATTAGTGCACACAATAACAATTTTATCAATTACAAATCAGCACTATGCATTGTAAGAGTAACATCATTATTTCCTCCTTTGAGTTAGGATTTCCCAATTTATGTCAATTAGGAATACTATATCTCATTGCCCAGATTTGTGTCATGATTTATCATCATATTGCCCAAAATTAGGGTTTCATACATTACAACCCAAGATTAGGGCTCCACATATCTTTATCCTATATCAGTATAGAATTTCATATCAAAGTGTCACATATTAGTGCATAAGACTACTTTGAATCAAGTTTTACATCACATCATTGTATTAAGGTTTCATTTTGACCTTACCCTTGTCTAGGGTTCCACATGACATCACCCTCACTTTAGGGTTTCATATGGCTTCACCCTTGATTAGGGTTTCTCATAACATCATTCTCAATTAGGGTTTACTATTCACATTCAATCAGGGTTTATTATTGAAATACCCTGAATTAGGGTTTCACCTATCATTGCCCTCAATTAGGGTTAGGGTTCATCAACCTTCCTAATTAGGGTTCATGATCTCTTTATCATGGATCATACCCTAATTACACATTCATTCATGTTGGAAGTGTTGAGAGTTAACCACTACATAATTACCATTCGTGTAGGAAGTCCTCTCTCTCTCTCTCTTTTTCTATAAGATGATATTTACTTCATACCTGATTAGATTAGGTTAACTCAACTTGATTGGAGAGCTGACACATGTATTGTGTCATTACTTCTATACTCATCAAAGATTAATCATTCAAAAGGTACTAATCCCCCTATCTTATTAAGAGTACAATTACCATAACCATCCTTGAATTACATCATGTAATGATCAATTAAACAATTGACCTTTAATCACCTTAATTATCCATACAGTTTTGGTTAATTACTTCCAAACGGTCTTGGTCACTTAGACCCCAAATGGTCTTGACCAACCAGACCTCAAACGGTCTTGCTTGAAATACCTCCAAATGGTCTAAGACCGTTTAGACCTCCAAACGGTCTTGGTCTAACAGTTTGAAACCGTTTAGCAAAGTTGGTGCTTGAAACCGTTTAGAACATTTGTACTTGGGATCGTTTGAGTCTGAATTGGTTTGGGATCATTTGGTCCCAAATGGTCTTGAGACGGTTTGGTCCCAAACGGTCTTGAGATCGTTTGGACCCAAATGGTTCAAAACCGATTGTGGATAAAAAATGGTCTCAACCACTCATATTGATTTAGGGTTTCCAAGATTAATTCCTTCATCAATTGAATCCATGTATTTACTCATCAATTGAACCTAAGAACCATACTTAAATTGAGCTTAATGAATCATATTTCAATTGGTTAGACTTTCAATTGATCATCAATTGGGGTTTTGAACCCAATTGAATTAAGGTTGAAATCGATCAACTTTCAATATTAGTCATTGTGGAACTAATTGCTTTGAAATTATTGGACCATCATTCAAATTGGTCATGACCTGACCCCAAACGGTCTTGAGGTCGTTTGGATGACCTCCAAACAGTCTTGAGACTGTTATCCTCATCTCATCACTTAAAATCATGAAATTTAATTAGGGTTTGGATCATTAGATTGATCAACAATTTGAACTATTGATTGCATTACCATTTGCTATCTTTGGACCTTCAAAAACTCAACCATACTCAACCATAGACCTCCAAAGGATCTTAGTTGACCTCCAAACGGTCTTGAGACCGTTTGGGTGATCTCCAAATGGTCTTAAGACCATTTGGATTAATCAACCCAAAGATTTAATTCATTCAATTGCAAAACCAGCACTTAACCCGATTAGGGTTTCTAATTGGATGATTGTCCATATATTGATTCAATCAATTGGAACCATTAGATCCTCATCCAACATGTACTAGGGTCCTGACCTCAAATGGTCAAACCATCCAAACAGTCAACTCATCTAAATGGTTTGGGGTTCAAGACTCTCAACGGTTTGCAAACCGTTTAGTCTCCAAACGGTTTGGTGAAACCGTTTGGATCAAAGTCTTAAAACCGTTTGCAAGGAAAACTTGTTGGAATATGTGCCTAAGATGATGTCATCATAATCTACCTTTGTTCATTCAAATGCTACTGCCGTTTTCATGGTAATTACAACAATGGATCAAGGGAATTTCAAATAGAACAAAACGTTCCACAAATAATGGAAATTTGAATGCAATAACAATATTTAAGGGTTTGAGTTATATAACCCACCTCCAATTGAGCTTCAAAACTTGGAGCTTCACGTCAACAATGGTGGAGGAAGCTTTTGCAACTCTCCCAAGGCTCGTCCTCAAGCTTTGGAGCGAAAAGATTGGCTAGGATTGAAGATGGAGTGAAATAGAGAAGAAATCATGCATTGTTTTGTGATTTCCACCATGAAATCAAGGTGAAAGAGGATCAAGAAGCTTACCAACAGGTTGGGGGTCGTCCTCCTGATGATCCTATCTCCCTTGGTCGTTTTTGCAAGCAAAGATAGGAAGTGGATTCGAAAAAGCCTTTGATTTGGGTTGTAAAAGGTGTTTTTATAAGAAAATCAATGAGAGAGAAAATGCCTTATAAAAATCTTTTAATTCCAAAATTAGTGCTGCCTTTCCGCCCTCAATTCCTTGGCCACGAATCCATCTTCTCCCACTTGCAAAACGTATTCATTATCCAAGAATTAAAAGAAAAGAAATTAAGCACCTTAATCATATTATACTAATATCCCCTTTTTAGTGGATATTACTTTTTATTAACTTAATGTGAGTGGGCTTTTCACTCACTCAAGATATTTTCGTGCCTTTTCAAGGCACAAGCTCGTCCAACCCTTTTGCAAATTCATCCCTCACATTTTGGTTGAAGGGTTCTTCAATTAATTAATTTCTTTTTGCATTAAATAGAATTAAAGTTCCATTTAGGCATATTATTTTAATATCAAGATTCTCTATCCTCCAAGATAATTCAAATGAGGCGCCCCTCTCATTTTCTTTTCTCTACATGATGCCAAGAAACATGGGGGACCCTCTAGAAGTGGTATTTTTCATATTGAACCCTAGGTTTTGGGTAAATTACACATTACACCAAAACTAGGTTTTAATGCACAAGGATTGCTCAACAAGCTTTATCTTGGTGCTCAAGCTTGTGGAAACCATACCACTGCATCATTCTCATTCTTATGATGCTTAAACATATGAGAAACATTTTATCATGTACAATTTGCAAGTTAACCCCTCAACTTGGGTAATTTTCACATTAGTCCAAAACAAACAAAACATTGTTTCAACATCATTAAAAAAGGACTGAAATTGAAGTATAAGTTCCTCTTGAGCCTTAATTTGTTTTAAAGAAATATGAACAAGCATCTAATCAACATTATTAATCAAAACCTCTAGGGTTAGAGCATAACCCAGGTCAGGGATGTTACAATGGTAGTGTCTATTCATGACTTTTGGATTTATTAGAATAAAAGCCAAGAGTTTACTTATATGGGAAATCAAGGGAAAGTAAGAGAAAATAAAGAGGATATATTCAATTACTTACTAAACTAAAAGCCTTGCCTTTCACCTTTTTTTAGTTGCATACCAGTTATTGAATAAAGAGCATCTTTCTATCGCTTAAGAAAAGGCGATTATGATGTGTTTATAGAATGTGGTAATGTCAGAAGTACCTTGTGTTTGACATCTTCCTTGTGTGCTAAGGGAAAAACAAGGAAGGAGGAGGTGTAGGAATATATATATATATATATATATATGTGTGTGTGTGTGTGTGTGTGTATCCAACAAAATCTTCATCCCTCCTTCCCCACCTCTCAATGGCTAGACCACTCCATTTTCCTTAGACCCTATATTATCGGGAGAAGGAAATACTAGTCAATGCCTATGCTCCTCCATTTCTTCCATCATCATTCTACTCCTTCCAACCCTATACATCAGCATGAAGGCTCATTGGGCTTGGTCCTATTTTTGGTCGGGGAGGGATGAAGGGTGTCGGTTAGATCTCTCGGTGGCAAAGGGGCTCTCGATTGGGCCCCAACCACGTCTAGCATGGAAGCTCGACTCTTTCCAGAGTCATGGCAGTATGAATGCATATGTGAGAAGGAAATTCATGAGTGCGGAACTGCAGGTCAAGGTTTTTGACTATTTCACCACAAAAGTAAGAGTAGGAGAAGAACATATGAGGGTGGAGGATGGAATTCCAATCTTAGGGCAAGGGTGTATGGCTGTTAGGTAATGGCACTATTGTTGATGAAGTCAGAGGTGTAAGGACCAAAGCCCTTTGCCATGGTAGACGATGGGTTCCATGTGGTCATTGTGGTGGTGGTCATGGTGGACAGAGCCGACAAAGGGCTGCCTCTCAGCACTAGAAGTGGTGTTTGATGTGTCAACAACCATGTGTAAGGGAAAACATCACGCTAGGGACATGTGAGGTAGAAGGTACAGGGTATGTATACTTCCACTTTACATTTGGACCAGACCTCACCCTGGTCCCATCTTGGCAGCCAGGACCAAAAGCGGTGGCACCAAAAATGAGAAAGAAATCATGAGTGTGTTAGACATTGGTTTATTAATCAACAGTTCAAATTTGTCAAATCTAGGTAGATTTTTGCATGTGCATAAAAATTCTAGGATAATCAGAATACAAACAAATTGTAAACCAAATTGATCCAGAAAACAAGAGGAAGACAAATAAAATATTTGCAAACTCTAATTCTGCATATAGTTCAAAAATTAATGCTAATGTGCGTTGAAGTGGTAATTAAGGCATATAAACCTTTGTTTCTATGAATAGGTTGTTAATCATGTCAAAAATGATTACTTGAGATGTAACTGATAATGTGGAATATAATGGTAATTTAACATGATAATGATTATAATAATGATAATTAGGTTTTCTAATGAGAATAATCATGTATTACGGTTAAAGATCCTAACTTGGTATGTTGTTAATGAAACTAATCGAATCTCACTAATCATCATAAGATGATATGTTGGATATAGTAAATAGGGTTTAAAAGCATGACTCTAATGATAATTCTATAACAAAGAAACATAAACCCTAGATTTGGACCCAAGTAGGGTTTGATCTAACTGATGTGATGGTGACACTTTAGGATTTATAAACATGTAGATTAAATGTTGAATCGCTTGGATCTATTGATCGGATTGATTGAATATACATGAAGTATATAGTACATGATAATTTTCATGGTTCTACTTTGAGGTACATGGTTACATTTATGACTACCCATCATATAGTTTTTTAGTGTTTTATGAGGATTTCTAAAATAAACTATTGAGTGTTTATTTACATTATGTTCAAATATAATGCCACTATGAGTATCACATAAAGGAAAATTATGTGAGAACATTCCATATTTTATTTGCAAATAATTGTCTGAATATATTTTGTTATACACTCACTCACTTTTACATGCACCCCACATCCACAATATGTTTTGAAATGTTGAGCAACATTTTGGTTTCACCGTGTTTTAGGTACATGCTAAATATGAAGATGTCAAGATATGATGGATAGTTGAAATTACCTAAAGACATTAAAACTAACTTTTAAGGAGGATTGGGTAGATACTTCTTCTCATATGTACAGTTTTGATGATAGAAATTCATGTAACTCTTTAGAGGAGCATTTTGTAAACCATATTTGAATTAATGGAAATTATTTTCTAGTAATTCTTATTTGAAAAAATCTGAATCCTTGGGAATTTTTAGGTAATGTATCTCAACTTTTTGGGTCATTATTTAATTGGGGGATGCAAAATGTGAGGTCATCAAATTTGGTATTAGATCCCTAGATTTTCAAATAATATTTAATAGTTTATAATTTATAGTAATATGTAGATATATAAGGAAACATATTAAGGCATAACCTGAAGGTAATGTTGTCTAGAAGGGGTCATGGCCTTGGGGGATGGAAATATTTTCTTCTGCACCATTAAGTTGGTTTACGAGGATCCCTTAGTCACAGTTATACCTGCCTAGCCAGAACCTAGGGTTTTCCTGAAGTAATGTTTCCTCAAAGTCCTCCCATATCTATTTTCATCCACTTCTCATCGTCTTACTTAATAAACCCAAAAAGATACTTCCCTCCTCATCTCAATTTAGAGTTTTTGAGAAGAAGTAGGGTTAAGGAATCCTCCTCAAATTGATGTACATGTAATGTGGAAATAATAATATACATGTAATGTGGATCACCTAAAGAGGCTCCCCTAAAGAGAGGGATTACCATGAGAGAAAAAGATAAGGGTCTAGAAGTTGTAACTAAAAATGTACTTTTGAAGATATGAAACCCTCAATTCAATTTATGGGGTTGGAGTCCCCACCTGGGGTGGGTAAAGCCAAGAGTGGGAAAAGGACCTATGAGGGAGGCAAAACCCCAAGACCTTGGGTTTAGGTTGTGGATAGAGAGCCTAACCTCTTCCTATGGGTCAAGAAGACACGCTAAGTTAGGACCTTCCCTAGAAGGGTGAGGTGACCAAATAGTTTAAGGATTCAGGTAACCTTGAATGTCACCTAAAGTGTGGAGAATTGAGAATACAAAATATGACACATACATTCTTTGAACCTAAGTATGCCATCTGTGGGGGAGACAAGGAAAGTCACTAAGGAAGTGAATGAAAATTTTGTGAGCAAGTTGGGATAGGAAGGTCACTAATCGGCCAATCTAGCATAGGAAGGATGATATAAAAAGAAAAAGTCATTGTAATGATTGGCGATCAAGCCAGGATAGGAAGGTCACCAATAGGCCAAGTCAGGATAGGAAGGACAATATAAGAGGGAGTCATTACAATGACTAGTGATCAAGCTGGGATAGGAAGGTCACTAATAGTCTAGAAGGCCAATGTAAGAGAATGTCATTGCACTGGCTAATGATCAAGTTGGGATAGTAAGGTCACCAATAGGCCAATCTGGGAAAGGAGGGTCATTGTGAGAGGAATTCATTGCAATGGATAGTGACCAAACCAAGAAAGGAAGGTCACTAATTGGTCTAGCTGAGAAAGGAAGACCTCTATGAAAAACAAAGACTAGGAAGGGAAGGCCACTATGATCTTAATGAAGGAACATAAAGTGAATAATGTGTACCCTAGAGAGATATGAAGGAAATGTGGGTTAAAGAACTACATGTGAAAACATGTGATATCTTAATAAACCTTGTGAAGGGTAGAGACCTAAGCCAATCCTAAGGTCCATTAGAGAGGATTAAGGTACATAAGACCAATGAGATTAGGAGGTGATTGTGCCCTGAATGCATAAGACCATAGGGTCGGGAGGTAACAACAATGTTTTCTCTAGGCCCATGAATCGGGTGATTGGCCATCTTCATAAGTTCATGAGGCCCAAGGGGTGAATGTGAGAGGCACTCCCCAGGTGCATAAGGATGAGGTCACTCCAAAAGTACATCTATCTATAGAGACCTTGAGGAAATGACTAAGGCTAATGAGACATGAGGTGTATAAAGTCCAAGATGTCATGTAATAGTGAAATTTTAAAAGTTGTTGTGCACAAACTCAAGGGAGACAATGAAACTTGACTTCCTGAAATATCAGAATATTTTGATATTAAAAAGGTCATTATGGTTTGAAATTATGCGTAAGGATAATTCAACCTAAAATATGAAATTTTAAGATAATATTTGGATACACCATCTCTACTCTTGGAATGAGATGAAGTTTGTTTTTAAATTGTAGTCAAATGCTTATTTCATCTCATTATGAGTGACATAGATTGTCTAGACAAATGTTATGCTTAAAGTTGACATATGAGAATGAATACCTTAAATTGAACTTAACGACATGACCTAGGGGTTGAGGTGTTACATCAACCTTAAGTTAAAATAAATGAATGATATGTCAAAAATCTAGGTGAAAAGCTAGTCACCAAGTGAAATCAAAAGTCATAAATGAAATTGTAATCACCAGGAGATAATATCTTGTAACTACTAATAATATGGATATACCTTGAATTAAATTCAAGTACCAATCTTAGTCATAAACTGTGGAACTTGCATATCAATAAAAGTTGTTAAAGATATCTAATTATGGTTTCTAACCCTAAATTGTGAGGTTAAGATGTGTTATGATTCACCTTAACCTGACTAGGTTTAAATTTTGGGGACAAAATTCTTTTTAAGGAGGGGTGTTGTAATATCCTCAATTTCAGTAAATTTGAATTATAAGTAATTTTCCCCAATGGTATTATTGATGGAATAATAATGCTTTATGTCATGAGTGCAACCCATGAGACCCATGGGAATATTAGCATTCAAAATAGGTTCTTAGGGCCCAAGAAAAAGAAATAAGAGAAGTTTTGCATAAGCAAATAGAAATCACTTATGAATTTGTGAAAAATAGAAATATGAAATAATAACCAAGTCTCCAAACGAAAATAAGAACTATGATACTTTAGATAACTAATACAATAATTATAAAACCCAGTTTGGCAATAAAATGTTTGAGGCATCAAAGAAGAATGTTTTGATCTAAATTTTAGTATAATTGAAAATAATAAAAAAGGAAAATAACTCTAAAAATTGTGAGTAAAGGATGTTTCATGAGATAATGATTATTGTTTTAAATGATGTTTAAAAAGAGCAAGGTTTGTATGGGAAAGATATCCCATTAGATCCCATACATCAACTATGAGTTTGGGAAAATTTTAATGAGTTCCTATATTCTATATAAGGAATATATCAAAGAGAAAGATAAAGAATAATATAGACTTCAAATCATAAATAGTTTTCCAAAAGTTTAATGACCAAACTATCCCATAAAGTGACATATATTGATATGATTTTTCCTTAATAGCTTATTGTTGCCAAATCAAAGTCATCATAAGAATATGGTAGTGCATGTCTATGACTTTTGTATTTATTAGAATAAAAGCCAAGAGTTTTTTATATGGAAAAGAAAGGAAAGGCAAGAGAAAATGAGGAGGATATATTCAATTACTTCTTAAACTAAAAGCCATGCCTTTCACCTTTTTGTTAGTTGAAGACCAGTTATTGAATAAAGTGACATATTTTTAATGCTGAAGGAAAGGTGATTATGGTGTTTTTGTAGAAAGTGATAATGTCAAAAGTAGCTTCACTTTTGACATCTTCCTTGTGTGCCAAGGAAAAGAGAAGGATTGAGGAGGTGTAAGTATATATATAAAGGAAGGATGTATGCATAGACAATGGAGTTTTCATATCTCTCGCATCCCTCCTTCCACACCTCTTGACAACTAGACCACCCCATTTTCCTTAGACCCTATAGTATCTAGATAAAGAAACATTGTTCAATGCCCATGGTCCTCCCTCTCTTCCTTCATCGTTATCCTCCTCCCAACCCTATGTCAATGTGAAGACTCACTGGGCTTGGTCCTATGGCTAGTAGGAAAGGGATAAAGGGTGTCAGTCAGATCTCTCAGTTATGAAAGGGCCCTTGATTGGGCCGCAATCATGTCTGGCATGGAAGCTCGTCTCTTAGCAAAGTCATGGCAGTATGAATGTAGATGTGAGAAGGAAGTTCACGAGTGCAAAACTTGAGGTCGGGGGTTTTAACTATTTTTCCATAGAACGAAGAGCGGGAGAAGAATAGATGAGGGGGGTGGATGGAATGTCAGTTTGAAGGAAAGGGTGTAGGGCCATTAGGTCATGGCATTGTTGTTGATGAAGTTGGAGGAGGAAGAAGGACCAAAGCCCTTCAGTCATGGTAGATGGTGGGTTCCAAGTTTTCATTTTGGTGGAGGACATAGTGGATGGAGCCTATGGAGGGAGTCTTGTCAACTCTGGTAGTGTCACTCAGCAGCACTGTCACATGCAAGAGAAAATGTGGTTCTAAGTACTTGCGAGGAAGAAGGGATGGGGTCCCTATACTCCCGCTTCACATTTGAGCCAGAATGCACCCAGGTCCCATCCTATTAGCCATGCCTAGAAGTGGCGGGCCCACATAGAAACAATAAATCAAGAGATCATTAGATGTTGGTCTATTTATCAACGCCTTCAATTTATCAAATCAAGGTAGATTTTTGTATGTCCATAAAAATGCTAAGATAATCGAAACATAAGAAAATTATATACCAAACTGATCAAAAAATGAGAGGAATAGAAATAAAATATTTGCAAAGTCTAATTATTCTTCTAACTCCAAAATTAATGTTAATGAGTGTTAAAGTGGTGATTAAGGCATATAAACCCTAGTTTTTGATGAATAGGTCATTAATCATGTTAAAATGATTACTTGAGATGTAAATTGATAATGTGGAATATAATGATAATTTAACATGATTATAGTCATAATGGTAATAATTAGGTTTTATAATGTGAATACTCATGCATTAGGGTTAAAAATCCTAACTTCCTATGTTGTTAATGAGACTAATTGAATATATGTGATCATCATTAAAGGATATGTTGGATACAGTAATTAGCATTTTGAAGAATGACTCTAATGATAACTTGATAAAAAGGAAACATAAACCCTAGATTCAGAACTCAAGTAAGTTTGATCTAATTAATATGATGGTGACATTTTACAATTATATACATGCACATTAAATGTTGAATTGCTTGGATTTGTTGATTGGACTGATTGCATATAATTGAAGTATATACTACATGATAATATGCATGGTTCTACTTTGAGGCACATGGCTATTATTAGGACTACCTACAATATAGTTTGTAGATGCTTTTTGAGGATTTTTGTAGGATTGTTGATAAAAACTATTGAGTGTTTATTTACATTTTGTTCAATTATAATGTCATTGTGAGTATCACATAAAGGAAGATTATGTGAAGAAATGCCAATTCTTATTTGCAAAAAATTGATTGAATATATGTTGTTATGGACTTGCACACTTTTGCATGCACCCCACATATACAATATATTTCGATATGCTAAGCCGCATTTTATTCCAGGGTATTTTAGGTACATGTTAAATATGAATGTATCAATATATGATGGACATATGAAATTACCTGACAAAATTAAAGCTAACTTGTAATGAGGATTAGGTATATACTTCTTTTCATATGTACAATTTTGATAATAGAAATTCATGTAACTCCTTAGAGGAGCATTTTGTAAACAATATTGGAATTAATGGAAATTATTTTCTATTATTTTTATTTGGTAAAATCTAGATCCTTAAGAATTTTATGTAATGGCTATCAACTTTTTGGGTCTTTCCTTAATTGGGGAATGCTAAATAGTGAGGTCCTTACAATGAGAGTCTTCAACCAGTGTCTTCGTTACCTCACTAGTGTTGGATTGTTCGTTGGTGCTCTCCATATCAAGAAGCTCTTTCCAAAACTGTAAGTAAGTGTTCTGCTACCTAAAACTTTTCTGATGTCCTACTCTATGTTGAAGGTAGAATGACTGGTTGTTAGGCCTAGAAGACCAATCAAGAATCTGCCTCTTATGTATAAAGGAGTTGAAAAGGGAAGACGCACGATTGTAAATACACTACTTGTGTTAGGCAAGGGGCTTCAATAGATGGCATTCATGTTTTTTGTATCCCCAACATTCCTAGTGGGAATAAATAGAAACTTACCCTTGAATGTATATATGTGAGAATGAGACAAGTTCTTGTGCAATTTGGGGTCGAGGATGTGCTCTTGCATGATATGATCATGTAATATATCTCTTGCACACGATATCACGGAGCACACATCTGGTGCATGATATGATTGATGAGGTATACACTTATGCATAAGATAAGACATGGATTAAAATACAAGGTGATGCCCGACATGGTGGGAACATCTCAACCCGATATGAAACTTGATATGGGGGTAAACCCGATATGGGAATAAAGGATAACCCGTACATGATATGGGCCATATCCTTTACACGATATGGGACATACCCATTTAACCCTTATGCATGATACAAGTCCAAGACTATATTCTTGCACGATATAGAGGTAGTAAATACTCTAAACAGTATAAAGTTGGAAACCCTAGATGGTGGGTAAGTCGATACAAGTGGTGAGTGATACCACATGGATGATATGAATCATATCCCTTGGATGCTAGGAATAGAACCTACTCCTACCTTGTGGATTATATGAGGTACAATTTATACTTCATGCACGATAAGGTATAATTTACCCATATTGATGGAAAACCCTAGATGAGGGATTGAAACTTGATATACCCCCTTTTGTGTAATGGATTGTGGCATGAGAATTTAATAAGACACCTAGCTTGTCAGGTAACTATATGATTAGGTTGTTCCTTGAAGGAATGGAGGGGTTCTAAGTCTAAGGGTCTACCTAACATGGTAACCCGATATATGGCTACCTGATATGTTACCTGATATGGATAGCCGATATGACAATCCTGAAGGGAAACCGATATGGTATCTTGTGTATACCACTCAAAGGATATATGATGAGGCATATGTTCTATGCCCGATATGGGGCACATCTTGTGCACGATATGAATCAAGCACCTAGCTCATACCTGATACAAAGATGATTTGAAGTGATAAGATTTAAGTGATAGTCCATTTGATATGGGTACATGATATGTTGATTAGGGGATACACCCTAAAACATGACATGGTGATGTGGTTATACCGCATGCCTGATATGGATACATGACATGAAGTAAAGAATGTGGTTTAAAGTATAATATGATAATATACTCATATCGATACCCAATATGATAGAGACACTCCAATCATGAGTAATTGATAGAGTGACATATGTTGAATGTGGTGTTAATTAAAAGATGATGTGAATTGATTAATGATGGACTAATATTCCTCAAGAGGAGGATTGAACCAAAAGGATGATGTAATCAATATCCTAGAGAGGATGAGAGAGAAACTCATACCTTGTGTTGATAATCATTTAATGATAAAGGATGATAATAGATAAGTATGATTGCATACTTATGATATGAATATATGCTCCTAGATGTGTGGAGCAATGAATTAGGGTATGGACTGACAATATGAACTTGAAACCCTTTTTGGCTATAAAAAGGAAACCCTAACCCTAATAATGGGTAGGTTGTACTTCTCTTTTTGAATAAAGCCTTGTGAGTCATGTTAAATACTTATATGATAAGTATAATGATTATGAGGTCTGATGACCTAATTATATAGTTGTTGCCTAGTGATAGGTGACAAGATGATTAATGGCCTTTTGAGCCATATGATTAGTTGTTGCTAGTGGGAGGTGACAAGGTGATTAATGGCCTTGTGAGCCATACGATTAGTTGTTGCCTAGAGAGAGGTGACAAGATGTGTAATGGCATGTTGAGCCATATGATTAATTATTACCTAGTGAGAGGTGACAAGATGTTTCTTTAATACAATGTGAACTATGTGAAATACTTGTACAACAAGTGAAATGAATACCTTGGTCTGAGGACCTAGAGGTAATGGTTACCTGTTATAGAGGTAACAATGCTATGTGATGATCTAAGGGTTTGAATACCCAGATCCAGTAATCATGATGATAATGATGTGAAGGGATGAGGATTCCCAGTAATGTGATAAGGGATTGAGATCCCAAGTACCAATTATCTAAATGTGTTTTAAAGACTTAAAAAGTACATGATAGATGTATTATACTTTCTTTGTAGCATTTGTTGTGGTTAATAATGATAACTTGTTTTAATGCTAAAACAATGTTGTAATGCACTTAATATATCACTAGAAACCATTAAACATTGCCCTGACCATAGATCCATCAGTGTCAGAATTTGCTGAATGGTGAAATAGGTTTCCCACAGCATAACCCAGAATGCATATTTTTGAATATGTGGAGGCATGGTACCTAAGTAACAATGACTCAATAATTTCATAAGAATGTCTCAACAGAGCATGGTGAACTGATCCGTGGCTCAGATCATGATGCCTATGTGACCATGGCTCAAGAGCATGGTGCATATGTGACCATGGCTCAGAATATGGTGCCTAATTGACCATAACTCAATAACTGGGGACGATTGTTGTAGATGTTCCCCTAAGAGAGCACAGTTGATGTTGTATCTCTAAGCGAGGATGCCTACGTACCCTGGCACATCTATTTTGTAGCTGACACAAGATGTCCTACTAAGCCTAAGTGGTCTCGTACTGACTGAGACAAGTGAGATCATGACAACCGACTCTCCCATTGACCTTGTATGGTACCGACTTGTGAGAAGTTTGTTGTAAGGACCCTGACCTTCATTTTGGGCTTACCCTGTTTGTTTTACCTAAACATTGTGCTTAGTTGCTTGCTAATCACCTTTAGTGGTGATTAGGGTTTGCTTGTGTTTTGTTGAGAGTTGGAGGTGCTACTTGCAAAATAACCTATTAGGGTTGAAGAGCAAGTTTGCCACCTTGAGAGATGTCTTTCTCTCTCTTTGCTTCCTCTAGGGTTGAGAGAAAGGTTTGGGTTTGTGCCTTGAGTTGCCTTGGGCTTGGTTGAGCTCTTTTGGGCCTTGTTTTCCCTTGTTTGGGCCTTGCCTTTCTTGGTTGAGCCATGTATCAGGCAAGGATGCCCTATGTCGGCCATAGGGTATCGCCCATGGGGGTGTCGGCCTAAGTGGATTAGTGTGTCGGCCTTTGACCTTGTTTGACCTCCTTGCCTTGGTTGTGTCACCCTAGCTTGGACATGTGGCCGAACCTTGGTTGAGTGGTGGCATGGCATGTGCATGAGGTTTGCAAGGTGGTAAAACATGTGGACAAGTGTCCCTTGGTAAGGTGACACCTTACCTTGGTTTAACCTTGACCCTCATCTATATATGCCTTGCCTTTCTCTTCCTTGGGAACCCTTTAGCTCTTTTGTTGCTCTTCCCTCCTTCAGTGCACGAAACACCTTCCTTGGAGAGCTTGGTGGATGATCCTTTCCCCTTGGTGGAGATCTCTTCTTCTTCCTCTAGCTTGGTGGCTGAACCCTAGGTGGGTCTTGTTCTTTGGTAAGCATCTTCCCTCTCTCCTTAGCATCTTCTTCTCCATCTTCCCTACTCTTCGGCCATGGTGGTTATGGTTCTTGCTCCTTTTCTTGAAGTGGCTGAAAGTGGTGTGCTTGGAGCTAGGATCTAGAAGCTTGGAGCTTTGGAGCTTGAAGAGTTTGCTTAAGGCGGGTTACAAAACTTCTAACTCTAGCTATACTACCTTCTTTATGTTGCATGATTCTTATATGTTGATAATCGGACATGCTTGTTATGTTTCTTGCTCTAGTACATGTTGTTGATCTTATGGATATAGTGAGCATGATGTTGTTGATGGTTTATATACCTTTAGATCTAGTTGGCCGAACCATAGTTTAGGGTTTCTTTTGGGGCAATACCCCTTTCTCTCCTTGGTCTAGAGAAGTGAGTTTGAGCTCTAGTGATGAAGACAATACCCCTCTCTCATTTTAGTTGAGAGATGAGTCTACATTCTAGTTGCTTGGGCAACACCCTCCTCTCACCATGGATTGGAGAAGTGAGCTCTTGGATATGTGATGACCTAAGTTGAGGTTGATCCTTATGGTTTCCTAATTTGTGATTGAGGTTGTGCAAAACCCCTCTCTCTTGGTTGTTGAGAGGTGAGCCAATGTTCTTGATCATTTAGGGTTTGGTGCCCTTGTGCTTAAGGTTGAAGATGACCATGTTGGGTTGTGCCTTGCACGATATGACCTTGGAGTAGTGTTGTCTGATAGCCTTGTCTTGGGTTGTACCTTTGGCCGATATGCCTAGTTGAGCTTGGCCAATACCCTTGGTGGAGTTGGAGCTTGGGTGATATACCTTGATGTGTGCTTTGCACGACACACCTTGTGATTGCTCTTGGCTGATATGAAGTAGTCTTGTACTGCCCAATATAGTGGGTGCATGGTGGAACCCTGTTAGGTGCCTTAGTGGTGGCCGATATGAGGTGTTTGACCTAGTTGGACGATAGGACTTCTTAAGGTGTTGCTGGTTATAGGTGGGCGAAATCCTAGTCTTATCCTTGGATGATATGAGTAAGATGGGTAACCTTATGTCGAGCATGGGTTTTTGTTTTCCCGACACACCCTATGTGAGTTGGTCGATATGGTGCCTTAGTGGTTACCTTGCTCTTAGACGATAGAGTGCCTTGGCCAACACAAGGGTCCCTTGAAAGATATGGGTGATCTTTGAATGATATGGCATCTTGGGAACCATTATATTGATCGACATGCTTCTTTTGGTGAGGGTTGGCCAATAGAAACCCTAACCCTAGTGCATGATAGGATGATGTGTTGGTGGCCATTCTGATGGTACATGTGCTTTAGGGTTTGGAACCCTAGCTGTTACACCTTTTGGTGAGGGTTGGCACTTCTAGCCATACCTATAGTGAGGGTTGCAGGAACTTTGGTGAGGGTTCTGATAACCCGAAATGTATATAGTTGATAGTTCTCTATTAATAATGATAATACAAGTGACATGATGTAATCACCTTGAATCCTCTATATATGATAATGGATTAAGAGGACATTTTGTGAACCAGGAAGCTTGGAAGCATATGATGTTGCTACACATGATAATGTGACACATGCATATGATCAGAAGTATGGGGCATGATATATGCTTATGTTTGATAATAAAATGATGATTTCTACAGCTCATGTGTAATACACTCATGAATGTTGCTTTATACTTGATAGCATGATAATCCTAATGATTTCAGTTATCTCTATGGATGTGTATACTAACCATGCAGGTATTTTTATGTGGATTCATAGCCTGGTAAGAGCTATGAGATGTATGTGCTCGAGTAGCACCATGTGATAATGAGATGACAAGTTGATAGGTCTGAGAACCTGATATAAGGATGAGTGTCTGGTTGAGGTGTTATCCTCTGATGATGAGATAAGGGATGTGTTCCCAACATGTTGCATGATGATGGTGCCTTAAGAAGCAGTGGTTGACATCATGAGGGATTGAGGTCCCAGGACAGTATGATGATGGCAATAATGATGTAATTCTATAAGGCTATGTTATACTTTGGTTGCCTCAACAATTGGCTTAAAATATACTAATTAACTATAGATGAACATATCATGTAGTTTGCCCTGGCTGTAGATCCATCATTGTATCCATACTAATTAACTATGGACAGACTAGGCACTTAAGGTCAAATTGCCCAAGAAAAGATGTTGAAGTAACACAATAGCTGAGACAGAGTCAACAAGGGTCAGACAGACAGCAGCCTAGTGGTAGCAGAGGGCAAGGACGTGGCCAAGCATCGCAAGAAGGATCGTCTAATCAAGGAAGAAGAGGACGTGGACAACAAGCAACGGCTTGATTCTATGTTATGAGCCAACCGGAGGCGATAGTCAACCCACGAGTGGTGACATGTTAGATGGAGTTATTTCATTCTGATTTGTCTTCTTCTTACTTTATATCTATTTTGGTTGACTCTGGTGCTACACACTCTTTTATCACGCATAGTCTGCTTGATAGTTGTCCTTTACATGTTAGTTGTAAGAAAGATAGCCTGTTGTTAGAAACCCCTCTCGATGGTTCCTCGATTCTTCGAGAGGAGTGTCCGTCTTGTGTTATGTCTTTCTCAGGACACGGTATACAAGTGGATCTTATACCACTTGATATGCATGGTTTCGATGTGATCCTTGGGATGGATACCTTAGAGAAGTATAAGGTTGTGTTGGACTGTGGTTCCAAGTAGGAAGTGTTTGATGATGATGGAGAGAAGTGGATCTTCCAAGGAGATAGGAAGATTCTTCTGACATGTCTAGTGTCAGCGATGGTGGTAGAGAAGTTGTTGCGGCAAGGTTGTAAGGCATTCTTAGCTCACGTTGTGGATACCAAGGCGAAAGGTCCTAGCCTTGAGGAGGTGACGGTTGTCAGAGAGTTTGCGGATGTGTTTCCTGATGAGTTCCCCGATGTTCCCCCACCCTGAGAGATTGATTTTGAGATCAATCTGGTACCAAGAACATAGCCAGTTGCACAAACACCAAATAGGATGGCTCCAGTAGAGATGGCAGAGTTGATGAAGAAGTTACAAGAGTTGTTGGAGAAAGGTTTCATCCGACCGAGCACGTCTCCTTGGGGTGCTCCAGTGTTGTTTGTTAAGAAGAAGGATAGATCGATGCGGCTATGTATAGATTACCGGCAGTTGAACAAAGTCACGATCAAGAATAAGTACCCATTGCCGAGGATAGATGATATGTTCGATCAATTGTGTGGTGCTACAGTGTTATCAAAGATCGATCTACGGTCAGGATATCATCGGTTGAGGATTAAGGCAGACGACATACCAAAGTCAGCATTTAGGACGAGGTATGGTCACTTTGATTTTGTGGTTATGTCGTTTGGGATAACCAATGCACCTGCTGCTTTCATGGATCTGATGAATAGGGCGTTCCGTCCATTTCTAGACCAGTTTGTTGTAGTATTCATAGGTGACATCTTGATCTATAGTCGGGATAGTCAAGAGCATGAACAACATCTTCGACAAGTGTTGACTCTTCTTCGTCAACACCAGTTATACGCCAAGTTCAGTAAATGTGAGTTCTGGTTGAAGGAAGTGGCTTTCTTGGGTCACGTGATATCTACAGAAGGAGTCACAGTGGACACTAAGAAGGTAGAGTCATTTGCAGATTGGGAGCAACCAAAGACGTTGACGGAAGTTTGTAGTTCTCTGGGTTTGGCAGGATACTACCAAAGGTTTATCAAGGACTTCAGTGCAATCGCGTTGCCAATGATAAAGTTGACCAGGAAGGTTGTACCTTTTGTCTGGGATGATCGTTGTCAGTAGGCTTTCCAAAGTTTGAAGGAGAAGCTGACTAGTGCTCTAGTGCTAGTGCTGCCAGAGCCTGGGAAGGGATATGTTGTTTTCTGTGATGCTTCTAAGAAAGGCTTAGGTTGTGTATTGATGCCGGAAGATCATGTGGTTTCTTTTGCTTCGTGACAGCTTAAGAAACATGATTTAGAGTTGGCAGCGGTGGTCCATGTGTTAAAGATTTGGAGACACTATCTTTATGGGGAAGCGTGCCAAATCTTTATGGATCATAAGAACTTGAAGTATATCTTTTCACAGAATGAGATGAACATGCGACAACGTCATTGGATGGAGCTAATCAATGATTATTTGTGCACCATTCAGTATCATTCTGGTAAGGAAAATGTGGTAGTTGATGCTCTTAGAAGAAAGTCTTCTCTTCCTATGAAGAAGACACAGTTGAGTTCCTTGGTATGCCATAGGTGAGATATGTTTGTTTCCTTGCAGTAGATGAATGTGTAGTTGGAAGTTTTCTTGTTGGCAGGACTGTTGGCACAAATGCAAGTCAAGCCTATGCTGAGACAGTTGATCAAAGACGCACAGTAGGCAGATGATACAGTGCAGTTGATCAAGTCAGATCTTGGCAGCAGAAAGCGTGATGGGTTTTGTGAGTCTGAGGATGGACTAGTTTGCTATCATGGTAGGATGGTGGTCCCCGATGTTGATAATATAAGGAATCTAGTACTCAAGGAAGCACCCACATCAATGTATGCTATGCATCCAAGAGTCACCAAGATGTATCATAATCTGAAGGACCTATATTGATGGTATGGCTTGGAGAAGGATGTAGCCGAGTTTGTGGCTAAGTGCGTAGTATGTCAGCAAGTTAAAGCTGAGCATCAGAAGCCGACAGGTACGTTGCAACCCATGCCGATACCGCAATGGAAATGGGATCACATAACCATGGATTTCATAGTTGGTCTACCTAAGACAGCTAGGAATCATGATTCCATTTGGGTAGTAGTGGATAGCCTAACAAAATCTGCTCATTTCATACATGTAAAGACAACGTATACAGAAGAGAAGCTTGCACAAGTGTATGTAGATGAGATAGTGTGTTTGTACGGTCTACCAGCAACGATAGTCTCCGATAGAAGTCCCCAGTTCACGAGTCATTTCTGGGAACAGTTGTACAAAGCATTGGGAACGCAGTTGAGGTTTAGCCCTACCTTCCACTCTTAGACGGATGGACAGTCTGAAAGGACTATTCCGACCTTGGAGGATCTTCTCCGGGCTTGTGTTTTGCAGTTCCTAGGAAGTTGGGATGTGCATCTCAGTCTGATAGAGTTTGCTTACAATAATAGTTACCAGCGGAGCATTGACATGGCTCCTTATGAGGCTCTATATGGAAGGAAATGCAGATCTCCTTTATGTTGGTATGAGTCTGGTGAGTATCAGCTTTTGGGTCCTGAGTTAGTGCAGCAGACAACAGAAAAGATCAGAGTGATACGACAATAATTGAAGGCGGTATAGGACAGATAAAAGTCTTATGCAGACAATCGCTGATGACCTTTAGAGTTCCAAGTGGGAGACAAAGTGTATCTCAAGGTCTCACCTTGGAAAGGCGTGCTAAGGTTTGGCCGAAAAGGCAAGATGGCACCCAGGTATATGGGGCCATACCCAGTAATAGCATGTGTTGGCAAGGTAGCTTACAAGTTAGAACTGCCGCCAGAGTTGCACAGGTTGCATCTAGTGTTTCATGTCAGTATGATGAAGAAAAGTCATCCAGATACAAGGATAGCGATACAGCCAGTTGAGGTCGAGCTTGATGAAGATGTGACCTATGAGGAGGGTTCAGTGGTGATCCTTGACAGAAGAGTAAAGAAGCTAAAGAGGAAGGACCTGGTTCTTGTGAAGGTTCTTTAGCATCATCATGGTGTTGAGGAAGTCACTTGGGAGCTTGAGGAAGAGATGAGGTGGAAGTGCCCCTCGTTTTTTTCTTCGGATTTCGAGGAAAAAATCCTTTTGTAGAGGTTTATGGCTTGTAAGGACCCTGACCTTCATTTTGGGCTTACCATATTTGTTTTGTCTAAACCTTGTGCTTAGTTGCTTGCTAATCACCTTTAGTGGTGATTAGGGTTTGCTTGTGTTTTGTTGAGAGTTGGAGGTGCTACTTGAAAAATAACCTAAGTTAGGGTTGAAGAGAAAGTTTGCCACCTTGAGAGATGTCTCTCTCTCTTTGCTTCCTCTAGGGTTGAGAGGAAGGTTTGGGTTCATGCCTTGAGTTGCCTTGGGCTTGGTTGAGCTCTTTTGGGCCTTGTTTTCCCTTGTTTGGGCCTTGCCTTGCTTGGTTGAGCCCTGTATCGGGCAAGGATTGTTGGATTTTGTGGAGAAAACATGCGCGACAGAAGCAATAAAATCCACGCAACCTGAAATAGGATCTCGTCGACAACAACGTATTTGGAAGGAGTATTTATGGGATATACCTTATCACAGAGCAAGTCCGGCGATGTCCCGTTTCACGATGGTGCAACACTACTGACCTACACGGACGAAACTTCTCTCCCGTTCACTGTCGCAGGTTGATCTGGCGGCACTCCTTTACGGCAGTGATGTACGCTGCTCGTAGCGCGTACAGGTGGTGGTTGTCGATGTCCTTCGAACGTAGGCGTCAATGCGTCTGCGTCTCTACTTCATCCACGCGGATGGACGGAACTCCACGTCGCGCTTCCCAAGCCGACGGGAAGGAGTCGTGTCTCTGCGGCGGCATGCTAGCAGCGTGTTTCTCTCCTTTCTCTCCTAAGGACAATGACGGCTAGGGTTTGTGTGTGTGAGCATAAACTAAAAAGCCTCTATATATCTTATATAGATATCGACCGCCAATCCTCCTTTAAACAGGATACGAAGGGAAATAGGGTTTCCTAAACCCATCAGTAAATAGAAACGTTGCGTTAATTAAAATGCTCGTGGATTAATTAGAATATTCCGGAATTTATTAATTAACCAAATAATCACATTAATTGATTAATTAATATCTGACTCCATGCAATTGCTTGGGATGGCTTTATGTGCATATACGCCAACAAGGATGCACTGTGTCGGCCATAGGGTATCACCCATGGGGGTGTCAGCCTAATTGGAGTAGTGTGTCGACCTTTGATCTTGTTTGACCTCCTTGCCTTGGTTGTGTCACCCTAGCTTGGACATGTGTCTGAACCTTGGTTGAGTGGTGGCATGGCATGTGCATGAGGTTTACAATGTGGTAAAACATGCGGACAAGTGTCCCTTAGTAAGGTGACACCATGCCTTGGTTTAACCTTGACCCTCATCTATATATCCCTTGCCTTTCTCTTCCTTGGGAACCCTTTAGCTCTTTTCACTACTACAGAAATGGCTTATAAAATCACTTTTAAAGGCGTCGATTGTATAAATACACTGACACCTAAACAATACATCGTCAGATTATAGAATAAACTAACATCAATCTGTGAAGGGAGACCAGACACGTGTATCACTTTTATTTAGTGTCGGTTCCTTAATAACAAACCGACGCCTAAAATTAACTGCCAAATCCAAAATTTCCAGTGAAAAAAATTACCTCCAAAATTTAACATATGGCGTCAGTTATTAACTAATAAACCGGCGACTAAAGGTTATTTGCGAGACAGAAATTGGGCACATTTTGGTCGTCAGTTTTACAACAGTGACCGACGCTTATGGGTTTTCCCGCGCTGTCCGCGGGAAATTTTTCACAGCCTTTGAGCATCGGTTTTTGATATAAACTGACGACTATGGTCATTAATCGAGAACAATTTTTTTAATCAGCATATGTCGATAGATGTCGGCTTTTTTCTAGTTAAACCGACGACTATAATTGAGAATAAGTGTCGGTTTTTCTGTAGAACCGACACCTTTAGTTTTATGTGTCAGTTTTATTTAATAACCGACACCTAATGTTAACTTAATAGCACCCACGTGAGCCCGAATCTTCCCCTTTCTCTATTTCATTCATCTCGATTTCGAGGGTTTAAGCTTCGGCAACGATTCCTCTACTCACCGCTCCTGTGTCGCCGCTCGCCTCCACCACCGCCGCTCGCTGGTCCTCCGGCCGCTGCGCTCCAGGCCGGCTGTCGCCCTAGCTCGATCGCATGCCCTCTTTGTTCGCCGCCTACCTCAGCACCACCAGTAGCTGTCTGCGGTACCTCTCTGCTCGCCGCTTCCTGCTTCTGCTCTGCCACCTTCTCCTCTGCTCTGGCTGGCACCTTCTCCTCTGCCTCACCGCCGCTTCTACTCTGGCCGGCCTGCTTCTTCTCTCTGTCGGCTGTCTGCTACTACTCACCGCCGGCCACATTCTCCTCTTTTCCTCTGCCGTTGCCGAGGTACCCTTCTTCCTCCTCTTCTTCCTGTAGGGTATTCCTACATATGGCTACTGGTTGTTTGTTGTTTTCCTTTGCTGATGCTCCCCTCTCACTCGATGAGTGATGGTTGAGTTTTTTGTGGGCTTGTTTCTTGGCTGGTTCTTTATAAGGTTACATGACTAATTGTTTCTTTGAAAAGGGTGTGTTATTCTTTACCTCTCCAATCTTATCATAGATACTCCAGATCTAACATATCAATCATTTTTTATTAAACCCTTGATGAAAACTTTAGATAGGTGTTTTATATGTTTTAACCCTAATTAACACCAAAAGTGGATTAACGCGACCTCAACATATATGTTAATGCTTAATGTGATGCAGTAAGACATTGAATGATAGGTAGCGATGGTGAAATTCATTCCGACATGTGTTACTTTCATATGATAATTTAGTTCAACCCTTTTATTAATCACAACTTTAGAATAATCAATATTTAATTCAACCCTTTTATTAATCACAGAATATATAATCAATCAATCCAACTTTTGTCTTAAATATTAGTTAAATAATCACAACCTTAGAAACATATCAGTTTGTCCCCTAGTCAAATCACATCCAGACCTGCACAAAGATTAGACCAAGATTTTAGCCCATCGCTCATCCACGAGTTTCCTCCACTACATATGTTGTTATGAATAACCTTAATGTTGCTTTTGTTATAACAATCTGGAAAAATGTTGCTTTTGTTATATATTGGGCATGATACTTAATTTTATATGGTATAGATACCACGAGTTTTGTTACAAATATCTATATATCAGGTTAAGGACATGTTTCTATTGTGACATGTTGAGTTTTTTTCTATGTTATACCCACCACGATTTGTGTTATAAAATAATACATTGATTAATTTAGGAAGCATTGATATGTTGTTATGGCTGTCCACAAGTGTTTTTATAAGAAAATTGTGTGTTGAATGAGGTTGTGAACAAGGGAATGGTGTTATATTATGTTGGCCTAGAAGCCCATCCAAGATTTACTCATTAGGAGTAAATATTGGATAGTCCCCAGTTTGGGACTATTCTTGAACACCTAATCTCACTTAGGATGTAAGTGTATAATGTGTATTTGGTTTTCAAGAAAATTCCGGTAGCATTTCCCCGTTTGTTCTCTAAGTACATATGTACTTGGAGAACAGCGGGGAAATGCTACCAAAATTTTCTTCAAAACCCAATACACATTATACACTTACTAGTGATATTAGGTGTTCAAGAATGGGATAGGTGGTACACATTTATTATATATAAGAATGACATCACATGTATAAACCCTAAAGTTTTAACCATAAACTCTAATTTGTTTACCCTAGACCCTAATCTTGTTGTAATATATACTTATTTTCTCTTTGATCATAGAATGGATAGATCATGGATGTCCATTCACAATCGTTGCACCCCAGAGTTTATTTCTGGTCTTGATCAGTTTATTAGATTTGTCGAGCAATATAGGAAACAACCTGGAGATAGGTTCTACTGTCCATGTAGGCATTGCGGTAACAACTTGAAAGTCAGTACTGGTGATGAAATCAGAAGTCATGTCATGTGCAACGGGATTGTACAAGGCTATACAGAATGGCACTGGCATGGAGAGATTTCAATCTCAAAACCAGTGGATGTCGATAGCACTGCTTGTGTGGAAGAAGAATTGCCTTCGATGATGTAGATGTGAACGAATCAGTTCCAGTAGACATCATTGATGCGATGCTGGATAGTTGTGGGGTAGAGAACACCAAAACTGATCCACCTCCCATGTTTAGAAACATTGTGCATATGGGATTATTGTACCCTGAATTTGGTGAATAGGACAGGAATCTAAGACTTGGGCTTTGTACAGATGGGATGAATCCGTATGGGACATTGAGCTGCCAACATAGCACTTGGCTAGTTATGCTTGTTATATACAATCTTCCTCCCTAGTTGTGTATGAAAAATAAGTATGTTATGTTGTCGTCTTTGATATCGGGCCCTAAACAACCTGGAAATGATATCGATGTTTATCTTGAACCTATGATTGATGACTTGAAGAAGCTCTGGGGTGAAGGTGTGATGACCTATGATGCTTCACGAAGAGAGACATTTTGTTTGCACGCTATGTTGTTTTGCACTGTGAATGACTTTCCAGCATATGGGAATTTGTCTGGATATAGTATCAAAGGATCTAAAGTGTGTCCTATATGTGAAGAGAACACTTATTCAATACGACTAAAACACGGTGGCAAGACTGTATATCTTGCTCATCAAAGGTTTCTTCCAAAATTTCATCCGTATCATAGGTTGCGCAAAGCATTCAATGGATGGAATGAGGAACGTAGTGCACCTAAACCTATATCAGGGGAGGATGTTTATGAAAGAGTGAAAGACATCGCCAATGAATTTGGTAAGAGATCATAATGTACGATGGCCACAAGGAGTGACAAGTCTTTATTCAAGAAGAAGTCGATATTTTGGGATCTTCCTTATTGGAGTTCTTTGACAGTCAGGCATTGTATCGATGTCATGCACGTTGAGAAAAATGTATGTGATAGCATCATCGGTACTCTGTTGAATATACCAAGTAAGAGTAAAGATGGGATAAAATCCAGAATGGACCTACATGAAATGGGAATAAGGACAGAATTAACAGAAGTAGTTAGTAGCGATCGGAGAACATACTTACCTCCCACTTGTTACACGTTGTCTAGAAAGGAGAAGAAAGAATTTTGTGAATGCTTGGTAAATGTTAAGGTGCCACATGGTTACTCATCCAACATACATACATTGGTATCAATGAAAGATCTGAAGTTGATAGGTCTTAAATCTCATGATTGTCACACTCTAATGCAACAAATATTGCCTGTGGCAATTAGATCTATATTGCCGAAGCATGTAAGGTTTGCAATCACCAGACTTTGTTTCTTTTTCAACAGGTTGTGCAGCAAAGTTATTGACCCTAATACTCTCGATAATTTGCAAAGAGAAGTGGTTGTTACCCTATGTCAGCTTGAGATGTATTCTCCTATGTTGTTCTTTGATATCATGATACATCTTGTTGTCCACTTGACTAAGGAAGTGAAAATGTTGGGACCAGTTTTCTTGCATTAGATGTATCCCTTTGGACGATACATGAACATTTTTAAAGGTGATGTTCGAAACCGTTATCGGCCTGAAGGGAGTATTATTGAGGGTTATGTTGTGAGAGAGGTTATGGATTTTTGCAATGACTTTCTGAGTGGTAATGACGCTCCTGTGAATGACAAGAATATTGAGGAGCATTTTGGCAAAGGAGTTTTGCGATCACGGGTGAAAGTAATCAGCCGTGAGCAGTTGGAGCAAGGTCACTTGTATATTTTACACAACATCGACGAAGTGAGTGTTTATATCGAGGAACATACCAATTTCATCAAGAGACAATATTTTATATTGATGATCCTACAAATGATAAATGGTCGGTTGTTCTTCATGGTAAAAGACAGTTCATCAAAGATCCTATAGATGAAGAAGAGTACTATGATAAGTATGATGACTCCAGTCCATTCTCAGTTGGGTTTCCAACACCACCAAACATTGAAGCTGGGGATCACAATGACTTGTATGTTTGCGGGGATCATAATGAAGGATTGTTAATTGATAAAAGATCACAATATTGAGGCATGGATGTTTATATTTTTATTATGTTTATTTTTATGAATGTGAACTTTACAATGTGAATGTGGACTTTACAATGCGAATTACTTTACAATGTGAATGTGAACTTTACAATGTGAATGTGAACTTTACAATGTGAATGTGTACTTTACAATGTGAACTTTACAATTAGTGTTACTTTACAATGTGAAATTTATAATTTGAATGTGAACTTTCAGATGGCTGAGCATTCCCATGATGACTGTGTTGATGATCACCGTGAGGGTGAGGACGTGATTGCGCCACCTGACAATGTTAGTTAATTTTAATTATGAATATATCCCTGAGGTTTCTATCTATATGTTCATTTATAATTATATCATGTAAGTGTGTTTTTTTATCAAATTTTAGGCTGGTGATGTACCCCCTGAAGTTGTTACAACACTTGATGAGAAACAAAAGAAAATTGAGAAAGTGAGGGCCATCACAATGATGAACAAGTTAATACATAAAAGGGGCAATGGACCCAAATTGGCTGTGGATTTCGATCAGGTAGGAAATCCATATGGAGTGAACTGCAACTCATTTGTTTCATATCTTGGGGTTCTTACTCGCAACCATTGCAGTCCTATCCTTGAATCATGGCATAAAGTTCCTAAGGGGAAGAAAGACCACATATGGAAGGAACTATGTGTGAGTTATTATTATTTGTAATTCTATTTGTGTAGATTACTAATTTTTAGGATACTAGTTAATAGCAATTCTATTTAATTTGCAGAGTATATTTGATCTGGATGAAAAGTTGCATCGTAAATGTGTGATGCAACATTGTGGGAGGGTCCTAAGGAACTATAGGACCCATCTCACCCGAGATTACATACACGATGCTGAGAATAGGTTCTTGATTGATTCCAATTCTAGACATTGATCAGTATTTCACTAACTCTACACTAATAATTTTTGTTTGTATTCTCTTTGAAAAATAAATATAGGAAGAAGGAAGCCACACATCAACGGAACTACTTGGACCCCAAAGACTGGGAGGAGTTTGTTACCCAAAGAAAAACAAATGAATTCAAGGTATTAAGCGCCACTCCCAATTTAATTAATATACATTTTTATATATTCACCTATTCAAGATTATCCTTTAGTGTTACTAACCAAATCAATGTGCTAACTAACTAGGCTATCAGTGATGCTCAACGAGCAAGGCGTGCAATCAATGTGCACGACCACCCAATGGGTCCAAGAGGATATGCAGGCGTTCGCCAAAGACTACAGGCTGAGTCTACTCAGCCTACTGCTACTCAGGAGACGGCTGAGTCCTCTACTACTGCTCTCGCACCTCTGCCTCGCCATGCTATGTGGATAGCTGGGAGGCAAAACAAGAAGGGAGAGATACTGAAGCCCGCAACCGCTGAGGTGGCTGTAAAAATGGTAAAAATCAACTCTTAGAGTAATCTATCGATATTGATTATTGTTATGTTTACTTACAAATTTTTGTTGATGGTGATTAGCGAGAGCTGCACGAGTAGAGGAAGGAAGGCAAGTTCATCCCTCAGGGCACAAGGGATGAACTGACAGTTGCTCTGGGTAACCCAGAGCATCCTGGATGTGTAAGGGGTGCAGGCGCTGGTGTGGGCATCAAAGCATTCTTTGGGCCATCCCAACGCAAACATGTCCCAAAAACGGGACTTTCACAAGCTGAGGTAACTTATTCTTATTTTAGAACATTATTGTGAAAGGGAATTCAATAATAAGAAACTAGTATTTCTTTTATCCATGTATAGGTAAATTCCTTAATTGATAGGAGAGTCGAGGAAGTACTTGATAAAAGACTCCATGAAGCAATTAACAAATGGCAGATGTCTCAGATTGCCACTCAAACAGTACCTGTGGCGGACCTCTCTTCTCTTACTTCTCGTACTGCAGAGGTTGGGAGTAATCCTATAGACCCACAACCTAGCACGTCCTCTATAAGTATTTTTATGGCATATATAATAGCTAGTCTATTCAAGATGATATGTTTGTGTATATATGCATATAACATTCTTTACGTAAATTTGTAGGGGTTGAAGCCATGCCGATTAAAAAGTGAAGGATATCTCATTGCAGAGGCATCAGCTTACCCACCCCTTAAAGGGTGCATGTTTCATGGGAGTCCAGTACCAGATGGCATGGTACGTGTGAGCCCGATACATGTACTCCCTAGCTGGATGAATATTGCACTACCTCATGCACACCCACATGCTGAAATACTTGGTGAGGCAGTAGGCGGAGTGATACTGTGGCCCGAAGTGGATGTCCTCTAAACTGATATTGTATGATAAATTTTCATTACTTTAATTTGTTAGTGTGTATATATATATGAGTCAATTGATATGAAATTATATATACAAGTCAAAACAATGAGACCCACTACATCTCAACCTCCACCTCCTCGACTACCAAGTTGGCTTCCAGGGGACCTACACGCCTCGATAGGTCCTAATTGTAGGAGTGTGGAAGTATGGATCGGCGAACATAATCCAAATTGCCCTATAAATGTTACTATTCTGGAGAATGCTGTAGGTAAATCATACGAGAACAATCTATTTATACAAGTTTAGCATACATATTAATGCATATGTAATAGAGGTTCTGGATACGTATTAATGCAGGTCAAACATTCGGAAACAACATATTTATACAAGATATTTTGGAGTTGTTTAGTTATGAATGGTTGAACACATCTATGATAGAGCTATGGATATGGTGAGATTAATGCATATGGAAATCTGGTTTATACATCCATATACCTTGTTTTATATACGGCAATCTGGTTTCTTATATATTAATGCATACATAATACATGTTTTTGTAGCCACTTACACAAGACATGTACAGATTTTGGGTTTTTCCATGTGGGATTTCTGGTTCCATCATTGATTAGTCTTGTAGATACAGACCTGTATTCAGTTACTTCATACTGCTGTGATGCTTTTGAATATTTTGGTAAAAATAATAAGACGGTGATAATAGCTCCATTCAATGTCGAGTAAGTTTACTTTGCTTGTAATTTGGACTTAAGCAAATTACATTTTTATTGCGGATATTGAGTTATTAATTTTCTACTTTCTTACTTGTAGTGCTAAGCATTGGGAGTTATTAGTTATTTTCCCCAAGACATTCACCGTCTATTATCTAGATCCCGCGGGGAGTGAGTTCGATGTATTATATGGACATGCAATTAAAAGGCCATTATTCTTGTGAGAAATATTTTATGTTTTTATATCTGTTAACATATATTACTACATTACTATTTAATTATGCAATTTAATGTGTTACATTAACATATATAGGGCTTTACAAGAGTACAAAAAAGTTGGAGGAAAGGTCCCCAGGAAAAAAAATCTGACACTCATTTGGGAGAATGTGAAAGTAATTTCCTGACTACAATGTATATATTATTTATGTGAACTGTGCTTATTTGTATTTTTGAATATTTTGTATGTTTCAATTTATAGTGTGCTACACAAGACAATGGTTGGGCATGTGCCTACTATGTGATGCGATTTATGGACCTAATCATCAAACATGTCGTATTGGAAATCGATAACATACAACAGGTATTATACATAGTCTCGTTAGATAATATGAAATATATGAATCTTATTATATATTATTATAATTACGTATATACGTCATTCTCTTTGTAGGTCTTTAAAACTAAGGACTTCAACACAGGTGCAAAGCGTTTTGATGTACATGCTCCCTATACGAGAGATGAATTAGATGCTGTAAGAGAAGATTGGGCAAAAGCCCTGCAAAGAGTGGGAATTTTTAAATATAATTTTGTTGACAATGATGACAATGATGAATAAAGAATAACTTTGTTCTCATAATTAATTTTGTGTGAATGTGAATGAATTTTTATGAATTGTCATGTGTGTGTGAAAATCATCAATACATGAATGTTTCTACATGTGTCTGAATGTGAAAAGAGATGAAATAAATGGAATTGTAGGTTGCTACTGGTTTCTACATGTGTGTGATGAAAAAATAATATGAATTAAATGTTCTTATACATGAGTGTGAATTACATATATATAATATTGTCCATCATGTTAATTTTGCAGGTTTGTGGCCTGTTGTTGGCTGATATCAATGGATGTCATAAACATGTAGTTCAGTTCCACTGAACTACAGGTTCTCATCCTGCGACCAGCCACAGCAGGTCTACAAACTGATAAGAAAAAAAAATCAAAACATAGACGTCGGTTATTTGAAGAAAACCGACACCAAAGAGGATATGACGTCGGTTTCTTTTCGAAAACCGAGAAAAAATGGTTACAGTGTCGGTTGCCCTACTAGTAATCGACATCGATTTCCCTAATGAGGCCAGACACCACGGCTGTGCTGGCTAGCACAGTCATGGTAGCGGGCCAAACACCACGGCCGTGGCAGCGGACCAGACACTACGGTCGTGCTAGCCAGCACGGTCGTGGCAGTGGGTGAAATGGCATCAGTTATCACTAATAAACTGACACTGATAGTTCCCCATATGGCACCCTTTCTGTGGTGCGACGGTATATGGCGTCAGTTTCAAAGCTAATAACTGACGCCTATACCCCCTGCTGGCACATTTTTGGTGGCGCGCGAAGGGTTGTGGCGTCGGTTTGAGAACTGACACGTAACAGTTGGGCTTTTAGCGGTGCCCACATAGGTGTCGCTTAAAAACCAACACTAAAGGCCTTAAATAACTGACACTAAAGGCCGATTATGTACTAGTGTTTGTTTCTCTTCCCTGCTTGGGTGCACGACACACCTTCCTTGGAGAGCTTAGTGGATGATCCTTTCCCCTTGGTGGAGATCTCTTCTTCTTCCTCTATCTTGGTGGTTGAACCCTAGGTGGGTCTTATTCTTTGGTAAGCATCTTCCCTCTCTCCTTAGCATCTTCTTCTCCATCTTGCCTACTCTTCGGCCATGGTGGTTATGGTTCTTGCTCCTTTTCTTGAAGTGGCCGAAAGTGGTGTGCTTGAAGCTAGGAGATAGAAGCTTGGAGCTTTGGAGCTTGAAGAGTTTGCTTAAGGCAGGTTACATAACTTCTAACCCTAGCTATACTACCTTCTTTATGTTGCATGATTCTTATATGTTGATAATCGGCCATGCTTGTTATGTTTCTTTCTCTAGTACATGTTGTTGATCTTATGGATATAGTGAGCATGATGTTGTTGATGGTTTATATACCTTTAGATCTAGTTGGCTGAACCATATTTTAGGGTTTCTTTTGGGGCAATACCCCTTTCTCTCCTTGGTCTAGAGAAGTGAGTTTGAGCTCTAGTGATGAAGACAATACCCCTCTCTCATTTTAGTTGAGAGGTGAGTCTACATTCTAGTTTCCTGGGTAACACCCTCCTCTCACCATGGATTGGAGAAGTGAGCTCTTGGATATGTGATGGCCTGAGTTGAGGTTGATCCTTGCGGTTTCTTGATTTATGATTGAGGTTGTGCAAAACCCCTCTCTCTTGGTTGTTGAGAGGTGAGTCAATCTTCTTGATCATTTAGGGTTTGGTGCCCTTGTGCTTAAGGTTGAATATGACCATGTTGGGTTGTGCTTTGCACGATATGACCTTGGAGTAGTGTTACCTAGTTGAGCTTGGCCAATACCCTTGGTGGAGTTGAAGCTTGGGAAATACACCTTGATGTGTTCTTTGCACAATAGACCTTGTGATAGCTCTTGGCCGATATGAAGTAGTATTGTGCTGCCCGATATAGTGGGTGCATGGTGGAACCCTATTAGGTGCCTTAGTGGTGGCCGATATGAGGTGTTTGACCTAGTTGAACAATAGGTCTTCTTAAGGTGTTGCTTGTTATAGGTGGGTGACATCCTAGTCTCATCCTTGGACGATAGCAGTAAGATGGGTAACCTTGTGTCGAGCATGGGTTTGTGTTTGCCCGACACACCCTATGTGAGTTGGTCGATATGGTGCCTTAGTGGTTACCATGCTCTTGGATGATAGAGTGCCTTGGCCAACACAAGGGTCCCTTGAATGATATGGGTGATGGTTGAATGATAGGGCGTCTTGGGTGCCATGCTCCTGGTCGACATGCCTCTTTTGGTGAGGGTTGGCTGATAGAAACCCTAACCCTAGTGCATGATAGGATGATGTGTTGTTGGTCGTTCTGATGGCACATGTGCTTTAGGGTTTGGAACCCTAGCCGTTACACCCTTTGGTGAGGGTTGGCGCTGCTCGCCATACCTATAGTGAGGGTTGCAGGAGCTTTGGTGAGGGTTATGATAACCTAGAATGTATATAATTGATAGTTCTCTATTAATAATGATAATACAAGTGACATGATGTAATCACCTTGAATCCTGTATATATGATAATGGATTAAGAGGATAGGTTGTGAACCAGGAAGCTTGGAATCATATGATGTTGTTAAACATGATAATGTGACACATGCATATGATCACAAGTATGGGGCATGATATACACTTATGTTTGATAATAAAACGATGATTTCTACAACTCATGTGTAATACACTCATGAATGTTGCTTTATACTTGATAACATGATAATCATGATGACTTCAGTTATCTCTATGGATGTGTATACTAACTATGCATGTAATTTTATGTGGATTCATAGCCTAGTAAGAGATATGAGATGTATGTGCTCAAGTAGCACCATGTGATAATGAGATGACAAGTTGATAGGTCTGAGAACTTGATATAAGGTTGAGTGTCTGGTTGAGGTGTTATCCTCTGATGATGAGATAAGGGATGCGTTCCCAGCATGTTGTTGCATGATGATGATGCCTTGAGAGGCAGTGGTTGATATCATGAGGGATTGAGGTCCCAGGATAGTATGATGATGGCAATAATGATGTAATTCTATAAGGCTATGTTATACTTTGGTTGCCTCAACAATTGGCTTAAAATATACTAATTAACTATAGATGAATATATCATGTAGTTTGCCCTGGCCATAGATCCATCATTGTCATTATCATGGTGATGGTGAAATAGGTTTATCCTGTGGGATTACTTGGAGTGCATATTGTTGAATATGCGAGGTTTCCCCTAGCCTAAAATAGGAGGGTTTGAGTGAAACTGTGGTTGCAGACTCAAGATATATGGAGCATGGTGAACAAACCCATGGCTCAGGATATGTGATGATGAGCATGATGCGTTCATGGCTCGGATGTATATACGGGTAGCCTATGGAGCTGACCCAGAGGTTGAGGCCCTATAAGCATAAGACTACGGTCTTGCTTGATGATTCATGTACTGGCCATGAGAAGGTGAGGTCATGGAGTCTGGATCTCCTTAGACCTTGTATGGCACTGGATTGGGCTTCATAGCCAATGGTTGGATTTGAGCAGGGAAGGCTCACTTCCTCAGGGCATAATAAAATGTAATCTAGCCAAATAGTATATCTTGCTTAGAGAAAAACACGAAACATTGATTGAGGCCTTATACTTATATAGATGATCTAGTTATACCTTGCAATTACGTGTATGATCCTTATATTTTGTGATAAGTTCGTATAAAGCTTATCTTGTCAATCATGTTCCATAAAGAAATGCTTAGTTATATGCCTCCTGGATATCTTGGTAAGATTGATGGTAATAATAGCCTTACTTAGTATGCTGCTCTTGTTATATGCTTTATCAGTTAACTACTGTTGTTGCCTTAACCTTCTGAGGTTTTATAGTTTCGGCGGGGAGTTATGTTTCTCGTTGGGACTGTGTGTCTCACCCCACTGGTTTACACTTTTTTAAGGTGATCGCTCTAGATGTGGTGGTGGTCGTGAGGTAGCGGCCGAGCAGCAAGAAGAGTAGTAGAAGGCAAGAGATGGACATGCTGCTAATTTGGTGGTTTTGTAGTAGCATCCTAGAGTCATCCTTGTACTCTCAGGTCCTAGGATGTGTTTGATGTTGTTTCATGATGTTTAGCTGTTGTAATCTTGTATATCCTACCATTGGCCGTACGTGGCCGTTATGTATGTATAAACAGGTGTTGAACTCTGGTGTTAATAGTACAACTGGTTTCGATAAGCTGTGGACCGATAATAAGGCTTGTGAAGGCCTATATAACATGTTTCTCTACAAGATCTCGATGCAAAAGTTCTCTCATGTATGCTTTCTGAAATCAATTTCAATTAACCCGTGTTTTCAGTAATATGCTGGTTCTGCACATTTTCACGTGTCATCTTGTTGTCTGTGTGATGGCAGGGTGTCACATTTGTAGTCAGTTGGAGATGAATGGGGTATGCTTCATCTCCTCAGGGCATAAGTGTGGTTGTAAAATATGTTCATCCGTGTAGCATATCTGCTTAAGGATCGAATGCGGAAAACATTGTTTGATGTGCAATTTAGTTATACATCTTTTTTGGTCAGTAAAACTCATGTTGCTTTTTTTATATTTCTTTTCTATAGTGTCTATACAAAACAATTTAGTTATACATCTTAGATTGATAGATGTTATTTATATTTCTTTATTCATTGAAAAGCAAATAGATGATTTATAACTCTACCATGGTTAGATGCAATGTTCTCCTTGAGAAAGGAGATTATCTTATTCTATTGTTACAATGATTAATCTTGCCTATTAATATAAAAGAACCTCTGCTTAGTTTTATAATGCCTATCTGTGATAATAATATGGTTGGCAGAGAGTTATATCTCTTACTGGGAAAATTGTCTCACCCCATGGGATCCACAATTTTTAGGTGGACAAGCACGAAGCGGTGGAGACTTTTCTACAGAGAAGAAACAACAGTTGAGGTAGTAGTAACAGCTCAGGTTGAGTGTATTGTCTGTCATGTCTTATAGATAGAAGTCTTATGTGTCGTCTCTGTACTCTCAGGTCCTTGGAGTTGGTTCATAATGATCTTGTAAACAATCTGAGATTTTGGCTTGTATGCATCGAGGTTTTATGTTGCTCCAGTATATGTTTTGAGAGAGCAACTATCATATGTTGTCCTTGAGATGAGATGAAACAATGTTGTACAATGTATATCAAGATATGTATGAGTTTTGGATCTTTCAGTAAGAGTTTTTTGGAAAAGGATCTCCTTGCAAAATTGTTTTAAATTTTAGTGATTTTTGGTTAATTTGTTGTTTATGGTTATTCTTCTTAATTAGTAATGATTTGATTGTCGGTTTGATAATGGTCGTTACAGTACTGTCTTATAGATAGAAGTCATATGTGTCGTATTTGTACTCTCAGGTCCTTGGGAGATAGTTCTTAGTGGTTTATACGAATGACTTGAGATTTTGGTTGTTTACCTCGAGATTTTATGTTGTTATTGTACATGTTAAAGTAAAGCAAAATGTACTTGTTATCCTCGAGATGAGATAGTATAATGTATGTACGATATGAACCACATGTATATAAAGTTTTGGTTCTTTTTGGTAAGAGTTTCCTAGAAAAGGATCTATGTGCAAAATGGTTTTAATTCTTAGTGATTTTTGTTAATTCTGTTGCTTATGGTTATTCCGTGATTTTTACTAGTGATGGGTTGATTTGTAATTGGGTCATCACAGTCACCACCATATGTTTTCATTAAGAAAACACCATCATTTGTTGCAATTGTACCACCATTGAGTATTGTGTTTATGGAAGAAATCAGCTTTAATCCCTAAAATTGACCATTGGTTGATAGGTGTTTAGCACCATCGGTTGTCAAAACAACCTGATCCAAGTCATATTATACCTTAGGAATAACATACACGTGATTACAAGTTCATCTAGAACTAAAATTAGAATAGGGAACATTATAAAATTTGAAATCCAAGTCAAGCATATATTTTTATTGCATGGATCACCATTTAAAAGCAAGAATATGAGCTAGCAAGCTTATGGTAAGCAATAAATGTGAAGCAATTTATAAAACTTGCCTCTAATTAGAATATAATCTCCCAAACAGAAGAAAACATGAGCATGTAGGGTAGAAAATCCAAGCATAAGCTATGAACTCGTCCATCTAGCACCTTTCTTCATCAAATGAGCAAATCCTAAGCATAAGGAGCAAGAAAGGTAGAGTTTTAGAGCTTTAGAGCAATTTCTACCATCAAACAGAAATATTTTGACCTGGAGAAATGTAGGAGGAAGGATAAAAAGGAAATAAATGGAGGAAAGAAGGGGATTCTTACTCTTTTAGGTCAAGATCATTAGAAGGAAGCTTTTTAAACCCTAAAAGGAAGTCAGTTGCAACCCTAGACGATTTTTCCAAAAAGATCCCCATTTTCTTCTTCCTTGGATAGGAAATTCTCAACATAATAGAGGGAGAACGAGGTTCATAGATGGAGGGAAGTTTTGGAGAGAAAATGGTTCTTTTGGGTGCTTAGGGTTAAGTATATAAAACTTTAAGATAGAGAAAAAGAAAATGTTGAAGTTCTAGTATCTTTCCAAGTGTCCATGGCCTTAAACTATTAAGAATATACAAGCACACACACAAGAAGCTCCCCCACCATCCATAGAGACCTTCTTAGCTCTCCTTTTTCGAATTTCCAAGTCAATCAAATAATTCATTAGTTGATAGCTACTAAAGGTAGCTCTTCCATGAAGGGGTAAACCCTAAAATACCCTTGAGGAAAACACCTTCAAACCATTGCTCAACTAGGAGCCCCATGGCTCAAAATACTCAAGAATGATAATATAACATCTAAGGAACATAATTTATGTGAAAAATTGCAAAGAAAACCCTCAATTGGTAGATTGCATAAAAGTCCAAAATGTACATAAAATTGCATAACTTCCTCGAACAGTATCCAAATTAGACCAGATTTGAAACTTAATCTTGTATTATGATTTCAAATAATATCACAAGGTTATATTAGGGTTATAAGCATTCAATTATGGTAATTAAGCTTATTCAAGTCATTAAGCAAGTTCAGGGGCCTTATAGATCTCCCGTCCAGTCTTCTTTTCCTTTGCACTCAATAGCCACCTCTCACTCTAGCTAGAGTTGGCCCACAAAGTAAACCCTAATGAAACCAACTAAGTGTGGTCTCCACTTTAGGGAAGGTCCTTGGGTTAGGGAGCCATGCTATCATGGTGTGGCTCCCTCTCGGTCTCTATGTCGCCACAGTTTGAGAGACAAGGTAACTAGATACATGGGATCTCAATGTCTCTCTCCTCTCATTAGCCTATCGAGACATTGTTGAGAACCCTATTCCTTCACAAAACTCCTTTGTGGGGTTGAATAGGGATGGAAGCAGGGCATGCATGCCAACGGTGGTCCGGTAGTGTAATGACCCTGATCTGGGTTATGAGGTAACCCTATTTGTTTTGGCTAAGTTAGTTGATTAGAAATTTAATATAATCCTCTAAGGTGTTTTTTTAGCATGTGACACACTTAGATGATAATGCAGATACCAACATCGGGGGAGACTCATCGGATGAGTCCGAAGGAGAAGTGGGGGATGTCTACACTGTAAATAACAGACATCCACCCCGAGGAAAGTGCTCATTTGCAGACAGATTCCGTGAGCCGTCTGAGATACCATCATTCGAGATGGCTGATTTTGATAGAAGAGCCATTGGGAACCATTATTAGGCACAAAATCTTTTATTGAAATTGAACTATGTCATTAAACTTATAATTAAATAGGTGTAGTAATTGTAGAGTCACTCGCCACAAAGAAGCCACTATTCTTGAATTTAGAGAGGACTTGGAGTAGCCGTTCTTGTGGCAACACATCCCATTATCATATAGATAATGAGGTGTTACGCGAAAATGTGTGGAAATCGCCATAACCACAGATTATTGAAAACACGGGTTAATTAAAACCGATTTCAGAAAACTGATAAACAATGAAACTATTACTTTCCAGTCCTCATCCTGCAAGGAAACATGTCATATATATACATACACAAGATCTGCTACGTGTTCACAGCTTCAAGAAACAACTGTTCATCCATCACACGAGTTCACCACCTATTCATATACAGAAAGGCCCACTCCTGTCCAACAGCAGGATAACAAACATCATTGATCGTTCAACGTGAAACATCGACAAAACATGCCAAGGACCTGAGAGTACAGGGATGACTCTAGACTCTACTACAAAACATCCAAAACAGCAGCATGTCCATCGCTTGCCTTCTACTGCTCCTCAAGCAGCTCGACCGCAACACCACGACCACGACCACGTCTAGCTCGAACACCTAAAAAGGGGTTAAACCAGCGGAGTGAGACAATTGAACAATTGTCCCAGCGGGAAACATAACTCCCCACCGCAACAACAGAACCTCATCAAGATAAACTATAACCGCAGATAACTATTTAACAGATACCACATGAGCAGTTTATATAAAGCAAAGCTATTCTTACCGACAAGCTTACCAGCTGTTCAAAAGCATATAACCAGATATCTCTCAATGGAACATGATTGACAAGATAAGATATATGTAACATGATTATCAGAACAAGATATATTACCACATAACCTAATTATCAAGATACGACATATTATCACATACCTGATGAATATGGAAGTAACTTGCAGATATAACAGAAATAACTACATAAACAAGGCCTCAACCAATGTTTCGTGCTTATCCTAAGCAGTAAATATTAAACGGCTGTATTACGTATTATTATGCCCCGAGGATTTGAATCGTACCATTCAAATCCAACCTATGGCTGCGAAGCCTAAAGCCGGTGCCATACAAGTTCAATGGAAGAGCCGGACTCCACGACCTCCCACCTCATGGTCAGTACACGAGTACAACACAAGCAGGACCGTAGTCACCTGCTGAAGTGGTCTAAGCCACAGGGTCAGCTGCATAGGCTACCCTCACTCCAGCCCGCCTTGGTACAGGTCTCAGCGCTAGTAAAACTGAGTCACGAGCCTGTTCACCGTGCTATGAACCATGAACGTATTCATGCTCCTCACATCACATATCCTAAGCCATGGGCCTGTTCACCATGCTCTATACGTATCTGAGTCTGCAACCGAAGTTACACTCTTACCTCCTCATTTTCAGGCTAGGAGCAACCTACACATATTCAACAATATGCGCTTCTAGGTTAACCCGTAGGAGAACCTGTTTCACCATCACCAAGTCCTGACGATGATGGATCTATGGCCAGGGCAAACTACATGATATAATTCCACTGTGATTAATTAGTATCTTTTAGATGGATTGGTGGATTCAACCAAGTTATATAACATGTAAAACATAACAGAAAGTAAACAACATTATATTATTATGGAAACCACATCAACCTGATCCATCACAAGGATCCCACATCACATGTTACCACTTGGCCTCTTGCCAACCATCCAGATCCATATCAAGGATCATCACATACCAAGGGATCTCAATCCCTCATCATGTACTGTCACTGCCTCTTCAAGGCTCACATCAACATCATGGGACCAACACATCATACATACAACCTCATAGAGTAATTATCAAAGTAATGTTACTCATCACATGTGTCTCATAGCCCTTTCATGGCTAAACATCACCTGCATGGTTAGGGTACACAATAACCATAGTTTCAACATAAGGGATATGCTCACTATCATGAAAGGTCATTCAAGATACTCTACTTATCAGGCTTACACTATTTGGTGATCAAGTGTATTAAGCACATCATTAACAAACCATATTCATGCTTATCCTTATCTCAAGATTATACAAACGATCAAGGTATTCACTTTATATAGAAATCATGTTGAGTATACAGGGCAAACACTATTGTGGCCAATGTCATTACTGTTACCATCCACTATCATCATCATTATTATCTTTATCATTAAGCCACCATTAATGTCACTACCATTTAACATGGCCATTAACCAATAAGCATAAGACTTACATCATGCATGTCATTACTACTCTTGTTACCATCATTACTATTATCAGGATTATTACTATCAACAACATTATTAACATCTTTGCTATCAATAGAACCATTAACGTTATGGTTATCATTACCATTGTCATAGGGCATCACTATCATTTATTGGTGCATAAGCATCCACTTCCATCACACTAGAAACCGTCATTAAAGAACCATACCACCCTCACTACAACTCACAACCCTCACTATAGCTAGCTTACACGGCTAGGGAATGGGAAGGCAACAACGCTGCGTTGCACCCAGCACACTACTCGTGACGCGGTGTCACAAAGGAGGGGTGTCGGGCGTCAGTGCTATCGGGCAACGCCCGTTGCACCACTGCCGCCCGTCACACACAACGCCCGATATGCTAAGACAACCACAACGCCCGATCAACATGGGCTAACACCCAGCTAACAACCCTACAACGTCCAAGAGAGAGAGAGAGGGAAAGAGAGAGAAGAACTCCTCAAAGCATGCTACTACCTATCTAGGCCTATCGGCCGACACACACCCAAACCAGGGCGTGACGCCCGTCACAACCCAACTCTATCGTGCGTCACAACCCAAGAGGTAACGCCCGTCAGGGCTATAGGCCAGCACCATGCTGCATGTCGTGCAACCCAACTAACTCACCAAACTAGGCCCTGTCGTCCATCAAGACACTAAGGCCTATCGTCCATGAGAAGAACAAGGGTATTGCTCATCACAAGAGGAACCCTATCGCCCATCATGGTCACCATCATATCGGCCAACATAACCCTAGTTCACCCTATCGTCCAACACAAGGGCAAGGGTATCGGCCAACCTCAAGAACACATCATGTCGTCCACCAGTGGCATACATATCGTCCATCAAAGGGGATACCATATCGTCCAACTCAAAGACAAAGGTGCCACGCAGTCCAACTCAAAAGGATATCGTCCAACACACCAACAAAGAAGGGATATCGCCCAACCCTAGGTCACCTTCAACCTCCAACTCAAGGGAGCACAAACCCTAGATCACAAGGTACACTAGAAACCCTAAACCTTAAGGGGATATCGGCCACCAAAGGAAACTCAAGCAAAGTACAAGTCTAAGCTACTAATCTATGAACAAGAACAAGAACAAGAGGTAAAGAAGTTAGGGTTAGAAGTTATGCAACCCGCCTTAAGCTCCAAGCTCTGAGGAAGAAGAAGTACTTCAAGCTCCAAGGGATGTCGTCCACCAAAGCTGATCCAAGAGGGTGTCGAACACCACTGCTACTCCAGGGGAGTGTATCGGGCAACACAAGCAAGGAAGGAGAGGAGTGTCGTGCACTCAAGGTGGAGGGGAGACCAAAAGAGCAAAAGAAGCAAAGGTAAGGGAAAGAGACACCTATATAGAAGGGAAGGGAGGAGAAAACAAGGTAGATCCATGCTAAGTGTCGTCCACCCAAGGGACACTTGTCCTAGGGTTCAAACCAACACATTAGCACACCAAGAGACACTTGTCTAAGATATGCACCAAGTGTCCACCAACCAAGACCAAGAAACATGGGCGACACATGCATCAGCTCTGCTGGGCGACACACCACCATGTTGGGCGACACAACTCCTCCTTGGGCGACACAAGCTTCACTTGGCCGACACAAGGCTCAAGCAAGCCCAAACAAGGCACCTCAAGGCCCAAACAAGCTCAACCAAGGCCAAAAGAACTCAAGCAACAAGCCCAAGCCTTCCTCTCAACCCTAGAGGAAGCAGAGAGAGAGGGAAACACCTCACAAGATGGCAAACTCGCACCCAAAACCCTAAACTTGGGTTATTTGCAAGTAGCCCCTCAAACTCTCAACAAAGCACAACAAAACCCTAATCACCACCAAAGGTGATTAGCAATCACCAAAGCACCAAGATCAAGCAAAAAAAACAGGGTAAACCCTAAACGCAGGTCAGGGTCCTTACAAGATAACCCCCTTTTTAAGGGATTTCGTCCCCGAAATCCGAAGAGAAAAGTGAGGGATACTTCCTCCTCATCTCTTCCTCAAGCTCCCACGTGGCTTCCTCAATGCCACGACACTGCCAAAGAACCTTCACAAGATCCAGGTCCTTCCTCTTTAGCTTCTCGATCCTTCTATCAAGGATCGCCACAGGACCCTCCTCGTAGGTCACATCTGCATCAAGCTCAACCTCAACTGGGTGTATCACTGTACCTGAATCCGGATGACTTTTCTTCAACATACTGGTATGAAACACTGGATGCAACCTGTGCAACTCTGGAGGCAACTCTAACTCGTAAGCTACCTTGCCAACATGTGTTCTGACTGAGTAAGGCCCCATATACCTGGGTGCCAACTTACCCTTCCGTCCAAACCTTAGCACACCTTTCCACGGAGAGACCTTGAGATACACTTTGTCTCCTACCTGGAACTCCAAAGGTCATCGACGATTGTCTGCATAAGACTTCTGCCTGTCCTGTGCCACTTTCAACTGTTGTTGTATCACTTTGATCTTTTCTGTCGTCTGCTGAACTAACTCAGGACCCAAAAGCTGATACTCACCAGACTCATACCAACACAAAGGAGATCTGCACTTTATTCCATACAAAGCTTCATAAGGAGCCATGTCGATGCTCCACTGATAACTTTTGTTGGAGGCAAACTCTATCAAACTCAGATGTACATCCCAATTGCCTAGAAATTGCAAAACACAAGCTCGAAGGAGGTCTTCCAAAATGTGAATAGTCCTCTCAGACTGTCCATCTGTATGCGGGTGAAAAGTTGTACTGAACCTCAATTGCGTTCCCAATGCTCTGTGCAACTGTTCCCAAAAACGACTCGTAAACTGAGGACCTCTGTCAGAAACTATTGTCACTGGCACACCATGCAAACGAACTATCTCATCAACATATACTCGAGCGAGTTTCTCGGCTGTATACGTTGTCTTCACTGGTAGAAAATGGGCAGACTTAGTCAATCTGTCCACTATCACCCAAATGGAATCATGATTCCTAGTTGTCCGGGGTAGACCAACTACGAAATCCATGGTTATATGATCCCATTTCCACTACGGTATCGGCAAAGGTTGCAACGTACCTGCCGGCTTCTGATGTTCAGCCTTCACTTGCTGACACACCGCACATCTCGCCATGAACTCGGCCACATCTCTCTTCAAACCAGGCCACCAATACAAGTCCTTCAGACTATGGTACATCTTGGTGACACCAGGATGCATAGCATACATCGACGTATGTGCTTCTTCAAGCACCAACTTCCTCAGATCATTAGCATCTGGAACCACCATCCTATTACGATAGCAAACTAGTCCATCCTCGGACTCATGAAACCCATCACGCTTGTCGCTGCCAAACTCTGATCTAATCAACTGTACCGCATCATCTATTTGTTGTGCATCCTTGATCTGCTGTCTCAATGTAGGCTTAACTTGCATCTGTGCGAAAAGACCAGACAACAAAGAAACTTCCATTTGCACATTCATCTGTCACAGAGAAACAAACATATCTCACTCATGGCATACCAGAGAACTCAACTGTGCCTCCTTTGAAGAAAGAGAAGAAGACTTTCTGCTAAGCGCATCAGCTACCACATTCGCCTTACCAGGATGATACTCGATCGTGCAGTCGTAATCATTGATCAACTCCATCCATCGTCGTTGTCGCATGTTCAACTCTTGCTGTGTAAAGATATACTTCAGATTCTTATGATCCGTAAAGATCTGACATACTTCCCCATACAGATAGTGTCTCCAAATTTTTACCGCATGAACCACTGCTGCCAACTCCAGGTCATGAGTCGGATAGTTCTCCTCATGTTTCTTGAGCTTTTACAAGGAAAAAGAAACCACATGATCTTCCTACATCAACACACAACCTAAACCTTTCTTGGAAGCATCACAGAAGACAACATAGCCTTTACCAGGCTCTGGCAAGATCAACACTGGAGCACTGGTCAACTTCTCCTTCAAACTCTGGAAAGCTTGCTGACATCGATCATCCCAAACAAAAGGTACATCCTTCCTGGTCAACTTCGTCATTGGCAACGCGATCACACTGAAGTCCTTGATAAACCTCCGGTAGTATCCTACCAAACTAAGGAAACTACGAACTTCTGTCGGTGTCTTCAGCTGTTCCCAATCCGTAACGGATTCCACCTTCTTTGGGTCTACTTTGACTCCTTCTGCGGATATCACATGACCCATGAAAGTCACTTCATCCAACTAGAACTCACACTTACTGAACTTGGCATACAACTGATGCTGACAAAGAAGAGTCAACACTCGACGAAGATGTTGTTCATGCTCTAGCCTGTCTCGACTATAGATCAAGATGTCATCTATAAAGACTACAACAAACTGATCCAAGAATGTACGGAACACTCTGTTCATCAGATCCATGAAAGATGCAGGTGCATTGGTTAACCCAAACAGCATAACCACGAACTCGAAATGACCATACCTCATCCTGAAAGCTGACTTTGGTATGCCATCTGCCTTTATCCTCAACTGATGATATCCAGACCGTAGATCGATCTTCAAAAACACTATAGCACCACGCAACTGATCGAATAGATCATCTATCCTCGGCAACGGGTACTTATTCTTGATTGTGACCTTGTTCAACTGCCGGTAATCTATACACAACCGCATCAAACCATCCTTCTTCTTAACGAACAACACGGGAGCACCCCACGGCGACGTACTCGGTCGGATAAAACCTTTCTCCAACAACTCTTGCAACTGCTTCTTCAACTCTGCCATTTCTGTTGGAGCCATCCTATATGCTGATTGTGCAACTGGCTGTGTTCTAGGAACTAGATTGATCTCGAAATCAATCTCTCAGGGTGGAGGAACACCAGGAAACTCCTCAGGAAACACGTCTGCAAACTCTCGGACAACTGACACCTCCTCAAGACTAGGACCTTTCGCCTTGGTAACCACAACGATATCCACCACGTGAGCTAGGAATGCCTCACATCCTTGTCGTAACAACTTATCTGCCACTATAGCTGATACCAAACATGTCGGAAGAATCTTCCTATATCCCTGGAAGATCCACCTCTCTCTAGCAACATCAAACACTGCCTGCTTGGAACCACAGTCCAAGACAACCTTATATTTCTCCAAGGTATCCATCCCAAGGATAACATCGAAACCATGCATATCAAGTGGTATAAGATCCACTTGGATACGATGTCCCGAAAAAGACAAAACACAAGATGGACACTCTTCTCTAAGCAAAGAGGAACCATCAAGAGGGGTTTCTAACAACAAACTATTCTTCTTACAGCTAACAGGTAAACGACAGGTTTCAAGCATACCATAGGCGATAAAAGAGTGTGTAGCACCCGGGTCAACCAGAACAGATATAAAGCAAGAAGAAGACATATCAGAATGAAATAACTCCATCTGACCTGTCACCACTCGCGGGTTGACTATCGCCTCTGGTTGACTCATAGCATAGAATCGAGCCGTTGATTGCTGTCCACGACCTCTGCTTCCTTGAGCAGACGATCCAGCCTGAGATGCTTGACTGCATCCTCGACCTCTGCTACCACTAGCCTATGGACTCTCTGACCTCTGAAAACTCTGCCTCGGCTGCTGCGTCACTTCAACATCTCTATTCGGGCAATTAAGCCTGAAATGCCCGACTTGTCCACAAAGATGACATGCCTTATCCTCAAACCGTGACCTAGCTGGTCCTGTCACTGCCACAGAAGCTGAACTGTGCACCTTAGATGGTGAAGAAACATAACCTCTTCCCTTACTCGGAGACCACTGAGATGGTACACCAAAACTTCTCATTGTTGACAGTGCTGAAAACCTGGGCTTCTTAAAGCCACCAAACCTTCGTCCTTGAAACTGAGCAGGTTTTTTGTGCGACATAGACTCTCTTTTCTCCTATACCGTCCTCTCAATCCTTCGAATAGATTCCACGAACGTAGCAAACCATTCTTGATTCTCCAACGCAGACACCGGGGTTGTCAACTCATCACTCAAACCCTTCTCAAAACGTCTGATCCGTTCCTCATCTGTTGCCGCCATGTGAGGATAGAACCTCAACAAATCCATAAACTTGGCTTCGTACTCGGTGATGTTCATCGTTCCTTGCCTCAGATTCTCGAACTAACTCACCTTCTCATCCAGGTACGTCTTTGGGAAGTATCTGGTGACGAACTCACGTAAAAACACTTCCCAACAGATCACCTCGCCAGGCCGCTTCTCTTCCTCGATGGTCCACCAGTGACCAGCACTACCCTTCAGAAGGTAGACAACATGCTTTACCTTGTCCGCTTTGGGGATGTCAAGAATCTGGAAAGACTTCTCGAGACTTGTCAGCCACAGATTTGCATACGCTGGATCAGCCGTTCCAGCATAATCTGAAGCTCCGACTCGGTGAAGCCGCTCGAAGGTCTTCCCAATACCCGATGCTTCTCCATGGGGAACCTGTGCTCGCAGAGGAGGCACTGGTAATCGCTCAACCATGAGATTCATCGTAGCCATTAATTGCCTCATAAGCTGTTGGTAAGCAGGATGTTCGAGTATGGTCGGGTTTAATTGGGGAACCTCAGGCACCCGATCTTCATGTTCCTGTCCATCTGCTCCATCAACCGATGCAACATCACTGTACTCATCAGAGTGTTCTTCATGGTTTCCAGACATCTTGACTTTTCCTCCGCTGAGGGCAGAAGATATTATAAGAAAACCTGGATACACATAAGAACAACTCAACCTAGTACTAAATCCCTGTAGACTCAGCGAACCTAAGGCTCTGATACCAAACTTGTGGCAACACATCCCATTATCATATAGATAACGAGGTGTTGCGCGAAAACGTGCGGAAATCACCATAACCACAGATTATCGAAAACACGGGTTAATTAAAACCGATTGTGGAAAACTGATAAACTGTGAAACTATTACTTTCCAGTCCTCATCCTGCAAGGAAACATGTCATATATATACATACACAAGATCTGATACGTGTTCACAGCTTCAAGAAACAACTGTTCATCCATCACACGAGTTCACCACCTATTCATATACAGAAAGGCCCACTCCTGTCCAACAGCAGGATAACAAACATCATCGATCGTTCATCGTGAAACATCGACAAAACATGCCAAGGACCTGAGAGTACATGGATGACTCTAGACTCTACTACAAAAAATCCAAAATAGCAACATGTCCATCGCTTGCCTTCTACTGCTCCTCAAGCTGCTCAGCCGCAACACCACGACCACGACCACGTCTAGCTAGACCACCTAAAAAGGGGTTAAACCAGCGGAGTGAGACAATTTAACAATTGTCCCAGCGGGAAACATAACTCCCCACCGCAACTACAGAACCTCAACAAGATAAACTATAACCGCAGATAACTATTTAACAGATACCACATGAGCAATTTATATAAAGCAAAGCTATTCTTACCGACAAGCTTACCAGCTGTTCAAAAGCATATAACCAGATATCTCTCAATGGAACATGATTGACAAGATAAGATATATGTACCATGATTATCAGAACAAGATATATTACCACATAACCTGATTATCAAGATATGACATATTATCACATACCTGATGAATATGGAAGTAACTTGCAGATATAACAAAAATAACTACACAAACAAGGCCTCAACCAATGTTTCGTTCTTATCCTAAGCAGTAAATATTAAACGGCTGTATTACGTATTATTATGCCCCGAGGATTTGAATCGTACCATTCAAATCCAACCTCTGGTTGCGAAGCCTAAAGCCGGTGCCATACAAGGTCAATGGAAGAGCCAGACTCCACGACCTCCCACCTCGTGGTCAGTACACGAGTACAACACAAGTAGGACTGTAGTCACCTGCTGAAGTGGTCTAAGCCATAGGGTCAGCTGCATAGGCTACCTCACTCCAACCCGCCTTGGTACAAGTCTCATCGCTAGTAAAACTGAGTCACGGGCCTGTTCACCGTGCTCTGAGCCATGAACGTATTCATGCTCCTCACATCACATATCCTGAGCCATGGGCCTGTTCACCATGCTCTATACGTATCTGAGTCTGCAACTGAAGTTACACTCTTACCTCCTCATTTTCAGGCTAGGAGCAACCTACACATATTCAACAATATGCACTTCCAGGTTAACCCATAGGAGAACCCATTTCACCATCACCAAGTCCTGACGATGATGGATCTATGGCCAGGGAAAACTACATGATATAATTCCACTGTGATTAATTAGTATCTTTTAGATGGATTGTAGGATTCAACAAAGTTATATAACATGCAAAACATAACAGAAAGTAAACAACATTATATTATTATGGAAACCACATCAACCTGACCAATCACAAGGATCCCACATCACATGTTACCACTTGGCCTCTTGCCAACCATCCAGATCCATATCAAGGATCATCACATACCATGGGATCTCAATCCCTCATCATTGACTGTCACTGCCTCTTCAAGGCTCACATCAACATCATGGGACCAACACATCATACATACAACCTCATAGAGTAATTATCAAAGTAATGTTACTCATCACATATGTCTCATAGCCCTTTCATGGCTAAACATCACCTGCATGGTTAGGGTACACAATAACAATAGTTTCAACATAAGGGATATGCTCACTATCATGAAAGGTCATTCAAGATACTCTACTTATCAGGCTTACACTATTTGGTGATCAAGTGTATTAAGCACATCATTAACAAACCATATTCATGCTTATCCTTATCTCAAGATTATACAAACGATCAAGGTATTCACTTTATATAGAAATCATGTTGAGTATACAAGGCAAACACTATTGTTACCAATGTCATTACTGTTACCATCCACTATCATCATCATTATTATATTTATCATTAAGCCACCATTAATGTCACTACCATTTAACATGGCCATTAACCAATAAGCATAAGACTTACATAATGCATGTCATTACTACTCTTTTTACCATCATTACTATTATCAGGATTATTACTATCAACAACATTATTAACATCTTTGCTATCAATAGCACCATTAACGTTATGGTTATCATTACCATTGTCATAGGGCATCACTATCATTTATTGGTGCATAAGCATCCACTTCCATCACACTAGAAACCGTCATTAAAGAACCATACCACCCTCACTACAACTCACAACCCTCACTATAGCTAGCTTACACGGCTAGGGCATGGGAAGGCAGCAACGCTGCGTTGCACCCAGCACACTGCTCGTGACGCTGTGTCACAAAGGAGGGGTGTCGGGCGTCAGTGCTATCGGGCAACACCCGTTGCACCACTGCCGCCCGTCACACACAATGCCCGATATGCTAGGACAACCACAACGCCCGATCAACATGAGCTAACACCCAGCTAACAACCCTACAATGGCCAAGAGAGAGAGGGAAAGAGAGAGAAGAACTCTTCAAAATGTGATACTTCCTATCCAAGCCTATCGGCCGACACACACCCAAACCAGGGCGTGACGCCCGTCACAACCCAACTCTATCACGCGTCACAACCCAAGAGGTAACGCCCGTCAGGGCTATAGGCCAGCACCATGTTGCATATCGTGCAACCCAACTAACTCACCAAACTAGGCCCTGTCGTCCATCAAGATACTAAGGCCTATCGTCCATGAGAAGAACAAGGGTATTGCTCATCACAAGAGGAACCCTATCACCCATCATGGTCACCATCATATCGGCCAACATAACCCTAGTTCACCCTATCGTCCAACACAAGGGCAAGGGTATCGGCCAACCTCAAGAACACATCATGTCGTCCACCAGTGGCATACATATCGTCCATCAAAGGGGATACCATATCGTCCAACTCAAAGACAAAGGTGCCACGCAGTCCAACTCAAAAGGATATCGTCCAACACACCAACAAAGAAGGGATATCGCCCAACCCTAGGTCACCTTCAACCTCCAACTCAAGGGAGCACAAACCCTAGATCACAAGGTACACTAGAAACCCTAAACCTTAAGGGGATATCGGCCACCAAAGGAAACTCAACCAAAGTACAAGTCTAAGCTACTAATCTATGAACAAGAACAAGAACAATAGGTAAAGAAGTTAGGGTTAGAAGTTATGCAACCCGCCTTAAGCTCCAAGCTCTGAGGAAGAAGAAGTACTTCAAGCTCCAAGGGATGTCGTCCACCAAAGCTGATCCAAGAGGGTGTCGACCACCACTGCTACTCCAGGGGAGTGTATCGTCAAACACAAGCAAGGAAGGAGAGGAGTGTCGTGCACTCAAGGTGGAGGGGAGACCAAAAGAGAAAAAGAAGCTAAGGCAAGGGAAAGAGACACCTATATAGAAGGGAAGGGAGGAGAAAACAAGGTAGATCCATGCTAAGTGTCGTCCACCCAAGGGACACTTGTCCTAGGGTTCAAACCAACACATTAGCACACCAAGAGACACTTGTCTAAGATATGCACCAAGTGTCCACAAACTAAGACCAAGCAACATGGGCGACACATGCATCAACTCTGCTGGGCGACACACCACCATGTTGGGCGACACAACTCCTCCTTGGGCGACACAAACTTCACTTGGCCGACACAAGGCTCAAGCAAGCCCAAACAAGGCACCTCAAGGCCCAAACTGTGATGGAGTGGACTTTTAGAATCCTAAATGTCTAATGACTTAAGTGAAAGCATATGTTTCAGTTAGATTGAGAGTTTCAATCTTTTTATAAAGTAGGTGTGGATGTGAGGTTGATATCATGATTAAGATCTATCTTTTAATGCCTTTTTGAGGAATTTTAATTAAATAGTCTAATAGATGAGTTTGGTCACCAAATTAGAGTAGAATGTACCTTGTGAGGTAGAGAAGCTATGGTTAAAATTTGGTGGCATTTGGATGCTCCTAGAGGGAGTTATTTAAGTTTGAATATGATGAAATAATGTATACATTGATGTTTTTGATTAATAAAGTTTGGGTTATATAGCCTAAGTTCTGAAAATCATCTCTGTCACACACCCCCTTTGATATATGGTTGGATCGCGTGGCCAAAACCGGGCCCTAGATCATTAATTCTATGGTCTTAAGCATTCATAAGAGAAGCCACAGATCTGCCTTGTTAGACATAGATTCTGACCCTTAGATTTTCGATCAAGGGCTGTCAAGCCATCCCCTACCTTGCGACTAGAGCAAGGTAGTGGGTCAGTTTAAACCACACCCATCTCATAGGCCACTCTTGGAGATCGTGGGGCGATGGGGAGAAGTGATCGGGGAGTTGGATTCGCCTCCCATTTACGAACTGATTGACACCTTGAGCGGGTCAAATGACCAAGAGACGAGAGAGAATGAGCCTCGTCCCTTAGTTGCTTCTCCTTTGCACTGAGCAGGTGGTTGCCGAAGGAGCAGCTCAGAGGTAGAGGGGCGATCATAACAAGATAAGGAGCAGAAAAGGAAGCTCAGGCTTGGGGTAGTTAGGCCCCGGCCTCGTCATGGGTTTCCATGGAGCTTCCCATGGCGGACCAGCTCAAGTTCACCGGAAGTGGAGGTAGAACTAGGGAGATATCAAAGAGTGATGCACACCGTGTTTTGGGGTATTGGACGAGTTTACGATGCCCTTACCGTGCCTTATGGTGCTCTGCCCTGGGTTTTGGGGGCCTAGAGGCATTATGCCTCTTCTGTGTCGCCGCAGCAACCACAAGCGAAGGGGACCTTGTGCGGCAGGAGATCTAGAGGTGATCCGAAGGACCAGGGTCATCGAGGAGGTCTGGAGATGGTTTCTGAACCTAGTGGCAGCCTTAGTAGCTGATGGGGAGGCCTGCATCTCGATTGATTCCACGCCAGAGCAGGACCCAGCCGCGGTGGCGCCCTCGCCGGTAGCTGCAGGTCCTAGCAACCTGGTATCGCGTGCTAGAGGGTGAGTGGTCGGTGGTGTTGAGAGGATGTCGCCAAAGCACCTGGAGGCTTTTAGATCTGATCACCGACACTGGAACCCGCTCGAGGACTCGCCCGAGCTGAGCACCGCGGCGGCGCACACAGAGAACAGGGGATCTCGATCACGTAAGTAGAGAGAAAGAAGAGAGAGGACCGGGTCCAGTCAGCAGACCGCCGACCCAATTAGTGAACCTTTGAGATTCGGCCGCTTCATGAATGCCAGACCAAGAGAGGATGCGCCCCCTTGCTAGCCACGTGGCGGCCTCTGAATGGCCAGAAAAAGGTAAATCGCCCAGTAATTTTAGTATATACCTCAGATCTTGCTTAATTCATATTAAATAGCCCGAGCCTCAGAAAAATACATATAATACACCAAACTTCTCAGAAAAATGCGTAGAACAAGATGGAAGCATAATATCTTACTTTTGAAGCTTAAATATCAGTGATATATTGTTAGTAGTGAAATGCTTAATTGATGGATAATAAATGTCAAATGATGTTCTAAAATTGTGGAAAAATGCCAATAAGTCTATAATAATGCTTATAGTGCACCTGATGTCAGTGATGATGATGTTAATGTAGGAAATAATGTAATTTGCTTAATATGGCTAATTAGGGCTAATAACCCTAAATAAAATGTATTAAATGCATACACGGTCAATAAATGATGAAATTCACAGAGTAAGATCATATCAGTATATGGAACCTCAGTTTTATTTATGAGATCATAATGATGAACAAAATCCATGTTATATGAAGATGAATCTTAATACATGGTTTTAAACCCTAATCTCGGTTAATGGTGTAACCTAGGGTTAATTAATGTGCACAAAAATGCTATGTAAGATAATGTTCGGATAATGAATAATAACCTAGAATATGACATCAGTATGATAATTCTAAGACAAGAATACAAGTAAAAGTGGGAATATCCTGCTAAGTTAAGTAAACCCTAAAATGAACACGATTAGGGTTAAGATGATGAGAACCTGATGATAGTACGTGATCTTGTCTTAATCAGGTTTAACCAAGGATATAGTTGATATCAGGAATATATGAGGAATAAGAATATCTCTTTGGAAGGTACACTATTACCTCTTACTTGGCTTATTATACAATATGCTTGTGTTATATGTGTAGTAAAATACTTGGCATATGATATTGGATGATATGATTGTTCTTGCATGATATGTTGCTTGATTTTCCGTACTTATGGCTATGAACACATGAAATATAAGATATTTGATCCATCATATGATAGCACTAAACTCTTTGGTAGTGCAGTGCATTGATAAACATCAAAGCCCTAGGGGCAGATGTAACATCAAAGCCCTAGGGGCAGATGTACGATTCATATGACAAGGCCTAAAGACATCAAAGCCCTAGGGGCAGATGCATGAGATATATGATGGAAATAAGTTTAAAATCTGTGTTCTCTTTTGTTAATGAACATCTTCATGCAAGTATATGATTTTCTTATATTTCTTTATAACTGCCAAGTACATTAGTTTTATCTTATTGCCAAGATATGATGAGAGGTAAATAAAAGACACATAGGCGTACTCAGTACAATATTCATGAAATATTGTGCTGACGTGTACTGCATGTAAACTTTTGTATAGGTTATGGTTATGCTCTTGAAGATCCCAGGATAGTTGTGAGTTGTGTGGCGAGCTGATGTACAGGTGGACCTGTTGTCTTAAGATCCTGTTGTTTAGATGTAGTACATGTATATGTATAGTTTCTGTTCAATATGTAATATCAAATGTTGTAACAATTCATGTTGTAATTATATGTTGAATGGTGAACATGTGTGTATGGTTTTATTATTGTTCATGTACATGTGCTACTGATTGTTTCCTTATGACTCCCTTGATTTTCTTCTTCTTAGCCTCATGTGGGATGTTTAAATTGGGATTCTCGCTGAGGTAAGGGTTTCAATTTGGACGTCACACATCGGATTAAGTTTTAGAAAATCTGGGGACGTCACAGGTGGTATCAGAGCATGGACAATAGCAAATCCTGACATTTTCTCATTATGCAACACAAAACCAAAGAACCTTGAACTTAGAAATCTTTTAGGGTTAGATTAGTCGTCTAGAGACTAGATCTGGCCTAGCCTCTAGGTTAGCACCTAAATGTTCGAGAACTAGGTCTAGACTGGTGCTTGTTGAGTAGCAAGTCCTTAGATGTCGTTCTTTCCTTGTAGTGCAGTGGTATGGGACGTTGCACTATTTGGAAATGACGTGCATCAAAGGAAGAGAAACCCTAGACATATTACGCACGTTGTCTAGAGTAGCTACACTAGTCTACCCCTTGTTCTCACCCTTTTCACTAGTTTTCATGACACTAGACTCTCTACTATGTGTGGGGCACTCGTTTTTGGATTTGGTTTTTGATTCCAAATGGATCGAACCTCGATAGTTTTCTCTGACGCTTGTTTTATCGGAGAAAAACTATATAATATTTTATTATGTATATGTATTACAAAAATGTGTCCCAACACATGTACGAGTAGGAGGTGGTCATGCAACCTAAGTGAAAGTGATGACATCAGTCTAGAAGAGAGAGTAGTTCTAGATTAGATGTCTAGAGCCTTGTTTGGTATATATGATAGACAGAATAGATGATATAAGTTTTGATGATATGATGTAAGTCTTATATAGATGATATAAGATGATTTATGATGATCTATGTTTGTCTTCGAGGACTTAAGTTAAGTTTTGAGGATTTGAGATAAGGTTTTATGATGCAAGTAGATAGGCTTTTATGAGATAAGATATGTTAAGTTAAGACAAGTTGTGAATCAGCATGAGCCTCAATCTCGTTTGCGAAGGAGGACCTCTAGTGTTAGGACTAGTTTCGGGGTTAACTCCAGAGAGAGTGAGACCCATTGGGAGAAGGTTAGAGAACCTAAACTCCAAGATATGAGAATTATGAGATATGTGATATGATAGGTCCTAAACTAGACTACTCCTGAGCGATTGAGTTGAGTTGCCTAATGCATGATTCCTATAGTCTTCTTGAACCCTAGATGTCCTTGGGAGGACCAAACCCTAGAGACAGAGAGAGGCTGGTTATATATATGCGAATAAGGAAATATGAGTACCTACCATCTGGGTGAGGGAGAGAGCCCAAGACCCTGGAGGAGGTAGCTATGTTAGTTCTGTGAAGCCTCATGCTCGGGTTGGTGGTTTCCCACATAGGAATCTAGTGGTGTATATAAGAGAGTTTTGGGTAAGCATGTTTCATGGGTAGAGACCTATGAAGAGAATATCATTGCATGTTTTGGTTTGTGCTTATGTGGCTAGAGCTATGAAGCTATCTTTAGTGCCAATGAGGTAATTCGATAACCCTAGATCACAGAGGAAAGATAAAGTATATGCTTTGAGTTGAGTTGGCTCAGAGAGACTGAGCATGGTATTACTCTCATGACAAGGGTTAGGACCTCAGTTGGACTAAATTAAGTTTTAGATATATGTTTAAGAAGCCACTCACATAAGTTGTTTAACACAACCATGATATAAAATGTGTAAGGATGTGATCTAATCTTGACATGTGATATATAGATGTGACATGGTGGAAAACCTAGTTTGGTTTGATAACTTTTTATGTATAAATGGTTAACCATGTACATGACAATGACGATAATTTGATAGTGTTGGTTAATCTTGTAATGAATTCACTAGTAAATGATGCAATTCATTATGAGCAATGAAATAAGATCATATGAATGAAACATGTGACATGAGGTGTTAATTTGAACGCTTAATAAAGATGAAAAATATAGTTCGACAGTTAGCACCACATAATGATTATAGCACCTTGATGTGCTCTAGATGAATAAAGTGGGTTAACTTTAGTTAACTCCCTCCTAAAAGGCATATGTTAATGATGAACATGTTCTAACAATGAGCTAAATAAAATGTGGATGACACCTTGATATATGGGTTGACCTTCGTTAACTCCTTTAGAACATGGTAATATGATGTTGAATAATAACGCATGAGTTAAGATAAGGATGTAACCCTAATATATGAGATATGGAATGACATAAGCTAAGCTTCTAAACCTTGAGTTCAACCCTGAATGGAGTGTTTGTGTACCCAAGATGGTTGTCAACCCCCCCTAATAGTGCTTTGGATATATGGTTCTAGGTAACCTTTGCGGATATGTTACACATAGAATAGTGCATACATATGGATGAGAGCAAGATAAGGTTTTCCCTAGAAGTATGAGTAGGGTTTACTTTCGAGGACGAAAGTTCTTTTAAGATGGATATGATGTGACAAAGTGGTTTTTGCTTTAATTTCGAGGACGGAATATCTTTTAAGGTGTGTAGGATGTGATGGAGTGGACTTTTAGAATCCTAAATGTCCAATGACTTAAGTGAAAGCATATGTTTCAGTTAGATTGAGAGTTTCAAGCTTTTGATAAAGTAGGTGTGGATGTGAGGTTGATATCATGATTAAGATCTATCTTTTAATGCCTTTTTGAGGAATTTTAATTAAATAGTCTAATAGATGAGTTTGGTCACCAAATTGGAGTAGAATGTACCTTGTGAGGTAGAGAAGCTATGGTTAAAATTTGGTGGCATTTGGATGCTCCTAGAGGGAGTTATTTAAGTTTGAATATGATGAAATAATGTATACATTGATGTTTTTGATTAATAAAGTTTGGGTTATATAGCCTAAGTTCTAAAAATCAGCTCCGTCACGCACCCCCTTTGATATATGGTTGGATCGCGTGGCCAAAATCGGGCCCTAGATGATCAATTCTATGGTCTTAAGTATTCATAAGAGAAGCCACAGATCTTCCTTGTTAGACATAGATTCTGACCCTTAGATTTTCGATCAAGGGCTGTCAAGCCATCCCCTACCTTGCGACTAGAGCAAGGTAGTGGGTCAGTTTAAACCACACCCATATCATAGGCCACTCTTCGAGATCGTGGGGAGATGGGGAGAAGTGATCGGGGAGTTGGATTCGCCTCCCATTTACGAACTGATTGACACCTTGAGCGGGTCAAATGACCAAGAGACGAGAGAGAATGAGCCTCATCCCTTAGTTGCTTCTCCTTTGCGCTGAGTAGGTGGTAGACAAAGGAGCAGCTCATAGGTAGAGGGGCGATCAGAACAAGATAAGGAGCAGAAAAGGAAGCTCAGGCTTGGGGGAGTTAGGCCATGACCTCGTCATGGGTTTCCATGGAGCTTCCCATGGCCGACCAGCTCAAGTTCACCGGAAGTGGAGTTAGAACTAGGGAGATATCACAGAGTGATGCACACCGTGTTTTGGGGTATTGGACGAGTTTACGATGCCCTTACCGTGCCTTATGGTGCTTTGCCCTGGGTTTTGGGGGCCTAGAGGCATTATGCCTCTTCTGTGCCACCGCAGCAACCACAAGCGGAGGGGACCTTGTGCGGAAGGAGATCCAGAGGTGATCCCAAGGACCAGGGTCATCGAGGAGGTCCGGAGATGGTTTCTGAACCTAGTGGCAGCCTTAGTAGCTGATGGGGAGACCTGCATCTCGATTGATTCCACGCCAGAGCAGGACCCAGCCGCGGTGGCGCCCTCGCCGGCAGCTGCAGGTCCTAGCGACCTGGTATCGCGAGCTAGAGGGTGAGTGGTCGGTGGTGTTGAGAGGATGTCGCCAAAGCACCTGGAGGCTTTTAGATCTGATCATCGACACTGGAACCCGCTCGAGGACTCACTGGAGCTGAGCGCCGCGGCGGCGCACACAGAGAACAGGGGATCCCGATCGCGTAATAGAGAGAAAGAAGAGAGAGGACCGGGTCCAGTCAGTAGACCGCCGGCCCAATTAGTGAACCTTTGAGATTCGGCCGGTTCATGAATTCCAGACCAAGAGAGGATGCCCCCCTTGCTAGCCACGTGGCGGCCTCTGAATGGACAGAAAAAGGTAAATCGCCCAGTAATTTCATCATATACCTTAGATCTTGCTTAATTCATATTAAATAGCTTGAGCCTCAGAAAAATACATATAATACACCAAACTTCTCAGAAAAATGCGTAGAACAAGATGGATGCATAATATCCTGCTTTTGAAGCTTAAATATCAGTGATATCTTGTTAGTAGTGAAATGCTTAATTGATGGATAATAAATGTCAAATGATGTTCTAAAATTGTGGAAAAATGCCAATAAGTCTATAATAATGCTTATAGTGCACCTGATGTCAGTGATGATGATGTTAATGTAGGAAATAATGTAATTTGCTTAATATGGCTAATTAGGGCTAATAACCCTAAATAAAATGTATTAAATTCATACACAGTCAATAAATGATGAAATTCACAGAGTAAGATCATATCAGTATATGGAACCTCAGTTTTATTTATGAGATCATAATGATGAACAAAATCCATGTTATATGAAGATGAATCTTAATACATGGTTTTAAACCCTAATCTCGGTTAATGGTGTAACCTAGGGTTAATTAATGTGCACAAAAATGCTATGTAAGATAATGTTCGGATAATGAATAATAACCTGGAATATGACATCAGTATGATAATTCTAAGACAAGAATACAAGTAAAAGTGGGAATATCCTGCTAAGTTAAGTAAACCCTAAAATGAACACGATTAGGGTTAAGATGATGAGAACCTGATGATAGTACGTGATCTTGTCTTAATCAGGTTTAACCAAGGATATAGTTGATATCAGGAATATATGAGGAATAAGAATATCTCTTTGGAAGGTACGCTATTACCTCTTACTTGGCTTATTATACAATATGCTTGTGTTATATGTGTAGTAAAATACTTGGCATATGATATTGGATGATATGATTGTTCTTGCATGATATGTTGCTTGATTTTCCGTACTTATGGCTATGAACACATGAAATATAAGATATCTGATCCATCATATGATAGCACTAAACTCTTTGGTAGTGCAGTGCATTGATAAACATCAAAGCCCTAGGGGCAGATGTACGATTCATATGACAAGGCCTAAAGATATCAAAGCCCTAGGGGCAGATGCACGAGATATATGATGGAAATAAGTTTAAAATCTGTGTTCTCTTTTGTTAATGAACATCTTCATGCAAGTATATGATTTTCTTATATTTCTTTATAACTGCCAAGTACATTAGTTTTATCTTATTGCCAAGATATGATGAGAGGTAAATAAAAGACACGTAGGCGTACTCAGTACAATATTCATGAAATATTGTGCTGACGTGTACCGCATGTAATCTTTTGTATAGGTTATGGTTATGCTCTTGAAGATCCCAGGATAGTTGTGAGTTGTGTGGCGAGCTGATGTACAGGTGGACCTGTTGTCTTAAGATCCTGTTGTTTAGATGTAGTACATGCATATGTATAGTTTCTGTTCAATATGTAATATCAAATGTTGTAACAATTCATGTTGTAATTATATGTTGAATGGTGAACATGTGTGTATTGTTTTTTTATTGTTCATGTACATGTGCTACTGATTGTTTCCTTATGACTCCCTTGATTTTCTTCTTCTTAGCCTCATGTGGGATGTTTAAATTGGGATTCTCGCTGAGGTGAGGGTTTCAATTTGGACGTCACACATCGGATTAAGTTTTAGAAAATCTGGGGACGTCACACAAACAAGCTCAACCAAGGCCCAAATAACTCAAGCAACAAGCCCAAGCCTTCCTCTCAACCCTAGAGGAAGCAGAGAGAGAGGGAAACACCTCACAAGATGGAAAACTTGCACCCAAAACCCTAAACTTGGGTTATTTGCAAGTAGCCCCTCAAACTCTCAACAAAGCACAACAAAACCCTAATCACCACCAAAGGTGATTAGCAAGCACCAAAGCACCAAGATCAAGAAAAATAAACAAGGTAAACCCTAAACGCAGGTCAGGGTCCTTACAGTTCTACCTAAAGATTATGGAATGGACATAGGGTTCCTTGGATCCCAATTCATTATCTATTCAGCTCATATGGGTTAATAGTAGGAAGATTTCATTACATAATTAGCCTATTCATATTATGTCCATTTCTCATATATGCTGAAAAAAGATAATGTTGTACAATAGCATTAATGGTGGGTTTCCTGTATAGTCTTGATTTGTTTATGGATACCAATTGACATGAACCAAAAAGAATCACTAGTAAAAGTTGAGTGGTGCATATGTTATAATACAATGCTCCCTCAAAGGAAACGAGTGTGTGATAGCCCACTGGTGGTCTTTGGATGAAGATTGTATATTATAAAACAAATACACATGTAAAAACTTGATTTTGGAGGTTATTTAGATATGATCCATTAACTATGTGTTTTGTGTCAATATTGAGGCATGTATATACTATAATGAAAACCATAAATCCTATCAGCAAATGATGTTTCAATTAAAAGTACCATCTCACTGGTTAAGCCCTATATGGTTTGGTATAAAATCATAACTACATAATTGAATCTTGCTAGACCAAATCAAATTGATTAGTTGTTAATGTGGGGGTTTAGCAATTATGTCGACTTCTCAATAGTATAAAATGTGACTCATTAAGGTCATTCACATTGAGCTAAACCAAATTTACATGCACACAAGTATATTAGTGTGGTACATATGAATCTTGCTATAAATATTCTATAAACTAGATGGAAGGAATATATAGATTCTTCTTTGAAAAAGTAACATTTTAAGATGCTACTTTGCATGTATTTTCCCAGTCAATCTTGTAAATGGATAAGATATATGACATTTTTCTAGAAAATAATGATTATAGCATGAATTAAACCGAATCACATATCTAGTTATTCTGTCAAGCCTAACTTGATATATGGAGATGGTTTGATTTAATGTATGATATATCTAGATGGGTGGGAGATGTTTCCTTTATACTTTAGGACCAAATTTAATTATGCACATTCAAAATTTTGTTACTTCAATTCATTTTGATTTTAAGGATTAATTTTAATTGCTTCCAACTTACTCTAGCTTGTGCTAAAAACATAACTTTTAGTGATGTTATGAAAATAGATCCAAGCTTTGCTTTGGTATCTTAATTAATTAAATATCTATTGGAATTTCTAGTGACATGTTGCGGTTACATAAACTCTTGTTGACAATAAGACGATAAACTCATAGATTCAAGGGCTCCTTCATTTCAACATTATTGTCTGTATAAAAATCAAATGAGAAACATTTTCTCTTTGTTATGCTCATGTTGAATTGATCTTGCTAGTGCCAATGAATGGCATTGTTGTTCAAGGGTTTGTTCAGAGAAGCGGCATGAGTACATTTTCACAATAATAGGTAACCCCTATGGAATCTCATCATCATTGTTCCTTAGAAATGAAACATTTGACCTTAGGGTCCATTGGCTCAGATCTGGGAAACCAAAGTCAAACTCATTGATCTAACTTGTATGATTCCTGTTTGATAGGGTATCTCTTAGGGACTCAAATTTAAAGCTTACATTTCAACTATATGTTGACTAAGGTGCATGTTTTAATTTGGTAATGCCTCATTCATGTTGTAACTTCTAATGCGTACCTTCTTTTGTAGCATGCTTATACTTGTTCGAGAGATCCCAATGAGTATTACTCATTGAGTGTGTCCAATTTTTCAATAAAGTTTGAACTAATTTTATTCACTCAATCTACCATGAGTTAAGTTTCTATTGACTATACAATCATCTTTTTATAATAAAGTCAACTCCTTTGACTTTTTTATTAATCTAATCAAGTTCCAGGGTAGAATCTTTAGCTAATTTAAAGCAAAAACGTGATAAAAAATAGTGTATTAGGATCCACTCATCCATTTTATGGTTTTGGACAAATTTAACCCTTTCATGATCAAGGTAACACATATATGCGCTTATGATACATGGGATGTTAGTTCGTCAATGATTGTCATCTCATAGTTATTATGTATTGAGGAGTTGGTTGTACAACTTCTCATACATAGTTTCCAACTTCTTCAATCACAACCTCAAAGAACACCAATGAATTTCTTCTAATACTTATTAAAACATATTTACCAATAATTTTAGCTAAATACTTTAGTTGGACTCCTAGAAAGTATTAGCATATAAACATTAGGTAATCATTCAAGATATTTTATTCACAACTATAGAAAAGTGTTACAACAATATATATAAGAAAATAATATAAGAGAATCACTCATTATTGATTTTACATTGTGTCAAAATTTACTTATATATTAATTAGGACGATTCCTCAAATCCCCTACCAACTTTTTACAATGAAATTCAAAATTTTCTTATACTACATAAAAAATGGATGTGAGGACTTGTAAAACCTTTTTCATAAAAAAGTCATGATTACAAATGGGTCTTTGTTCATATAACCAATTTTCATATCCTACTAGTAGGTCCTATATTTCAATCTAACATATTGCAACAAACTTAACTAATTCCAAGTTGGTTAAATTATTCGTACTTATGTATAACCCCCTAATCTTCATCAGAACTTTTATATGTCATAAAATTTCAAAATTTTAGATAAAATCTATATTTAATGAATAAATATATAATATCAATTTGGTTCATAGTTATTGTTCTTGTTTTAATTATATGACAATATCGACGATGTGGCTTTTTTTAAAGTAGTCCTTAATATTTTCCCCATTTCTAATCATAATCTTGAATAATGAATCAGGTGTTGGTATGAAACAGTTCATATAAGTTCTTCTTTCTAGAATATGGAATGCATTCTAATCTCATATGAAGGATAAATCTTCTTAAAGAGATTGGAATTTCATTAGCATGCACAACTGAAGAAGTACTAGCAAGGCTATTGAGACACGTTCTAGGAATTTTGTAAAAATCCTAGCCAGAATATTATCGTCAACCACCCCACTTGGTTTTCTTTTTACGCTATATCATATGAAATACTTCATGTTAAGAATCGAATACATACTAATGCACGCAACCCCTATATTCTGCTTGCAGAAGAAGGGTATGATTATGCAATTTTCTCTTCATTTCTACGATAAAACATTATATTGAGTAAGCATAGGTGGTGCATACTACATTACTTGTCAAACCATTATCACAAAAATCTATCCCAACATTAGAATGATGATAAAGGACACCAACACAACATTTGATCATTATTGTTGAGGGGTGATAAGCGACATATGATCATATACATGACAACATGATACATCCTCTTTGTTGCCTTTATCAGGGGTAACAACTAGCAACTCCAAAGTTTATAGTTCATATAAGCTGAAATTGAATGTTGATGTCACATATAGAATATGGAGCACCAAGGAAAATTTTGTTGATAATTGAGAAACACCATGATGTTTGAATATAGAGTGATGAGTATAGGATTCACTATTAATATATTGTAACCGAGGCTTTCAAATTTTGGGATAAATACCCTGAAGCTTATGTCATTACTTCATTTTACAGTAATCAATGACATGAGTTTGTCATTCCATCTATCAACCACATTATATTGAGTAAGCATTGATTAAGAGTTGTGGAGTTTTTGCCTGTTGAGGGATTGTACAACGGTTTTAAAAATCCACTCTCGAACATAATATTATTAAGATAATGCTACATAGAGGCAAAGTTGCACCCTATTCAGATCAAATTTTGAAATTTAGCATGCTAAAGAACTCTCCTGTTTGTTTTTTAGCAGGTTAAATGTCAAAATTCATCTCAAATAGAGTGTAACCTTGCCTCTGCATAGAAGATGTCATAATATTATTACATGTTAGCTATCTAGGTCCTGCTTTGACATGCCTGCTTATTAGTGTTTACGAGACTTTTAGGTTCCTTCCATGTGGTGATGGCTGAAGGTGATTCTACAGATCTCCTTATTTAATCCTCTCGGTAAGATCTTCAGGCAATTCTAAAATGTCAAAATTGGATTTAGTTAAATAGGGCAATGCTTTTCAGTTTAATCCCAACTCCCCAGGATGAAGATTGTGTCATTGTCATCAGAAAGTACGGTTGCTCTTATCGAGATGAAAGGAACAACACATGATCATGACTTTGTTTTACCAAATCACATCATAGAGATCCAATTGTGTCTAATATTCTATTAGACCCCGCAAGCAAAATAAAAGAAGGATGGGTCTGTAACACAATAATAGCTTATGAGTTTTTTTTTCTTTTCTTGATAACACTATAGCTTGAGAGGTGGGTGCTATGCATTCTTGTATATTTCATTAAAGATAGATGCCAGATCTTGTTTTATTCCATAGCCAATGGGAGAGAAATAGAACTCTTACTTGTGAAGTAACCACTGAACTTTGAAGGAATCGTAAAAAAAATCTATGCTTTGGGCGTGTTGTCCTTGTCCTTCCAGTGATTATCACTAAGCTGATTCTTAATGTGGGTACGCCAAAATATAGAATCATACCTATTGACTAGTCGGCATAGACTTCGACTCAGAAAGTTACGAATCGGATTCCTCCCTTTCAAGTTGTTGATATCTGACCGTGGGGAGGGCTGGCCTGGGTGAGCCACCGAGATCTTATCCACAATTGACGTAGTCCATGCGCGTTCATCACTGATTACATTGTTTGGATAATTGTAGGAATAGAGAAACGGAAAAGCGAAAAGGAGGAATGGATATGTTCGACTACGGCAACACTGCGAGAGAGTTTCAAAAGACCATGACTTACGATGTGATTCATGCCACTTCAATATTACTTAAGGCAATCTCAGCCTTTAATGTAAATATCTTTGGATGGACTAGTGGTTTTAGAATAAGATATCCATAAGTAAAAAATATAGAAAAATAAGGCATACTATCATGGGAGTCGGGAACTTGGATTCTGTTTCAAATGTATAGATAGGGGGCATTTTTGCAGTATACTGCCCGTTTGATCCTAGATTACACCACATCCCCCCATTTTAGGAAGCCAGACATAGAAACGACTTCAACGGTAAATGAACTGGTGGTAACACATATATAGAGACTTTCGTATAAAGTCAAAAAATCTACAAAATAAGCAACACTGTTCTGATGTCAGTAGCATGCGCATTACACACAATTAGAACGCCGACTCATTGTTCCACTCCATCTATTCCATTCAAAGTAAATCTTAAAAGAAAGATGTTTTAGTGCCTTGTTAACTATTTTTCTTTTGTTAAAATATCCATATATATTAATAGAAATTTGGAAAATAAGATGGAGCTGATATGATTAACAAAACCTTACTTCTATACATAGGGAAGGAGAACACTTACAACTTTTACTAATGAATTGATCATGCTTAGGCTCATATATACTCAACAAACACATGAACTAATACTCTCAAAACTTCCCCACAAGAAGTTGCATTGGTGAGACACATGCCCAACTTTTCCACATAGACTCAAAAGAAAAACAAAGAACAATAGCTCATACAAAAGAATTGACACTCCCCTTATGTCTTACATTAATAAAAATATGTTCTTCCCCTGGTGAAGTTGTACCTAAATTTTAGAACAACATATGTGGAAAACATTTATAGAAGTCATCCAAGTCACCACTGCAATCGAAGTAGTTCACAACAAGAAGCACATATACCAAAAGAATGCACATGTGTAACATACCAAAACCTAGAATCTTATACTATTCCAAGATTAGAAGGTTGGTTAGCTTGATTCCTTAGATTTGACCAAACAAATATGAAGTTGTACCTTAATGTATATTGATAATACATGAAACATGATCAACTTAATGGTAACCCATAAGATATCTAGTCTTGAACACAAATATATTAAATTAAGTGGGATTATGTTCAATAATCAACATCACATATCATAATATTCTCATATTAACAAAATGACCTATATGTGTGCTAACATGTATGGAGTTCATAACATATGTGACATATGCCTTCCTTTTTTTGAAGGTATCACATATATGATTTCTTTTCTTACTAATATCCACATAATGGATAAGATATTATTAATAAGAGGTATAACATTCTTAATACATGAATTACAAGAACAATTATTGTTTCCATGTCCATAAATATGAATAATATATCATTCTAAATAAATATTGAATTGATGGACATAATATGATAAATAAGAAAAATATGAAAATTCATGCATACTAATATGAAAATTCATGCATACTAATAGCCTTCTATTTTGCATGTCACATGGACCCTTCCTTCCTCCTCCTTTCTGAGAACGAATGGATAAATGTCATCTTGTCCTCCACATGCACTGACATGGCATCCATCTTGCCCGTGGTCGCGTGCTGGGCACTCTGGTCACAAAGGAATGAGTTCATCCACAACCGGAAGCAGCTACCTTCACCATGCATGTATCCTTCATCAAGGAAAGAGCCTGAGCCATCATGGCACTTCCAATGGAGCCCGCTAGGACTCCCGACCTGCACACTCCTACCAGGAGCATTCTTGTACTAAGAAATACCATCATGTTTGTTGGCGCGTCCTACAAGGCCAACTCCTCCCCTGCTAAAATTGGCATTCATGTTGTTGACGACCAGGGCAGGTTTCTCCTGGGCCACGGTTCGCCCAGCCATGCCAGCTCGGCATTGGAGGCAGAGATCCAAGGCATCATTTGTGTGTTGGAGCTTTACAAAATCACAGGATGGCGTGCTCCCACCATTTTGTCCGATGCTACCTCAGCAATATGTATCACCACTGAGGATGCATCCCAAGAAACCATGTTCCTTCCTCATCTGCGGTGACTTTAGAAGCTTTATGATGACGTCGGCCAACCTTCCATTTTGCACATTCCTAGAATGCACAATAGTGTAGTTGATTGCATTGCTCGCTTTTCTATTCATGCTACTTCTACTTTTACTTTTCAAACTGATGTGCCTCCATGGCTTACAATCAAATTAGATGTTAACTTTTCAACTGTTTGGCCCGCAGTAGAGAGCGGGATGAATACAAACTAATCTCTACGTTGCTAAAAAAAATATAAGGAAACTCTTTTGGTAACAATGTGCAGATAGTGGAACTTTTTATAATAAATAGTACTAGGATTGGTGTAATATTATAATAATATAATGGTGATGAGTCTAAAACTATAATTGTAATAAAATAAAACTCTATTTGCAAAATCATAGGATGGTGTGCTCCCACCATTCTGTCTGATGCTACCTCAGTAGTATGTATCACCACTGAGGATGCATCCCAAGCAACCATGTTCCTTCCTCATCTGCGGTGACTTCGGAAGCTTTATGACGACGTCGACCAGCCTTCTATTTTGCACATTCCTAGAATGCACAATAGTGTAGCTGATTGCATTGCTCGTTTTCTATTCATGCTACTTCTACTTTTACTTTTCAAACTGATGTGCCTCCATGGCTTACCATCAAACTAGATGTTAACATTTCAACTGTTTGGCCTGCAGTAGAGAGCGGGATGAATACAAACTAATCTCTACGTTGCTCAAAAAAATATATAAGGAAACTCTTTTGGTAACAATGTGCAGATAGTGGAACTTTATATAATAAATAGTACTAGGATTGGTGTAATATTATAATAATATAATGGTGATGAGTCTAAAACTCTAATTGTAATAAAATAAAACTCTATTTGAGTTCTGAATATTCCGACAAATACATGCATAATGATACACCAATAAAGAAACCATGCTCCTCGGTGTGCATGGCCTCCATTCAACAAGCCTCAACAATTACCATTAGTAATGGCGAGTCCACACATGTATGGACTGATAGATGGTTACATGGTCTATCCATCAAGGATCTTGATCCTAGTTTTCTATCGCCTACGGACCTTACAGATCTCAAAGTATCATCCATGGGCATGGACGATAATGGTTGGGACTGGGCTTTTATCCACATCTACTTACCGAGCACTTCTTGGCTGCATATCCAACATATCTACCCGCCAAACTCTGCGTCCGGGCATGATACTTGGCTATGGCCCTTGTCACCACATGGCCCTTGTCACCACATGGCTTCGCACAGACACTGCTCCCTCCATGCCTGGTAACTGGACTCCTATCTGGAAGCTACCCATCCCTCAAAGACTTCGCACATTCCTATGGTTGCTTCAACATAGAGCGCTGCTCACCAATGTTGAGAAGGCCCACTGCCATATTCCTGTAGATGAATCATGCCCAGTGTGCGCTAATGCAAGGGACACGCTGTTACACTCTCTTCGGGACAACACTGCAAGTAAGGAGGTGTGGGTTACATGTCACATGGACCCTTCCTTCTTCCTCCTTTCTGAGAACGATTGGATAAATGTCATATTGTCCTCCACATGCACTGGCATGGCATCCATCTTGCCTGTGGTCACGTGTTGGGCACTCTAGTCACAAAGGAATGAGTTCACCCACAATCGGAAGTAGCTACCTCTCACCATGCATGTATCCTTCATCAAGGAAAGAGCCTGAGCCATCCTAGCACTTCTAATGGAGTTCGCTAGGACTCCCGGCCTGCACACTCCTACCAGGAGCATTCCTATACTAAGAAATACCATCATGTTTGTTGACGCGTCCTATAAGGCCAACTCCTACCCTACCGGGATTGGCATTCGTGTTGTTGACGAACAGGGCAGGTTTCTCCTGGGCCACAGTTCACCCAGCCATGCCAGCTCGACATTGGAGGTAGAGATCCAAGGCATCATTTGTGCGTTGGAGCTTTGCAAAATCATAGGATGGCGTGCTCCCACCATTCTGTCTGATGCTACCTCAGCAGTATGTATCACCACTGAGGATGCATCCCAAGAAACCATGTTCCTTCCTCATCTGCGGCGACTTCAGAAGCTTTATGACGACGTCAGCCAACCTTCTATTTTGCCAATTCCTAGAATGCATAATAGTGTAGTTGATTGCATTGCTCACTTTTCTATTCATGCTACTTCTACTTTTACTTTTCAAACTGATCTGCCTCCATGGCTTACCATCAAACTAGATGTTAACTTTTCAACTGTTTGGCCCACAGTATAGAGTGGGATGAATATAAACTAATCTCTACGTTGCTAAAAAAAAGGAAAATCTTTTGGTAACAATGCGCAGATAGTGGAACTTTATATAATAAATAGTACTAGGATTGGTGCAATATTATAATAATATAATGGTGATGAGTCTAAACCTCTAATTGTAATAAAATCCTAAACATAATTCTAGAACCCAAATATAATATGCAAATTGTGCTCCTTGGGTCCTTGTTTGCTTGGCTGTTAGGTTTCACAGTATTTGAACAATCCTAACTATCCTAATGTCATTAAGAAAAGAAAATATAAGATAAGGTTAAAAATATTAAATAAATTATTTAGTGACTTCAAAAGTAAAAAAAATCTCAAATTTGGATGTTTCATGTCCTAGTAGCAAATGTAATACTATTTAAACCTTGTTTGGACCCTCAAACAAATTATGAAAGATAATAACTAAATCATAAATTTTAAATGTCAATGATTGAAATTGTATTCTTTTTTCCTTAAGTTCTAGATGATTTTACTATCATGTTGTTTTCCTTAATCATGCATTCTTAATGGACTCATGGATTTCCATCCAATAGCTCACTACCTTCCTTCTACCACTAACTTGCCTTCCTATTTTTGAGTCACCAATGCCTTGATCTTGCCTCCCATTTCTCTCTCTGTCTGATTCATCATTTGACGAAATTTCTTTCCCTAGACCTTCATCCCATCAATCTGTATCACCCGATCCATACTTTCAATATGTACTAACAAATCTTGTGGATACCCCTAATCATGCAACAACTCTTTCTTTTCCCCCAAGTTATAGTTCCTACCATATCGATGCACACCCCTGTATAATGGTCCCCAAAGTACCGAAACACATCCTGAAGTACTTCTACACCTTCAATTGATTCTTGAGGCAATCTTATCTTTTTTTTTTCATTCTTCATGTTCTACTCTGGTGACAATGAGGTGGTCTTCTGCTCTCATACCTAAAGCTTCAATTGACAATTTGGTGAATATCATCAACCTCCCAAGTTGCTTAACTACTCTCTGGTTACTCGTGTGTTTTTCCCAATCATTCTACCCACAAGTACACTTGGCGGACTATTAGCGACCATAGTCGACTAGGATCTCCAGTGCCTCTTCAACCATAGGGTTGCTTATGGTTTCTTTCCAGAGCCTTTGAGAGTGCTCTGTTCTTATTTGTTCGACCCGATGAGGATTATACATTGGTTTTTAGAAAACTAATCTAGTTGTTGATTTTTTTTGCCCTATGACGTGCGTGGTGAATCTAGGATTCGTTGAGTCTTGGTTTTTACATGGTTGTCTTTTTTGGGAGATACAGAGGTGGATCCACACTTATTTCCTTTGCAATTCTTCATCTCCATCTCGACTTCAGTTTTCTTTATGCATGGAGTTAGGATGGGAGGTGCCCTTGGCACTCCAGATCACCACGACAAATAACCCTAGCTTGGTGAAGGGTGAGGAAGGTGATGGACATCCTCATGGTTGTTCTTTCACAATTTTCTATGGTTTTGGATCACAGAATTAAGCTTCTGAAGTTCTGGGTCTCACGAGGTGCAAGAAGAGAATGATACACCACTACTTCATTTTTCTTTTCACCCTTGCACGTATTTCTGATGTCACGATTCAGAATGAGTATTTTCATCTTTTCTCTATTGTTGGTTCATTAGATCGCACTGAGCCATCTGAGTGATTTGATGTAAGCCCCTATGACTTGTCCAATTTTTATTGGGCCATGACGTAGGGCTAGATGTGGATTTTCTTGCATACATTGGTATTTTCTCATTGATTTGTATTTAAAAATTCATAGTAATTAATCCATAGGTCAGAAAACTAAAACAAAATATGTTTTGGAATTAAAAAATTATAATATACCTAATACTAACAATTTCATCATCTAATTCCAATAATAAATATGTGATTTTTATGGATTTTCCTAACTGGTAAGATTTTCTAAACTATATAGTTAATAATATGTGAGTTAAAAAAAGTAAAATATGTTAAGAATTCAAGAAAAGATAACCTATAATGTGATATGCTTTTCCCAGAGCAATTCATTAATGATGGAAATGGAAATTTTTAGGGTTAATGTAATTGATGTGAACTGAACCTGAATTTCATATATGATGTTAATAGGTGGCTTATGACCCTTATATGGAGATAGGGTTGACCTTAGATACATTTGGTCTTGATATGATGTATTTTGCATCCCTTACTTCTATCTTGAGAAATTACTCATAATCATCACTCTCTTGGTCCTCTAAGACATGCTAGCCTATTCTCTCTCTCCTTTGAGAGGTTAGTTTATGTGAGCTAGATGATATGAATCTTTTGTTGGATATTTATATTGATACTAAATAATACTTTGATTCATGATTAAACCATAATTGTGGAATTGAACTATATTTTCCTCATTGTGAGATGGAACCCTAATTACTCATGTTTATGGTGGATGTTTCATATTGTCCATTTATGTGAGGAAATCTCATCAATTCTATATATATGCATTTATGCATGATTTGTGATTCAATAACCCTAGAGTAATATGATACTTTGGTTTTTGGGTTTAATTCCCCTTGGATTTAATTCCCCTATGTGATATTTTTAGATACTAGGTTTTATTCCTCTGCCATGCAATGAGGTTTTAGTCCTCCTGCACTTTTATATATTGGGATGGATGATCGTATACCACATACCCCAACTTGTATCTAGATAAGTTTGTTTATGTGACATTCTCTGTCAGGTTTTGGGTTATGTGACCTGATCGCCATTGGCTTTATATTTTCACTAGAGATATGGTTATCTCACTTGCATACATGTTGATATTATTAATGATGGGTTATGTGCCTTAATTTTTTATTGTTCTTATGTGGCACATCTTGTTAGTATTTTGACTTATGGCTAGTGCATCTTTTTTTATACCTTATATAGTTTCCTTTTTATATCCATTTGGAGTTCACATTCCCTCTTTGATGGAAGCCTTAAATAATTAATTGTTGTCCTTTTTCCATAATGTTTTGAATCCTTATATGCTCATACTGACATTTATGTGCTGACAACTTCCATTTTGTCTACTCTTTTGGGGTATGCTTCTAACCCCTTAGGTGAAATAATATGGATGACTCAATATGATGACACAGATCTAGCTTAGAGGAACTGACTCTTGGGAGATAGACCTGTGATACTTTGGATATCCCTCTTCTTAGATCTTGATGTTGTTACTTTCATGTAAGCCCCTAGTGGGATATTATATTGTACCTTGTATAGTTAAATATACTCATTACATTTATTTCTAATGTTATACTTTGGTCTTGTATTACCATTTATTTGATAAATGAAAGCAAAACACCTATTCTGACATGATTATTAGTCTGTTTGGATTAGATGGATATTTCCTCAAATTAAGTGAGGAGTGGATTTCCTGTCAGGTCCTGTTCCTTAAAAGATGGTACCAGAGCCATGGTTGTTGGAACCAGACTATTTCAATTTTATCTCCCATAGGTTTCCAATCTTGTTACATAAGTTCCTTATTGAGCCCTTACCTTATGTGAAAACCATCGATAATATGTTTACCCTAGATTAGTTGAGTCATAGTGATGAAGTGCATATGAGGATCGTAAGCTATAAACCCTGATGTTATGAGTCTCTAGTAGCTCATAACTTTTGATGTAGATTACTTATGGTCTGTATCTGTGGATGTTATGAGGTTTTACTTGAGGATGTAGTTATGTTATGAGGATGTTGAAGTGGTAGAATAAGAAGATCTTAATATGAAAAAAAGTTGTGAATTGGTTCTCATATTGATTTTTCTACCACCCTTTGTTTTATATCGATGATTTGTAGCACCAAAATTTATATTCCATTAAATTACTATACGTAAAAAAAAAATCTTGATATCATCAAACTTTTCTTGAACTAAGTCATGAACTAAGTCACAATGGAGCTATGTAAGAAGTTTGATAGTGAATCCCTAGAATTAGATAGAACTGAACCCAAACCCATTTTTTGAAGAAGGGAGTGATCACTAGGAAGATGTGACTTGTATTAAAGCTTTAGTAGACCTACCCTTTGGACTCTAATAGACTGTGGAGTTACTTCCCTTATGATTTATTAGATACTTATAGGGTTGTTACATAAGAAACACACTGACATAACCCTAGGTGGATATGACATGTTATTTGGATGCATGAATGATGTAAAAATTGTTCACAACTAAAAGATGTATATGTAACCCTAATACGTTGATGTTATTTAGCTTGGATTATTATGTTAAACCTTTTAAGGGTGGAGGGTATTTGTGGATATCATATGGATGATGTGATTTCAAGGATTAAATCCATTTAAGGGGTGGAGCAATGTAACATACTGAAACCTATAGTCTTATCCTATTCCATGATCAGGAGGTCAGTAAGCTTGGTTCCTTATATTTGACCAAACAAGGATGAAGTTGTACCTTGATGTATATTGATAATACATGTAACATGATTAATTTAATGGTAACACATAACATATTTAATCTTTAAAACAAATATAACATATTAAGTGGCATTAGGTTCTATAATCTACATCACATATCATAATGTACTCATATTAACATAATGACCTATATGTGTGCTAATATGTATGGAGTTAATCAACTACAGATTTTCTACTAATCTGAGTGGGATTGCCACCCCCTTTCCAAGCTGACCTCTGAAAAAGAAAAAGGAGTCTGTCTTTCGCAACACTTCTAGGTTACTAATTTTGTTAGGTCTCTACTTATGTCACATATGCTTTCTTTTATAACTAATATACACATAATGGATAAGACATGCTTAAAAAGAGGTATAATGTTCTTAATACATGCATTAGAATATCATTTGGTGTTTGCATGTCCATTTATATGAATAATGTACCATTATTTAAATAATTATTAATTTAATTAGCTTAATATGATAAATAAGCAAGCTATGGAAATTCGTGCATAGTAATACAAGGAAACTCCTATGGTAACAATGTGAATATAATGGGACTCTAACTAATAAATAAATATGGTAATCATGTAATGTTATTACAATATAATGGTGATGACCCTAAAACTCTAATTGTAATATAACTCCTAAAAGGAATTTCCAAACCCCAAATTTTTTATGGAATTTGTGATCCTTGGGTCTTAGTTAGCTTGGGTGCCAACTTTATTGTCATGTTTTTCTCCTGAACCAGATTATGTTTTCCTTAAGTTATGGATGACTTTATTGTCATGTTGTTCTCCTCAATCACAGATTCTCACTAGGCCGATAGATTTCCATCCAACGACTCACTACCTTCCCTGTACCTCTAACTTTCCTTCTTGTTATTTCATTACCAGTGCCCCAATCTTCCCTCCCAGTTTTCTCTCTTTGTGATTTATCATTTGGTAAAATTTTATTCCCTAGACCTTCATCTCATCAATATGTATTGTCAGATTCCTACTCTCTGTATGTACTAACACTTCTTGTGGATACCCCTAATCCTACAACAACTCTTTCTTTTTCCCCAAGTTACAGTTTCTACCATACGATGCATAACCCTATATAATGGTCCCTAGAGTATAAAGATACCTCGCTAAACACTTCTACACCTTCAATTGATTCCCGATATGATCTTCTTTTCTTTGTTTTTCTTCATCTTCTACTCTAGTTACAATGAGGTGGTGTTCTCTTCTCATGTACCTAAAGCTTCAATTGACAATTTGGTGAGTATCCTCAACCTCCCAAGTTACTTGCCTACTCTCTAGTTACCAGTGTGTTTTTCCCAATTATTCTATGCATAAGTACACCTAGATGGATATTGACAATCGCAGTTGACCATGCACTTTAGTGGCTCTCCCGACACATGGTTTCTTATGGAGTCTTCTTTGAGCCTCCGAGAGTGTTCCAAGCTTGTTTATTTGAACTAATGAGAGTTTTTGTGTTTTTTCACCCTTCTATGTGCTTATTGAATTTGGGATTCATGAAGTCCTAGTTTTCATAGGGTTTCCTCTACTGTGAGTTATCAATGGGTATCTAAACTTAATTCCCATCTCCATCTCAACCTTCCTATTTTCTTTACCCTTAGAGTTGGGGTGGGAGGTTCCCTTGGTACTCTAGGTCACCACGCCAACCTAACCCCAGCTCATTAGGTTCATAGAAGCGTGAACAAGTTTGTAGCACCCAGGCCCATTGCCCAAGGATCTAGTAGAGTTTCAAGAATGACTACTGGCCCCATAGACCAAAACTAGCCTTAACTATGTGCTTTGTCCTCACTCACATGCAAGTCAGAACAAACTTCCTGACTGGTTTCCAATCCTAGTACTACTCTTGGTTGAGCACACTTAACCATAGAGTTCTTTAGTGATGGGCTCCTTGAAAAGGAGGTTCATCTTGGTGATATGGGTAGTCCAATCATTCCTCTTAAGATCATTTTATCCGAGGCCTCGAATTCTGGGACGTTACAATATCCCCCACTTAGCCTCTTGACATCCACATCAAGGCTCAAGTATATGGCCTCATAATATTTCCCCATTTCACTACAGACCTAGAATGGTCCATGGACACCCAACTCCCGATCACAAAATACCAGCACAAGGATGGCTACATCACCATGGACAACCCTTTCCTACATGTCTGGATAGCACGACTCAAGACTAGCATGTCACATGCCCATGTGGGCCCCACCTACTAGAGGGGTTATGGCTTTGATACCATTTGTAACACCCATGCCCACTACCCAAGGCTCTAGCAGAGTCTTAGGAATGACGACTGGACCCATAGACCACCACTTGTGTTAACTACATGCTTTGTTCTCACTCACACAGAAGTTGGAATAAACTTCCCTTCTGGTTACCCATCCTAGTACTACTCTAGGATGAGCACGCTTGACCACATGGTTCTTTAGTGATGAGCTCCCTAAAAAGGAGGTGCACCTTGGTGATATGAGTAGTCCAATAATTACTTTTAAAATCATTTTATCTGAGGCCTCATGTCTATCGTCTCACAATGCTTTGTGGTTTTGGATCACAGTGTTGAGCTTCTCAAGTTATGGGTCTCGTAAGGTGCAAGAAGAGGATGACACATCACGCCCTTTTTCACCCTTATATGGATTTTTGATGTCATGATTCTACATGGGAATTTTCATCTTTTTGTTGTCTTTTCTTTATTAGATTACAATGACCCATCTGAATGACTTGTTGTAAGCCCATGTACTTGTTCAATATTTATTGAGACACGACAACAAGACTAGATGTCGATTTTCTTGCATACATAGATCTAATGGTATTATCTCATTGATTTGTACTTATAAAGTTGATAGTAATTAATCCATAGGTCATTAAAATAAAGCAAAATATGTTTTGAAATAAAAAAATTAATCTACCTAGTGGTACCAGTTTCATCATCTAAGTCCAATATAATAAACATGTGATTTCCATGGATTTTCCTAATTGGTAGATTTTCTAAAACTCAATACTAATAATCTACAATTAGAAAAATAACATAAAATAAAATATGCTATGGATTTAGGAAAAGATAATTTATAGTATGATGGTTTTCAAAACCTAATTCATTAATGATGGGAAAGGAGGCTTTTAGGGTTTATGTAATTAATGTGAATTCAACCCTAGTTTCATATATGATGTTAATAGGTGGCTTGTGACCCTGATATGAAGCCAGGGTTGGCCCTGGATACATTTTAGTCTTGATATGAGGTATGTTTCATCCCTTACTTCTATATTGAGAAATTACCCATAACTATCACCCTCTTGGTACTTTGAGACATGCTACCCTATACAATTCTCTCTCTCTCCTCAGAGAGGTTGGTTTATGTGAGTTAAATGATATGAATATTTTGTTGGATATTCTTATAAACACTAAATCATACGTTGATTGATGATGAAACCCTAATTGTAACATCAAACTAAATTATTCATTGCTTTGATATGAAACCCTAATTGCCCTCTTTTGAGGTGGATGTTTCACATTGTTCATTTATGTGAAGGAAATCTCATCAATTCCATCTATATGACTAACCTTTCTCTTGGCTCTACATTAATGCATGATTTGTTATTTAGTAGCCCTAGAGTAATATAATACTTGGGGTTTTGGGGTTTATTCCCCTATGTGATATTATTAACCACTGGGTTTGGTTCTTCTATCATGCCCTGATATTTTAGCCCTCCTACACTTTTAGATATTGGGATGGAGGATCATTTGCCACATATCCTGGCTTGTATGCCAAGGGAGTTTGGTTATTTCCATTATCTATTAGGCTTTTGGTTATGTGACCTAACTACCACTGACTTTATATTTTCACCAATGTTATGCTTAGCTCACTTGCAACCAAGTTGATATTGTTGATGATGGGTTATGTGCCCTAATTTGTTTGATGATGCTTATGTGACACATCTTGTTGGTATTTTGACTTACTGCAGGTGCATATTTTTGTATACCTTATATAGTTTCCTTTTGATATCCATTTGGATGTTCACATTCCCTCTTTGATGTAAGCTTTGAATAATTAATTATTAATATGATCAATCTTTATTATATGCTCATACTGACATTTTTGTGCTGACCACTTCCATTTTCTCTTCTTGTGGGGTATGCTTCCAACCCCTTAGGTGAAAGAATATGGAAGACTCAATATGATAAAATGGACCTAGCTTGGAGGAGATGACTCTTTTGAGATAGACTTGTAGTAATTTTGATATCCTTCTACTTAGATCATGATGTTGCTACTTTCATGTAGGCCCCTAGTGGTATATTATCTTATAACTCATATAATTGAATATAGTCGTTACATTTATTTTTGATGCTATACTTTGGTCTTGTATTACCATTAACTTGAAAAATGATAAAAAGTACATATATCTAGGCATACATATTAGTGTGTTTGGATTAGATGGGTTTATTCCTAAAATTAAGTGAGGAGTGGATGCCCTCCTAGGTCCCACTCCTTAAAACATGCAATGTGATAATAGTGGTTCAAGAATATTAACCTACAGAATGTGGACACCATGCTTTAGACCTAAACTTCTATGGGAAAGACTCACTATACTAGCTATCAATAATGCATAAGTGAATATGTATAAACTAGATAAATGATCGGATGAAATATCTTTTTTCTTCTATATCTCCCCCTCACATTACCCACAAAACTGAGAGTATTTGGGGGTGGACATCGAAAAAAGGGGACTCCGTAATAAAAGAAATTGCAATGAAAAATCATTGCACCACAACTTCATAGATAATTATCCTTAGTACTGATGCGGGGTAGGTACTACTAGTAGGTAGGGGGTCTGCTACCTCACATGGAGAAGAAATCAAAGGGAGGCTAGCCCTCACAAGGGTTGGGAGCAGAGCCCCTAAATAAATGGTATACAATGATTTTGAAGGGAAGGGAATATCATAAATCTTGTAAAGTTAGGTATTTGAGGTACATGAGGCATCTTAAACTTCCATGACAAATGATAGAGAAAAAAATGGTAGGTACCTTGCTGACTATAATAGAAAGAGGTGCTCCAACTATAACAAATCACACAATAGGAATAACATTATTAAATTGTGGCACATCAATAGGGATATAGATACGAGGAAGCACGTGGGTGATACAAATCAATGGGATCTATGAGAGAGGGAAGAGAAGTAAGATATCCCCTTATGGCCTAGTTGATGACGTCATGCCAAGTACCAATCAACAATGTCAATGTTTAAGATAGTTAGATGCCTTCTTATTGGTGGTGGCTAACAAGGAAGCCAAAAGTCATGTACCTAATGGAGATTGAAGAGTAGGGAGGGAAATTTACCTCTTTCCTTTGAGAAAAGTCTTTCAAGGGGTTGGACGGTCCCTTCCCCAAGTGCATCCAGAAGTAGGAATGTTGATGGTCCTTGGCGACACCTTCTCTACATGTGGCACATAATAGATAAGGTGGTAATAGGATGTGCTTAGATACCATGTGGAAAATAATGTGGTGGAAATAGGATGATTTTATCAGACATGCCCCTATTCCTATATATAATAGAGGCTAACTCTTTTAACTTTAACTAATGGGTTGAACATGCTTAAGAACATATACATAATAAACACAATATTTAGTACTTTCAACAACAAAGTCACTCTCACAAAATTTCTTGAAGATTGGGTTATACAAGTTTGATGAGTATTAATAGATAACATTTAGTAGATAAAAAAGAAACTACTAATTTATAAGAAGATTCTTGGCTTGTTACATATCAATAATGAAGTGCAATATTTACCTTCTCCATGGCTTCTTGCTACTCATATTTGGCATGATAAATATTGATATGTGTGATGGTTAATCATTATTAATGTTCACTCTCAACTAAACCATCAAATCATTATGGAATTTCCTAGGATGCCTTCTTTGATCAAAGAGTTTAACCAAAGAAAACCATCATTGGTGAAGAGATAAATATTTTTCTAAGAATGGGTCATGGAAACTTTCCTTTTTTATTTATAGAAAAAGAGAAAACATTCTCTTCCAAGATGGCCCAAATTTTAACTCTGTGTAGGGAAAATTAGGAAATGATATGGAGGCTTAAGGAAGAAGGTATGATGTGAAAAAACTATGGAAACAAGATAGTAAAGGAGAAGGGAGAGAATAGAGAGAGAAAGGTAGAGGAATATATTTCATTCAAATGAAATGAAAGGCACACAATGATTGTTCATTACAATCCACCTTATACAATGACGAAGGCATGCATTTATACATATAACAACTCAAATCACCTAGTTCAACATTATTGGTTTTCAAGAATTTTTAGAAGTCAAAGAGTCCTATATAGACTAATCTATATCATCCAACATCCCCTGCCAATAGCTTGTGATAACCTCCTATTTTAGTAGTTTATCTTAGTCTTTTTCTTTAGTTTTCCATACTCTTTTTACGTTTATACGGTACATAAACCTAATTTTACCCCTTTTTTGTAAATACATCATCAAACTAACTTTTTCCTTTTACACTTGCAGAAAAAGCACAAAACAATCATAAAAGAATAAACAACCTCAAGGCCGAGTGAAGCCCAACGGTCCCAAGACCGCATGGAGTTCAAACGGTCCCGAGACCGCATGAAGCCAAACGGTCCCAAGACCGCATGGAGTTCAAACGGTCCCGAGACCGCATGAAGCCAAACGGTCCCAAGACCGCATGGAGTTCAAACGGTCCCGAGACCGCATGAAGCCAAACGGTCCCAAGACCGCATGGAGTTCAAACGGTCCCGAGACCGCATGAATCCAAACGGTCCCAAGACCGCATGGAGTTCAAACGGTCCCGAGACCGCATGAAGCCAAACGGTCCCAAGACCGCATGGAGTTCAAATGGTCCCGAGACCGCATGAAGCCGAACGGTCCCAAGACCGTATGGAGTTCAAACGGTCCCGAGACCGCATGAAGCTCAAACGGTCCCGAGACCGCATGAAGCTCAAACGGTCCCGAGACCGCATGAAGCCAAACGGTCCCAAGACCGCATGGAGTTCAAACGGTCCCAAGACCGTTTGACGCCAAACGATCTCAAGACCGTCTGACGCCAAACGGTCTCAAGACCGTTTGACGCCAAACGGTCTCAAGACCGTTTGACGCCAAACGGTCTCAAGACCGTTTGAACCCAAACGGTCTCAAGACCGTTTGACCTCACTCAAGGCCTATAAATAAGACCTCAAGGGCCATCCCTGAGGAGGTCCAGACGTCCAGAGGCTGTCTCTCTACTATCAGAACAACTCCATCTACCGCCCGAGGCTTCCGGTCTGAGACTCACGTTCCATTACAAAGCTACCTTCTCTCTCATCAACAAAGAAGGTGATAGGAGAAGATCCGTCGTCAAGCAAGCCACGAAGGGTGAAGATCGTTGCTCTCTCCACCAAGGGTTCAACCTTCTCTCCTCAGTGGAGATGATGTTCTTTCTATCTCTTCTTGCCTCCTCCTTTGTTGCTCCCTCTATGAGGAGCGAGTAGTTCCATCCACTGGGGCGCGGGGACTAGCCCCGCTGCCCATGCTTTGTACTTTGTACTAAAAAGATGTTATCCTTTCGTTTTAATACTAAATCGTTTCATACATGCTTGAATGATGGCCACGTTCTTGTATGCATCTATTGTCTTTTGTTGTGGTTTGTCTACGACCGCTCTCGAGACTCGAATACCGATTTAGTGTTGGTTTCTAGTGTGTGTATCCACCACGCATCCGCTTCGATGTCTAGGAGTGTATCTCAAAGAGTGGAGTATACTCACTATCATCCGTTACACTTCCATCTGTATGGAAGTAACCTTGGTAAGTCGAGGAACACGCTTTGCGAGGGGAATGATGTAAAGCATGTGACCATTTGATCGGGAATGGCTGGCGTTGCAACATTCCCGCACTTCTCGTAGCTAGGTTATCCGAATAGGAGACTAGGCCTACAAAGACACTATTCGATTTAATAATTATCGCTCGCTTGTTAGTTTTAGATGCACGTTTCATGAGGTTGAGTAAGATTTCTCTCTTTGGAAGACTACATATCTTCATTGACACGTAGAAATGTACCGAATGAGAGCTACTTAACCCTTGAAGGATGCGATGCATTGCTCTTGTCTTATATGGGCATTGGTCTTGTGGAACATCCATGCATCTAGCTTATAAGTCTTGCTTGATTAGTACATAAACAATGCATGTGTAGCGGTGGTGAATACCTGTTTAACCCCAGTGATTCATCATCATTTGTTAAATCTTAGTTTTACTTGCTTTATTTACTTTTCATACTTTAGTCTAAAAACCAATCAAAATCCAACCTTTTGATATAAGTGCCAATTAGTAAAGTAACTAAGTGAAGTGCTGTACGTTTTCCATCTTGTTGCTTGCAACAAGACCGTTGTCTTTTGGGTTCGATCCTAAATCTGTACTATGATAAGGCTTCCATACTCTTATGGGGTTGGAGTTGTTATCTAAGCACCAGTTATAGGTAAACCTAGGGAAGACATTCATCCTCTCTAGGGTTTTTGGTGATAGAATCCTGGGACTCCCATTGGAAGACTGAAAATCTTTTGGTGTAAGTTCCAGCTCCATCAAAAAATGGCGCCGTTGCCGGGGACAACGGAACGTTAGTATTTCACTTAGTTTATTTTTCTAGTTGGTTAGGATTTTACACTTTCTTTTTGAATCATAATTCACTATCTTCTTGAAGCTTTCATATTGTCTCTATTATCTAAAGGTGTTCTCTTTTCTTTACTCAGGTAGAACCCGTATATGCAATCACCGCATAATCGAGGATTCTCCCCTGATCCGGAGTTCGACTCCGAGGTAGAGAGAAGTTTCCACCGCAGAATCCGTCTCAATCGCCAACGCGCTAGTCAAATGGCTGACGAACAGCATCAAGCCGCTTTGGTGATGGAGAGAGTCAATGCTGCTATCGCCGCACAATGGGCACAACTCATTGCAGACACCCGTGCCCAAATACAAGCGGAAATACGAGCAGAAGAGCAAGCCCGCATAAGAGCAGAGACCGAGGCTGCTCAGCTCGAACTACGAAACAAGCAACTGAGGGACTATGCTGTCCCGAAGAATTACGAAGACAACCACCCGGTCCGGCCTCCGATCATCAATATCCCAAACTTTGAGATCCGGACCCAGTGGATCCAGATTATGCAAGGAATTTCCTTTTCTGGAGGTTCAGGGGACGATTGCATGGACCACTTGAAACGGTTTAAGGCATTATGCCTGGTCCTGCAAGCTGGCATTGCTTTCGACGCAATAATGCTCCACCTGTTTCATTTCACCTTATCTGGAAGGGCCTTGAGTTGGTACAACTCACTGGACAGATAACCCATCATAACCACTTGGGCCCCTCTAGAGGAAAAATTCTTGGAGAAGTTCTTTCCACCCTCGCTGACCTATGAAATCAGAGGGCAGATCAACCATTTCTCCCAGCTACCTGGAGAAACCCTCGCTGAGGCATGGGAAAGATTCAAGGAACTTCTACGCAAATGCCCTCATCATGGAATTTCACAGAATCAATTGATTGAAACTTTTTATCGAGGGGTAAGCGATGACATTAAACAGTTCCTAGATTCCTCATCTGGAGGAAATTTCATGAGGAAAAATTATGAAGATGCCTGGAAAATCGTTACTTTAGGAGCTGAAAACCAGTCCAACTGGGGGCGGTCAACCGGAAAAGGCGTCCTTAAAGTCTGTAAAGCTGAGGAATCTATGGAACTAAAGTCAATAGCCGAAGCTTTGAAGACAATCGCTCATAAACAGCAAACCTTTGAAACAACCCTAAGGGAAATTGATAAGAAGAAAACCCCGCTGGTTCATCAAGTCAAAGCCGTCACAGGATACTGTGAAGCTTGTCATTCTTCGGATCATCCGACTCTTTCCTGCGGAATACTCTATAATGTGATGATGGATCTGCATCCACCACCACAATCCTATGAGGCCATCACTAATCAGGCTGAAGATCAGATTCCAGAGCAAGTCAATTCCATCCATACTATTCCCGGACAAGTTTATTATAATCCCAGTCAACCAAGGAACCATCCTGGATTCCAGTATGGGAATCCCTCTGGAACTGCGAATCCGCAACATCAGACACAAGGGGGGCTTGACAGTAGGCTGCCTCCTGGATTTCCAAACAATTTTAACCAAAATCAAGGGAACCCAAGGAACAATTTCCCTAGGGCTAACTACCCTAGAAATCAATCAGCCTACTATCAGTACACTCATCCCCCGCTTCACCCGCAATTGCATATTCAACAGTCTCAACAACAAAACCCTCAGAAAAACGTCACTGCACAACCGGAAGATGAGCTATCTTTGATAAAACAAATGCTTCAGTCTCAGCAAACCATGCTGGCCAACCAACAAGCTCAACAGAAGGCAGTTGAAGCACAGCTTGCCCAGATTGCTGCACAATTGAAACCCCCAACAGGCACTTTCGCTGGGCAGCCTGAATCGAACCCTAAACATGGGCCAAATAGACATGAGCAATCAAATACTATGACAACAGCATAATAATGTTTTAACTTCGTCGAGCCAGCGACATAAAACCAAGGCGCTTCTTGGGAGGCAACCCAAGACCTCAGTATCACCTTCTCTAATTTCTTTTGAATTTGTTTTGCTTTCTTTAAGTTATTTCATCATTAATCTAAAAATACAAAAAATCTACATAATCAAAACTACAAAAACAATACATAAAACAAACAACATAAAAATTCATAAACCAAAATACAAAAAAAAATAATATACATACCCAAAAACAAACATAAAATATACAAACCTTTTGTGCCCCACCAAACGGTCTTGAAACCGTTTGGGACCAAACGGTCTTGAAACCGTTTGGGACCAAACGGTCTTGAGTTCACTTGGGATCAAGCGGTCTTCAAACCGTTTGGAATACAAAAGGTCACCAACCAATCACTATAAATATCAACCCTACCCCTCAGTCCTTCTCTCTTCGAACCTTCGAATTCTCCAGAGCTTTCGTGCGAAGAATCTCGTTCTTGCTCCTGTTGCATCCGCGCAAGCTTCTCACCCGTTCGTCCATCCACCTTCCGCAAGGTAGTCCGACGACTACAAGCACGCTGCTCACTCCGACGTCTCCTTCGCCACCATCGCAGTCGTCATCGAACGAGTTCACCGACTCCTCTATCACTTTTGTCACCGCGCCGTTCTGTCGCCACCATCATGGCGCCAGTTGCAGTTTCCTGTACCATCGCACGACGTCTCTTGCTCCGCCATCGCCGTCTCTGTCGAAAGATTTCACCAACTCTCCATCGCTTTCATCACCGTCGCCGTTCTTCTCATCATTTTCAAAGGCGCCGGCGTGTTTTTCACCTTCGCGCCGTTCCGTCTTCTCCCGCGCCGGTGACCTGCGACTCTTCGCTTTCCAAACGGTCCCGAAACCGTTTGGAACCAAACGGTCCGGAAACCGTTTGGGACCAAACGGCCTTGAAACCGTTTGGGACCAAACGACCTTGAAACCGTTTGGGACCAAGCGGTCCTCAAACCGTTTGGAACCAAACGGTCCCGAAACCGTTTGGGACCAAATGGTCTTGAAACCGTTTGGGACCAAGCGGTCCTCAAACCGTTTGGAACCAAACGGTCCCGAAACCGTTTGGGACCAAACGGTCCTCAAACCGTTTGGAACCAAGCGGTCCTCAAACCGTTTGGAACCAAACGGTCCCAAAACCGTTTGGAACCAAACGGCCCTCAAACCGTTTGGAACCAAACGGTCCCGAAACCGTTTGGAACCAAACGGTCTTGAAACCGTTTGGTTTTCGTTTCCCTTTTTGCTTTCGCAAAATATAAAAAATATAACTACAAATCAAATCTACATTGTTTCAAATCTTCTTTAATTATGAAACTCTTATTCTTTTTCAGAAATGGCGTCACCAGCAAACAAAACTTCCGGCTCAGGAACTGCCCCTGCTCTGACAAGGGAGCAGATGATGGAAGAGCGAGACAGGCTCATACAGATCAGGGACACTTACAACACCACCAGCGTCGTCCCTCCCAAGGTCAAGATCATCGACGTACTGTGTGAGATAACTCGCCTCACCAAATGCTTGGGTGAGGCCCCGGAAGAGGACATCGAGCGCATCTCTTCAGACGATGATGAAGGATCGGACTACATACCGAATCCCGATGAAGACTCCTCTGCCCAAGAGACAGAGGGAAAATGCAAAGCTACAAAGGCTGCATCTGGGCAGCCCCCCAAGAGGGCAAGAAAACAAGTCCACCCTCTATCTGCCATGGACCAACCCTTCGCCAAACCATCCACCTTCGCTGCTACCACCATCACCTCTGCAGCTACCATCCCTACCACCTTCATTCCCATCATTGCCCCAATACCACCACCAGAGCACCTATCCATCCAAACCTCCATCACCACCGATAAAAACCTTAAACCAACTAAGTATGTTTGCTCCAGCATACTAGCTAAAATGGGAATTCACGAGCGCATCTTCAAAGCGCTACAAAAAGCCAACCTCACCAGGTTGTGCTTAATACCTGAATTATCCTACATCGAGCCCACAACAGAATTTTTCTCCTGCCTGACAAAGGAGCCCGTCGACATTGCAGATAGGTCACGGGATGGGGGTGATAGAAGGATTGTCACCCAAATCTTTGGTAGCAACATCGTCTTAACAGAGAATATGCTCAATTCAATATTCATTGACGACCTGGAACAGCTACAAAAGGCCAAATCAGTGGGAACTGATCATCCAGAATTCAACCGCCACACATTCTGGAAAAGTTTAACTGGGATTCCCACATACGACGCCAAAACATGCAAAGCGTCCAACATACACTCCGGATTTGTGCGCACTCTGCACAAAATCCTTGCTGGCGCACTTTTCCCAAGAACGGAGGGAGGAAACGTTACAATATCAGACCTCTTTGTCCTCTGGTCTATCCTCCACGGCAGGCCAGTCAACATCGGACGGTTGATGGTCCAGAAATTATCCGCCGCCTTCATAGGGAAAGAGATCTGTTTGGGGGGCCATGTCACATCCATAATTAAATTTTTTAAGATGGACATGCTATTACCCCAATGCACCCAAATAAAAGGCGACATCCTTACAAACGAACAATCTTTGAAAAATTCGTTTATAATCAAAGAAAAGGATGGGAAGTTACACTATGTATTCTGCCCGATGGTTAAGTCATCAAGAACCCTCCTTCCGTTACCAGAGCTAGCACACTATGATATGACACAGCTCCTCTTTTCTGACGAGGAGCTTACTCATCTACTAGCTTCGGTCACACCCACTGCAAAGAAACAAACTGCGGGCCCAACTGAAACGAGCATCACAGCCCCGACAGCTCGATCTACAAAAATCCCTGTCAAACGACCTTCTAGGAGGTTGCTGCGGGTCCAACAGCTGTCGGGGACACCAACGTCCCGCCCAAACTCGGAGGACGAGCGGTTTAACGATGAAATCTTAACAACTTCCTCATTTGACTCTTTCATCCAGGGTCTAAATGAGCAGCTCTCCGCTGCCCCCACCACTACTTTCCTCCCCACATCCACGCCAGCATTCGCATCCACCTTTTCACCCACCCTAACATCGGGTTTCCCTTTCTCCACCTCCATGCCCGACTTCACCACCTTTCCATTCACATCCACAGTTCCCACCCCTTCATCATCAGTGCCACCTTTTTCGCCACAAATACCACCGCTCTTCACATCCGCCACAACCCCGACACCGCTGGTGACTTCATCAACAGTCACTACGCAGTTCGGGCTATCATCAGTGTCTCTTCCGCAAGACACTACCACCATCCCACATAGGCCCCAGCCACATCACCCTTCCGCCTCTGGGGCCCCCCTTACTAACATCGGTGAGGAATTCGGCCGTCAATTTGACGTTGTCCGACACCTCCTCACCGATCCTTCTAACCTATTACATTCTATTTTTTCTTGTGTATAGGATTTATCTAAACAGGTAACCAGGATCGACAACCAACACCGAGCTCTTCCTGTCGTCCTACAAGGCATCCAGCAACGACAGGATGAAGTGGCTAAGCAAGTTGAGCATATCAACAGCCACACCAACAACCTGCCATACCTGATCCTTGGGGCAACGCGCCAGCAAGAAGCTACAACAACAAAAGTCGATGAGATCTCCAACCAGACTCACCCTCTACAAGGGAATCTCTGCAAGCTTGAGCAGAATCAAGAAGAGCTAAGCACGCGCCTGGATTCCATCGCCGAAACAATCACGCAGCTCCATCATCATCAAGAGGAAGCTAATATCAATGAAACACAACAACTCCGTGCCCAAGTCACAGATTTGACAGCACGCCTCCTCTCTGCCGAGGGCAGATACACAGATCTCAAAGAAGCCCACGACGCACTGCTCGAGAAACACGAGCATCTACAAGTGGCTTTCGATGAGCTACAAGCCACTCACCGGCGATGCAAAAGGTTGACTAAAAAGAAGACAACCGACGAAGCTGCGGACGACAACGACGATGATGACGAAGAAGAAGACGAATCTGATTCATCTGCTGACTCCAATAAAGACACATCTTCAGGAGACAAGCACGATGACTGTGAAGATCTAGGAAATGTAGCAGGACCCCCCCATAGAGGGTCTGATAAAGGTCACCAGGAAAGTGACTACCACCCCAAGTCCCCACAGCATGACAACGTAAACATCTCTTACGGGGACCAATTCTTTGATTACTCCGCTATGGGGTCAATGAGGGAAGCTGCCAAGGATGCGGCCTTCGCTGAGCTCCAACAATGCATACTAAGAGCCAGCGCTACCTCGCCAAAAACTTCTCCCCCCCTCAACACCTTCTCCCCCTTACCTAGACGAGGCAGACTGAGTGAGTCTAGATACTGACGCAGATCTTGACTCCGCCTCCGATCTAGACGACAACCTCAGAGACCATGAAGAGGCCCCCGAACAGCACGCCTCCCCTCCACCACAATACCTCCCCCCGCCACCTCCTCTCCCACAAAAAATGCACGATCTTGATAGGACAGCCATCTCTACTTTAGATGCTCAAGACATCTTCATCCTGAACACTATAGTAGACGATGCAAAAGCAGGGGACGACATAGTTTACAATAATACAAAAACCAGGCGTACGTTGACACGTGAAAATTTTCGTTGCATTCTCCGACCCCGGTCTATGATGACAATGCCAATCTTCCGTGTCCTCCTCGCCAACTGTATAGAAATCTACAGAAGTAAACAGCGGATACAACCAGCCTTCAACGCTTCACCCGCATTGTCTTTTGGCCTTTTACACAAAAGCTTGCGCGCGCGGTCGATTGAGCGGCTGCGTGCCGGTTTAGCACGTCGGGCACGCTATATTACAATGCCATTCCAAGTCTCGGACCACTGGCTTTTTATGGTAGTGGATACCGAAGCAAGGGACGCCAAAGTTTACAACTTCAATAACGCCGAGCTACCAGCCGGCATAATAAACTTTGTCGGGGACGCAGCAGGTGAAGCCCGGTGTATACCCTTCCGGCTGCTCAAAGTAATCTGGGCTGTACGCCCTTCTCTTCGTCAAGACTGGAGCCAACCCTGGTTCAGAATCATTAACCCTCCAGTTCAAGCCACCACGGGATCTGGGGACAGCGCTTTCTACACCATCCGACATATCCAAGCGCTGAACCAAGAAATTCCTTTCACTGATTTGGCAGCTGAAGACTTCCATTCCTTAAGAGGACGCTACGCCATGGAGCTCATCTGTGATAGAAGATTTTTCAACGATCCTACTATGTCACCAGATGATGTTCCAAGGTATCTCTTTTCAGCTGTACAACGCCGACAACGGCGACCTTTCCGCCAAATTCTGCAAGAGTCGGTACAACACAAGTCGCCAGAAGAAGATACCAGCAAAAACGATCCTGCTTACACCACTAAACCAACTTTTCCTGATTTTGATCGCGATTCTTGCAAAGGTCTCACCGACCTTGAAATGCGCATCATCATGGCGAATCTCTCCGCAGAAAAAGATGGCATAGTATTCATGTCTTAAGACATTATCGTGATGGCCGACTCACTGCGAGAAACTTTGCAAGATAAGGGGCAACTTTCTGTCAGTCTCATGACAGCTTACCAGTCTCAGATTGGCCAACATAATCCAGATACATACATGGCGTCCCCATACATGAAGGATGATCTACTCAAACTCAAAAACTTTGGCACAACGGAAGCGTTGATCGCATATCTCCAACATACAACGCCGAAGTTCATCATGTTACCAATCCTGCATCAAGGGCACTGGATTCTTCTGGCAACTAACCTCCAAGACGGAACAACTACAATATACAACAGTTCCGACAGCCAGTTCAACGCCCGACAACGACACTACGTCGTAACGCCCAAGACGCCAACAGAAGAAACGACAAAAGAGTGCGCTGCGAAATTAATAGAGTTTCTGAGTCAGCACACTAAGGCATACAGCAAGGAACACTTCACTCACCCCGCCTTCTGCCACAAATGCCCCCAGCAAATACGACAATCCAACGACTGTGGCTTCCACGTCCTCTACTGGATATACACCATAATCGTCCTCCAAAGACCAGTGGAGGAAATGACTGACGTGGACTACCACGCCTTACGTGGGCAGTTCGCATCTACACTACTGCGTTCTCCAGGGGCAAACGAAAATCTACCTTAACCTGCAGCCCTTGTTCTAATGATTCCTCAACCATTCACTTTTCCACTCTGGGGACAGAGTGTGTGATAAGTTAGGGGGGATACATTAGACAAGGGCTAGGTATCAACTTCTATACTTCCTTTTTCCATACATTTCTTCATTCCTAAATTTTTTTTACAATTCTTTAAAGTCTTAATGCTTTTCACAATTCTTTTTCAAAAATAGTCACCTCAACTAACCCTAGAATCATGTTAGTCTCTGCAAGTAAATAGCACTCAGACATCAAATGGCGATTTATCAATTTCCACCTACTATGGATCCCGTATTTTTTTGCTTCAATTCTTTATCTGACTCTCCACAGGTCAAAATCAGGGCAGAAATAAGCCGAGATCTCGAGGACGAGAGGGAAATTAGGCAACTTCCGAATCAAAAAGTTCTGCAAGTGGACCACAAACCAAATAAGTGCATGCTGAAAAACTTTAAGAACAGCTTCCCTCTCTTCAAAATAAAAGAGGCTTGGCCGCCCAAAATAAATCCTTTTTCCAAAACCCAAGCCTGTGAGTTTTTGAATAAAAGCCAGAGAGACGAATAAAATCATGAGAGTTGTGCCGCGCATAAGGACCTATATGAAGAACTGATAAAGGGCTCACCCGGCCGGCACATTCCGCTGCCCTCACAAAGGCAGATGTGTCGCGTCCGGTAGTGAAACCCTAAAAGTTCCAAGTATATGAAAAGGCTCATAAAGGACTTGCCCGGCCGGTACATTCAGCTGCCCTCATAAAGGCAGATGTGTCGTGCCCGGTAGTGAGATCCTAAAAAGCATAGACAGCCCTCCCCCACTCGAAAGGGAGCTACACTCCAAGCCTTTAGCCAACCCTCATACCCTCTCTAGCTTCCAATAGGTTTCCAGAGAGGTATAAAGTTGATTAGAGTCAACGGCATGCACAAAATAAATGTGGTCCCAAGGCAAATTTTGAAGATACGAAAAAACCCTGAGATCCAAGCAACTCTCAAAATCCAAAAGAATCAAGGCATGTAATAAGCCTCGATATGACCCCTGGGGAACTCAGGTCAAGAATTGAAGCAAGAGTATGGAGACCCTAATTAAGATCGCCTCGCCATTTCATGTCTCAGCTCTATCTAACTTGAGGACAAGCTAGACTCTAAGTTAGGGAGGGTGATAACCTCCTATTTTAGTAGTTTATCTTAGTCTTTTTCTTTAGTTTTCCATACTCTTTTTACGTTTATACGGTACATAAACCTAATTTTACCCCTTTTTTGTAAATACATCATCAAACTAACTTTTTCCTTTTACACTTGCAGAAAAAGCACAAAAAAATCATAAAAGAATAAACAACCTCAAGGCCGAGTGAAGCCAAACGGTCCCAAGACCGCATGGAGTTCAAACGGTCCCGAGACCGCATGAAGCCAAACGGTCCCAAGACCGCATGGAGTTCAAACGGTCCCGAGACCGCATGAAGCCAAACGGTCCCAAGACCGCATGGAGTTCAAACGGTCCCGAGACCGCATGAAGCCAAACGGTCCCAAGACCGCATGGAGTTCAAACGGTCCCGAGACCGCATGAAGCCAAACGGTCCCAAGACCGCATGGAGTTCAAACGGTCCCGAGACCGCATGAAGCCAAACGGTCCCAAGACCGCATGGAGTTCAAACGGTCCCGAGACCGCATGAAGCCAAACGGTCCCAAGACCGCATGGAGTTCAAACGGTCCCGAGACCGCATGAAGCCGAACGGTCCCAAGACCGTATGGAGTTCAAACGGTCTCGAGACCGCATGAAGCTCAAACGGTCCCGAGACCGCATGAAGCTCAAACGGTCCCGAGACCGCATGAAGCCAAACGGTCCCAAGACCGCATGGAGTTCAAACGGTCCCAAGACCGTTTGACGCCAAATGATCTCAAGACCGTCTGACGCCAAACGGTCTCAAGACCGTTTGACGCCAAACGGTCTCAAGACCGTTTGAACCCAAACGGTCTCAAGACCGTTTGACCTCACTCAAGGCCTATAAATAAGACCTCACTGGCCATCCCTGAGGAGGTCCAGACGTCCAGAGGCTGTCTCTCTACTATCAGAACAACTCCATCTACCGCCCGAGGCTGCCGGTCTGAGACTCACGTTCCATTGCAAAGCTACCTTCTCTCTCATCAACAAAGAAGGTGATAGGAGAAGATCCGTCGTCAAGCAGGCCACGAAGGGTGAAGATCGTTGCTCTCTCCACCAAGGGTTCAACCGTCTCTCCTCAGTGGAGATGATGTTCTTTCTATCTCTTCTTGCCTCCTCCTTTGTTGCTCCCTCTATGAGGAGCGAGTAGTTCCATCCACTGGGGCGCGGGGACTAGCCCCGCTGCCCATGCTTTGTACTTTTTACTAAAAAGATGTTATCCTTTTGTTTTAATACTAAATCGTTTCATACATGCTTGAATGATGGCCACGTTCTTGTATGCATCTATTGTCTTTTGTTGTGGTTTGTCTACGACCGCTCTCGAGACTCGAATACCGATTTAGTGTTGGTTTCTGGTGTGTGTATCCACCACGCATCCGCTTCGGTGTCTAGGAGTGTATCTCAAAGAGTGGAGTATACTCACTATCATCCGTTACACTTCCATCTGTATGGAAGTAACCTTGGTAAGTCGAGGAACACGCTTTGCGAGGGGAATGATGTAAAGCATGTGACCATTTGATCGGGAATGGCTGGCGTTGCAACATTCCCGCACTTCTCGTAGCTAGGTTATCCGAATAGGAGACTAGGCCTACAAAGACACTATTCGATTTGATAATTATCGCTCGCTTGTTAGTTTTAGATGCACGTTTCATGAGGTTGAGTAAGATTTCTCTCTTTGGAAGACTACATATCTTCATTGACACGTAGAAATGTACCGAATGAGAGCTACTTAACCCTTGAAGGATGCGATGCATTGCTCTTGTCTTATATGGGCATTGGTCTTGTGGAACATCGAAGGATGCAATGCATCGCTCTTGTCTTACGAGGCATCGGTCTTGTGGATCATCCTTGAATGCAAAGCATCGCTCTTGTCTTATAAGGCATCGGTCTTGTGGAACATCCATGCATCTAGCTTATAAGTCTTGCTTGATTAGTACATAAACAATGCATGTGTAGCGGTGGTGAATACATGTTTAACCCCAGTGATTCATCATCATTTGTTAAATCTTAGTTTTACTTGCTTTATTTACTTTTCATACTTTAGTCTAAAAACCAATCAAAATCCAACCTTTTGATATAAGTGCCAATTAGTAAAGTAACTAAGTGAAGTGCTGTACGTTTTCCATCTTGTTGCTTGCAACAAGACTGTTGTCTTTTGGGTTCGATCCTAAATCTGTACTATGATAAGGCTTCCATACTCTTATGGGGTTGGAGTTGTTATCTAAGCACCAGTTATAGGTAAACCTAGGGAAGACATTCATCCTCTCTAGGGTTTTTGGTGATAGAATCCTGGGACTCCCATTGGAAGACTGAAAATCTTTTGGTGTAAGTTCCAGCTCCATCAGCTTGACATAGGTAACCAAAGGCCAAGTTTGTGCCTCAGATCTCCACATTGTCATTTACGAAGTGGCTATATAAGAATCCATTTTTTTACAGAAGATGTAACAATGTGACAAGTGCACCTTTTTCTCAAAAAAAATGGTAATCGATCTCCACATGCTCAGTTTTAGCATGAAAAAGAGATTTAACTATTAGTTGTAATGCATGTGCATTATCACAATGTAGGAATGTTGGTATGTCCATAGAGATTTGAGGATCATGAAGTAGAAATGAGACCCATGTTAACTCATCTAAAATTGATGCTAGATCTCAGTATTCATCCTCAAAAGTAGATTATTCTATACTAGAATGCATATTAAAAATCTACAGGATGCATGTATTCTAAGACTACACATAAGTAGTTGGAAATCATTTGGTTAGTGAACACCTAGTAAAAATATGAGTCACCATGAGAATTGAGAGACATACGTGGAGCACCCATGATGGATAAACCATATTATATGGAACCTTTAGGTATCAAAGAATTCATTTTATGAGATAAAAATGTATTACAACAATATATTCCATATGTGGACATTTTGTATTGACAAAAAATGAAATATCAAGTCTAGTGATAGTGATATAATATATGCATCCAACAGGTTTTCTGTATAATGATGATTCACTGAAAGAAACATCAATGCCATGCTTATTAAAATTAGGTGAAATTGTATTAAAATGGATTTACAAACTATCATTTGCACATTAGATAGAACATTCATGCCAATCTCATCTTAGTATAATGTCATATGGTATTTTGGAAACTTGAATGTCTAGTAGATAACTACTCTAGTAGATAACTAAGTTCCCAGTGTTCTTTTAGATCAAAGGCATCACTTAGAACTTGTTGTAACTTTTGGGGGAAAAATATGAATGGTTCCCAATAAGAATGATATCATCTTGACACAACAACAAGTATATAACCTTTAAATCATGAGCACAGATGGATAGAGATGTATCCAAATTTCCACAAGGAAACCCATAAAATGTATAAAACTCATTGGATTTAACAAATCATGCACAAGGTCCCTATTTTAGTTCCTAAAGAGCTATACTGAGTTGACAAGAACATTAAAGCAAGCATTATAAAAAATAGGTTGTTCCATAAATATGGACTCATTATGATCACCATTTCAGAACATATCATACATGTTAATTTGTGTAAGAGTCTAGTTCAAGTGAATAATAATAGTTCAAATGATTTAATAGTAAACACTTTGAAAATAGGACAAAAAGTTTTAAAGTAATCAATCTATTCTTCTTGCACAAACCATTTACTATAGGTCATGCTTTCAACCTTTCATGTGACACTTATGCCTTGATCTTACTCTTAAACAACAATTTTGGACCGCTGATAGTTTGATATTTATGTCTAGTTACAAAACCCCAAGTTTTACTCCTATGTAAATCACTTATCTCATATCTCATGGATTTAAACTAGGATGAATATAAATGAGGAACTCTACTATTAATGGGTGGTATGGGAATAATAGTTGTTAGTAGATCCTATTTCAAAATTGGTTTACAAACCCTAGACTTAGTTGGGTAACCACTCCATGTGTTGCATATGTAGTATAAGATTCACATTATATCTTACTAATCAAATAGAAATACTAGAAGTATTTACTTTGATACTAGACATCTCAATCTTCTCATTTGAAGCCACATCCATGTTGTTGTCAAATAAGTGATGTCTATCACTTGATATAGTATAAATAATGTTGGATAAATTGGACATTAATATACCCTTTATTTTGACGATGACAAACATTTCACACTTGTGGATCTAACATGTTATTTGAGTATTTTAGGGTTCAAAGGAATAAGGAAATTCTACTAAGTGGAAAGATGAAGATCAATGCAAATTGAAGATCAAATGCACATAATTGTATGTATGCTCATGATTGTACTCAAATGTAAACACTTGTACAAAATTATAATGTACAAGTACTTAGACATCATGTAAATCAAGCGTTAGATCTTCCATGTCCACTTATAACCCTTAGATAGGTTACCCCCAAAGTTAGAGTCACCATCACTCATTGAAACACACACTTAGTAGGTGATTCAAAAGTCTGAAAAAGTGACGCCCTCAATCAAAAGACTTATCGACCGAGATACACTCAGTCAAAGTTTTTGTCAACTGAGAACCGCCTCAGTCGAAATTATGAGTATTGTTCAATAACTTACACATTTCTGCTCTTAAACAGTCTTTGTTCAAAAATATCCTCGACCAAGCAAACTTTGGTCTAAATCTGGCGACCGTTAGACCAAGTGGTTGGTAGTTGGGATTTGAAAGTAGATGTTGCAACACATTTACCTTAAACCCATGCTTGGTCGAAGAAAAGCTCGACCGAGGAATAGTTTGGTCAACAAACTTGTCGACTGAGCAGGGTTCTGTATTGTTCTTTTAAGCACGAACAAATTAGCCATTGCTAGCCAACTAATGTACACCTAACAACTAGTTAATCACTAAGAATAATTTAGAGACTCCCTAGAACGTCCCTAAGTACTTGGAAACCATTCCTATGAATAGGAGAGGCCTTAGGACACCTAAAGCATCCAAGCTACACTTGAGCATTCACTATTGAGAGCAACAAAGCTAAGATTCACTTGCTATCCTTTTTGTTGAGCTCTAGAGTTGTCCTATACAAAAACATACATCTTATATGGATAGGAGATCCAAACGCTTGATATAGGATCAAAGTGATCATCAATTGTTGTACTTCCTTCTTCCAACCCCCTTCATAGGTTCAAGCTACTTGTGCTCCTTGGCTACTCCAAGATCGTGGAGGCTACTTGAGGGAGCTCGGTTGAAACTACTTCTTGGTGGAGAATGCTACTTCAAGAGGTGCTTGAGATTACTTCAAGGAAGGCTGCTTCAAGGGAGGTTGAGGCTACTTCTAAAGGAAGGTTATCTCAAGGTGGTGGAGCTACTTCTAGGAGGAAAAGGCTACTCCAAGGACTTGGAGTTACTTCAAAGAAGGTTGCTTCAAGGAGGTTGAGGCTACTTCTAGGTGAAGGCTACTTCAAGGAAGGTGATTGTATTTTATTATAACATCCTTGCAAGGTAAATAAAATTAATCACTTTCAAAATCCCAATTGGAGACAATTGTGTAGTGGACTGAAAACCTTTGAATTTAAAGGTTGGAACCACTCTAAACACAAGTGTCTTCCTTGTTTCATCCCCCTTATTTGCTTTAAGTTTTTAATTAAATTTTAAAGTACCAAAAGCTCTATTCACCCCACTTTAAATCTTTCAATTGGTATTATAGCAGGTCTTCAAGGAACCCTAACAGGTCTTGAAGAATGGGGGATGATATACTTCACAACCTCAACCTTGAAGGAACTTATGTGAGCCGGCCACCACCTTTTGATGGAAGCAAGTATACCTATTGGAAAATAAGAATGCAATTCTTCTTCCAAGGAATCAGTTTAGAGCTATGGAGGATGGTGTCTACCCCTTATGTGCTTCCCACAACTGAATATGCAACATGGGATCTAAATATAGTAAAACAAGTTCAATTAAATGCAAAAGCCACACACATACTATATAGTTCTATTTCTGTAAGTAAATTTAATAGAATATTTTCATGTGATACGGCTATGATATATGTCATAAACTCTCAATAACACATGAAGGTACTACCCAAGTTAAAAATACCAAAATTAATATGCTTAAATAAAAGTTTGAACAATTTTGGATGCAATCTAATGAATATATTGGTGAAATTTATGTAAGCTTTTCTTCGATTGTTAATATCTTAAGTGCATTAGGCAAGTATATAAGTGGAAAGGATCAAGTGTCCAAAATCCTTAGATCTTTGCCTCCAAAATACAAGCCAAAGGTGATTACCATTGAAGAAGCTAATCATCTCTTCACAATGAGGATGGAACAGCTCATCGGCAATCGAGAGACTCATGTGGTCACCCTTGAAGAAGAAGAAAGATTGGTAGCCGAACACAAGAAGGAGAAAAGGAAGGACATTGCTTTTAAAGGAGCAACTAAAGAAAGTAATGAAACAAGTGAAGAAGATAGTGAAGAGGATGCACTCATTGTAAACGGTAGGCACTATAGAAGATTTAAAACTAACAAAAATTCTTCAATTTCTTCCTATTTTTCCCTTAGGTGCTTTGAATATGGTAAGAAGGGACATTTAAAAATTGAGTGTCCCAAAGTCAAGAAGGGAAAGAAATCTTCTATCAAGAAGAAAGAAAAGTCCTACAAAGTAGATTGGGATGACTCAAGCGATGATAGCAAGAGTGAAGTAGAAGTTGAATGTCTCGTGACTAAATAAGACAAGGCAAGCTATTTCATTGCAACAACCAATGAAGAAGAAAATGAGGTAAGTCTTCTTGATTTATATAAAGAGTAGTTAGTCACTAGTATTGAAGAATTACATGATAAATATGTTGATTGTAAAAAGAAATTAAAAAGGAAAAAATCTAATGAAGATTTGTATGCTAAATTGAATGATATTACGTTTGAAAAAGAAAGTCTTATGTCTGAGAAAGCTACCTTGAAATCATCTATTAGGGAGTACAATATCAAGTTTCTTTCTCTAGAAACCAACAATAATATTCTTTCTGAAGAAAAGGTTGAATTACTTGCTAAGATAAATAATTATCAAACTCAACTTGTTCTATGTACTCATTCAAATTATGATATCATTGTTAGAGAAAGAGATTCCTTGCTTTCAAGTTTAGATCAAGCAAAACTAGATATTACAATGAAAATTGATGAAATTGCTAAGTTACAAAAACATTTTGATAGCCTAAAGAGTAATAATATTCTTGGCAAAATCTTGAAAAAAAAAATTAGACAAGTTGGAAGAAGAGGACTAGTCTACGTACCTAAACAGAAATCCTACCAAAAGCTTAGAGTTAGAAAAACAACAAAACCCAAACCAAGGTTATGTATGTGCCTAAAGACAATCTAGCTAAAAAGAGAAATGAAATAGATTCTATTTGCTGTCATTATTATTTACATCTTAGACATTATTCATTCTCTTGCCCATACAAGAAAAAGGATGTTGACTTGGTTTGGGTTCCAAAAACCCCAACCTAGAAATGTTGGACATATTAGTTGAGGTTTGACCTAAACTTCACCTTGAAATTCATAATGTCTTATCTCAACTAAATTAATCTTGAACTTGTATATCTTTGTAGACTTTGATTGCTTAATTATGTTATCTACAAACAATGGGATGATATGTATACATTAGAAATGTTGAATTTATTGAAAATGCATAGGACTTCATCTCAGTTGAAAAAATGCTCGACTAAGAACTCTTCTGTTCAAAGAAATGATCGATTGAAAATAGTTATGTCAACATTGTTTTACTAGCAAACCTTCCCAGTCGACAAATAATTTGACTGAGAATTCTTTCGATCGAAGATATGTTCGATCGAAGATAGTTCTGTTAGAAATGTTTATTGAAAATAAAATCATTCAATTGCAATTAACTTTGGTGACTCAAACCTACAATGGATTCTTCATATTAGATTGTTCTAAAAATTTGAATGATCCTAATCAAAAGAACCACTATATGGGGACCAAAACTTTATAGTTTGTAGGTTTGGATGGCCTATAGAGATTTACCCAACAAGCATATCACTGGAAATAAGAATATATCCACACACATGGAGAAAAGGTAAAATCATTGGTCATATTTGAAGAAAGTTTCAAAAGTAAAACTAGTGACATAGATGATGTTGGTACAAATTTTGGTGTGCGATTTGTAAAAGAATTACATCAAAAGTTCTATGAAAATAGTTATGACTCATAAGGAAATATCAAATTTGTGTATTCTAGGAGATCAGATGTAAGACTTCTTGTCTAAACTAAAATTTTAATCACTAGAACTCATTCACATAAATCTGGTTCTATAACAAAAGATGGTGAAGATAAATTTGATCTTAAGTCACAATAAGGCTTTATCCTAGAATATTCAACATATAACAAAACATTCATGATTTATAAGTCTACATCTACGAGAACTGAAGAATGAATGATAATTATACACAACAAAACTTAATCATATCCTAAAAAGAGTTGATTGTTGGACAACTTCTATATGATCTTAAATAATGCATAAGTTTCAACTCCTAGACCTATAAGTAAACACTCAATCGAAACTAAATGGGCATGGTGAAAATAAATAAAGCTAGGATATAATGAAAGGAAATAGACTTTGATATGACTTATGCATTAATGGGTAAGACTTGAGGTCATAAGGACATCAAACTCTTCAAATGGATATAAAAATAAAAATTAAAGATGAAATCTATGTTGCTTAAACTCATGACTTGAAACAAGATTGAATATGCATACAAAAAGAAGTTGACTAGTCACTTATGTCAATAAAATATTATATATTGTCTTATTCTAGATAAAGTTGCATTAATTGGAAATCTATAGAAATGCCTCTCAGCCGAAAAGGAGTTCGACCGAGTGGCACCACGGTCGAAGTCATGGTCGACCGAAAATAAGCCTAATAGAAATGCTTATTTGTAAATCAAATCATCACTTGCACCCAATATTGGTATGTTAAATCTATAAGTTTCTCATCATGTTAAATAATTAGAATAAGAGAAATATTTAAGATAGCGCAAGAAAGAAGATTGCTTATAAAAAAATTAACTCATAATCTTACTTAATCAATTGATTTTAAAGAAGGGTATGATTTGAAATACCTTAGTATCCTTAAGCTCACTTTTGTTATGAGCTCAAAAAATTCTTGGATATAATGTATATCTTGCTATTAATTGGATTCTCTACACCAATTAGGGCTTAACATCCCTTGTACTTTGTAAGAGATACATTTATGGATTCCACTATGAGCCTAAAGGAATCTCACATCATTTTAGGGCTTAACATCCCTTGAAAATGGTTGAGAAATTAATATAAAAATACATTCATTGATCCCTCCATGAGCCTAAAGGAATCTCATATCATTTCAGAGCTTAACATCCCTTGCAAATGGTTGAGAAATCAATATAAAAATACATTCATTGATCCCATCATGAGCCTAAGGGAATCTCATATCATTTTAGGGCTTAACATCTCTTGTAAATGGTTGAGAAATTAATTTTGCTTTTTGAATTGTGGCTAAATTTGACATTATTTTTTAAGTAAACAATTAAGGGGGAGTCTTATTGACTTACACATATGATTATATGGCTATTTTTTGAAATGACAAATGGGGAGAAATAATATAAATCAAAATAAATGAGTTTCATGTTCTCTTGGCTTGACATTAATTGATGCTATATTCCTTAAGAGATGGATAATATGTTCCATACCTATTTATGAATAATTAACACACATTTTATGAAATCAAGAGAATCTTTTCACCTCAGGTAAATCTCAGGTATGAAACTCATCATATTTAAATTATTTTGATTATATTTTAGAAATGTTTGTCATCTTCAAAAAGGGGGAGATTGTAACCTAAATTGGACATTAATATACCCTTTATTTTGATGATGACAAACATTTCACACTTGGGGATCTAACATGTTATTTGAGTATTTCAGGATTCAAAGAAATAAGGAAATTATACTAAAGGGAAAGATGAAGATCAATACAAATTGATGATCAAGTGTGCTTAATTGTATATATGATCATGATTGTATTCAAATGCAAACACATGTACAAAATTATAATGTACAAGTATTTATACATCATGTAAATCAAGCATTAGATCTACCCTATCAACTTATAACCCTTAGATAGGTTTCCCCCAAAGTTAGAGTCACCATCACTCATTGAAACACACACTTAGTAGGTGATTCAAAAGTCTGAAATAGGGGCACCCCCGGTCAAAAAACTTGTCAACTGAGACACACAGTTGAATTTTTTGTCGACTGAGAACCACTTTGGTTGAAATTATTAGTACTATTCAATAACTTACACATTTGTTCTATAAAATGGTATTCGTTCGAAAATATCCTCGACTGAGCAAACTTCAGTCTAAAGATTGTGACCGTTACACCAAGTGGTTGGTAGTTGGGAGTTGAAAATAGACGTTGCAACACATTTGCCTTAAACCCAGGTGCGGTTGAAGAAAAAGCTCGACCAAGACACATTTCGGTCATCAAACTTGTCAACCGAGCAAGGTTCTGGATTGTTCTTTAAAACACAAACAAATTAACCATTGCTAGCTAACTAATGTACACTTAATAGCTAGTTAAGCACTAAGAACACTCTAGAGACTCTCTAGAACATCCCTAAGTACTTGCAAACCATTCCTATAAATAGGAGAGGCATTAGGACACCTAAAGCATACAAGATACATGTGAGCATTCACTATTGAGAGTGACAAAGAAAAGATTCACTTGCTATCCTTTTCCTTGTACTCTAGAGTTGTCCTATAGCTACAATCTCCTAGCCACCACATATGGCCACGTCCATCTTAAGTGGATAGGAGATTTGAACGCTTGATATAGGATCTAAGCGCTATACTCAATTGTTTTACTTCCTTCTTCCAATCCCCCTTCACAACTTCAAGCTACTTGTGTTCCTTGGCTACTTCAAGATCATGGAGGTTGCTTAAGGGAGCTTGGTTGAAGCTACTTCTTAGTGGAGAAGGCTGCTTCAATAGGTTCTTGAGGTTACTTCAAGGAAGGCTGCTTCAAGGGAGGTTGAGGCTACTTCTAAAGGAAGGCTATCTAAAATTGGTGGAGCTACTTCTCAGAGGATAAGGCTGCTCCAAGGGCTTGGAGTTACTTCAAAGAAGACTGTTTCAAGGAGGCTGAGGCTAATTCTAGGTGAAGGATACTTCAAGGAAGGTGATTGTACATTATTGTAACATCCTTGTGAGGTAAATAAAATTAATCACTTTCAAATCCCAATTGGAGACAATTGGGTAGTGGAATGACAACCTTTGAATTCAAAGGTTGGAACCACTCTAAACACAAGTGTCTTCCTTGTTTCCTCCTCCTTTTTTTCTTTAAGTTTTTAATTAAATTTTAAAGTACCAAAATATCTATTCACCCCCTCAAGATCTTTCAAATAAGAATCTAGTGTTCTTCATTATAGATACAATTCTCAAAAGGCATAGAAAGGATTGCTTTTGTAGGTATCTCATAAAGGGACTGCATATTTTGCTTGTCTTGGATTTCCCTACAGCAAAAGTAGATTGACCAGTGATTGCTTTCCAAATCTTAGAGTAGTTTGCTATCCCACTCTTGTCAAACCTCCCCTCATAAAAGTTCCTTGCCATTTATAAATTAGGGGCAAATATATCATTAATTTGAGAAGCTTTAAGTACATGTATTGAGAAGTTCATCTTGAATCTGATGTCATCCTCTCCTTGGTATTGTACCTTCTCAATGGTTGCAAAGAATTTATGAGTAAGATCCAAATATGTCTCTTCAACCTCCATCAAAATCTTGTACAGTCCACGACATTTTATTTGCCTCTCGAACATGAAGTTGATCCTAGAGATTGCATTGTAGGCATACATGCATATCTAATGGGAATCACCCTCCTCGTCATGCACTCGAGGTGGAGAGGTCTTACCACAGCCCCTCTTTCTATTCCCTTGCCATAGGTAGTTCCCTCTAGTTGTTTTCCCAACCAGTCCAACCTATCTTCTTCCAACCTGGACAAAATGTCCACCAGTTCATCCTCCATCTCCTTTCTCTCAGTATCCTTTTCTCCTTCTTCTGCATAGGTGTGTCACCCCGAACTGGTGTCCAAGTTCAAGGACACCCTCTGGACTGGTGTATCTATAGCCTCTTCTTCAATCACCAATCGACGTATAATGGGTTGTTGTGTTGATGAGGTGGAATGTCTTGCCGATGTTGGTCGGGGTGGTAGGTGTAATGAAGATGCCTCAGCTAATCTCTTAGCCTTCTTCTCACATGCTGGCACATCAACTTCCATTGAATCCATGATGTTCTCTAGTGCTTCTTCTTCTTCCTCCTCCTCCTCCTCCTCCTCCTCCTCCTCAGGTTTGTGGTAGCTTGGGTCTGTAGTGTGACTGCTGGGGGAGGATTGGTGTCGGAAACCACTTGTCAATGCTAGTTGTCTAAAGGATCATGAGATTGAGTTGGACGGTGAGGAAGCACTGCCAGGCTGCTGTGAACATGCATCCCGTTTGGACCGGCTTTTGCCCCCGGTGAGCATATCCATCGTCTTCTCCACTCCCTTCCTTATTGCCTTGCCCGTGCTCTTCATGCTTGCAAGGGTTTTTGGTGGGAAAATGAGGTGGAATATCAAGAGTTAAACTCTCTGACTGTAGGGGCAGATTTTGCTTGAGGGTCGAGACATTGATGGTGATGGAAGGTGGAAATCAAAGCTTGAGGTTAGGCAAGGTGATTGGGGACCAAGGGAAACTCAAAAATGATGTTTGGAAGCAAGAGGGATTGATTTGGGGGTGAATGGGGGTTGCCCTAGCCGCTTTGCACCGTAGAACGACCATTCTGGGGTGTTAGAAAGTGAAAACGGTCGTGCTGGCTCAGGCAAAATTGAGCAACTTAAGTGTTGGGCCTGGGCCAGCATGGCCGTTCTAACTGGATGCCAACGCAGTCGTTCTTCCCAGCATGGTTGTGCTGCCCGTGCCCAAAACTTGAGTTTAATATGTTGATCTTGACTTGGCTAGCACGACCATTCTGTCCCAACACAGTCATTCTGGATGGAGGATAGCATGGCCATTCTGGCCAGCATGACCGTTCTACTCGCAGCCAAAACTTGAATTTAACCAGTTGAATTTCACTTGGCCAGCACGGCCGTTCTGCCCCAGCACAACAATTCTGGTTGGTGGTCAACACGACCGTTATGCTCATAGCCAAAACTTGAATTTAACATGTTGAATTTCACTTAGCCAGCACGGCCGTTCCACACCAAAACGGCCATTCTATGCTAGATCGGCCGTTGTGGTTCTTGTTAGTGCAAAATTCTATAGAACTTATCAAATCTTTTCAAAACTTGTAATCCAATCATCTTGAATGACCCTTATGATGTTATATCAATCATTTTTACTGAATGTACCTCATGTATCAACTTGCACCTATTTCACCTATCATTTCATCAAAACTAAAACAAAATTATCGAGCACAAGTGTATGTGTGTTTCGTGTGAAGAAGAAAACAAAAGTATCAAAAAGAAAAGGTTGGGTGAAAAAGCTCCCAAACCTAGGCGGGTTGCCTCCCACTAATGCTAAATTTTATGCCTTCAGTCGGGCTTATTGATTCTTGAATTCATTCATTTCTTTGGGGTTCTCGAAGCATCTTTGAAGTAAATATCTCTTTCGTGTGCATTCAAGCACATATCTTCATTAACTTGGTGTTCTTCCACTAACATTACTATGTCAAAACTTTGGTTTGCCTTGTCTGGTCCTACTTCCACAACTAACTTCAATTTTTGGCCATTCACTATAAACTCTCTAGCTCCTTTTCACAAATCTCTACAGCCCCTGATGGGCATACTCTCTTGATGAGATACAGTCTTTCCCATCTAGACTGGATTTTTCTAGGAAAGAACTTCATTCTTGAATTGTACAACCACACCCACTTTCTGGGCTCAAAATCCTTCTTCCTGATCAACCTATCATGCAAAAACTTTGTCCTCTATTTATAGATTTTGGACATTTCATAGGCTTCATGGTGCATTTCTTCCAACTCATTTAGCTAAAATTTTCTTTTCATTCTGACATTCTCTCCATCAAAGTCCATAACTTTCAGAGCCCAAAGTGCCTTGTGTTGCATTTCAACCGGCAAATGGCAACTTTTTCCATATACAAGCTTGAATGGTATAGTGCCAATCGGGGCTTTGTATGCAATCTGATATGGCTATAAAGCTTCGTTGAGATGAAGTGACCAATCCTTGTAGTCTGGTCTCATTTTCTTCTCTATAATGAGCTTATCCTGATTGTCCAACTCAACTTCACCACTCATTTGAGGGTGGTAAGAAGTAGCCACACAATGGTTCACCCTTTGTTTCTTGAGCAAACCTTCAAAGGTGCGGTCAATGAAATGACTTCGGCCATCACTAATCATAGCTCTTGGAATACCAAAATGTCTAAAGATGTTAGCTTTCAAGAAGTCAAACACCACCTTGTGATCATTTGTCCTTGTTTCAACAACTTCAATCCACTTTGATACATAGTCAACGACAACTAAAATGTAGACATATCCAAAAGAGAGGGGAAAGGGACCCATGAAATCAATCCCCCAAACATCAAATACCTCCACCACAAGAATGGGTGATAGAGGCATCATATCCCTCTTAGAGATATTGCCTACTTTTTGGCACCTCAAGCAACACTTACAAAATTCATGAAAGTATTTGAACTATGAAGGCCAATAGAATCTGCTGTGAAGAACCTTGGCGGCAGTACATTTTCCACCAAAGTGACCTCCATAAATCCCAGAATGGCACATAGATAGAATTTCTTGTTGCTCCATCTCTGGAACACATCTTCGGATAAGTTGGTTGGGGCAATACTTGAACATGTGAGGATCATCCCAAACATAGTTCTTGGCCATAGCAAATAACCTTTGATTTTCCTCTCTCATCCAAGTGTTTGGTATCCTCCCACTAGCTAAGAAGTTAGCTATGTGTTGGTATTGTGGCCTTTGAGCGGATAAGAGAAGGAAGAGTTGCTCATGTGGAAATGTCTCTTTCATTCTATTTGTTTCATCAAAAGGTGCTTCAATCTTGGAGAGATGATCTGCAACATAATTCTCTACTCCCTTCTTGTCTACAATCTCGATATTGAACTCTTGAAGCAATAATATTCATCGGATCAACCTTGGCTTGGAATCTTTCTTTACTATTAGATACTTTAGAGCAGTGTGGTCTGTATAGACAATGACCTTGTTTTGTAGGATATATGATCTAAAATTGTCAAGAGTGAAGATAACTGCAAGCAACTCCTTCTTAGTGGTTGTGTAGTTTCGTTGAGCTTCATCTAGAGTCTTGCTTGCATAGTAGAGAGCATGTGGAATCCAGACAACTCTTTGGCCCAGCACAGCCCCTGCTGCCATGTCAGATGCATTGATCATAATCTCAAATGGCAAAGAGAATTTTAGGGGCTGCATGATAGGAACAGAGACTAGTCTTTCCTTCAAGTATTTGAAGGCTTAAACACACTTGTCATCAAAATGAAATTCAACAGTAGAATAAAAATAACTGACTATATTCAACTTTCATAAAAGAGTACACAAGTACATCAAAATCTCCCATTAGGGTTTACAACAAGATACAAAAAAAAGAATCTAGATAGAGGGAAGTATAAATTACTTCAAATCTTATATCCAGAGCAACATCTCCAAGTGCTAGGTCCATGCCCAAATCTATGTTCTCCTGATTCAACTCAACAACTTGTCCTAACCTGGGTGGTTGGGAAAAAAACACCCAGTAAAAGGGAAATGAAAACAGAGTATGTGTCAACAAATATGAATAGGATATCGAGGTAAAGAAAATATGTAAATAAAGGATAATTTTCATCATAAGATGAAGATTTCAAGAGTATGAGGCTATTTTTAAATAGATGTTTGCCATATTCAAAATATAATAAAAGAGTTGCATGTATGATAATTATGACTACCTTAACTAAGTAAGGTTGAGGCACCTACCGGACCTCAACCTATACGTGAGGGGAGAATCAATACATTCCCAATCACCTACACATATTTTTGTGGGTTAGAATAAGACATTCCCCAGGGTGAATTAATACATGCCCTATCTATGGGTGGTTGTACATAAGTACCACTACTATAGCTAAATAGTCCATAAAATCAACATGCTAGAAAATAATTCATGTCAAGTAAAAGCATCATATCAATTAAAACATGGCAGTGGGGTACAAGACCCAAGAAAAAGAAATTAGTTACTGGTTTTGAGGCAATTTAACAAAAGAATCATGAATAGAGGAAATAGGGTTCATATAGTGCCTCATCAGGGAATATAGGGTTTGGTTTGCAAATATCCCAACTTAGGGTGTAGGGAATGCACATACCTCTCTTACTGATATCAATTACTAACTTTCACCACTTTAATTGAGTCCAAGTTCCACTTTGCCTATTTTAAATGTATCAACATGTATTAGAGTACAAAATGCACATTAATGTATAGAAACCCTAATTTTAGAACTTTTTATCAAAACTCATATTTTGATTTTGAAAGTATCACCAATGAACTTATTAGATTCTCCTGATGAAGAAAACATATTTTTATGTTAATTTTAGAGTTATGATGATTAAGATATACTTTTATGGATTTTATGCATTAAATTAATTTTACAAAAATACCCTTCAAACCATGAAATCAGACCTTGAAAATATTTTTATTAGATATAGATTAATTTTCTAATTCCAAACATATTTATTTGTCAAATTTGGATAAGCGGATTAGAAGATTTGAAATTTTCAATACTAACCAATAGGAAATTGCCACATCATCAAATCGATCGAGATAATTGAAGAGAGAGGGAGAGGGAGAAAACAACATTTCACCCAAGATCAGGTTTGAACTTGCATAGGTAACCAAACTAGAGCTTCTAGAGAAGGTAAAACAACAAGAAACCAAATCCCTTGAGGAACATGGTAAATAGAGATGGAGATCATCGATTTGAAACATAGAAGCATGAGTTTTAAGCATGTAGTAAGCAATTTATGAGAAGGGGGTTAACAAAACTCACCTCTAGGAAAGTAAGATGCTCCAAACAGCAAGGATACCAAGATTAGAAGGTCTAGTTGCTCCAATCCAAGCTCCTTTCTTGAGCAAAGATCACCTTCTCCACTTTAGAGGTGCAAACCCTAGCAAAAGAGCACGAAGATGAGATGTTTAGGGCTCTAAGTGGGGTTTCATCATGAAAGACCAGGGTTCTAATCTGGAGGAAGGTGGGAGGAAGAATAAAAACATGAAAATAGGGAATGAAAGGAGGATACTTACTAGTTTTGGTCAAAATCACCAAGGAGGAGCTTAAGAAATTCAAAATAGAGAAATTTGGAACCCTAGGAGCCTTCTTCACCAAGGTAGGCACCCTCTTTTACCTTGGGAAAACAACTTCATGGACAAACATAGAAGGGATTATGCTCTAAGTTGGGTAAAAGAGAATGAGAGGATTGCTTCTTGGATTGTGAGGTGAGAAGGGGTAGGCATGGCTTTATAAAGAAAGAGGGCAAGCATGAGGTGTCTATGAGACTTTCCATGTGTCCTTAGCCTACGGCTTATGGCCATGCAAGAGGACAGCTCATAGAGACTTCATGTATATCTAAGGTCGGTCCTAAAATCCCATGGAGACTTCTAGGACATCCCCACCATCCTCCAATCAAAGAAATAACCCCATTGGTTGATAGCTTTTAAATATAAGCTCATTTATAACGAGGGTAATCCCTATAATGCCCTTGGAAAGTAACATCTTCAAACCAAGGTGCAACTAGGTGACCCATGGTTCAAAAACCCGAGAATGGTAATGGAATATCTAAATATTATAATTCATGTGACAATTTACAAATACAACCTCCGAATTGGGTAAATTGCATAAAAGTCCAAAATGTGCAAATAATTGCATAACTTGCACAAACATCATCAAAATTCGACCAAACTTGAAACTTAATCTTGTCTCATGATTTAATAATACCTCACAATGTTAGATTAAGGTTTAACATACTTAATTATGATAGTTAAGCTTGTTCAATACATTAAGTAAGGTTTGGGGCCTTATAATTCTAACATGGATTTATTTACCATTGTTCCACTTAAGGGGTGATTTTACATTTTAGATCCTTCAATAAGATTTCACCAAGGTATTTGTGCATAAACCCTTCCATTGGTACACTTATTGAACAAATGTTCACAAAACCACTATAAATTCAACAATTTAAGCATCAAGGCCAAAAAGGATAGAAATGATAGGAAAATATTGGGAAAGGGCCAAAAATAGAATATGTCAAAGTTTCAGTATGTTATATATATATATATATATATAGATATATATGTATATATATATATATATATATATATATCCACTTTGAAAGTGTTTAAGAACACTTATTGATGTTTTGCCCATGCCAATTTCATGTAACATTCCCCCAATGATTAGGATGGATTCCATCCTTCCCTGGTTTGCCTCTCTTCTAGGAAATGCCTCATACACCAATAAAACCAAATCACTCACATGTACACCATCTTATCCATTCTGGTGACTCGTTCTTATTTCCTTTTTATGGATTGTTTTGTGGGTTCAGTGGATGCAACATGCACAATGGAAGCAACAAAATTTATATAGTCAACATTATCATAACTAGATGTAGTCAACAACACTATATCGATAAGGAAGTGAGGAATACCTTTGTGGTGGAGTAGATCCTATGATGGTACTCATAATAGTATAAACATTGGAGGATTTCATTGACATTCTTCCAACATAGAGACCAATGTGTCTACTTTTCTATATAGTCTGCACAGATGATGGGAACTCCACATTGCACTCCAAGAGCCAGAGGGATGGATCAAATTTCTCATTGGCAACATGTTGGCATTTCACAATCTCACCATCTCTCTCTTGTGGGTAATGACAACTATAGTAAAGGAGTCACAAAAAGTGTAACCATAACCGTAGCTATCATACCCCTTTATGTACTAGAGTAAGGGAAGCATGGTTTCTAACATACCCTAGAAAATGACAAGACAATGACCTCCTTTTAGTTGACCACTCACGGATAGCCAGTTGATTGATTGATATTAGTTCATTTGATCATTTGGCCTAGGTAGGTTACTTTATAGTGGCCCACCCAAGACATCCATTTGAGTGACTGGCCAATCCAATCGATCGACTAGAGGCAAGATTCGACTTGATCTGATTGGCTGATCCATTAATCGAGTCTAATCAGGAGACTAGACTAGCTAGTTCACTAATTGGTTCATCTTGTCTAGTTGATTGACTGGGCCAATCAGACGACAAATCGAGTGTATCTTAGCCTACTCAATCAACTAGACCTTCTAATCAATCAACCAGTTTGTCTAGTCAGGCGAGTGGACTTACCGGCCGACCGAATAGGGCTCTAATCAATATGTTAATAATTCAATTGATTTCCTAAGCCATAATGGGAATGCCTTTATTAGTAATCAAATCAATTACAAAGTGTGCCATTACAACCATCACATAATGAGATCTTAATACATATTAACAATCCCCACTTTCACTAGAGAGAATAGATTGCAATTTAATTCCAAGTGATCTAAAGTGGCAATCATGCTTCTTATTGAAAACCTACTTTCATCAGAGGGTCATAAACATTTCTTTGAGTTAGTACTATGCAAATGTTCACATCTCCCTCTATGTTCTCTCATATAAGATGGTATCATCATAGGATATTCTTGGAAGATTGATGTGATGTGGATTCCTTATCTTGTGCAATGGCTCCACTGTTGTCTCATTATTTCTCTATTGCATCATTAATGAATGGAACAACTCCTAGTTCACCAATGAACTTCTAGATCCACACAAATTTCTTTATTTCATTGGAGGCATTAATGTACTCAACCTGTGTTATAGAATTAGTCATTATCTCTTTCTTTGAACTTTCAAGCTCACAGCTCATTCATTGAGGCAAAACATAAAACTAAATTGCAATTAGTAATTTTTGTTTTTGGTTTGTGATCATGCTACGACACAACCTTTTACAACCAACTCATTATCACTGTTGTAAATAAGAAATTGGTCCTTACTTCTTCTCAAGAACTTAAGAATTATCTTTATAGTAGTCACTAGGATCTGAGTGGTACCTACTCATCATTCTCAATGCATAAGACATGTCAGGATGTGTACTTAATGTTGCACACATGATAGATCTAATTTTAGATTAATATAGAATCTTATTATGTGTTCCCTCTATAGAAGAGTTGGGGCATTGATCTCTATAAAAACGTATTATACGGGTCATGGGTAATTTTTCTCTCTTAGACTCTTGCATGTTGATCCTTTCTAGTACTTTGTCAATGTATGTACTTTGAATTAGAACAAGAAGCCTTCTATTTCTATCTCAATGTATGTATTTAGTTCCTCATATGTAGGATGTTTCATCTAAGTCCTTCATGAAGGTGTTTCCAAACCATGTTTAACCAGTTGTAGAGTAGAAATTTCATTCCCCAACAATAGTATGTCATCTACATACAATGTGAGAAATAAAATTAAGCTCCCAATAAAATTCATGTAAACAAAAGGTTCATTTTAATTTTGAATAAATCCAAATTATTTTACAGTCACACCAAACAAAGATTCTAGTTCCTACGTGCTTGCTTCAATCCATAGATTGACCTTTGTAGCTTACACACTTTTTCGGCTTCAATGGAGCGATAAAACCTTTAAGTTGTGTCACGTACCCATCCTCAAGGAGATTCCCATTTAGTAATGTGGTTTAAGCATCTATTTTTATAGATTTCATAGTCATGATAAGATGATGTCAAGCAAGATTATAATGGATTTAACAATGGAAACTGGTGAGAAAGTTTCATCATAGTCAAAATTGTGGTTTCTAGAGCATGTCCCGCCCAAGAAAGTTGGAAGAACATTATACCATTATTGATAGTACCATGTCCAACATGGTGTAATTTGTTTGTTTTGATGTACCATTATGTTGTGGTGTTTGAGGTGGAGTCCATTGTCATACAATACCATAATCCCTTAGAAGGGCCTCAAACTCTTGGCTTAAGTATTCACAACATCTATTTAATTGATGTGCTTGAATACTCTTACCAAGTTGATTCCGTACTTCATTCATGAATTCCTTAGAACTTTTAAATGTTGGATACACATATCCAAATCTACTGAGGTCATCAATAACTATGATGAAGTATTGATAACCACCTCTGGCATTTGTGCTAAAATGTCCACATACATAAGTATTTATGAGTCCTAATCAGGCACTGCACTTTCACTATTTATTTTAAAGGGTTCTTTAGTCATCTTGCCTATGAAAAATATTCACATGTCTTAATTAATTTAAAATCAAATCTGTCTGATATTCATCTTTGTGGAGTCTAGAAATGTGCTTCTCATTTTCATAGCCTAGACAAAAATGTCACATCTGACCTTTGTTTGAGTCATTGAGTTTAATCTTCTTAGTATGTGTGTCATTGATATTTGTCTCAAGATTAAATAAATAACAAGCATCAGACATAGGGGCACTTCCAAAAAAGATCTCATATTCAAAAATTGAACATTGACCATTCTTGATAAGAAATTCAAAACCATTCTTATCCATACATGAAGCAGAAGTGATTTTCCTAATTATGATGTGTGCATAATTGAAGTTCTCCAACTCTATTACAAGTCAATGGGCATATATAAACAATAGTGTTACAACCCACTTCATGCCTTACTGGTAATTTGAGTATTTAGGTTAATTCTAGAGTTAATTGTGTCTTTGTTAACACTTCATATTATTGACCATTTCATTGATGTATCAATTCATCTTAAAATGTTTCATTGATGAGTGAAATAAAATATTTGTTGTGAATACATGAAGGTTTGAACCCTAGTTGATATGGTAATGACCCACACATGTGTGGAATGGTATTATAAAAATTTTGAGGAAATTATTAACAAAAAAATTAATTAATAATTTCATCAAAGTTTTGAAATAGAATGATTGAAAATTCAATTATGAATCTAATGCAAAAAGAATGAACCAAATCGAAATTATGAGATAAATATGACACTTTTAGTTTTCACATAGAAATACCTTTGATTCAACAATTGATGGCTCAGTCAATTTACAAACCAAAAGCTCAGAAGACTTCAATAACTGATGCCTCAACAAACTTCAACAACTGATGTCTTGATAGATTCAAAAACCAATGGATTGACAAACTTCAACAACTTATGAATCGACAGTCTTTAACAATCAATGGCTCGACAGACTCACAAATTGATGGCTCGACAGACTCACAAACCAATGGATTGACAGACTTCAACAACCAATGGTTTGGCAGACTTACAAACCAATCACTCAGAAGACTCGCAAACCAAAGGCTCAACAAACTCACAAACTGATGGTTTTGAAATACACTACCACCCAACACAACCAATCACAAAAATGGCCATAATGTTTGCAACATATATCAAAATTTGATGAAATTTTGTGTGTTGGATTTGTCTTTCAATCCTCTACATAGAAAGAGTACTAACCACCAGAAAAGATGAACTGAAAGTATAAATTTGAGGTGATCTTTGGGAAGAATGCAAAAGGTGGGAGGAAACAAATATTTAGAATATATCAACTTTGGTAAGTAGTTTTAGCTATCTCTTCTCCTTTTCTTGTTCCCTTTCTTGGAACATTCTGGTCCAACTACCAAAGGTTTCAATGAACCTTCATTCTTCATCCTCTACCTCCAAAAGATTAGTAAACCTATAGAAAGGTTGTCTAGGCATGTTCTTGAGGTCTGAAGTTTAGATCAGACTAAGACAAGCTAGATTTTGAGTCTATTAGATCAAAGACGAGATCAACAAGCTAGAACTTATGCAAGTTAGTGTAAAACAACCTTATAACCTTGATTTGCAACAAATAAATTCAAAATATTGTTCTTATAGTGTTTATTCTTGCTCGGTGATAGTGGTGACGAGATTTCATATCTATTTAATGATTTATAGCAGTAGAAATGCCTTATTCATTATACCTAGTAATGTGATGTCATAATTAAAAATTGTTGTGTGAATTTCTACGTATAATGGAAGTTGAAATAGTGGAATTAGAGGCACCTGAGATTCTGAGTTTGCTCTATTATGGATGTAAAGGATCAAACTATGGTTTGTTAGAATTATGAAAGTTACCATTTAGTCACATGATTTTTGTGACAAATGCTAAATGGTAAATTGTCAAAAGAAAGGCAAGGATTATAAATGATGGTGATTTTATGTGACACCCACATGCCACAAACCACTACATTACTCAAAACCAACACAGAATTAACACTTAAATGAGCGGATTAGTGAAAAACACTAAAAATTAAAATCGATTATACAAGGCACCAACATTAGAGAACTTGTTACAAAAAGATCCATAACCCTCCATCTTTATAATATATCTCATAAAACATAATATTTAAAACATGTTCCATAGACAATCCTATCATACATGATATCTGTTTCCCTTGCATATACATGTACATCTGTCAACTATATACAACAAAAGGGCACATAAGCCAAAAACTTGTATCGATAGCACAACCACAAAACACATTGAGCTATCCCCAAGACCTGAGTGTATAAGGATGACTCTAGGACTCTAACACCAAAAGACCAACAAGCAACGCACTCAACCTTGTCATGTACTGATCTTGTTGCTGCTCCTCCTCAACTGCACGATCTCTACCTCTTCATGCACGACTACCAAAAAGATGTGGAAACCCATGGGGTGAGACCAAATGTCCCAGAGAGAGATATAACTCTTTTCCAACGCTATTAAAGTACATATAAAGTAACTAAAAAACAGAATTAAAACTACATCTACTATAAGAAGATTCAATTACTAATGCAACAAGGAAGATATTGTCATCTAAGCAGATCAGATGGCCATAATAGAGTAGTGCAACATTCTATAAACTAAGAAGGAATATGAAGAGAATGTATATTATCTACCAACCAAACTATACAAAAGAAAGCAAAGCCTCATCAACATTTCATATTTATTCTTACAAAAGTGCCACTACTAAGTCCTAATTGGTACAACTCTTGGTCAATGGAAGAGCCGAATTCCATGACGATTCTGACACCTCTCAGCTAGCATGAGAGTGACACTACTTGTGACATATTAGTCAACTTGTACAAGTGACATATAGTCAACATATGGATCGTCTCATGCATGGACATCCATATATTGCAGCGGAATTGGCTCACACATGGTCATCCCAGAAAAGGAATGGCTCACGCATGGCCATCCATATATAACAAGAAACCCACTCATGCATAGTCGTACAATTTATCATAATGAGATTAGCTCATGCACGGTCATCTCTTAGTTATGCCAATTAAGTGTCTTTTAGCATCAATGAAGTTAAAATGTGTAAAGGCAAAACAAACTCTTCAAGATTAGATGTATAGTAGAACTTCAGAAGATATAGAATATATAAGGTGTGAACTTGTCATACTATCACCATATAACACCTGTAACACTTCTATTCACATGATCATCATTACTATTACACAACATGTCACAGAACCTTTCTTACCCCAATCACAATCCCACTGCCTAGACAGTAGTAAAAGAATTGAAGTGCCCATCCCTGAGTGGCCTGATAGGATCTCACACACTGGCATATACAATCAGAAATAATAACTCAAAAACATGATATTTAAAGAACGCACTAACCCAATTATGAGATTCTGTAGTTTTATACTTGACATCAGAGTACATCGAGTGCGGAAGTGATCTAGTCAGTGTTCCATTTGTTTTTCCTAAAATCAAGAAAATCAAGACACAATCATGCAATTGCACAACCTTCTATTAAAAATAGGTAAAATGGTTTATAGCAAAAGAGTATACTTGGCAGGACTTATATTTAAAAAGTATAACAAGAGATTTTTCCAAATCCAAAATTTATTCGAAAAGATGTTTATTTCGAACAATGCAATTTTTATTATGAGTTCCCATTATGCTGTAATCGAGAAGCATGCTTATATATATTGTGTGACTCCATCACCCCAACATGATGGGAGAGGTCAGTAGGATCCTTCTCTCCATACGAGGTAGGAGGCCCATATACAAGTTCCACCTCCGAATGAGGAGGTCGCTTGCATTCAATATCAACCATATCAGAATCATCATCATCATCATCATCATCATCATCAATATACAGACAGTCATAATGGGCAATATCATTTACGTTCTCATGTTTTTCTCAAAATATAATATAGGAAAAATGGAAGACTAATCAATAGGGAATAGTAGCTGGACCAAGTATATAGAAAAGTATACAATCAAGACATACATAAAAGGTATCTTCAATACAACCAAGGAGGATATATAATAGCGTACCTTTTACCAAAGGTTTTGAGTACAAATCAACAAGCAATCGATCAACCCTTCGAGTCAGATCATAAATCACAATGTTTGGATCGATGGTCAAGATCATTATATTTGAAGATCATGTTTCAATATTCGAGATTAGGGTTACATTTTCCTATTTCAACCTTAGGGTTAGGTCATCCACTTATGATCAACAATATTTTCAAATGTCCAACTTTATACAAGTGTCAAGAATATTTTTGAGTGCGAATGACCTATCCAGGTTTTTTTTAAATCATATGTGTTAACCCTAATTTTATGATCATTATCCAAGCCATCATCAAATTTCTAGATCATCATCAATTGAAAAACTACTAGAGGGGGGTGAATAGAGTTTTTGAATAGTTTTAACAATTTATTGAATTCAAACAACCACTATTGAAATTGGAAGAGAGAGACATGTGTTTAGAGTGGTTCCAACTATAGCAAATACTATAGTTGTCAGTCCACTACCCGGTTGCTTACCCAACCGGGATTTGAAAGTATTTATTTTATTACCTCTCGAGGATTTATACAAAATACAATACTTTCCTTTACACCCTTTGAACAGCCTTCACTTGAAGTAGGTGCACCAACTTTGAGATAGCCTTCTATGAAGTAACTCCAAGCTCCCCCTTGAAGTAGCCTTCCTCTCTAGAAGTAATCTCCCGTTGCACCAGCCTTCCGAAGTAGCTCAAAGTCTCCTTCTTCACCAAGAAGATCTTCACCCTCTCCAATCCGCAGCCTCCAACCTAGGAGTAGCAAGGAGAGTACAAACAATAATAGGGAACAAGAAAGAAAAAAAGAAATTACAACTTATCCTTTATAGCCCAAGGCTTGATTTGCCTAGATCAAGCGTATAGATCTCCTAACCAAGTGTGGGGACTTGTGATTGCAGTGGATAGGAGATACTAGCCTATAGGACACGAATTATGAGCTCAAGAAGGAAGTAACCAATGTTCACAAAGCTCAATTTTCTCACAACAGATTGCTCAAGTATGCTCAAGTATTTCTCAAGTGTAACAAGTGTGTTTGAGTGTCCTATGGCTTGTCCTATTTATAGGAATGGCCTAAGGATGCTTAAGGACGTTCTAGACAACTTCTAGGGGTTTCTAAGTGCTTAACTAGCCGTTAGGTACAAAGTTGTTGCTTTAACAATGGCTAATTAATTAATTCTGCAGTTGCTGTCAGAGACCGTCTCGGTCGAGGAATGGTCGACCGAGACACCTACTCGATTGAACTTTTGTCGACCGACAGGCACTCTGGAACAAGTGATTTGCAACGTCTTTCTCCAACTGCCAACTAACTTGTCTGTTGTGTCTAACGGCTACTTTGGATCTTTTCTCGGTCGAGAAGATTATCGACCGAGAGTGTCTCGGTCGAGGAGTTTGTCGACCGAGATTGATCCTGTTTCAATGTTTCAATTTAGGCACTAATTATATGTATGAGTGTGCAAATGTGATCATGTATGAAGGGGATGACTTATCTAAATGTGGTGTTTAGCTAGGGAATATCTAACGCTTGATTTACATGCAATCTAAGTACTTGTACATTATATATTTGTACAAGTTTTTACAAAGCGATTACATTGCATGAAAAACATAAATGTAAGCATATGGATTTCCCTAGTTGCTTTGTCATCCACCTTAATCCTGCACACTCAAGTAGCTCGTTAGATCAATAAGAATGAAATGTTTGTCATAATCAAAACAAAGGGATTTATTGATGTCCATTTAGCCAACAATCTCCCCCTTTTTGAAGATGACAAACATTTCCTAAATATAAAAATAAAGGAAATATAAACCATATGAGTTTCATACCTTTAGATTACCTTTTGTAGCTTTTCCTCTTGTTTATAAAATGTGTGCTTATTATTCCCCTTGAATTATGGAACATGAAATCCAATTCACTGGGGAATATAGCAACTTTCAATGTAAAGCCAAGAGTTTATTTATGAAACTCATTGATTGAGTTTTTCTAAGTTTTAGTTTTGTATTTATTTCTCCCCCTTTGTCATTTCAAAAAGATATCCGTTTAGAAATAAAAACTCCCCCTTAATGAGATGTCCATTTAGAAGCCAAAATATCATGATGTAATTAAGAGTTTTTGTTTAAGTAGCACAAATATCAAAGAAAACATCTTCCAAAGGAGTGATAAGTAATTGCTTCCTAATTTTGTTAAATTTATCTAGTGGAAGCGGTTTTGTAAAAATATCAGCCAATTGATCTTCCGTATCAACATGATGAAGGGAAACATGATTCTTGGAGATGTGATCCCTTAAAAAATGATGACGGATTTCAATATGTTTAGCTCGACTGTGTAAAATAGGATTGTGTGCTAAGTTTATAGTGCTCGTGTTGTCACAAAAAATAGGCGTAGATGAAAGAGTAAAACCATAATCATTTAATACTTGTTGCATATAAAGTACTTGAGCACAACAAGATCCAGCTTCCATATATTCAGCTTCAGTTGTAGATAGGGCAACCGTATTTTGTTTCTTGCTAAACCAAGATACTAAAGCTCTTTCTAACAAGAAACAACCACCACTAGTACTCTTGCGATCAAGGCGACAACCAGCATAATCCGCATCAGTATAAGCTTTAAAATCCAAGGATTGTCCTTTTGGATACCATAAACCAAAACAAGTAGTGCCGGATAGATAACGAAGAATTCGTTTAACTGCTAGAAAATGAGAGTGCATAGGTTGTGATTGAAATCGAGCACAAAGACCAACTGGAAACATAATGTCTGGTCTAGAAGCAGTTAAGTAAAGCAAACTACCAATCATGGCTCTATATAAGGAATCATCAATAGGTTCCCCATTTTCATCCTTATCAATTTTAATAGAAGTAGCCATAGGAGTAGTAGCATGTTTGCACTGATCCATCCCAAAACGTGTTAAGAGTTCTTTAGTATATTTTTCTTGGCTTATGAATATTCCGGCAGGTGTTTGCTTAATTTGAAAACCAAGAAAGAAGGTTAGTTCACCCATGAGGCTCATTTCAAATTCTTTTTGCATAATATCACTAAACTGTGTGCACAATGAATCATTAGAAGCTCCAAAAATAATATCATCAACATATATTTGCACAACAAGGAAATCAGATGTATATGTTTTGAAAAATAAAGTAGAATCTGAATTTCCAATAGAAAAACCATTATCAAAAAGATATGTCTTGAGCCTTTCATACCAATTTCTAGGTGCTTGTTTTAAACCATAAAGTGCTTTCTTAAGTTTATAAACATAGTCACCTTTTCCGGTATTTCAAAACCAGGTGGTTGGGCAACATATACTTCTTCTTGAATGATGCCATTTAGAAATGCACTTTTTACATCCATTTGGGAGAGTTTGATGTTTTTATGTGCAGCAATAGCTAGTAACATTCTAATAGCTTCAAGTCTAGCTACCGGTGCATACGTTTCATCAAAATCTATTCCTTCTTGTTGATTATATCCTTGTGCTACTAACCGAGCTTTATTCCTTATTACTTCTCCTGACTCATTTAGCTTGTTCCTAAAAACCCATTTAGTTCCTATTATGGTTTTATCTTGTGGTTTAGGAACTAAATCCCATACATCATTTTTAGTGAATTGATTCAATTCTTCTTGCATGGCTATTATCCAATAGTCATCTTTAAGAGCTTCAAATATCTTTTTAGGTTCAATGATAGAAACAAAAGCCATGTTTGCAACATCTTTAAAGGAAGAACGAGTTTTGACTTTATCATTAGGATCTCCAATAATTAATTCTTGAGGATGATCTTTAATAAGTCTAGGTGTAGGTTGTGGTTCAGCTTGGTGATTATTTGTAGCACCTTTCTCACTATCGTTTGGTATGTTTAAATTTTCGAATTGATTAGTGAGATCTATGATTTCTAGATTTTCAGATTTGGATTCTTCATGAAAAGAAACATGAATAGATTCCTCAACCTTTCTAGATATAGTGTTATATACTCTAAAAGCTTTGCTAGAAGTGGAATATCCCAAAAAGAATGCTTTGTGTGATTTTGAGTCAAACTTATCTCTATCATCTTTGGTATTTAAGATATAGCATGTGGAGCCAAAGGTATGTAAATAGTCAACTCTAGGTTTCTTAGAATGTATTAGTTCATATGGAATTTTATTTAAATGAGAGTGAACAGTTACTCTATTTAGCACATAGCATGCAGTGTTTACAGCTTCAGCCCAAAAGGTTTTGGGTGTGTTATGTTCAAGCATCATAGTTCTAGCCATTTCTTGCAGTGATCGATTTTTCCTTTCAACTATACCATTTTGTTGTGGGGTGCGTGGAGCAGAAAAATTATGAGTGTACCCTTGAGATGTACAAAACTCTTCAAATGTATGGTTTTCAAATTCTCCACCATGATCACTTCTAATGGTACATATTTTGCTTTGTAATAGATTTTCAATTTTGGAACAAAACTGTATAAAAACATGAATAGTATCATCTTTAGTTGCAATAAAGTGTACCCATGTGTATCTACTATAATCATCAACAATAACAAAACAATATCTTTTACCACTAATAGATTGTGTCCTCATGGGTCCAAATAAATCCATATGAATTAATTCTAAGGACCTACTGGTGCTAAGTACATGTTTTGGTTTAAAAGAGGTTTTGATTTGCTTTCCCATTGTGCATGGTTCACAGTTTTCAACTTGATCAAAAGATAAAGTAGGCAATCCACGAACAAGATCATATTTCACTAACTTTTTAATAACATGTGAACTAGCATGTCCTAGCTTTTTATGCCATATTTGTAAGGTGTTTTCATTTGCAAGCAAGCATTTTCCCACTACTGATTTCATAGAGTTAGGTTTAAGAATATAAAGATTTCCAACTCTATTTCCTTCATAAACAACATTTGTAGTGTTTTCTATCAATAACTTGCAGCAAGTTTTGTTAAATAACACATCATAACCACTATCACATAATTGACTAACACTTATCAAATTATGGTGCAAACCATCAACGAGGAGAACATTCTTTATTTCTAGGTTTGTACCAACATTACCTATTCCAACAATTTTGCCCTTACCATTGTCTCCAAAAGTGACTGTTCCACTTTTCTTTTCTTCAAAGGTTTGGAATGCATCTTTGTTTCCGGTCATATGTTTGGAACATCCATTGTCAACCACCCATTCCTGCATTCAAATGTAGATTTTGGTACCCATGTGATGGTCCGATATGGTTAGAATCATTTAATTACAGATTTGTATAAAAATTCTGAATCAGAAGTCCAGTCGGTCGACAATTGTTCGACCGACATATGTCTCGGTCGACAAATTTTCGATCGAGAAGATTACTGTATTTCAAACTGGAAAACACAGAAATGTAGCTCGGTTGACCAATTTTCGACCGAAATAATTTCTGTAAATTTTGATATGTTACAGACATTCGGTCGGTCGACAATTGTTCGACCGATTAATGGTTCGGTCGACAATACTTCGACCGACAAAGTTTCTATTTCAGTACAATAATGCAGAGAATTAACAATAAGCATGAAATCTTTTGTTTAGTTGAGATAAGACAATATAAATAGCAAGGTGAAACTTTTTGGTCATATCTCAACTAAATTCTATTTGATTCTACTAAGTTTGAGGTTTTGGGACCCAAACTAACTCGGAATCCTTAGTTTTATAAGGGCATGAAAAGGAATAGTGTCCAAGGCGTAAACAAAAATGGCAAGTAATAGAATCAACTTCATTTCTCTTTCTAGCCGTTGTGTTCTTGGGTACAAACATAGTTTGAGTTCTTTTGGGTTGATTTTTCTTTGGAGCATATCCCAAACCTTTTCTTCCGTTGAAAACATTACCAATGCTTAGGATGTTATCAAGTATATCTTTTCTTCTTAACTCATAAATTTCTCTTTGCAGCTGAGCAATATCATTCGTTTTCTTGTGTAGATCTTTTCTTGCTTGATCTAATTCAGATAGCAATGAATCTTTTTCTTCTATAACATTATCATAGTCTAGATGGTTACACAAAATGGGTTGAGTCTGAAAATCTTTTAGTTTAGATAACAAGTCAGTCTTTTCTTTAGAAAGAAGATCAACATTTGTTTCTAAAGTGAGTACTTTCTAGTGCAATCATCCAAGGATGTTTTTAAAGACAAATTTTCAAGATCAATGTTATTCTTGTCAGAAGAAAGAGTATCTAATTTAGCACTTAGCTCATCATTTGATTTGATAACCCTTTTTAGTTTCTTCTTGACATCAACATACTTATCATGAATTTCTTGTAGACTAGTAACTAACTCTTCTTTAGAAAGATCAAGTAGGCTTACCTCTTGAGAATCTTCATCATCTTCTCTTGCCATTAGACAATCCACCGTTTCTTCTCCGCTTTCACTACTTGACTCGTCCCATGCAGCTTTATAGGCTTTTTCTCCCTTCTTCTTGTGTGAGCTTTTCTTTCCTTTCTTTGCTTTAGGACATTCATTTTTGAAATGCCCTTTCTTCCCACATTCAAAGCACCTAGGAGGGGTAGAAGAAGAGCTGGAAATTTTGTTAGATTTAAATCTTCTGTATTTCTTACCATTTACTATCAAGGCTTCTTCTCCCTCTTCTTCACTTGACTCCTCACTTTCTTGTTTGACAGCCTTTGAAGCTTTTAGAGCCACATCCTTCTTCTTTCCTTGCTGAAGTTCACGTACTCTTCTTTCTTCCTCTTCTAGGGTTGCTTCATGAGCTTCTAAATTTCCAATAAGTTGCTCCATTTTCAGTCGAGTGAGGTCGTTTGCTTCTTTGATGGCTGTCACCTTTGGCTTGTATTTTGGAGGAAGTGAACGAAGGATCTTTGATAACTGATCTTCTTCAAGGATAGGTTTTCCTAGAGCACTTAAACCATTAACAATAGTAGAAAATTTTGCAAACATTTCACTAATAGATTCATCAGGATCCATACGAAAGTGTTCAAACTTTTGTTTAAACATGCTAATTTTGGAATTTTTGACTTGGACTGTTCCTTCATAGGTTATGGATAATCTATGCCAAATATCATAGGCTGTGTCACAATTAGATATTCTATTAAATTCTCCTACCGATATAGAACAATATAAAATGCTTACAACTTTTGCATTCATCTGAGCTAGCTTTACCGTATTTGCATCCCATTCTGCAAATTGAATTTGAGGGAGCTCATATGGAGTTGACACCATTCTCCATAGGTCCCAATTGATGCCTTGGAAGTAGAACTGCATCCTTCTCTTCCAATATTGGTAGTTTGTTCCATCGAACGCTGGAGGCCTAGCAACAAGTGTCCCTTCGAGATTGAGGTTGTTGAGTATTCCATCACCCATTTCTTCAAGACTTTGTTAGGGTTCCTTGAAGCCCGCTCTGATACCAATTGAAAAACTACTAGAGGGGGGTGAATAGAGTTTTTGAATAGTTTTAACAATTTATTGAATTCAAACAACCACTATTGAAATTGGAAGAGAGAGACAGGTGTTTAGAGTGGTTCCAACTATAGCAAATACTATAGTTGTCAGTCCACTACCCGGTTGCTTACCCAACCGGGATTTGAAAGTATTTATTTTATTACCTCTCGAGGATTTATACAAAATACAATACTTTCCTTTACACCCTTTGAACAGCCTTCACTTGAAGTAGGTGCACCAACTTTGAGATAGCCTTCTATGAAGTAACTCCAAGCTCCCCCTTGAAGTAGCCTTCCTCTCTAGAAGTAATCTCCCGTTGCACCAGCCTTCCGAAGTAGCTCAAAGTTTCCTTCTTCACCAAGAAGATCTTCACCCTCTCCAATCCGCAGCCTCCAACCTAGGAGTAGCAAGGAGAGTACAAACAATAATAGGGAACAAGAAAGAAAAAAAGAAATTACAACTTATCCTTTATAGCCCAAGGCTTGATTTGCCTAGATCAAGCGTATAGATCTCCTAACCAAGTGTGGGGACTTGTGATTGCAGTGGATAGGAGATACTAGCCTATAGGACACGAATTATGAGCTCAAGAAGGAAGTAACCAATGTTCACAAAGCTCAATTTTCTCACAACAGATTGCTCAAGTATGCTCAAGTATTTCTCAAGTGTAACAAGTGTGTTTGAGTGTCCTATGGCTTGTCCTATTTATAGGAATGACCTAAGGATGCTTAAGGACGTTCTAGACAACTTCTAGGGGTTTCTAAGTGCTTAACTAGCCGTTAGGTACAAAGTTGTTGCTTTAACAACGGCTAATTAATTAATTCTGCAGTTGCTGTCAGAGACCGTCTCGGTCGAGGAATGGTCGACCGAGACACCTACTCGGTTGAACTTTTGTCGACCGACAGGCACTCTAGAACAAGTGATTTGCAACGTCTTTCTCCAACTGCCAACTAACTTGTCTGTTGTGTCTAACGGCTACTTTGGATCTTTTCTCGGTCGAGAAGATTGTCGACCGAGAGTGTCTCGGTCGAGGAGTTTGTCGACCGAGATTGATCCTGTTTCAATGTTTCAATTTAGGCACTAATTATATGTATGAGTGTGCAAATGTGATCCTGTATGAAGGGGATGACTTATCTAAATGTGGTGTTTAGCTAGGGAAGATCTAACGCTTGATTTACATGCAATCTAAGTACTTGTACATTATATATTTGTACAAGTTTTTACAAAGCGATTACATTGCATGAAAAACATAAATGTAAGCATATGGATTTCCCTAGTTGCTTTGTCATCCACCTTAATCCTACACACTCAAGTAGCTCGTTAGATCAATCAGAATGAAATGTTTGTCATAATCAAAACAAAGGGATTTATAGATGTCCATTTAGCCAACAATCTCCCCCTTTTTGAAGATGACAAACATTTCCTAAATATAAAAATAAAGGAAATATAAACCATATGAGTTTCATACCTTTAGATTACCTTTTGTAGCTTTTCCTCTTGTTTATAAAATGTGTGCTTATTATTCCCCTTGAATTATGGAACATGAAATCCAATTCACTGGGGAATATAGCAACTTTCAATGTAAAGCCAAGAGTTTATTTATGAAACTCATTGATTGAGTTTTTCTAAGTTTTAGTTTTGTATTTATTTCTCCCCCTTTGTCATTTCAAAAAGATATCCATTTAGAAATAAAAACTCCCCCTTAATGAGATGTCCCATCAAATCTAATGAAAAAGATGTCCATTTAGAAGCCAAAATATCATGATGTAATTAAGAGTTTTTGTTTAAGTAGCACAAATATCAAAGAAAACATCTTCCAAAGGAGTGATAAGTAATTGCTTCCTAATTTTGTTAAATTTATCTAGTGGAAGCAGTTTTGTAAAAATATCAGCCAATTGATCTTCCATATCAACATGATGAAGGGAAACATGATTCTTGGAGATGTGATCCCTTAAAAAATGATGACGGATTTCAATATGTTTAGCTCAGTTGTGTAAAATAGGATTGTGTGCTAAGTTTATAGTGCTCGTGTTGTCACAAAAAATAGGCGTAGATGAAAGAGTAAAACCATAATTGTTTAATACTTGTTGCATATAAAGTACTTGAGCACAACAAGATCCAGCTGCCATATATTCAGCTTCAGTTGTAGATAGGGCAACCGTATTTTGTTTCTTGCTAAACCAAGATACTAAAGCTCTTCCTAACAAGAAACAACCACCACTAGTACTCTTGCGATCAAGGCGACAACCAGCATAATCCGCATCAGTATAAGCTTTAAAATCCAAGGATTGTCCTTTTGGATACCATAAACCAAAACAAGTAGTGTCGGCTAGATAACGAAGAATTCGTTTAACTGCTAGAAAATGAGAGTGCATAGGTTGCGATTGAAATCGAGCACAAAGACCAACTGGAAACATAATGTCCGGTCTAGAAGCAGTTAAGTAAAGCAAACTACCAATCATGGCTCTATATAAGGAATCATCAATAGGTTCCCCATTTTCATCCTTATCAATTTTAATAGAAGTAGCCATAGGAGTAGTAGCATGTTTGCACTGATCCATCCCAAAACGTGTTACGAGTTCTTTAGTATATTTTTCTTGGCTTATGAATATTCCGGCAGGTGTTTGCTTAATTTGAAAACCAAGAAAGAAGGTTAGTTCACCCATGAGGCTCATTTCAAATTCTTTTTGCATAATATCACTAAATTGTGTGCACAATGAATCATTAGAAGCTCCAAAAATAATATCATCAACATATATTTGCACAACAAGGAAATCAGATGTATATGTTTTGAAAAATAAAGTAGAATCTGAATTTCCAATAGAAAAACCATTATCAAAAAGATATGTCTTGAGCCTTTCATACCAATTTCTAGGTGCTTGTTTTAAACCATAAAGTGCTTTCTTAAGTTTATAAACATAGTCACCTTTTTCCGGTATTTCAAAACCAGGTGGTTGGGCAACATATACTTCTTCTTGAATGATGCCATTTAGAAATGCACTTTTTACATCCATTTGGTAGAGTTTGATGTTTTTATGTGCAGCAATAGCTAGTAACATTCTAATAGCTTCAAGTCTAGCTACTGGTGCATACGTTTCATCAAAATCTATTCCTTCTTGTTGATTATATCCTTGTGCTACTAACCGAGCTTTATTCCATATTACTTCTCTTGACTCATTTAGCTTGTTCCTAAAACCCATTTAGTTCCTATTATGGTTTTATCTTGTGGTTTAGGAACTAAATCCCATACATCATTTTTAGTGAATTGATTCAATTCTTCTTGCATGGCTATTATCCAATAGTCATCTTTAAGAGCTTCAGATATCTTTTTAGGTTCAATGATAGAAACAAAAGCCATGTTTGCAACATCTTTAAAGGAAGAACGAGTTTTGACTTTATCATTAGGATCTCCAATAATTAATTCTTGAGGATGATCTTTAATAAGTCTAGGTGTAGGTTGTGGTTCAGCTTGGTGATTATTTGTAGCACCTTTCTCACTATCGTTTGGTATGTTTAAATTTTCGAATTGATTAGTGAGATCTATGATTTCTAGATTTTCAGATTTGGATTCTTCATGAAAAGAAACATGAATAGATTCCTCAACTTTTCTAGATATAGTGTTATATACTCTAAAAGCTTTGCTAGAAGTGGAATATCCCAAAAAGAATGCTTTGTGTGATTTTGAGTCAAACTTATCTCTATCATCTTTGGTATTTAAGATATAGCATGTGGAGCCAAAGGTATGAAAATAGTCAACTCTAGGTTTCTTAGAATGTATTAGTTCTTATGGAGTTTTCTTTAAATGAGAGTGAACAGTTACTCTATTTAGCACATAGCATGCAGTGTTTACAGCTTCAGCCCAAAAGGTTTTGGGTGTGTTATGTTTAAGCATCATAGTTCTAGCCATTTCTTGCAGTGATCGATTTTTCCTTTCAACTATACCATTTTGTTGTGGGGTGCGTGGAGCAGAAAAATTATGAGTGTACCCTTGAGATGTACAAAACTCTTCAAATGTATGGTTTTCAAATTCTCCACCATGACCACTTCTAATGGTACATATTTTGCTTTGTAATAGATTTTCAATTTTGGAACAAAATTGTATGAAAACATGAATAGTATCATCTTTAGTTGCAATAAAGTGTACCCATGTGTATCTACTATAATCATCAACAATAACAAAACAATATCTTTTACCACCAATAGATTGTGTCCTCATGGGTCCAAATAAATCCATATAAATTAATTCTAAGGACCTACTGGTGCTAAGTACATGTTTTGGTTTAAAAGAGGTTTTGATTTGCTTTCCCATTGTGCATGGTTCACAGTTTTCAACTTGATCAAAAGATAAAGTAGGCAATCCACGAACAAGATCATATTTCACTAACTTTTTAATAACATGTGAACTAGCATGTCTTAGCTTTTTATGCCATATTTGTAAGGTGTTTTCATTTGCAAGCAATCATTTTCCCACTACTGATTTCATAGAGTTAGGTTTAAGAATATAAAGATTTCCAACTCTATTTCCTTCATAAACAACATTTGTAGTGTTTTCTATCAATAACTTGCAGCAAGTTTTGTTAAATAACACATCATAACCACTATCACATAATTGACTAACACTTATCAAATTATGGTGCAAACCATCAACGAGGAGAACATTCTTTATTTCGAGGTTTGTACCAACATTACCTATTCCAACGATTTTGCCCTTACCGTTGTCTCCAAAGGTGACTGTTCCACTTTTCTTTTCTTCAAAGGTTTGGAATGCATCTTTGTTTCCGGTCATATGTTTGGAACATCCATTGTCAACCACCCATTCCTGCATTAAAATGTAGATTTTGGTACCCATGTGATGGTCCGATATGGTTAGAATCATTTAAGTACAGATTTTTATAAAAATTCTGAATCAGAAGTCCAGTCGGTCGACAATTGTTCGACCGACATATGTCTCGGTCGACAAATTGTCGATCGAGAAGATTACTGTATTTCAAACTCGAAAACACAGAAATGTAGCTCGGTTGACCAATTTTCGACCGAAATAATTTCTATAAATTTTGATATGTTACAGACATTCGGTCGGTCGACAATTGTTCGACCGATTAATGGTTCACCCCCAATGCACAAAGGCTAATCCAAGGGCTGCGGTTCGCCCCCAATGCGAGCCCTAGATCCCTGACTTGGAAAAGTTGAATAAAAAGGCAATTAATATGGATTTTCAACCCAATAACTTCAAGAATTCATATAAAATTATAGGAATGTACAAATGTGATGAAATTTGTATCATATATTCACAAAATTGTTATGAATATTTAAGAAAAGTTTGACAAAAATATGGTAAAGTTTGATGGACCAATTTATATATTTGAGTAGAGTAACAAATTAATCAAGTATGTGGTGTCACAAAGTGTATAAAAACTACATTGATCACCATATTTTGTATTTGAATATCAATATTGATTTAGAGGCCAAGAAAATATATTGGGGTCCAGAGTGAATGTAATGAGGGTAAAATTGTACTAATTCATAATAATGCTAAATTTCACTTTGTCACAGTAATATGCAAGAAGTGAAGTATTAGGAGCCCAAGGGTTTTATAGATAAACATGGCCTTTCTATTTCCTATAATGATTCTAATATGCTTTTTGAGATACTCTTTAATGTTGATGATTTGATTACTAAACCATGAAAAGTAATTATTATCACCAATAGTCCAACATGAATTTTTATAGGGATATTGTGACAATCTATGTAAGATTTCCTAAAGTGAAAGGATAATAAATTGATTGTATTAAATGTCACATTTTAATTGGAATAAAGATTCAGATATATATAGCATTGCTGATCTGGACCCTAGATATCACAATCTAGATCATGGATCTTAAGATCCAATGGCACTGGGTTATCATCTACATCCCAGTTCAAGAAGGAAACAAGAGAGATTCCATCTCGATCAAACTCGATCCCTGATGCATGAAGTTTTTTGGAAACTTGCCCATCAAGTTTGGGATTTTTTCACAAATCAAACAACCCTACCTTTGAGGGAATTTGGAAGAGAGATGAGGATTTCCCCAATTTAGTTTGGACTGGGATTCCCTCATGAACCCTACCCTGTATAGGGGGGTGATATGTAGTACTAACAAACCCACAAACCATCTTTAAGAGACCGAACGAAGTAGACAAACTCAGTCGTGCCCTAAATTCAAGTTTTAGTTTCGACCTGTCCTCACCAGAGTTTGCTTGGAGTCATTTTGATGGTGGAGCACATCAAACTAACGATTGAGTAGCTCGTTGAGTCTGGAAGAACAAAGTGAAGGTACCAGTGGCCTTAGTTCCCACGTAGGTGCAACGAAGAGCAAAATCAAGTAGTAAGTTGACCACCCATTTGTGTGAAGAGATAAGAGGAGGTTGAAGAAGGCTCATTGTGAATCTACCAAAGTGCCCCGACTCTCCTTCAGTATAGGTAAGGGAAGAACTAACTTTTCCTTTTGTCGAGCATGCCTCTGTGTGGGCGATCCATGCTGAGATGGCAAGGGTCGATTGGCCTGCCCAGGCAAGATGGCTTGGGCGGGACCCGGGATGCTCTGCCCAGGTGGCAGGCTCCCATTGGTTGGAAAAGTATTAACTTGCTAAAATTGTAATTAATAATACGAGTATCGGATGAAGATAAGTTAAATATATGAAAGTTAATCAGAAAAATATGTAGATTGCAATAAAAATAGTATTGAAGCCTGAATTTGTTCATAATTCAAAAAGTATATAGTGTTGCTACCTTTAATGATTTTATGAAGAAAAAAACCTAATTTTTATGTTAATAAGGATTGATTAAAGTGTTATATAGGATTTAAGAGGATATTAACATGTTGTTAATAAAAAGAATGTTTTGAATCTAAAAATATGGTTTGTGTGCTTGATTGGCTAATTTAGGGTTTCATATGTATAAAGTGTACTAATGGGCTTAGAAATCCTAATCTAGGTTTTTATGACTTTAATGAGTTATATTTCGAAATTCTATGTATGAGATGAAGTTAGGTTGATCCTAAGCCAAACTGGTAATAAAAATGCTTTAATGTGAATCAATGAATAATTAGGCTTTTGTATATATGATGTTATTTTAGGGTTTGGTTAATCTAAAAAAGGAAAAGTTAAAAAATAGATCTAAAGAATCCTAAGGAAACCCTAATTCAACTTAGAACACCCTAGGAGGGATTCACAAGTCAATAAAGTGAGTTCATGATGAGTATGTAGTAATTAGGTTATACATGCTTTTTAGGAGTCTGTTGTACTTGTGTGATTGGCTTGATTGATTGTTTGGATTACATGACTGGATTGGATTGTGCTTGTTTCCTTTGAGATCTCCAAATAAGGTAAGTGGTTATTTATGATTACTCATTTTAGTTTCTCAACATTTTCTGACGTTTCATCGATTGCGTGAAAATAACTGCTTAGTTGACTTTATTTTCTACAATCTATAAAGTGAATATGACTATCACAAAGTATATATATATGACTTGTTAGATACTACATACCATCTCTGGATGTAATATTTGAGAGGACCAAGCCCTGGAAGGAAGGTCATAGGTGGTCAAGCCCCGAAGGGAAGACCACAGGGAACCTATAGAGGTGACCCATAAGGTACCAAGCTCAGGATGGAGAAGGTAGCCTAAAGTCCTTTACAAGGACTAAACCCTAAGAGAGGATAAGACAGAGGATGAGTAAAAATGGCTGGGAAGTTATATTGAAAATGTAATCTTGTATTTTTAACAATTATTTAATGTAACTAGGTCGTCAGAATATATGTGTAAATGTTTGGTTGCCACCACATACCAGCATATTCTTTATACTGACCGATATTTTGTTTGTCAACATTTTAGGAATATGTGGAAAAGAACAACCTTTAAAGTGACATTTGGAGAATAAATCAAATTAAAGAAAGGAGGATTTGGTTAAACAGAACTCTACATTGGGTAAAGTTCCGATTCCTATTTTTGAAAGGTATGTGAAAAGTAAATTTGTATCCTACTTTAAGCTTAGTCTTTGGTAGAATTTATTAATTGTTTTTTATTATTTGCAAAATCGTTGATCCTATTTTGGCATAGCGTCTCTAGATTCTTGGTATCCCTTAATTGGGGGTTACCGAGGGGTGGGGTCGTTACACTGGATCCCTGGGCCATGCAAGATCTACAACCCGCAATTTGAATTTTAGAGAGGCCAGTCAGGTCTGAATTGCTTCAGTGGACACACTAGTGACATCTCTTGGTGTTGTGGAGGGTCAGGGTAAAGAGATCCAAAGCCGCATCCAAGCAGTGCCAACCACTGGAGGAGGAGAAAGGGTCTAAGCCCTAGAGCACGAGAGAGAGAGAGAGAGAGCAAGGATAGGCAAATGGTTGTAATCATTTGATGAGCACACATTTGCGGATAACTGACTTGACAAGTGGGAAAGGGAGCACCTCCCCCTTACTGGGTCGCACACCCAAAGAGGCCCACTAGAGCTCAAATTTGTGTCAAAATAGCCAAAAAAATCAAGTTAATTCAATGAAACTTCAAATGAGCAGATCTCTTTCATCCTACCTCAAAATTGAATAAAATTTACTATGTTGGAAACATTAGAGTGTCATGTACAAAATGATCACAATACCAATGTAGAGTGAGACACATATAAAGGATCAAAAGGAGATGAGAGAGGATGGTGCATAATATAAGCATGATATCAATTTAATATCAAAAAGTGTATCACCACTTCTCATGTCAACATAAGATAACCTCCAAAGTCATAAAAAGAAATCAAACAAAGAAATTGAGAGTCATAGTGGGAAATTAGTGCAAATTTGAAGTGCATAACACATCTATAAGGAGAGAGAAACTCGTATACCATGTTTGAATTCCAAACTCGAAAGGATAAAGGAATTTTCTTCATATGCAAGTTAAACACTTATTAAAGCATAGCTTATTTTCTTCATATTTCTTTATTTGGATTCCTTTTATCACAAGAAACCATGTGGATTCAAAATCCACTCTATTATGAGCAAACACTTAGTCTTCTAGAGAATTCCACATTATTCTTAGCATTATCTCAATTTCTTTTATTATTAGATTTCTTTCCATCATTATTCTCTTTTAGACATATTGGGCTTATTACTCAATAGGCCCACGAAACCATTCATGCAAAAAGGATTATTATCAAGGAAATCCATTCAAAGTACTTAAATCATATGATTTTCACGATCATACACTTTATTGGAGAAATTACATTTCAACCCAAACATATGAAAATTGAGGATATAGCATCCTCCCCTCCTTATAAGAAATTTTCCCACAAAATTCAAGCTATCAAACAAAAAAATTAGGATAGGATTTTTCCATGTATGTCTTTAGCTCCCATGTTGCTTCATCCTCTCCATGGTGCTTCCAAAGAAACTTTACCATCTCTATATTCTTACATCTAAGATCTTTCACCTTGGTATCTAGAATCCTCACAGGTGACCCAGGGTATGTCAGCCTCCCTTAGATTTCAATAGGTTCAATACTCAACACATGGCTTAGATCCTTCACATAGAGCTTTAGATTGGAAACGTGGAAAATATCATGCATCATACTATACTGAGGGAGTAATGCCAAATGATATGGAGCCTCACCAAATCATTCTAAAACCTCAAATGGACCTACATATCTAGACTCAGCTTTCCTATATTCTTATCTATAGCTTGGATGGTCGGATTTTAAAAAACACATGTTCTCCCATAGTAAACTGCAAGTCAGTTCGCTTTGCATCAGCATACACCTTCTGTTAATCCTGGGCTTTCTTCAGCCTCTGCTTGATCAAAGAGACTTTATCTGCATACACCTGGAGCTCATCTGACCTCAACAAGGTCCTCTCACTGACATCATGGTAGTGAAGTGGTGACCAACACGGTCTCCTATATAGAGCTTCATATAGAGGCATCCCGATACTGGTTTGGTAGCTGTTATTGTATTTAAACTTGGCTAAAGGCAAGTACTACTCCCACAATCCACCCCAGTCGAGCACACAAGCTCTAAATAGATCCTCTAATGTCTAAATTGTCCTCTATGACTATCCATCAACTTTGGTGTGATAAGGTGTACTTAACTTCAACCTTGTATGAGCTCCTCTTGCACCTGTTTCCACAACTTGGAAGTGAACTTTGGGTTTCGATTAGAAATGATTGAACCTGGTACACCATACAACCTTACTATCTCCCTGATGCATAGATCGGCTAGGTCTAACATCTTGTCAATGGTCTTTAAGGCAAGGAAGTGTGCTGACTTGGTAAGGGGATCTACCACAACCCATATCGCATCATGACTTCTCTGGGTCCTGGGGAGACCCGCCACAAAATCCATGGTGATATGTTCCCATTTCCACTATAGAATCTCAATTGACTGTAACAGTCTGTCGGTTCATTGGTGTTTAGCCTTCACCATATGGCATGTGAGACAACTAGCCACATACATCGTTGTGTCTTTCTTCATTCTTGGCCACTAGAAATACCTCTGTAGGTCCTTAAACATCTTTGTAGTGCCTGGGTGTACTGTGTACTTAGAACCATGAGCTTCTTGCAAGATATGATCCTTCAAAGGCAAATCCTCAGGAACCTAGATACAATTCTTGTATCGAATTCCATCATCTACTACCACTGAGAGATGGGTCTGCGACTTCCCTAACAAGCCCTTCATCTTGCCAAATTCTGAAATGGTCAACTAAGCAGCCACTAACTCGCTCAACAAGTCTGATTTTATCTGAATGTTTTTTTTTGATAACGTAAGATATTACTAGATCCCCAAAAAAGAGTATAGGAGTAAACCACCTCATATACTGTACACAGTCACTAAAGACCCCTCATCAATATGACCTCGGGTTTAACCCTAGAAAGGGTACTTGGGTTTGCTTTACAAAACCACCACAGTTTATTTACAAAGTCATCAAAAAAGTGGAATTTATCTCTCTCCCTTTTACCATGGGCTCTACAGTTCCTCTCATTCCATCTGAGGAAGATGACGCCCGTCCAGATCAGCCCAGCAAGCCATCTCAAATGGCTGTCCTCTTTAGTAGAATCCAAAGTCCACACCATGCTTTGCAATAGGTTGGTAGGTGGGTTCCCACCCCAATTGAGCTTCAAGGAACAACGGTTCCATAGGTACTTAGAAAAGGTGCACTCAAAAAAGAGGTGTTGATGAGACTCAATCTCCCAAAGACAGAGCAGGCAAACACTACTCGTAATCGTCACCCATCTATTAACTCTATCCATAGTAGGAAGCCTCCCAAGGATCATACTATAAGCACAAAACCTCCATTTGGGACAATGGATCTTATCCCAGAGAAGTTGATCCTCATCTTGCGCCAGATCCTAAAATAGGAGGCCAAATTGGGACCATCAACCTATAGAATAGGACCATAACGTCTCCTCATCCAGGAACACCAGGTAGACTCTGGTTTAGTCAAGAAATCATGCACCCTTTTAGCCGTAGCTTTCCACAAAATATCTAAAGGATCCATCAACCCCAGACCCCCTCCATGTCTAGGTTGGGCAACCTCCATCCATCCCATGCCATGTTGCCCACCATTCCACAAGAAGCCATCCATGATTGATATGCATTTACTCAAAGTGAATTCGGGTATGTTTGCCAGCCTACACCAATATCTCAGCATACTGGTGAGAATGGTCTTAATCAACACAGCCCTAACCTCCATGGAGACTTTCATCCCACTCCATTTTTCCACCTTAAGACAAAGGTTGTCCAAACAAGTGTGAAAGTCAAAATCTCTCCCCACCCCTCCCAAAATGGGCACCCCCAGATACTTCATGGGGAAGCATCCAATTTCCAACGAGATAACTTCTTTCAGTCTTCCTCTCCTTGTATCACAAGACTTCGATAAAAAGATCTGTGACTTGGTATCACTGATATGCAAGCAAGAAAGATCAACAAAAAATGCAAATAAGGTTCTGACCCTCTGAAGACTTTAGGATGTGCAGCGACAAAAAACATAATATCATCAGCAAAAATCATGTGATTCAAGACTTTGGTGCCCCACACCTTATAACTTTTGATTTTCCCCTCCTCTTAGGCTTTATCAGCAAGGTAGGTTAGGTTCTCCATAATGTTAGTAAACAGAAGAGGCGACAAAGGATCACCTTGTCTCAACCCATTAGAGCCCCATTAGAGGCTCTAAACAAACCTTTAGGGATGCCATTAATCAACACTGAGAAAAAAAAGTAGTCTGAACGCATTGTCTAAGGATGTTAAAGAACTTGGTAGAGAAACCCAAAGCCTCCATGGAGCACCACAACCCTTCCCAAGACACATGATCATAATATTTCATTATGTCCACCTTGATACAGGCCTTCTTGGAGCTCCCTTTCACCTGTAACTCTCTCAAAAACTTAGTAGCCAGTAAAGCATTGTCAGCAATAGATCTACCCCTCACAAAAGTGTCTTGGTTAGGAGATATGATCATCGGGAGGATATTCTTTAATCTTCTAGCCAAACGTTTGGAGATGATCTTATACGTCACAGAACAGTAGGCAATAGGGAAGAATTCATTCATAGACACAACTCCATTCTTCTTAGGTATATGCCTTATGAAGGAATGGTTAACTTGTCTAACCATTCTCCCTCCAACTAAAAACCATCTGACCATATTACAAATATCCTTACCCATAATGTGCCAACAACTTTAGAAAATTTTGGCATTAAAGCCATCAGGTCCCGAACTCTTAGAGGCGCCAATGGAGAAAGTGGCCTCTTTGATTTCCGTGTCCGTAGCCAATTTCAGTAGATCAATATTCATATTATTAGTAACTCTTCTCTTCAATTAGGACCCTATATTCCCCAGAATATCCTCACTATTGTATAAGTCAGTAAAGTACCTCACAGCCATATCCTAAACTTTGGTGACTTCATCCACTAATTATCCTTTATCATTAATCAGATTGTGAATATGGTCCTTCATGTTATTTCTTTTCACCGCAACATGGTAGATCTTGGAATTAGAATTACTATCTCTCATCCACTTAAGTCTGCTTCTCTGCCAAACCGCAAGTTCATAGGCCTTCTCCAGCTGTGTGAGTCTTTTACTAGCCTTTGGTTGTTATGAAAATCAAGGATGTTGTTCATAGAAATATTTGTTTGCTATGGCCACTACTACAAGTAGGGGATTCGTAAACATAGGGGCCATGGTGATTGATCATTTGAAGACAATTCCCTCCAAGGGCAAAAATCCATTCATCATGGGAGGAATTGTGACCACAATTGAAAAGGAAGTGGGATGGACTCTAGAGGGGCTTACCAAGGTAGATGGGAGAAAATATGTTGATTTGAACTATCTTGCTAGGTCTTAAATGATTTCCCTCAGAGATAAAAAAATCATCTATGTTCTGAACCCTGGGTACCCTCAAACTCCCATACCACGCCAAACCCCTTCACATGGATGTGGGACCACTAGGGGACTTTATAGGGTTGGTATTAAAGTATGAGAATGATCATCCTAGAGAGGGACTCAGAGCACATACAATAGATCTACCTGAAGAAGAGGGGGAAACAGATGTGCCAGAGCAGCAATGTATACTAGAGCAGACACACCACACAAGACCTAGAGTGGAGGATTTTGATGCGCAACCACCTCCAACAAATACATATGACATGTCATCCATTCATGCACAGTTGGAGACCATTTCATAGACACAGTAGTCCATGTGATTAGATCAGTAGTAGATGCATCACCAGATTAACCACATGTACCACTACCAGCATGCGCAGACACAGAGGAACCCCCAATGGGGGGAGGATTTCTGAGGATCAATTTCTGGCTACCACGAGACATACCCGCCTCTACAGGCAGACTACTGGGGCCATTACTACCACCACCCACCTCCACATACTGGTCCACTGTAGGAGCCCACACCACCAGAGACATGACTTCTACCCTATCATCCCTAAGCTTTAGTTTCATGCTGAGAACATCATGATTCAAAAATTTGTGGTGGTAGGACAATAAGCCCTCAATCTTAGCTTATTTTGACATTTTCGTGTTCTACCTAATCATTGTTTGTTTGATTTTAATCCATCTAGTGTAGATTTTCTTTTTCTTGCATACATGTAGTCTAATTTCATGCATTTTTGTGTAATTTGTCAAAAAAATTGCACTTTTTTCTATTCCATGTCATGCACTGCTTTTCCATGTAGATTTTGGTAATTTTTGTGTGTTTTAACTAGGATTTGTTGCTTTATGCTTTAATTTCCCAAAAATTTAGGTTTAGATGTGATTGAAGGCAAATTGGCACCATTTTGGCCAATTTTTCCCAAACTTTGAATGTTCTTACCCAAAAAGCATGTTTTGACTTAATCTCCACTGTTTGAAATGAAATTTTTAATCCTTTGAAAAAATGCATGTCGTTCTCTTAGATTTTATTACTATATGGTCTTGATTGTTGAATTTTTACATGTGCACCACCTCTCTTAAGTTTGTGAATGTTTTGGTTGAATCATGAAATGAGCAAGCTACAAACGCTTAGACCCTATAGAATCACTTGATAGAAATATGAATGTCATGTTGTTCTATCATGTGGTGTGATATCATAAGATGAAATGTTGAATTAGCTTACATGCATGAAATCTTATGTGGAAAGCTACACTAATGACCCCTCTTTGATCCAACTATTCTTTCACCATCTTCATACCTCTCCGCCTCATGAAAGGATGCCCTAGTGCACATAATCAACCTTGGCCACCTCCAAAAGTTTGGGGTGGCCATATCTTTATCTCCTCACTTCACTCTATCCACCATATGCCCTATCTACACCAAGGGAAAAGAAAATAAAGAAAATAAAAAGAGAGAAAAAAGAAAATAAAAGGATGCTCCTGTTTAAGAGCATTCAAATAAAGAAAAGATGAGGGTTTTTATGTAATATCACTCCAAAGAAAAATCTTTCCGCAATCCTTTCTTCTATTTTCATACCCATTGAGCTAGAAAACATCAAATCTAGCTCACTTTATCCTTTTCCACAGCCCTGTGGGTCATTTGATGTGGTTTGAGGGATAAGATTGAATGCATGAAAGTGAAACAACACTCGTAGTCATCTTTGATTAACACCAACATGAAACGGTCTACCCAAAATGATATGAAGGACATATGGACAGATTGTGCATTCTATGCTCTATATTTGAAGTTTGTATGCTCAGTGCTCATTTCATGATTGGTTTGTGAAAGAGGAGAGGAGAGAGGTGAAGCACACACACTTAGTCACTTCCAAGACCATGTAATCAATAATTTTCTATTGCTATGCATTTGTCATTCTTATTTGTTCAAAGAAAATTGAAAAGAGAGATTGAGTTGGAGAATACTTGAGGACAAGTATGTTTTAAGTTTGGGGTGGGGATGTAGTCCTATTTTAGGGCTCCAACTTATGCCATTTTGTAATTTTATCACATCTTAACAAGTTAGATTGTAAGTTAATTCCCTCAATATGTGTTTTACTATCAAATGCACTTATGGACGTTATTTGCATTATTTTTAGGTACTTGGACCATGCTTTGGATGGATGAGAGAGAAGGAAGGAGTTCTAGGGTTCCTCCACCTATGGAGGGGCTGAAAGAAGGCCCCAAAGCTCCCTCAACCTACCCAAATGGCCAAGATTTGACATCAAGCAAAGAATTCCTTTGATAATGAAGTTTGAAGCCATTTTTTCCTTTGAAGACTCCAACACGACCGTGGTGCCAAGGAATGTTCGTTCTGGCAATTACACAAAGTAACATGTTGATGGCTAAATTTTGCAAGCTTCAACAACTCAGCCACCACGATCGTGCTACCCAGCACGACCGTTCTATGAAGCCCCAAAATGGCCATGCTACCCAGCATGGTCATGCTAGCCGAAGAATAGAATGGGCATGCTCAAGGGAATGGCATCCTCTCAAACTCCACTACCATGACTGTGCTTCGCAGCATGACTATTCTACCTAGCCCCCACCACGGTCGTGCTACCAGCCTCCATTCCACCACATCAACCTATGTTTTTGCCATTTTCTTAGAACGACCATTCTCCACCACCATATCCATTCCCACTACCACCCACCATGGCCATGTTGCCCAGCACGGCCGTGCTACCACCTAAACCCTACCACTTTCTGCACTGATTTTCCAACAATACCCCTACTTACCCAAGTGCTTGCACCACCACCTATATATACATGGGTGGCGGCCACATCACTAGGTTAGCTTTCATTACTCCTATCCACCCACTCCTTGAGCATTCATTGCATCCTACTTACATTTATGCTCTCCATCTACCATTTCCACTTTAGAAACCTAGATTTCTAGGTTTTCTTCCATAATCCCCCATATTCTCATGCCCATTTGCACCATTGGAGTAGGGAGGACGCCCCCAAGCTACTAGGATGTGAAGAAGGAAGCTTCTGCTTCAAGCTCCATGGAGTTCTACCTCCTTCTTCCCCTTTCTTTGATATTTATTTGATCATGTCTAGCTAAGTCCCTAGTGGTGGGTTGTTTGGGGTTAAAATGTGACTTTGATATAATGTTGGGGAAAATAGCTTGTAATGAACATAATTTCTATCCATTATGATTGCTTCTTGCATCTATCACATTTCCTATTTTATTGCATGTGGTGTGTGGCTATAACATGGATTGCTTGCTTTAAGATGTTTGATGACACTTAGCTTCTAGGAGGAATTGGAGTGTATGTGGCCAAACTTAGGAGTGGATCCCTATCTAGCCCCCTTTATTCCTACATACACATCCCTCCTTCTACAAGTGAGTGTGAGATTTAAGTTGCTAGTGTAAGTGTGATTAGTGTAATTTCCTAGACCTTTCTAAAGGCTGGATGGCTAGTGGCATGACGTGAAAAACCCTCATCTCTACTCCCATTTCCACCCTTGGCACTCAATTGACCTAATACCACTTACCCTAGAGACCTAGACTTGACAAGTTCTACTAGAATTACACCTAATCCTAGTTCTCCAACTAATACTATATGGTACATTCCACTAGCACTTGCCTTGTTGTTTGGTTTGGTAATCTAGATAGAATTGTGATAATTTCTTGCTATGTTGTGATCCCCTAATAAATATCTAACCACATCCCCCAAACGACCCACCTACCTAATCTCATTGCTTAAAACCCAATTTACCTTCTTAGGTTGTTCATGTTAGTCTAGTTTAGTTTCTTTTGTCCAATCTAGTTAGTTGCTTAACCTTACTCTTTAGTGTTAACTTAGGTTTTTTCTCTCTCTCTTGTGGTTAATCTAGTTCTTAGTGCTAATTGCTCTGCTAGTGTAATGTAGTTAACATTTGCACCTTCTCTATTAGTTGCTTAATCTAGTTCATTAGACTTTCTTATTTAGGGTAATGTAAGGTTGTGATAATCTAGATTTCATTACTTCTTTTACTTCCTTGTTCATCTACTTTAACAAACAATCAACCCTTTTAAAATCCTTCAACCCTAATCTTCGCAATAAGAACGTAGCCAATGCTAACTTAGCTTTAGTGCCCCTCTGTCCCTAAGATCGACCCCTACATTTACCCTTCACCTATGCTATAATAGTACCATGTGCACTTGCAGGTGACCTATTTGGTACTATGATCGACTTAGTTAGGGTTAATATAAATTTTAAAAGATCCACACATGTGTCCTCTCTTAGGGTTGCATCTAGCCACCTCTAGTTGGCTAGTGTGTAGCCTTGGTGGGAATCGCAGTAGTATACTACTTTATTCATTGTGTCTCACAAATTATCTTGATCAAATTGTGGGCCACTATTGAAATAAATATTTTTCTAATAAGAAAAACTTTGTAAAATTCCAAAATTGATTGGATGATTATTTATTGTATCTTTCAAAAACTAAAGATATATAGTGATTTTAAGCTTCTTTTCTTGTCATTTTCATCTTTATGGTTGCAATTAATTGCTAAGTCATAAATTTAATACTTTCAAAAATGGTACATACAAGTTTCATGTATGAGTTGATACACTCTTTTAAACTTACTAGTAAATACATACCTAGATGAATGTTTGAAAATATTATATTTTAGTATGTCATCTATATAGATCTGAACCCACTTGAAATCAAACATACTACACATGTTGAGATGTGATAAGAAAGACATAGGTTTAGGGCTTAGGACCCAATGCTTGCATCTATTTAATAAAATAGACATGGATACATGCATCTCAAAACACAGTATAAAGGTCGTACTTTGACATATAAATATAAATATACTATAAAATAAATGGATTGTAATTTAATATAAAGATAAATATGAAATACATACTTTCACATATAAATATAAATATGAAATAAAATAAACGGATCAGTTGTAATTTGATATAAAGATAAATATGGCATACAACTTCCTCCATACACTTTTCTATAATCTATGCATTTCACACCACCGTCTTATTAGAATACCAGAATTAAGTTGGAATATGAAAAAATATGTCCATCTATTACATGGCTTAAGGTGTATATGCAACTTTACTAAAGCTGAAAAGATCAATTTATAATTCTATTAAGTAAAAATAAAGTTCTACTTTACCATAAGAGATAATTTGTAATTAAAAAATATGTAAAATTTTCATTTTATATTCTTTAATAGTTTTTATTCTATAATATATAATTCTAAATGCAAGGATGAAATTGTAATTTACACATAGACCAATTTATAACCTAAAAAATGGAAATAAATGTATTTAACCACGTCCATATGCTTTCTTATATAAAGTAGTAAGACAAGGGTGTATTTACACACATAAAAACCAATTTAAAAGTCCAAAAAATAATTAAAAATTACATTCAAGCCCCTATGCAGACTTTCTTTGTAACACCCCACTTTTCATCACATAAATAAATCACTAAGTGGAAGCTCTTTACTCAAGGGGGTGTCACATAAATGATAACCTTTTTGCAATTTGAATAAATAGAACACTTGACATTGTATAAAATATGATTCATACATAGTTTTTGGAAAAAAGAAACTACATCAAGCTCATCTATGAAGTCTAATCTATTTTTATGATAGAACTATGCATACTTTACATAATATTTATGTCTTGGATCGCCTTGGTAAATGGCACCCCACTAGGTCTTTTCATCTTGAGGATTCCTTGAGCTAGTTCTTGTATGTCAAAAGCTTCTCCATCCTAATCTTGCTCCTTACCTGTGGGCATCATGCCCCCAGCCATGCATCAAACAAATGGTAAGTGCATTGAACATGTTATAAAATAAGAAAACTTGAAAACTGAAAATAAGCATTAACATTAAACATTGAACATTGAAAAGTCATGCATTTTCTTTTAGATCATTTTCTTTTATCTTAACGTATATAAGTAACATCGGGTTGCACAAATGTGCCTCTTCTCTTATGCACCGAAGTTCCTCTTAGGTTGCACCGAGGTGCCTCTTCTCTTATGCACCGAAGTGCCTCTTCTCTTATGCACCGAAGTGCCTCTTCTCTTATGAGGTACTTATATAAGCTTAACATTAACATTTTCTTCTTTCTCTTAAAACTCTTAACTTTACATGTAACCTTATTTGTAACTTTATCATTAAGATTCATGAAGATGATATTATAAATAATATGCAATTCAATACATCTTAACTTTGCTGAATTTAGCAATTAGGAATAGTAAATAACATAAACATGACATTCATTGCAATTCATACATGCATACTTTAAATCAAACAAATTAACTATGTTCAATTGCTGGACCACTTACTTTTTCACTTGGAGAGTGAATTCTCTCTCTTCCTAGGTTGAGTGAGTCTTAAACACTCTCTGGGTCTAAGGAACTCTAATTTCCCTATTCATAAAATATGTCGCATCAAATATATATATTATTCATAATACTAAACCCTAGATCCACTTCTACAAAAATTAAGGTTTTTCGATTCAAAATTAGACTCTGAAAACCACATATTCGGATTCCTCTCAAAAAACCATTTTCAAAACATATTTTTGCTCATTTTTCTGAGCATCAAGCGATTTACTATGAATTTATAAAAATAGACCAATCAGAAATTAGAAATATGCCACATGGGCCAATGAGAGCCCGCCATTTAGGAGCGGGTCTCACCCAGGTGGATAAGTGGACAAAAGATGCGGTCGGACGGTAAAAGACTCATATGCCCTTAGGGGCATTTACTGATTGTAGCGTGACACGGGGATACCTCGGTCATTTTGGGGTCCAGATTGTCCCTGCTTGAGGTCCTGCGTTGCGAGCAACAACCGCAGACGATCCCTGCAGGTGATCTCGTGGGGCAAGCCGCCTCTGGCCAAAAGAAGAGGAGGATTAACTCCGCCAGGTTGTCACTAAGCCAATGACCCTTATTGAGGGTCAAACCGTTGCCGGAACGACAATCTCGACTCATCGAAAAAGCTACAGACCTTGGCATGGCGAGGGAAAACAACGCGAGAGGGGGGGGGACTCGGGTCCCTGACGCTCGTGATGCCAACAGGAAGGCGGGGTCACCGAGAGATCAAATCGAAGCGAAGGGGCTGATGCAAGAAGAAGTCGATCGGAGAAGAGCTGTTGCACGCTGAGAACAAGCAGAAACAGGGGAACCACCCCAAATCAAAGCCCAAGAAAATATGAGTAGGACGGTGCCGAAGAGAGGTCAGGAAACGATGTACGGGGCTTGGCGAGGCAGAACGGAGCGAAATCGGGGTCAGAGGACCACTAAAACATCATGGGGGAGTCGTCGACAAGAAAGAGGGCTCGTCCCCTATAGGACACGGCGTTCAGGGGGTTCTTGCGGCAAACTGAAAACGTGAGGGCAAAGAATAGACGTTGAGGATACTCACCGAACTCACGATCGAGCCGAGGTGGACCGAGGAGGTCGGGTGAAGCTGAGGTCACTGGAGATGAAGGAAGAGTAGGTCAGGGAGTTCTGGAGTGAGGGGTCTCTAATTGATGGTGGAGGTGGGAGCTACGGCGGCTGGCGGTTCTTGTGGGTCCTTGAAAGAGCAACGAAGAGGGTGATGGTGGCGGCTGCAGAAACCAACGGAGGGGGAGAGTCCAGCCCTAATGGGCATTTTATCTGTAGGGCACAAGAGGGAGAGTTCAAGGGATCAGGAGATGTGTGGGAGTGAGGCGGATTCGGGGGAGAAGAAATCGCGAGAAGAGAGTGATTGGAGAGAGAAAAACCGATCACGGGGTAAATCACAGTGTCGGTGTTTGTCTTGCCTAAAATGGCCAAGGAGGAAGACGACTTCTGAGCCGTCTGATCCTTGATGAACGGCTGGCGGTGCGCACGTAAATGGAAAGAAGAATGAAGCGTGTGATCGGGAAATAAATCCCAAAACCATAGGGAAATCGAAGATATTAAATGTAGATCTAATCAAATCAATTACAAAACTTTCCCATTTTAGTTGGAGGGTAAAATAAAGTCCAAACGAGTCCAAATTTGGATCATTGACTAATTAAAGGGTATAGAATATTCCTAGTCAATCATATTTAAGTTTCCTCAATGTTTGGTCCACGTTTTCTATTTTCATTTCTTATCTTAATTTAAGTGTAGCAACTAATTAGATAAAAGATGGGGAATTTTCTTTTGTGGGATTTTCCTCCAAAATTTGAGTTTATAACTATTCATCTTATTTAAAGTCATAGCCTACTCATTTATTGCCTTTTTATGCACGTTTCTTAGAGGAGAGAGAAAATGAACATTAGAGGCTTTATTTTGAAATCTATAAAAAGGAAAAACACATTAATGTCTAAATTTCGAATTGTTGTTTCTTTTCTTCCTCTTTCTCTTTCTCTTTCTCTTCCATTACTTTAAGATTTATTTCATAAAAGAAAAGGGGAAGACATATTATCATTATTACACCTATTTGCAACACATTAATATAAAAGAAACTTATTTGGAGCCCTTTCTTATTTCTCTTTGTATTTAAATCCTAGAAATAAAACTAATTTGGACAAATTGCATTAAGGCTCTTAACAAAATATTATTTAAAGAAAACTACATAAAATGTTTTATTTTATTCTTTAAAATTAGGGATGTTACATTACTACCCACCTTAATAAAATTTTGTCCTCGAAATTTTCTAGGGTACTACCCACCTTAAGGTTTACCTAACCTTTTCATTCATGGAAAAATTACTTTTCAAGGTTCAATTATGCTCAATATTTTGCATTGGAAAGAATATATATATATGTATATATATATATATATGTATGACATTCATGTGACATGGATTAACTTTTACTTTGGTCTTCCTCTCAACCGATACTTAGGCTTTATTAAACCAACCCATAATCATATTTGAGGCATTTGTCTCAACCTTGTCATGACTACCCATCACTAGGTGCAGATGCCTATCTAATCTTAGGTCATTTAGGTAACTCCTACATTCCTAGATATGTGGTGATCAGGCACATACCCAGAGATATGGGATCTTACTATGCTACCTCTCACTCGCCTACTAATGCACATGTCCTGTGACGTCCCCAGATTTTGATTTCTCCAAACCCTATTGGGAATGAGATGTCAGAATCCGAAAACATCATCCAAACATATCAGAGAGCGATGCGGAAGCATAATACGCATACATGAACATACAACCATAACATTCTCAACATTCAACATATTTATATTACAACATGAATGAAATTTACATATTGAAAGAAGATTTACAAGTCTAAGAACATGTATGCTAAACTAGGATCTACACAATAGGTACAACCTATACAACTTGCTCACATCCTGTACTTTTCTCCCATGCTATCTCTGAACCTAAAACATACGTGAAACAACAAATCAACACACAAGGTGTTGTGTACATGGGCAGAAAGATACATATATTTATGGCTTTCATAATTTTGAAAAAGATTTGTAGAAGGAAATAAAATCATAGAAAACACTTCTTTATTAAGAGAAATACGCCAATTTAAGTCATTTTCCTAGATGAATTGCATTATCAATGTGGACTAGTACCAAAACATAAATATTGGGCCCATCCCCGTGTACCAAGTACTCTAGGGAAACTCCCCGTACACCGTGTGCTCTAGGGAGGTGTACTAGCTAACATTAATCCATTCCCTCGTAAGGGGGATAATGAACACCTTAAATAACTACAAAGCATCTACTTATCATTTATGTTTACAAGTGATAAAACATCGAGTACTATATAGTGCTACTACATCCAATATTTGCAAATAGAAGAGAGCATACATACATATCATGATTGCAAGCAAGAAAACCATAGTCATATACTTAAATAAAAACCCACGTACCTGAGTTCAGAGATTCCTATTTACATTCTCGATCATCTACATATTTGGTCATCACCTGATTAATAACAATTAATCGTCATTAATGCATGGTTCATAATATTACTGATATTTTAGGTCTAAGTTAGGGTTTAAGCCAAACCTAGGTGTTACTGATCTAAAATGTGTCTCTGGTATTTTTATAGTGATCCAGATGTCATTCTAAGGGTCTGGTTCAGATTTCATAATTTTCCGATGATAGGTCTATTTTCTAGAACCAAAAAGAGTTTAAAAGCATTAATTTGCTCATTATTCAAGAAAGACATAACATTTTGGCATTAATATCATATTAGAGTCCACTTATGGTTTCTATGTGGTATTAGGGTTCCAAGAATATTTTTCTCATATTTTATATCCATCATTTGCTAATTATACAAATTAAATGAACCCAAAAGAAGCATTTCACCCTAAATTGAATATCATCAATAGTTGTGCTTCAAAAGACTAATATAAGGGTCCAGTAATATAGGGGATGTTTTTCTGAGTCTGGGGATATTTTTGGGGTATTTTTAGGCCAAGGGAGCTATTTTTGGTGGATTATACAAGTTATGTGTATTATCTAATATATATATATATATAAATATTTACATGGTTGGATTTTAATTGAACCGGCCGGACCGGCATTGGGCCCAGTGAACCGGATGGTCCACCTATTGGGCCGTCTTCTCCTTCGTTCTCACGACTGTCTCATCCCGACTTCCAGCACCGCCGCTGCCTGGGTTCGGTGGGAAGCATCTCGCGATCTCTCATCCTGGATGCGTCCCTATGCCTAAGCACCGTCATGAGGCTCAGTAGTTGGGGCGTCTCCGCAAGCATCATCCCTGACAAGCACCATCTCCGCCTCCATTAAGGTGGGCTTTCGCCGCCTCCTCAAAATCTCACACAGAGCTTCGGGCCATAATAATTCCATGTTGTTCCTTCACTAGCTAGGGAGAACAACAACTCTTCTCCAATAGCAAATCGTCGAGGCTCTGACAAGAAGTTGTCGGCGTCATCATCGTCATAGTGCACCGGCAGCGAGTTCGCCTGCTCAGGAACGACCTCACAAGGATCCTGAAATGGGGAACCCAACTCCGACGAGCCCAGGGAAGGACCTACAACTTCTCATCTTGTCTGTGGTAACCTGCCTCCCAACACCGAGGGGTGTGGCGAAGTGCAACCCGACCTCAAAGGAAGTTGAACTGGATGATGAAGGGCTCACCATACAAGTTTAGATTTTGCGGCAACCTTGCACAACCCTTCACACTCATTCTTCCTTGACGCTTCAGGCGCATAGGTGAGTTCAAAGTAGAATAGGACTTCTGTTGTCCCTTCCTTCTACCCTTTTCACATAAGGGGGGGGGGTACTTGGATCCAAAAAAGGTGAGCTACCCTGCCAATCTACCCAAGTTCTCGGTGACCCAGAACTACCAGAATGGCCACCTCACTGTGCCTCGAGATATACTCATTTCCTTGTTATATAAATGATTTCTTACTTGTAAAAAAATATCAAATCAAAAGAAACATTGATCGTGCATTGCTCACCCATTTCCATTCAGTTTTTGGTCAAGCTTTATCATACTTAAGTCTAATGTTATCCTGGTCAAAAAAATAGGCTGAAATTCAATGACACCTCAATACAAGGTCTTCAGACCCAAAAATGCACTACAATGCCAAGAATCATCCCCAACCGTATATAGAAATAAAGGTCAACTAATTTCATGATCTTATCATCACACATCAAATCAAGACATTTGATGAGTCATACTGTCTGAATAAGGTTTCATAGTATATTGTAGGATTCATATCTTGTCAAAATCTATATCAAAATAGGATACCAAACCTCAAAAATCAGGGATATCACATGTCCCATACCAAATGCACCAGTAAGAAAGGAGAAATGCAAGATAGGTCTTATGCTCATGACATTCCTCTTTAAGTCTCAGTTGGGTGGCCATAACCAATGAGAGTGGAGAGGTTATATCATTATCTAGGTTTAGGTGGACACTAGATAACCATCTATCCTTATCACTTCTATTCCTCTTCTAGTCATTCTAGGGCGTGACATATTTTCTTGGGAATCTATTACTAAATCCTAATTTTACACCTTCACTCTGAGGTGACTATGAGAATCATGTTTGCCTAGTGGCCATTTACCAAATTACTCTGATACCATATTGTAACACCCCACTTTTCATCACATGTATAAATCACTGAGCGGAAGCTCTTTACTCAAGGGGGTGTCACATAAATGATAACCTTTTTGCAATTTGAATAAATAGAACACTTGACATTGTATAAAATATGATTCATACATAGTTTTTGGCAAAAAGAAACTACATCAATCTCATCTATGAAGTCTAATCTATTTTTATGATAGAACTATGCATACTTTACATAATATTTATGTCTTGGATCGCCTTGGTAAATGGCACCCCACTAGGTCTTTTCATCTTGAGGATTCCTTGAGCTAGTTCTTGTATGTCAAAAGCTTATCCATCCTAATCTTGCTCCTTACCTGTGGGCATCACGCCCCCAGCCATGCATCAAACAAATGGTAAGTGGATTGAACATGTTATAAAATAAGAAAACTTGAAAACTGAAAATAAGCATTAACATTAAACATTGAACATTGAAAAGTCATGCATTTTTCTTTTAGATCAATTTCTTTTATCTTAACCTATATAAGTAACCTCGGGTTGCACAAATGTGCCTCTTCTCTTATGCACCAAAGTGCCTCTTAGGTTGCACCAAGGTGCCTCTTCTCTTATGCACTGAAGTGCCTCTTCTCTTATGCACCGAAGTGCCTCTTCTCTTATGAGGTACTTATATAAGCTTAACATTAACATTTTCTTCTTTCTCTTAAAACTCTTAACTTTACATTTAACCTTATTTGTAACTTTATCATTAAGATTCATGCAGATGATATTATACATAATATGCAATTCAATACATCTTAACTTTGCTGACTTTAGCAATTAGGAATAGTAAATAACATAAACATGGCATTCATTGCAATTCATACATGCATACTTTATATCAAACAAATTAACTATGTTCAATTGCATGGACCACTTACTTTTTCACTTGGAGAGTGAATTCTCTCTCTTCCTAGGTTGAGTGAGTCTTAACCACTCTCTAGGTCTAAATAACCTTAATTTCCCTGTTCATAAGATATGTCACATCAAATATATATATTATTCATAATACTAAACCCTAGATTCACTTCTACAAAAATTAAGGTTTGTCGATTCAAAATCAGACTCTAAAAACCACATATTCAGATTCCTCTTGAAAAACCATTGTCAAAACATATTTTTTCTCATTTTTCTTAGCATCGAGCGATTTACTATGAATTAATGAAAATAGACCAATCAGAAATTAGAAATATGCCACATGGGCCAATGAGAGCCTGCCATTTAGGCGCGGGTCTCGCCCAGGTGGATAAGTGGTCAAAAGACATTGTTGGACGATAAAAGACTCATATGCCCTTAGGGGCATTTACTGATTGTAGTGTGACACGGGGATACCTTGGTCATTTCGGGGTCCAGATTGTCCCTGCTTGAGGTCCTACGTTGCGAGCAACAACCGCAGACGATCCCTGCAGGTGATCTCATGGGGCAAGCCGCCTCCGGCCAAAAGAAGAGGAGGATTAACTCCATCAGGTTGTCACGAAGCCAATGACCCTTACTGAGGGTCAAACCGTGGTCGGAACGACAATCTTGACTCACCGGAAAAGCTACAGACCTTGGCATGGCGAGGGAAAACAACGCGAGAGGAGGGGGGACTCGGGTTCCTGATGCTCGCGATGCCAACAGGAAGGTGGGGTCACCGAGAGATCAAACCGAAGCAAAGGGGTTGATACAAGAAGAAGTCAATCGGCGAAGAGTTGCTACACGCCGAGAACAAGAAGAAATAGGGGAACCACCCCGAATCGAAGCCCAAGCAAAAACGAGTAGGATGGTGCCGAAGAGAGGTCAGGAAACGATGTACGGAGCTCGGCGAGGTGGAACAGAGAAAAACCGGGGTCAGAGGACCACTAAAACATCATGGCGGAGTTGTCGGCGAGAAAGGGGGCTCGACCCCTATAGGACACGGCGTTTAGGGGGTTCTCGCGGAAAATTGAAAACGCGAGGGCGAAGAATAGACATTGAGGATACTCACCGAACTCACCATCTAGCCGAGGTGGACTGAGGAGGTCGGGTGAAGCCAAGGTCGCCGGAGATGAAGGAAGAGTAGGTCGGGGAGTTCTGGAGTGAGGGGGCTCTAATTCATGGTGGAGGTGGGAGCTACGGCGGCTGGCGGTTCTTGTGGGTCCTTGAAAGAGCAATAGAGAGGGTGATGGTTGCGGCTGTAGAAACCAACGGAGGGGGAAGTCCAGCCCTAATGGGCATTTTATCTGTAGGGCACGAGAGGGAGAGTTCAAGGGATCAAGAGATGTGCGGGAGTGAGGCGGATTCGGGGGAGAAGAAATCGCGAGAAGAGAGTGATTGGAGAGACAGAAACCGATCACAGGGTAAATCACAGTGTCGGCGTTTGTCTTGCCTTAAATGTCCAAGGAGGAAGACGACTTCTGAGTCACCTGATCCTTGATGAACGGCTGGCGGTGTGCGCGTAAATGGAAAGAAGAATGAAGCATGTGACCGGGAAATAAATCCCGAAACCATAGGGAAATTGAAGATATTAAATGTAGATCTAATCAAATCAATTACAAAACTTTCCCATTTTAGTTGGAGGGTCAAATAAAGTCCAAACGAGTCCAAATTTGGACCATTGACTAATTAAAGGGTCTAGAATATTCCTAGTCAATCAGATTTAAGTTTCCTCAATGTTTGGTCTACGTTTTCTATTTTCATTTCTTATCTTAGTTTAAGTGTAGCAACTAATTAGATAAAAGATGGGGAATTTTCTTTTGTGAGATTTTCCTCCAAAATTCGAGTTTATAACTATTCATCTTATTTAAAGTCACGGCCTACTCATTTATTGCCTTTTATGCACTTTTCTTAGAAGAGAGAGAAAGTGAACATTAGAGGCTTTATTTTGAAATCTATAAAAAGGAAAAACACATTAATGTCTAAATTTCGAATTGTTGTTTCTTTTCTTCCTCTTTCTCTTTCTCTTCCATTACTTTAAGATTTATTTAATAAAAGAAAAGGGGAAGACATACTATCATTATTACACCTATTTGCAACACATTAATATAAAAGAAACTTATTTGGAGCCCTTTCTTATTTCTCTTTGTATTTAAAATCCTAGAAATAAAACTAATTTGGACAAATTGCATTAAGGCTCTTAACAAATATTATTTAAAGAAAACTACATAAAATGTTTTATTTTACTCTTTAAAATTAGGGATGTTACATTCTTATATAGATCAGTGTTCTAAAATACTATATAATTTTAAAATAAAGACAAAAGTGTAGTTTACAAACACATGGAACAATTTGTAATTTGAAAGAATTATTAATAAGATTCATTCAACCTTCTTCGTGGGATCAGTTTGTAACTCTAAAAGATAATGAAAAAGATTACATTCAACCACCTCTACGAGCGTTTAGTGTATAATTTCAAACAATAAAGATAA